>JARWLC010000011.1:50083923-51283923 GCA_033318265.1 Phyllotis vaccarum | reverse complement strand
TCTAAAGAATTAAATATGTTTGCAATAAAGAGATACACACTGCAATGCTTTCTAATCTTCGTCATCTTCTCTAAGAACTTCAACAGCATCTCATGCCTGTAATCCCAACATTTAGGAAGCTGAAACAGGAGACTCTCCATGAATTTAGGACCACCACAAGCTACATAGTGAGCTCCAAGACAGTCCAAGCTTCAACCCAAGTCCCTTTCTAAAAAGACCAAACAAATAAATGGAAATAAATTCACCTTTACAAAATACAGACAGACAACACAAGTATGGAAGCATATATGTGTGTCTGCCCACAACTACGTCAGATTTTCATGGAACTTTTTTTTTCCATCAGCCAGAATACATTCACATCTGCTCCTTCATGTATGTTTCAAGTATTGGGGAAAATGTGCAGCAGAATTGAGGCACAGAAACACCCCAGGAGACATTCATTACCTTTGAATGAATAATGAGTTCAAATCATGATGAAGACAGATCTATACAGAACCCTTATATTTGCTCTGTAATGTTTCCCCCTTGCTTGATACATAGGTATAATTAATCTACCTTCTTATCCAGACAGCCTCTTACTCATTTTATCCAACATCCACTAAATAAGCCCCTACTACTTACCTGGACCTTGCTAAACCCAAGGGAGAAGGAAGAAGAAAGTCAAGGAACCTGGCCTCTCATAAAAGACTGTTTGCCTTTAGAGCAAAAAAAATAGTTTGTACCAGGCAGTAATATTAATGTGTAATGAGTGCCGTGCAGAGGGCTGCACTTGTGGGTTGGAAGCCTTCACTGGAGCCTATCTCTAACTCAGACCAATAAATTTAAATAGTTCCTATATCAATGACGAGGCATCACTCAGTGAAGATTTACCATGATTCCTGATTCACACCCGGTCCAGTTCTCTGGGATGGGCTGCAAACTAGATCACTGAGTTCTTTTTGAAAACTTCCTCAGCAGCTACTACTGTGGAGTCAAGAGCTGAGAACTGAGCTGGGGCTGTGTGCCTATGATCCCAACATTTGGGAGATGGAGGCAGGAAGAACATGGTTTAGAGACTACACAGTAAAAAGACCTCTCTGCAAAACTGACATTTAAGCTAAGCTGAGATCTGGATACAGGGACAAAAATAATTAGTGAAGAAGATGCTGGAGGCAGAGAAAACTACATGCTTAAGAGGCAGAGGGTAAAAAAGATCTGAGAAAGTGAGAAATGTAAAGACGTCAGTAGGGCTGGGCTGGAGAACGCTAGAGGAAAGTTTTAAGATAAAGCCAAGGAGTCATAAGTTAAAGGCTTGGACTAAAGGTCTATAGAAAGTCCCTTTTTAGTAACTTCTAAATTTTTGGTGTTTTGGGAACAGGATCTCTCTATGTGGCTCTGGCTGTCCTATATAGAATGTCTTTTAAAGCCAGTTGATTGACTTCCCTGATTGTGTGGAGAGTGACGGGTGTGCTATGTTTTGGTTTGGGTTTGGTTTGTTTTGTTGGCAGGATTACAGCAAAGTAGTAGGCAAAGCACTCTCTACTGAACTCTCTCCACCAAGCTATAACTGCGGCCCTCAATTCTTTATTTTAAAAATCACCCCAGCAACAATGTAGAACAGGTTGACGGGAAGCCAAACTTAATAGAGGGAGCTCCTTCCAGGCCAATGATCATGACAGTCCAAGTTTAGAGAAGATGCTGGTGAGTAGCAACAATGTGGTGAAAAAGTGATCAGTCTCATGCATGAGAGTATGGAGGGACCAGAGGAGTAAGTTGGAGATGCTGGTATTCAGTGATCCAGTGGTGGTGGCCATGTTTCCAATAGAAGCCAAGCCCAGACCTGAGTTTGTTGACTTCAAGGTGAAGATACAAGTGAAAATATCTGTTAGACTTTGTGACAACAGGACCGTGAAAACAGACATTTAGAGGTGTACTAATGGTGTGAATGTTGGACAGAAGCCATGGATATGAATGATCAAACCTGCAGAATGGTATAAGCTTGCGGTAAGAAAGCCTAAAGCCAGAGCTCTTAGGAACGCTAATAAAGAGAGATATTGAGGGATTGAAAAACAGGAATGACCGAAGCAGTGGAGAAAAAAAGCCAAGGACAGAGAGGATGGAATGCATGAAAAACAAGGGAGAAAGGAAGCTCTGAGAAGCAGAGGGGACTCCAGCATTGAGTGGCAGCAAGGGTTCAAACCAAGCACAGAGCAAAGGGCCCCATGGGACTGGTAACAATATAAATCAATACTGACTTCATGCAAAAAGATTCAGGCATGGTGGTGCACACTTTTAATCTCAGTGCTGGAGAGACAGGCAGATCACTGGGCCCTAGCCTAGCCTATTTGGCAAGCCCCAAGCCAATGAGAAAGCTCATCTTAATAAAAAAAAAAAAAAAAAAGAATGAACCTTTCAGGAACCATTCAGGTCCTGAGTCCAGGGACAAGCTGAAGCTGCGTCATCTAGACAGAAGGAATTCATGGATGCCTGTTTATGGGATGCCAGGTCTGAAACTTTGACCCTGGGAGCAGCCTCAGGATACTCATCCTCAGGTCTCCTGAACCACTGTGTCTAGTTCAGAGTCTTGGCAGCAGACCTCAAGCCAGGGAGTTTTCCAAAAGCATCCTGTCTCACCTCCAAGAACAGGGGGCATGGCTAGCTGGAGCTGTTGCAGCCCACACTTAAGAATGCCTGTGAGTCTACACTACATTCCTTTGCTATTTCAGAACAGCATCAGCTGGGGCCTTGTAGAGACATTCCAGGGTTTCAGCTATCACCTGGCCCTGTATCCAGACCAGGGTGGTTTGACTGGATCTTGGGACCAGCTCATCCACTTTTTGATTGATGTCATATTCCTTGAGGTCATTGCCTGCTGGATCTGGTAAAGTCGACTGGGTAGCAGCAGCCTTAAATGAACATTTAAGGACCCCCATCCTGAGCCAGCTGAAGACCTAGTTTGTGGAACAAAAATTCTTTAGATCATGACTCCTGAAGAACCCTTTAACTATGGTACTTTAAAAGAGAATGGCCCCCAGAGACTTGTATATTTGAATACTTGGTCCCTAGTTGGTGAAACTGTTTGGGAAGGTATAGCCTTACTGTCAGAGGTACAGTCTTCTGGTAGGAGGTGTGTCATGGAGGTGGGATTTGAGTTTTCAAAAGCCCATAGCTTTCCTAGTTAACTCACTGTCTCTGGTGTACGGAGCAGATGTGAGTCCTCAGCTCCAGCCCTAGTACAATGTCTGCCTGCCTGCTGCTGTGCTTTTCACCATGATGGTCACAGGACTTTAACCCTTTGGAACAGGGAGCCCCCAAATTAAATTTTTCTTTTATAAGTTGCCTTGGCCACGATGTCTCTTCTTAGTAATAGAAACATAACCAAGACAAAGTGTAGTGGGATTATGTTGTTACATTGTAAATAATTGTCCCACCTATTGGTTTAATAAAAATGTTGGTTGGCCGAAGGCAGACAGGAAGGGTGGGCGGGGCTACCAGACTAAAAAAACTCTGGGAACAGGAAGAACAGAGCAGAGATGCCACAGAATTGCCAGAGAAGCCAGCAGATGCAGAGGTAAACTATGCTGCTCTAATTGGAAAAGGTGCCGAGCTACATGGCTGAACAGGATAAGAACCATGGGTTAGTTTAAGAGTAAAGAGTTAGCTAACAATATGCCAGAGCCATAGGCTGATCAGCATAAAATTATTACAGACATCTGTGTGTTTCTGTGGTACTGAGGATCTGTGGGTCTGTGGGTCTGTGAATCAGGACCACAGGCCAGACAGACCAGAAACATAATACTACAACAGAGTCTCAGTCCAGACACCTACCTGAGAGCTTCAACCAAAACTTCTCCCCACCCATTTCCCCTGCATTAGTTCCCCATACCTTCACTATTACGGAACTCTATCCTCCATCCCATGTTCCTTTACTGTCAACTAGGTCTTCTTTATTGGGGCAAGAGTGTGTCATAATTAGCATTAGTTATCAACTTGACAGAGGCTAGAGGCTAGGGGTTACTTAGATCAGCCTAACCTATAGTCATGTTGATGCCACTGTGGGTGGCACTATCCTTAAGCAGGTAGTCCTGGGATGTATAAGAAAGCCAACTAAGCATCATCAGAGAGTAATATGATGAGCAAGCCAGCAAGCAGGCTTTCTCCAATGTTTCCCCTTGCAGACTCCTACCCTCAGTTCCCGCTCCGATTTTCCTCATGATGGCTGTGACCTAGGAGAAGTAAACTGAAACAAATCCAGTCCTCTACAATGCTTTTGATCAAAATGCTCTATCACAGCAACAGAAAAAGAAAAAATAAACCTAGGAAAAAATTCATTAAGCTCATTGTGGGGTAGTAAGACAGGTACAATCTGCTGTTTTCCCCACACACCAACTGTATTTGGAAATAAAACTGTCCAATATGTTTAAAGGTAGAAGATACCTGAGAAATAGCATAATATCTAAATGACAACTGGGGCAAATTTTGCACAAACTATCAGTGTCAACAGGAGAAATAGTGTGTACAGAAGCCAGTACTTTTCAGATTTTACATGTATGAACCTCTTAGGAAAGGCTGCAAATGTAAAGTATTATGGAGACAACCCCCCCCCTATATTCCCACAGAAATATGGAGTTTCACAAATGCACACACATGCACCAGTCATTGCAAAGGGTTTAGGGTGGCCTACCAGGAAATCATGTCATCAGATCAATGATGCTGAGGCAAAGACCGAGCATTCATGCTGCTGGCAACACCTGCTGAACCATAGAGATGGTACACATCCCATAACCTCCTGCTCTCCATCATGTGTTTCTACCAGAGACCTACCCTATCTTCTCATTATGTCATCCGCCTTTCTCTGTTTATATGCACAGTGGGATTACTACATTATGCATTATCACACATATAAATTATGGGTTATGCAATCATTAGATATATTTCTTCATGTTACACAATACTATGGTAGCCAATCACATACTCTTAAATTCCCATGAATACTCTTTGACAATGGCTGTGGCCATTGGCCAACACAAGCTTGCCATAGGCATTCATAGTGATGGGGTTCCATGTGGTTTGCACCTCTCTAGCAAGGAAAAGGAGAAACAGGTAGCTTGGGCTGGGTTGAGTCTTTCAGAGTGAATCTATACTCACAGTGTATTAGTTCTCACCAATGAACTTGAAGAAATAAAGCAGCTGGAGACATATTGAAAAGTCTTGTTCTGAATCAGGCATATATAAAGAACGGCATGTGTTTTATGTTTCTGCCTCGTCAAATTGGTATAAGTAATAGCCTGGGAAAATAAACTGGTTTTTGATTTATCATAGAGGCTCCTCAGATACACAGGCACTTAACTAACTTTGTAAAAATAAAAATCTAGAGCTGCCCTTGTCCCCTTCAAGTAACTTGGCTACAGTTCATCGTTGATGGTCTATTTATTTACCTTCCAGCTCCCCACTATCAAGGTCTTTGCTATCTCCAGAAGGGTCACTGAACCTGGTGGAAGGAAGAGAACCATACAAGGTTCACTCACTTCCTCATAAGGAGCACACACTGCAGTCTTTACACACCACCATTTTGAAGCTTTCTAAGCATTGGAATCTGCTGGTGTGCACATTAGCACTCAAATTCCCCAGATTGTTTGCAATAGCTAAATGCACCTTGTTTTAAATTAGTTCCATATGCCCTGATCCCAGCACTGGTCTCTGTGGCCCCCAAAACAGAACATGTGCCACAAAGGTATTAGAAAAACCCTTCCTCGCAGTGAGTAGTCACTAAAGAAGATATTAAAAACCAGAACAGCCCACTTACTCAGGGCAGTAGGCAGTGTGTCAGTCAGTCTCACAATCTGAAAGTTCTGAGTTTGGACCTCAGAAGAGAAAGCTACAACCTCTTATTCTGGGGCTGAAGAGATGGCTCAATAGATAAATGCACTTCTCTGCAAGCATGAAGACCTGAGTTCAGATCCCTGGCACTCATATAAAATACCAAGCATAGCTATACACGCCTGCAACCCCAACACTGGGTGGTAGAGACAGGTAGTTCCAAGAACGCACTAGCCAGCCAGCCTATCCTAAATGGCAAACTTTCAGTTCTAAAAGAGACCCTATCTCAAGGCAGGAGGGAGGGATCAATAGAGGTAGACACCCAATGCCCTGCTCTTGTCTTCCCACACGTACATATGGGTGCACACAACTGCATACTCATGTACATGCAACACACACACACAGAGACAAACACTATTAGGACAGTGTCTCTAATCCTTGGTCACTCAGAATCACATGGGTACTTTATAATAAAAAGAACACTTGCCTGGAGCCTATGCCAAACTCAATGAAATCAGAACCTCGGGAATTGGTATCCAGACAGCAGTTCAAGTAGAGTCCCCAGATGATTTTAATGGATACCAAAGGTTCATTAAGTAAGAATTAGGTTTGGCTGTACATTACAGAAAACAAATACCAATGCCTTAAGATGAAAGGCTTTCCTCTCTTCTGTAGAGAAGTTTTATGTAAATCTGCACACAATTGTGTCTGGCACAACCCCTTGGAGTCAAGAATCTCAGCATATGCTGTCTTCCGAGATCAACCATCCTCACATCAGGCTTCTAGTCCCAGGAGCACCACATGGAAGCTAGGCAACAAGGAAGACCCTAAGACAGACATCCATGAATCTCCCTGGGAAGGGAGAATAGATAAGAACTCCTGAGTAAAAACTGGGAGCAGGAAGGGAGGTGGGTAGTAAAGGGGGGGGAGCATGAGGAAATGGGGTGGTAGAGTTGGGGAGGAACAGAGAGAGAACAACAAAATAAATATCTTGACAGAAGAAGCCATTTGGAGGTCAGGGAGAGACCTAATGCTAGGAAAATCCCCTGGGATCCATAAGGGGACCACAGCTAAAACTCTAAGCCATCGTAGAGAGGGCGTCTGAACTGGTCTTCCCCCTGTCATCAAATTGATGACCACCCTAATTGTCATCATAGAACCTTCCTCCACCAACTAATGAAAGCAGCTAAGCACGAGCTGAGCTTCAAGTCCAGTCAAAAAAAGGAGGAGGGATTATATGAGCAAAGGGGTCAAGATCACAATAGGGAAGCCCACAGAGACAGCTGACCTACGCTACCGATAGTTCACTGACTCTGAACTGACAGCTGGGGAACCTGCATGGAACCGAACCAGGCTTTCTGAATGTGGATGAGAGTTGTGTGCAGTTTATGGGGGAGGGGGTGCTAGGGAGTAAGTGGGAGGAGGAGAGGGAAGGAGAATTGTGGTAGATATATTAAAAAAAAAAAAATTAAAAAAAGAGCAGCTCGTGGTCTGAAACTCCAGCCATCACATCTCAGGACCAAAGAAAGAAGGGAGAAGTAGCAAATGATACATACCCCTTCTTAGAAGGACTCACCTCAGATGCCTTGTTGGAACTTCACACTACACTGTACTTAACACCTAACTGGCTGGAACTGAATCATATGGCCGCATCGGGTTACAAAGAAAGTTGGGGAGTATGGCCTTTAACTGATGTATTAATGGCTTTTCTCATCAATGTGGCCATATACCTAACAAGAAGAAATTTAAAGAGGGAAGATTAGGTCCGTGGTTTGAGGGTCCAGTATATTATGGCAGGCAGGCATGGTGATGGTGGCTCATAGCTGTGATAAGAGCATAAATCTGCTCCTTGCTCACAATCCAAGAAGCCAAGAAGGGATGGAAAGCAGGGTCAGGCTAGAAATGTCAAGGCTTGTTCCCCAGTTAGCTATTTCTTCCAGATGGGTCCCACCACCTGAAGGCTCCACAGCATCCCAAAATACCAGCAACTGGGGTTTTCAAGCTCATGAGCCTATGAGTTTCCCTGGACCATAGCTACTGCTCTGAAGGCCCTGTAGCTAGTGAAGAGTTAAAAATGGAAGGTACAATGTTAGCCAGCGTTTGTCATGCTGATGAAGACATCTGCACTCTCCAAACTTGTCCTTTTGCACTTTGGTACTTCAGAGTTGGAGGGGGGAGGAGGGAGGAGAAAGAGGGGGTACTATACATTAACTGTGCACATTCATGGGATTCAGTGTGATATTTCAGCACTAGCACATAGAAATGCTTGGGTCAGATCAGAAGAATTGACATTACCTCTCCTTGTTACTTACGTGCTTAGAACCTTCAGGCTCCTTTCTATTGCTACGGAGCAAGTACTTATTCCTTCTGTCTCTCTATGCTATGTACTCATGAGTTAGGCTTCTTTCATCTGGCCTCCCCGTCCCTCTGCATCTTTCCAACCTTTAATAACATCTTTCCAGTCTCGGGACATTAACCTAAGCAGGTGGCTAGAGAGGATGTTTGTATGGCACGTGTCATGGGACACTAAAAGGCCACACTTAGCTTTTGCTAGAACCAGACACACTGAAAGCATAGAACAACATTCCCTAGCAGATTCTCGTCTGTGAGGTCATGGTAAGCTCAGGTGGCTTTAACGATTAGGCTTAGAGATATTAGAGATATTAGAGATATTAGAGATATGTGTTCACCACACAGTACCCATACCCACTCTGGTCAAGGACACATTTGAATCAGAAGGCCTTTCAAAGTATGACCCTAAGCTAAGATTAGAAACAAAGGTTCTTATATGCCACACTGACTGGCAGATAGGTAGAGAAGCAGCTACCCTTGAAATAATCACCCAGTTTGAGTTGGGGATAAACTCAATTGTAGAGAGCTTGTCCAGCGCATTTGATGCTCTGGATTCATCCCCAGCTTTACAAAACTAAAAAAAAATCTAATAAATCACTGATTTTTCTTCCACATGTTTAGCACTGAAATCGGTCTTACAGATTCCAGATACTATCAAGCAGCTAAAGACAATGTTTTTCAATGACACAGAAAGAAACATCTCACACAAAAAGCCTCTTGCTACAAGTTTCCTAGTTAATAACCTACACCTCACTTAAACAGCTTGCATTGAAGTTCTCATGGTTCCTCTGAACACATTTGGGCTACACAGTATCATTACAGCCACAGCAGAGGGTTCTCAGCCACAGCATTCCCATTGCAAAGCAGCTGGTTTCCAGATTTCCACTGTCGGCTGCTGTAGGGAAGGTACAATATTGCCTCATAGCAAGATGACAGTATTTATAAGGTAAACTACAAAACATAGCCCATGTCCACCACTCCTGGTTCATGCTTAACAAAAATGATTATCTTCTCAAGAGGCCTTTCAGAGAAAGCGTGAGCCAAATGATGTTCCTCTGAAATTCATATTCTAACCCCATCTCCGCAGCACTTCAGAACTTGGCCGTATTACACTAGAGATGATAGGTTGCAATGAGGGGGTGGCAGCTGTGTTTTCGTCTTTGTAAGAAGTAGACATTAAGATGTGGACACACGCAGAGAAAGAACTGCCATCTACAAGCCAAGGGAAGCTGATGCCTTGAGCCAATACTAACAAAATTAAGTAGTATTGAACTATAGCGTTAAGGTAAATAGTCACAAACATATATAAGTAAATAACTGAATAAACATGAGTAGAGAATTGACCAAACATTTATGTGAAAAAACATCCAAATAGTTCATACATATTGGTGCTCCACTCTTCAGGAAGTGGCGTGTAATACCCATTCCTTATGCAGCACACAGTGACTTCCTTCTCTGAGTACTGGAGAGGAAGTGGAAAAACCCAGCAACACTGACTCAGCCTCATGAGTGTTCATCTCCACACTGTAAGTCATCTTCATAGTCTAAGACCCAAATATGAGGGATAAGAATACCCTGCTTTGGTAGGTCTTTCCTCCTAAGAACTGGTAAGCCTGATCTGAATATGAGAAAAACACCGAACAAATCCCCAATCATAGCTTAAGAACAACCTAAAAGTACTTCTCAAAACTGCCAAGGTCATCAAAAACAAAGGAAGGCCTAGAAACTTAGCCAAGAGCAGCCTACCAAGAGAAGAGTAAATGTAACAAGTATCCTGGATGGGGTCCCAGAACAGGAGACAAATATTAGATAAGAGCTCAGGAAGTCTGAATTAAGTTTTGATGTTAGTTAATTCAAAAGATGATAAATATACCATGCTGATAGGGGATATAATGAAGAGGTTGTTCATGTATAGTAGGAAACACGTAGGATGCTTCTGTGCCTTCTTCAATTTTCCTATGACCCTAATTTTTTTAAGTATCTATAAAACTCAAAAATGCGAATAATTTATAGACAGATATACTTCATGGAATTGCTGTGTGTGTGTGTGTGTGTGTGTGTGTGTGTGTGTGTGTGTGTGTGTGTGTTATGATGGTCTCATATAGCCCAGACTGTCCTACATGTCACTTTGTAACTAAGCATGCTCAAGTTCTGGGATTACAGGCAGGCAACCACCATTGCCAGCTACCACATAGGGTTTCAAGAAGTCTCTTTTCTTCACCATTTACAAAGATCTCAAAGGTGGTTGTAGGGGCTCATGCCCCTTGAGAGTTCACTAGTGTGCACATGCCAGAATTTAAATAAGTTCCGTTGGCATACTCTGCAGGAACATGTGGTAACTTCACAAGTCTAAAATTCTAGGGGACCAGACAAGAAAGTTACTGACCCCAACTGGCTACCAAATCAATAACAATTTCTCTTGATAGATTTACCTCTGTCCAGAGTTAACTCTGAGCTTCCCAGGCTCAGCAATAACTTTTTCAGTATATTTAAGCTTAATGGAATTTACAATTGCTGACTCATACTCGCAGAAATCAGTGGATATAATATAACAAAACAGGGTGCCAGGCAATCAGGCAAACCCAACACGCTGAGAGTGTATATTCTAGCCAGGAATCCAATGCTGTTGTGCCATGAGAACCACACATTAAATAGCCTCCATCTAGAGCAGCCACATGGGAAATGTGCAGACAAAGCTTACTGGTAAATTGTGTCTGAATTTGGTCATCATGGGAAAGGTTAATCATGTGACTGTTCAATGAATCACACTATAGCTGATCTGTCTGCATAATAGAAACAAACAGACTATGTTGGGAGCCACTGGCCCCAGCCCCTCAAGATGGCGCCAATATCCGGTGCTGGCCAACCCGCCTGAGTCAGTAAACAAGGCAAGGGCACATGCCTTTGGTAATTTTCCGAGACTGGTCTCTCCACCTCTCCCGTGGCGTCATGTGGGGTGATGAGCTGCAGCCTATAGAGAGGTGACACGTCCAAGGCGGAGGTCTTTGGTCTATATAAGGGTTGGGCTTTTCCTACCTCGGTGTCTCTATTTTCTGTAAGCTGATGCTCTCCCTCAAGACGCATTAAAGCTTTGCTGCAGAAGGATCCTACGTGTGTCGTGCCTTTTCTTGCGGGCGAGAAGTTGGCACGGGACAAGACTACTAGCCCTCAGTGGCTTCAGTACTGGCTTTAACAGCCCTGACAGTCCAGCCACCCTGTACGGTTGTCCTGTCCCCAGCATGTTTATCTGACTTCATCATCTAACCTGTTATATCCATGGGCCGTACAAAACTCACAATGAGTGAGTGATTCCAAGCATATTAAAAACAAGACATTTACCTGGAAACTATAATTGCCAGAGGAAAGCAAGGTGTTGCTTTACCTACAGCTCAGGAATGAGTTTGTCTCTGACGGATGGGATCAGAATGGGAAGAACTCGGAAACTGGTGGGAAAGGGAAAAGTTACAGTTTGCAAAGTGCAGCATGCAGAAACATGAATGAAAGTGCATTCTGGGGCCTCACTGATCATCGATACCTCAATCCTCGACCACTATAAGTGGAGTTTAACTTGGCGGGCTGTATATACTTTAAGCATACACCATACACCCCATTTCTGATTTTTGAGCCGTTCTGAAGTCCAGTGGTTTACTTTAGCGGTTTTTTCAATCATAGCACACATTAGGGATATCTGAGAGAAGGGGGAAAGTAGGGTGGTGAGATTCAAGCACAAATGTTTGCTGGACCTTCGTGTGTGCTTGATACTTAGTGTCTCCCGGTGGTATTATTTTTCTGGATTGTTAGGCATCAAGATTCTTATTTTCCTCCCAGGATCCTCAGATTTAGGTCCCGGAAAAGGCCCTAGACTCTGTCTCTAGCAAATGCCAGGTGGCTCTTATCTGGTGTTTGAGAATGTACACATCTTACCTTGCTGATCCTTGGGAAGACTAGCATTGCTTTTTCCCCACCCCTGATCCAACACTCCCCAGCACTGTTTTGGAGAATCCAGGATTAAAGAGAATATGTCACCTAATGTTGTGCATTAATAAAACCCAATGCTTTACAGTTGAGCCCTGCAGCCCCACACTTACAGCTAATGGAACAAAACAGTTTCTCCATATTTAAATACTTCAGTTAGCCACTCAGCACTATGTTAGGCAAGTATTTCATACACAATTAATAGAATAACTAACTTAAGGTCTACTGTTGTCTCCTGAATAAGTGCCATTCCGGCCTCTATGGCTCACCATTCTCCCCTAAGGACTAAAACCTTATGTTTACAGGAAGAAAGAAGCTTCCTGCACTATAGACGCTGCCACCTGCTGAGTGCTAGCCTTTCGGGATCCTCATGACCTTGGGTGTGCCCAAATGAGGGGGCAGGGTGTGGAAGAGAGTTAAGGTGATAGCGGAGACAAAGGAGAAGCGAGGGAGGGACAGACAGATCTAAGAGATAAGATGTACTGAATAAAGCCCGTGTCTCTCAAGTGTGTACGGAGAGAGCCAGAGAGAGAGCCCGAATGATGGAACCTAATAAATGACTCCTGAGTGTGATTATCTTGATGTTCCTCGCCTGGGACAAAACTCGGACCACAAAGAAACCGGACGCGGTAGTCTACAATGTGTGAAATGCTACCTCTGCAGACAAGTAAACTGAGGCACAAAGGTGAGGACAAAAGGTGACTGAAGGATGAATTTAACCCCCACTGGGGAAGGATAGAGGTCCATTATCTTACCCCTAGCACCATAAGCCAGCATGGAGTCAGGAGTTAGAGGGCCTGGCACATGTGACTTCCTGTCTGAAAAGCAAGCGTAGAAAAAACTAACAAAGCTAACGTTTGTTCTCTTTCTACCAAGTGCTGGGCTCCAGCCTTTATTATTTCACTTAATCAGAGAGTCAGACATACCCCTATTGTCACACAATACCACTTCACACAGTGCAGAAAGAACCCCATCATTGGATAGCACTATTTAAAGGCAAGGGGGTGGGCAGGGAACAAGCCAACATAGTCTCCCAAGCAGATTTGGCAGGCTAGAAATTGAAGAAAACTGGTTGTTGGCAAATGTCTGGGTGAGAGAAGCCTGGGCAAGTGGGTAGGGTGGCTAAGGAAGGAGTCTTGAAGGAAGGGAAGTCATGGGTGTTATTGAACCTTGGCGTCACAGGCTGTGTTCAGTTACCCAACCTCATAAGCCAAAGAGTCAAATTAATAATAAAAAATGTGGCCACATGGGGAATAGGGACAAAGAGATCTAGCAAGACCCCCAAGTCTATTGTACTGTAAGACTGGAGGTTTTTTTTTTAAAGAGGACCAAGGATGTAAACACCTAAACAGTCCAGGTCTAGGTACGGTCCTGCCTACAACCAACCCAGTCTCATCTTGTAAAATTGTCTAAGAAATTATTAGAACTGTGGGAAATCTCTTCCCAGGAGAAAAGCTTCCCACTGCGGGAGCATCTTTCCCTTCTCTCAGTATGAGAGATTCCTGGGGGACATTCTCATTGCTTTGGGGTCTATTGTTTTAGCAGTCAGGTAGCCAAATGGGGGAGAGAAGTGTCTCCAGAGAAACACCTTCACTTCTTCTGCAAGGCCAGGTGAGGGAGATCTTTGACCCACAAAGGATGAGGCTACCTGAAGTCTGAGAATTTGATAAGTGTTTAGTTCAGATGTACTTACTTCCTGGGGCAAATCTTAAGGAGTCAGGGCAAAGATGAGGTCCATCCACTTTCAGGTGTGACAAAACATGGTGTTGCCTTAGGAGAAAACCTCACATCTCCAGCTCATGAAGGGAAACAGAACATCAATCCTTTTGTTCTGCTCCTGTCTGAGGTTTTCTTCCTGGGTAGTGAGTGGTACAAGATAGAGAAGATTGCAAACCCCAGTTAAAACTCCAAAGTACCTTAAACATTTGGCCAATAGCCTGGAGCCACTGCCTATATCTTCAGGGCAAACACTGGTTAAGTGGCAGCTGAACACTTCCTTTTCTCTATCTCTATCTTATTAGGGCCTTCTAGTAGCCCAGCTATCTAAGAGAAACTACACTACAGATCTGCCTTAAAGAAATCTGCCTGTTTTCCAACATTCCTAAGGTTGAATGCTCTTTGTCAGATGTGACGGTTAATCTCAACTGCCAACTTGATGAGATCAAAAATCCCTTGGCTTCTGGACATGGCTTTCAGAGACTGTCTTGATTCAGTTTATTGAAGTGGGAAGATGTACCTACTGTAGACAGAGCCATTACCTGAGCTGGGATCCGAGAGTGGATAAACGGGAGAAAGTGAGCTGAGTACAAATATCGACCACTCCTTGCTTCTTGACAGTGGATGTGATGTGACCAGCAGCCTCTCATCCCTCCTGCTTTGATGTCCCTGCTTGATGGACTATCCCCTTGAGCCACCACAAAGTTGTTCTTAGCACAGTAACATGAACAGTAGCAATACATTAGGCAATCAAGACACAGTGAGGCCTTAGGAAGTCTAGAACATTCATTAGATAAACAGAAAAGATCTAAAAGACCGAGATGAAGATATACAAAGACAGGTTTGAGAAAGGTTGAGAAAGGAGAGTGTCTTTGCTGATCTGGGATGCTGTGATACACGGTCATAAACTAGGAAGCTTCTGAGTTTATTTCTCACAGTTCTGGACGCTAAGAGTCGAGATCAAGACTCATGTGGTGTCTAGTAAATGTCTACCTCCTAGCTAACAGGCCACCATTCTCTCGTTATAATCTCACACAGCAAAAGGGCTGAAAGGACCCTCTGACTTTGATAAGGCCACTAATCTCATCTTTGAGGGTTCTGTCCTCATGACCAGTGCACCTCTAGAAGATCCCATTTCCTAATGCCTGCCTAAGCTTGGAGTTAGGATTTGTTTTGATCTGAATATGGATGAAAGCTTACTTTCCACATGGTGGCACTGTTTGGGGAGGCTGTAAAACCTTAAGTGGGAGGGACATTACTGGAGGAATAAGACAGTTATTAGGAGTGATCAGTGGGGCTTGGGATGGCCTCTTCCTGCTCTGTTTTGATTTCCTGGTCCACTGAACAAATTATCCCTTGTTCCTGGTGGCATCGCTGCAAGCCATTCCAGTCACTTTGTCTTTCCCACACCTGTGGGGATATATTTCAAATATAATAAAAACAGCTGGAGATATCAGAGGGATCTACCCACAGTCTAGGAGGATCAGACAATGGTAACTCACACCTTTAATCCCAGCACAGGAAATATCCTGGGAGTGGTGACCTACGCCCTTAATCCAATCTGAGTTTGAGGTCATTTTAGATTACAGAGGGAGTTCCAGGCTCCCAGGCAGGCAGTGGTGGTGCCACGGCCTTAACTGAGCAAAGAGAGTATTTACAGCAGGCATAGAAAGACAGAGCAGGCAGAAGAAGCCAGGAGGAGTGAGGCTGAGGAAGCTGGAAGACAGCTGGGTGAGATCTAACTGTGGTGTTTCTTCTCTGATATCTCTGTCTTCCCAGAGATTTGGCCCTGAGTTTCCTTTATTTGTGCAACACACACCCTCAAATTCAGAGTCAAAATAAATTCTCTCCCTTAAGCTGTCACATGTCAGGTGTTTGGTTTCTACACTGAGAAAAGTAATGAATGTAAGACTTTAATAGTCCAAGGACTGGAGGCATACACACACTGAGACAGGCTGCCAAGGAGCCTGCTGCAGCAGTGAGGGCATCAGAACAGCGCAGCTCTCTTCCCAGAATGAGCTGTCAGGGCTCTTCCTGTGGGCTGTGGACAGCTCTGGACCCACAGGCACCAACTGGAAGGAGTACAAAACTGAGCAGGAAAACCTCCATCCCTGACTGGAGTGGGGATGGAGATGTTCAAAGTCCTATGAGAGAGGCTTTCCCTTACAAGGGCAGATGAATTAGGCAAGTGTGAGCGACAGGATTGCCAGAGAGAGGAAGCAGGCAACGATAGTCATGTCTAAAAGGAAGCTCAGTGCACAAATGGGAATACATCTGGGGGCTTTCGGTGATGGCAATGACTAAGCAAATATTTACATTATTCTATACTTCAATCTTCTTTATTATATTCCTACCATGATCTATTTGAAAAAAACATTATTTTAAAAAGAAAACTCATGAGCTGACTGAAGTTGGCTGATTGAAAAGTATATTATTTTCCAAGCCTAGTGCAATGTGTTTTATTTCCTCGGGGCATGTAGCTGGAAAGATCATATGCATCAGACAAATCAGAATTAATGGCTCAAGGTTTGTTTGTTTCTTCCTTCATCCAAAAAATAATAGCTGACAGCATTTATAATTTATTACTACTTCAAGGTGGACCATGCTCACATTTCCTACCTTGGGTACAATCTTAAGACCCATGCCCATTGTTATTTCTTCACAGGCTGTAAAGTCATGGTATCTTGTGTGCATCCCACTAATAACTGCATCTCAGCTAGCAAATGGTGCTGGACCTGCTTGCAAACCACTGAACCTCCAGGACAAGCATCAGCAGCAAATACTTAATACATTTTCAAGTGCAACAATAGCAAACTAGCTTACCTTTCCAAAAACTATTTGATGTATATCCATGAACAATAAAGTTCAGTAATTCTAAAAAAAATCATTAAAAAATTAGTTTGAGCAACTCATCCTTTCTACTGTTTAGAGAAACCACTAAGAAAGCCAATACCACATGATAATTTAGTGCTTTAATATCAATTTTTCCATATCTCTTGCAACTATGACCATCACAGACAACAGGCGCTTTGTCTAATTTTTTTTTTTACCACTGTGAGAATAGCCTTCAAGGAACATGACACCCAAGAGACATCTGTAAAAAGAGAGGATGTGCCTGAAGTGGAAATGAACTTTACATGCATTTGTAAAATGTCCTTAACTAAGCCATTAAAAATAAAAGGGATTTGACAAGCCTCTCCAACAATCACACGCCTCTTTGCATTTATGTTCATGGGCTTACTTCATTTAAAAGAACAGCACAGGAGAGGGCTATCTCATTACCACTCATCTGAGAAACTCAGGAGGGTGGTAATGGAGGTACCCAGGCATGCCTATGCTGTCATCTGCAGGACACTGCTTCCTGGGAAACTTCTGATATTTCTTTTCCTTGTTTATTTCTTTGTTCTGAGAAAGCGAGAGAGAGAGAGAGCTGCATCTGTGTGTATGAATGTTTCCTGTGTGGGGGCACACATTTGTACATGCATGCATGCATGTGCATGTAAAGGCCTAAGCTTCGTGGGTGTCACCTTTTCTATCTATCTTCTTCACTGAGACCTGCAGGGTCTCTCACTCAAACCCAGAGCTCAGCAACATGGCTAGTCTCTGCCTTCCAAGGCTAGGATGACAGGCGAGCCACCATATCCACCCATCATTTATGTGGGTTCTGGGGGTGTGAACTTGGGTGCTCTTAGTTGTGTGGCAAGCAGTTTTACCACAGAGACATCTCTCTAGCCCCATCTTTTAAGGCAGTGTCTCCCTCTACAGTCCAAGCCGGCTAGGAATTCACTATGTGGTCCAGCCTGACTTTGTGCCAGACTTCTTGTCTTGGTCTCACTAGTGCTGGAATATCAGGCTTAAGGCATCATGTCCAGTTATTCCGCAACCTTTCTAAGACTCACTTAACTTGTCTGTATAGTGGGGTTACCATGAAAACTTCCTATAAGTATGTTTATGATAACTAACATGTGTGAGATTTATTATGTACTAAAAATTAAATACTTCATATTTTATACTATTTTATGTAAAGAATCTCATTTAATCCTTGTGACAATCCAGTGATGACTTTCTTTCCTGATGATAAAAAGGCGGGGCATTTAGATGTATGGCTACTTGCTAAGGTTATACAAAGAAAACAAGCCCAGGACAGAAACACAGATATCCTGCACCTCCCTCCTCAGTGCTAAGCATGCATCTAGACATCTAGATTGTCTGCAGGTACAGAAGAAAGAGGTGGTAGTGTTGTCTCCCAAGAGAGGAACTGAGTGTCTGGGGCACTTAGTCAATACTTTAACTTTAACATCCTTGATGTGTCCTTTAAGCTTTACAAAAATGGCCTGCTCCAAAAAATAATGAACCATAAAGGGTCTGTGGAAGCTGAAATTCCTACAAGGGTTGACAAAAATGAGCACAAGACCCTTTATTCAGACTTAGGGTAGGAGTACCACCTGGACTGGTCAGCACCAAGCATTCTGAGAATAACACAATGCCCTTGTAGGCACCCATGTACCATGGGCCAAAGGTTCTTTTTTATTTTATTTTTATTTAATCTTATTTTATGTGCATTGGTGCTTTGCTGTGGTTGTCAGAACCGCTGGAACTGGAGTTACAGACAGTTGTGAGTTCTCATGTGGGTGCTGAAAATTGAACCCGGATCCTCTGGAACAGCAGGCAGTTCTCTTAACCCCTAAGCCATCTCATCAGCCCCAGGGATTCAGGTTCTAAAGCAACTGCCTCATCGGTCCTTTTGGCTGATGCACAAGTCCTGTCTTCGGTTCTTAAAAAGGTTTACCGAGTGCCAGCATCATCCCAATCTCAGGGGTTTGGTACACGCTGCATCCCTACCAAGAGCCATCATATCCCAGTTTACCCAGGCCATACTTCACTTATTGCTTTTAAATATAAACAGCATAACTGCCATCTTCACCCTCAAGCTCCTTAAAAGCACAATCTCTTTTTCCTCAACATGAGGTATCAACAGTGCTGAAACACTATATATGTTGCTGATTTGTGTCTCTGGGCTCAGGCCCTTAGGAGGTCAGCTTCCTGAGGGTGGACTGCCCAGCAGTCATCTTCACTGTCATACCTGCAGTATCCAGAGGAGCAGACCCTCCGTTAATTGCCAAATAAGTAAAACAACTGTGGTTTCTGGAACTGATCATATTTAGTATCTTCCTTTTAAAATGGATTATATTTATTTCACAAAAAACAACGTTGTCCAGCAGAGGATGACATGCATTGTAATTTGATGTGGGAATGCTTTTCTGTATGCTGTGAATATCAATCTTTAAATAAAGGAGCTGTTTTGGGCCATGACAGGCACCATAGAAGAAGTAGGAGGAGGAATCAGTATAGGTAGGAAAGGAAGGGCAGAGTCAGGGGCAGACCGAGCTGAAGCCCAAAGGAGCAACATATAAGGAGCACAGGTGAGCCACAGGCCATGTGGCAGACAGATTAATAGAAATGGGTTGATTTAAGATGTAAGAGCTAGCTAGCAATGTGCCTGAGCCATAGACCAAACAGCATGAAGTTAATATAAGCATCTGAGTCATTTTTGGGGGCCTGAGCAGCATCGGGCGGCTGGGCCGCCAAGAGGTCTGGCACGGCAAGGTCTGGGTCTCTGGCTAACTGGGACCAAGAAACCCCACTGCCACAGTAGTTCAAGAAAAAGAAATTCTGTGTCCCCAACATGTAACAATAAATATCTTTCTAAGGTCACAAACATCATTCCTGGGAATTCTTTCCTAAAACCTCTAACTACAAAAGGAAACACATTGCAGAAAGTGTTCCTGTTGATTTAAACTGAGGTAAAAACATTACTGAGGCTGAATTAAGGCCCCAGGTTTTCATGCTAACATGCCCAGGGAGTTACCTTAACTTCCTGAACCTCAGCCTCTGCTCTATAAAAGGATGATTATAGCAATGCTTAACACATAAACATGATGCACAAGTTTAATTGGCTTAAAATAGAATTAAATGAATTTAAGTATGAAGAAGCTACTTGGAAAGTGTCGGAATGAGACATCCTGTGGACTTAATGCAAACCCTTGGGAGGAGTAAGGGGCTTTCTTGAAGTTACCACTTAAATACCTTGTAAAGTTAAGTGAAATTTAAAATGAAGAAGAGACAGTAAAATTTGATGGAAGGTCTGAGGTTAAACCCCTCTCAATGCTGAGTTACCCAAGCTTTGTCTCTTTAAGTTTTATTGAGCAAATCTGTAACAAAACCTCTAGAGAACAGTGCATTGTCAATGTGGCTGCCAGTCCGTACAATGTAAGATCCCCGCAGCAGGAGGAAAGGGCTTTAACATGGTTTGCACTATTTGATCAAAGTACAACACAAGAGCTGAACCCTAACCCTAACCTCTGTGGTGGTTTGAATAGAAAGGCCGCCATTGGCTCATATATCTGAATGCTCTTAAATAGGGGGTGGTACTGTTTAAAAGGATTAGAAGCATTAGGGATGTGGCCTTGTTGAAGGAAGTGTGTTGTTGGGGATGGGCTTTAGGGTTTCAAAAAGCCCATGCAAGCTCAGTCTCTCTCTTAGCCTGTGGATCAGGGTCTAACTCTCAGCTACTGCTCCAGTATCATGCAAGGCACCATGCTCGCTGCCATGATGGACTAAACTAAACCTCTGGAAACTGTAAGCAAGCCCCAATTAAATGTTTTCTCTTATGAGTGTGGTGCTGTGCTGCATATTTAATAAAAATAGTCTGGAATATCAGAGGTCTGAACCACCCACAGAGCTAAGCCACGAAGGTCTGGGAGTTGTAACACACACCTTTAATACCATCACTAGGAAAGCTAAACCAGGAATTGAGATGGGGGAGGGGGGAGAATAAGGCAAAAGACGGCAGAAGTTCTTCCCTTCACCCATGTACCCAGTCAGTTGGAGGATTTGTAAAGAGAGGCCTGAGGAGTAGGCTAGGTGAGAAGTGGCCATGGCTTATTTCTCTATCTCTCTGATATGTCTGGTTATTTTTATTAAATATACAACATATCACCACATATAAGAGTTGCCTTGGTCATGATATCTCTTTGTAGCAATAGAAGAATGACAAGAACACCCTAACACACAGCAAAACTCGAAACAGTAATTTCTTTAACTGCAATGTAGAAGTAATGCCTTGCTGCTTAATAATGGGGAAGGTCCTTGTTGCTTGCTACTCTCTTGGCTTCCACTTATAAACCTTAAAATGAATTTTCCCTTCAATATTAAGACTGTGCAATCTTCCAGAACCCAGACAACTTTCCCCTGAAGGATACAGAATGACTGACAGGCATTCAACAGCCATTCAGTACTCCTGGTTTCTGCTATAATCAGAGCCTGTGAGGGCAGAAGAGGTCTGTACACCTGTCCACCTTCCTCATTTTATAGAGAAAGGAGCTGAAAAATTAAACTTTTTCCCATCTCTCATAGTCATTCATACAAAACAGACACCAGGGTCACTTTTGTTTAGCATGGAAGTTAAGGAGGAAATACTAAATTCCTCCCTTGCCCAACAGAATAATTATATTGGATTAATAAGTTAAATAAAGAGCACAGATCACTTTCTCAGGATCTTTGTCATAGGCTTTCAATCCTCCTTAATATTTCAACTGGGCTTTTTGGATCCAGGGAAACAATAGCTTTCATTCCCCTCTAAGTTGAAAATCCAGAGGTTCATCATTTTCAGATATACAGTGTTTAAGAAATAAACTTTGCCCCTTTCAGAAAAAAGCTCCTGTGTGAGGATATTTTCAAATATAATAAAAACAGCAGGAGATGTCAGAGAGATCTACCCACAGTCAGTCTAGGAAGATCAGACAGTGGTAACTCACACCTTTAATCCCAGCACAGGGAGTATCCCGGGGTGGTGACCTACTTAATCCAATCTGAGTTTGGGGTCATCTTAGTTTACAGGAGTTCCAGGTTCCCAGGCAGGCAGTGGTGGGGCCACGCCTTAACTGAGTGAAGAAAGTATTTAAGACAGAAAAAGAAAGACAGAGCAGGCAGAAGAAATCAGGAGGAGCAAGGCTGAGGAATCTGGAGGAGAGCTGGGTGAGATCTGACTGTGGTGTTTCTTCTCTGATATCTCTGCCTTTCCCAGAGATTTGGCCCTTAGATTCCTTTATTCGTCCAACACTTGGCATCCAACTATGAGGCATGAATTCCACCCCTCCCTATACAAAGAAAGGTGCTTCCTGGCCAGAGCAACATGTGGTCAGAGAAGTAATTACTGACTCGCTAGGCTTTCTGTTCTGAGTTAGCCTCCAGCCTTAGGCAGACCAACAACATGTGCTTCCATTTCACTCTCATCTGGGTAAGTTTTTCAGACAGTGGCCTCTTTCTCCTGGTGGGTTGTTTCTTTTTTTCTTTTGGACCCCTCCTTGGGCTGCTACCACACTAGGTGGCTGCCCCATTTCTCAATCAATTGAATTATCAACAGACAACAAATCGGTGAGTAAATCAATTTTTTAAAAAAGAGGGAATTTGTTTAAAACAATGGTGGGTGCATGGTCCTTCTGTGATCTTTCGCTAGATAATTTAGTATTACAATCAGTGATGGAAAAGATAAATAAGGTAGATGGGACTATCATAATGATTATCATACCATTTATTGTGAGTAGTTTTGTTTAAATTCTATTTTATCACTTAAAAAGTCAATAAGTATAAATGCAAAGAAAAAGGTCTTTAAAAAGCCTGTCAAGAGAAAACACAAAGATGTTCAGATTCAAACAGAGGAATATGAAGAACCAATTTCAGCAAGGTCATCTAAAATTAGACAAAAACAGGCAGCATCAATATACCCAGTAACTTTAAAAAATTAAGAATGACCCAGATGATACACAAGCTAGCTGGGCTCCAGTAATAAATGCTAGAACTACAGAGAGTAAAAGAAGCAATTGTAATATATGGGATACAGTCACCATTTGTAAAACAAATTTTGAACTCTTGGTCATGCTATAACCCAGTCACCACTAAAGATTGGCTAGATATGGTTACAGCTGTGTTAGAGGCAGAACTGCTTATACAATGGAAATCATGGTGGAGGGAGAAGGCTAAAACAATAGAACAAAGAAGCAGGGCCAGAGGCATAGAAGTCTCCTAAGACCAACTTCTTGGGGAGAGAGATTATGCTGATATTGACAGGCAGTCTTTATACAATGAACATACTCTGGATTTATGTTGCATGGCAGCTTTAAATGCCTGGGACTGGATTGAAGAAATAGGAAAGAAAACCAAATCATTCACTAAACTAATTCAAAGCCCAAAAGAAACTTTTACAGACTTTTTACACAGACTAACTGCAGCAGTAAACACAGTGGTAATGGACTCAGAAGCCAGGCAGATAATAATTGAATCACTGGCTTTTGAGAATGCTAATGCACAAAGTAGAAAAATACTTAGACCTTTAAAAGCAAGGTCAGCACCTTTGGAGGATTGGATTCATGAGACAATTAATCTAGAGTCTTATGACAGTGATGATAACTGGGTAGGTGAGCTTATTTCTAGAGGTATAAGAAAAAGTCAAAATGTTAAATGTTACAATTGTGGAAGGGAAGGTCACATAAAAAGAGATTGTAAACAAGTCATTCTCAGAAACAGTGCTTTTGGTAGGAATAATCCCAAGATAATGCCCCTCCATTGTGGAATATGCAGAAGGTGTGGAAAAGGAAGACATTGGACTAATTAGTGCAGATAAACAAGGGACAGACAAGGTAACTTTCTGCCCTTGGGAAATGCCCCAAGGGGGCTTTCAAAAGCCCCCATATCAAATCCAATCCAATCTTACCCTGGCATTGTGGAGGAAACACCTTCCCATAACAATTTAAAAAATCAAAAACTATTTTAAAAATACTACACCGAATGATAGAAAACCTACAGAAAAATAAAAAATTCAGGAAAAATTATAAAGCGAATATTTTGGCAAGCTTCTATCAATGAACAAAGGCCAAAATTAAAAGTACAAATAAATGATGTTATTATTGAAGGCTTATTGGACACAGGAGCAGATGTATCAATAATTTCACCAGAGTCATGGCATCCAAGTTGGCCCCGTCAGGAGGTAAATGTTCAGTTTTTGAGTATTGGGTCAATATCCCAGGTAAAACAGAATGCAAGATGGCTTGAATGTATAGGGCCAGAAAGGACAAAGAGGAATATTAAAGCCATATGTAGCTAACATTGCTATAAATTTATGGGGACAAGATTTACTACAACAACAGAACACATAGATTAATATACCTCCAAACACAGAAATAAGCCATAAACTAGCACATGGTTCTGGAAAAAACATTAGAAGGTATTATGAGAAACAGTCAAAAACCATTCAGGTTATACAGAAACAAGGCAAAACAGCTGCTGACCTTTCAAAAACACCCACAGAACTACCTCTAAAATGGCTAACAGAGAAGCCTATATGGGTTCATCAATGGCCTCTAACAAAAGAGAAATTGCAGGCCTTAGAGCAGCTGGTACAGGAACAGTTAAATGCTCAGCATATAGAAGAATCAACCAGCCCTTGGAATTCTCCTGTATTTGTTATTATAAGAAATCTGGAAAGTGGAGAATGCTAACAGATCTAAGGGCGATAAACAAGGTGATCCAGCCAATGGGCTCTCTACAGTCTGGGATTCCTTTGCCTTCTCTGTTACCTAAAGAATAGCCTACTATAGTTATTGATTTAAAAGACTGTTTTTTTTTTTTTTTTACAATACCTTTACAAGAACAAGACAAAGAAAAATTCGCCTTTACAGTGCCCACTTATAATAATTCTCAGCCTGTAAAGAGATTCTAGTGGAGGGTCCTCCCTCAAGGAATGCTGGCAAGGAATGCACCACTCTGTGCCAGTATTTTGTACAAAAACCAGTAGAATAAATGCATAACAAATTCCCATAATCTATAATTTTTCATTACATGGATGACATCTTGTTGGCCAATTCAAATATTGATACTTTAGAAAATTTTTGAAGAAGTGAAAAAAAATTGCCTGTTTGGGGATTACAATTGCTCCATAAAAAAATTCAAAGAGGGGATTCAATTAATTATTTAGGCTACAAAATAGGCCAACAAAAAATTAGACCCCAAAAGGTACAAATCAGGAGAGATAGATTAAAGACACTTAATGATTTTCAAAGACTACTAGAAGACACTGCCAATTTACGACCCACTATTGGAATTAAAAATCATGAACTGGGTAATTTGTTCAAAACCTTAAATGGTGACAAGGATTTAAATAGTCCAAGAGAATTGTCACCTAAATCTGAGAAAGAATTGGCTTTGGTGGAAAAGAAATTACAGGATGCACATGTGGATCGTGTGGATCCAGACCTTAATCGCATTCTAGTTATCTTGCCCTCTAAGCATTCTCCTACAGGAATTTTAATGCAAATGGAAAATGTTATATTGGAATGGATATTTCTTCCACATAAACCAAGTAAGAAATTAAAGACATATGTGGAAAAGATTTCTGAACTTATTTTTAAAGGAAAATTAAGACTTTGTCAATTGACAGGAATGGACCCAGCAGAAATTGTTGTACCTTTAACTAATGAAGAAATTGATCAATTAGAAAGTGGGTAGAAAGTGAACCTTGGCAAAGAGCCTGCAGTAATTTTTTGGGAGATATTAACAACAAATATCCTCAAAGCAAAAGACATTGAATTTCTAAAGAAAACTAACCAGATTCTTCCTTGTATTATATGAGATAAACCAATTTCTGGAGCCCCTACATTTTATACCAATGCAAACAAATCAGGAAAGGCAGGTTACAAATCAGAACATATAAGTAAAGTGGCTCAAAGCCCTTATAATTCTGTTCAAAAGTCAGAATTATATGCTATCATGATGGTATTAATTGACTTTACCAAACCTCTTAACATAGTAACTGACTCTCAGTATGCAGAAAGAATTGTTCTACACATTGAAACAGCTGATTTTATTAATGATGAGTCACAATTAACTTCATTATTTATTCAGTCACAAGAAATAATCAGGGCTAGAAATCATCCCTCCTATATAACACACATTCGAACCCATGTGTCCAGCTAAAGGATCTGCCAGGTCCTTTAGCACAAGGTAATGGTGAAATTGATAAATTATTAATGGAAATGTACTAGAGGCCTCAGAATTTCATAAGAAGCATCATGTCAATAGCAAAGGATTTAAAAAAGATTTCTCTATCACTTGGCAATAAGCCAAAGAAATTGTAAAAAGGTGTCCCACCTGTTCTTTCTATAACCAAACTCCATTGCCAGCACGAAATAATCCTAAAGGTATACATAGAAATGAAATCTGGCAGATGGATGTATTTCATTTTACAGAATTTGGGAAATTAAGATATGTCCATCCTACAATAGATTCATTTTCAGGATTTCAATGGGCAACTGCTTTGAGTTCAGAAAAGGCTGATTCTGTAATCACACATTTGCTAAAAGTGATGGCCATCATGGGAATACCTGTACAAATTAAGACTGACATTGCTCCAGCATATGTCTCTAGTTAAATGAAACAATTTTTTTGCTTATTATAATATAAAGCATATTACAGGAATACCACACAATCCTACAGGGCAAGCAGTCATAGAGAGATCAAATCGAACTCTAAATGATATGCTAAATAAGCAGAAAGGAATAACAAAAACCCCTAGAGATAGACTACATACTGCTTTATTAACTTTGAATTTTCTCAATGCTAACGAGAAAGGAACAACAGCTGCTGAAAGGCATTGGACTATAGAAAAAACAGCTGAACTAAATCAGCTTGTTTATTTCAAAGATGTACTAACCTCTAAATGGAAGCCAGGATATGTGCTACGTTGGGGAAGGGGTTTTGTTTTTGTTTCCACAGGTAAAGAGAAGTTATGGATACCATCAAAATTAATAAATTTGAAGTTTCTCGATTTGAACCAGAGAAACTGCATGAAAATGAAAATTGATAGCTCATCTACCTATATTACAATTCTTTAAGTTGTAATAAAAAGCAAAGGGTTGGGGCAAGTTTTTGTTTTTGTCTTTATAGAAAACAGGAAATACCCATCTTCAAGAAGTTAAAAGACCTTGGACATCTAGATGTCTAAAGCAAAAGGGAGGCTATCCAGACAAATTTACAAGTCAAAAGAATATCAGGTAAAATCTCATTGCTTAAGCTCTATTTTTTTTTTTTTTTTTTGTAAATTGAAATCCCAGTTTAATTATAATTTAAAGCTAGCTTTAGATTTGGAGTGTGGCTCTCTCCTTCTCTAAACTCAAGCATACTTGTTAAAGGAAAATACAAAATCTCTGTATTATATCAGAAGAGCCACCTGATGTGGGACAGAAAAATAACAAAAAATAAGGAACTATTCTATTGTTACTAATCCTATGCTGAATAAATCATTATATATTTAGTTTCCTGTACATTGTGTTGGGTTTTAGTCTCTTATCAGTTTTCTGCAGTGACCCAGGACAATGCCTAATTGCGAACTTGAAATATCCAAAAGGAAGATGGGACCCCACAACAATAATTTCACATGGACTTTGACAAAGCCACTAGGCTGACAAACACCAAAGATCAGATTTGGACTACAAACTGCTCAGGACAATTTTGAGGCAGCTCGCTGAGATGAACCAGCTTCACAGACTACTATAGCCAGGACTTGAGTCAAGCCATGCACTTTCCTGTAATGCAGAGACTGGACAACAAATGATACAGCTACTTATTTCAAGACTTGACAATTAACAAAACTTTTCTTTTCAGGATCCCCAAAAGATATCATCGACCTCAGACAGCAGGAAGTAAATTTAAGAACACGACGCCCACATTCCCAAGAGGTGGGTTGGGTGGTTTTTGGTTGTTCAGTGGGTTATAGATGATTGTCATTGTTTAAGTTAATTGGTTAAAAATTGTTAATGGTTATGGTTAGAAAAAAGTTAAACAAGAACAATTAGATTCAAGAATTGTGTTTAAAAAAATAGAAAGAAAAAGGGGATACAAATATATAGGATATAATGATAGATTATTGAATCTTCTTTTAAAAGGTTTTACTAGCTTTAAATATTTTTTTACATTGGATTGGATTTTTGCATATTGTATACAAATTGTGTATATTCAGATTAATTGTGTTACTGTACAAATATCTCTATGCTTATTCAAGGTATTGTACTTATTCAGTTCATCTAACAATGTAATACAAGTTGCTAGTCCATGAACATTTTTATTACCAACTAATTAGAATATAAAGTAATGCAAGTTAGTAGTTAGACATTACATTCAACATATTAGATATGTTTTGAAGATCAAACAAATATATTTTAGATGAACAGGTCTTCTTCAAACAGTTCCGAGATCCATAAAATATGGTATTCAAAATATTTTAAGAACTTACACTTTTCTGGACAGTGAGACAGGTCTGCTCCTGGTAGCACCAATCTACTTCAAGAAAAAAAAATGAATATTGAAGAAACTCTATATGGAGTCTACTTTCTTTGTGGCAATGGTTAGCCACCGGACAAGAACCTGTTCTTGTACTGACTGCTTGACAGAATGCTGTTTAAACTGGACATGCATGTTCCTTAGGGAAGTGACCTCTGAACTTTGACAGAACAAGCTTAGATGGTCCTTCAGGTTCAGAAAACAGTCAGATATTCTTCAGGACACAAGGAGAAGCAACTGATGAATTGTACCAGAATGGGCAGAGCATATTTTCTGCTTCACTGAAATGAAAAGAGACTAGGCCTGTAGACTGAAGATGGATGCCCCAACTTTATAAAGAAACTTTGTGTGACTATTCAGGCAGATGGGTGTCATCTCTGTCATTTCTAGATTTTGGAAGTTGCTTGCACTTCCTGTTTACTTGGGTAAATATTATTTCCTTCTTGGGTTTCTGAAATAGTTGAAGATGAGATAGTTATAGTTTTCTAGTGACAGTTTTAGAAAAGAAACTTTGAAGTTAAGGTGTATAAGTTTAAGAGACATCAAAATAATAGTTTTTAGTTAGTAATACAAGTTAGGAAGAAAATGAATTAAGTATAATCCTTTGGACTCATCAAAATAGGATAATTAATGAAATATTTTCTTTGAATTGTCAATTGTTAATGGACCTGACACTACTCACTTACTGTTTGTATATAATGAATATAATTATTATACCTATTGTATATGGTTTTCCTTATGTTAGCTATAACCTTTTTTTAAAATTTGACACAAAAGGGGATGTGTGGAGATATTTTCAAATATAATAAAAACAGCCGGATCTACCCGCAGTCAGTCTAGGAGGATCAGACAGTGGTATATCACACCTTTAATCCTAGCACAAGGAATATCCCAGGAGTGGTGACCTACACCCTTAACCCAATCAATCTGAGTTTAGGGTCATCTTAGTTTACAGAAGGAGTTCTAGGCTCCCAGGGAGGCAGTGGTGGTGCCATGCCTTAACTAAGCAAAGAAAGTATTTAAGGCAGGCATAGAAAGACAGAAGGACAGAAGAAGCCAGGAGGAGCAAGGCTGAGGAATCTGGAAGACAGCTGGGTGAGATCTGACTATGGTGTTTCTTCTCTGATAGCTCTGTCTTTCCCAGAGATTTGGCCCTGAGTTTCCTTTATTCATGCAACACTCCTGCCTTCAGTCAAACACATTGTGAAGATGAGATAGTTATAGTTTTCTAGTGACAGTTTTAGAAAAGAAACTTTGAAGTTAAGGTGTATAAATTTAAGAGATATCAAAATAATAGTTTTTAGTTAGTAATACAAGTTAGGAAGAATAGCATCACACAAACTCAAAGAGAAGGTGCCAACAGGGTAAAGGAAGATGATTTCAGAACAATGTAACAACCTACATTAAGTACATATGAAACCATCATGTGCAGGTGTTGCTGTGTTCAAGCTGATAGGGGTCTTCCTGATAACTCCAAGGAAGGCTAGTGCAGTGTATCAACTCACCAGGCAGAAGCTCCAAGAACCCAGAGGATGTATACCAAGAGGAGCTTAAGTTGTTCTAAATAACAGAGCCCACAAAGCATGCTGGGCATTCTACACCTACCACTCCACTTAATCCCAAGTAACTATGACAATCACAATTGTCTCCATTTTTTGAGGTGAGAAAATTGAGTTGTAAAGAAGTCACTTGCCAGACTCACAAATTACAGGAGCTAAAATCTTCCTACTGCTAAAGCTAGATTTCTCTCTCCAGAAGCATCTTTCACCTTTCCCCTACTAGCCTGAAGCTCATGCCATTATCTGCTCTCCGTAGATGCCTTTGCTTAACATGAGACACAGATACCACTCAACCCAATGCATTCGATTCCCAAACACATGTGATTAGCTCTCACCTATCAGGTGAGGACTCTGTGGGAAGAGACAAAAGGAGCAGAGTAGTGTTTAATGTGCCCAACAAAGCAAGAGTTGAGGGGTTTCTAGCTGGCCTATGACAGTATGGCAGTACTAACAAGAGGGTGACCCACTTCACCAAAGGAGGTTGACCGTCATAAAAGCTATCCCTAAGCAGTTCTATTAAAAGAAATTACATGAGGGGAAATCTGCAGGTGAATGCAGGGCACATATTCAAGCCTGGGTCTGAAAGGGTTTCAAGAAGTTGATATAAATAGATACAGATACAGATATACAGTGTAAGGGACTCTGACACTTTCTGGGCTGGTCCTTAACAGTGAGTCCAGGCTCATTCCCTGTATTCATTTTGGGGTTTTGCTCCATTACTGCCTTTTTTACCCTCAGGAGAAGAAGGGACATTCATAAAGGGACAGTCTGTGTTCCTTGCAGAAAGTAATTAAAGGGCACAGTTACTCTCTATCACAATGACTGTGATCTCGTGGATCCACCTGGTCCTGTGTCAATCCCTACACAGCAAAAGAAAAAAACTGACTGCCACAACTGTCCCCCGACCTCCACATGAGCACTGTAGCATCTGCACACCCCGTTCCTGTTGCACGAATAAATGAAACTCAGGGATAGACCTCTGAGAAAGTCAGAGATATTAGAGAGAGTAAACACCACAGTCAGATCTTACCCGATGTCTTCCAGCTTCCTCAGCCACTGGCTTAGTTAGGGAAACTTGTGCAGAAAATACACTCCTGAAGCACAGTATCCAGCAAATCCAACCTGGAAGAAAATCTATTTTTAAACTTCTCTACATAGCGAAATTAATTTTAACTGGAAATCTAAAAGAGACAAATAATACCAGTGACTATAAAATCAGACAGGAACATTTTTATCTTTCTGACCACAGAATAAATGATTATGGAAAAATTCTACTATCATGGGCAAGCTATGGAATATTAATAATGTATTTTTAAAATAAAACCCATATATATATATATATATATATATATATATATATATATATATATATATATATATATATATCCCTTTCTGAGTAGTGTATATGAACTACCTTATTCCTAACACCAGCATTACAGTAATTAAGTGAATTTTAACAATGTGAAATTGATAAGTTTATGATGTAGCCAATAGCTGACTCATACTAAGGTAATACCATATGTCTTTATTTCTTCTCTTAAAACAAGAATTTCCTAAGGAAATGTTTTACCTTAAAGATTTTACCTAAATTCAGTAAAATATCAAGTGTGAACTGAAATTTGACCAAGAGACATCATCCTCAAAGTTTACCATTTCATATTTTAAACACAAATTTAGTGACAGAATTGTAATAACATGATCTCTGTGTATTTAATCCATGTGCTTACACTGTTTGCTCCAAGCCTATAGTCAAACACTCATGAGTACAGTACCACAGGGTTAGAGACTCAGGCTACTCCAAAATGAACACAAACAACTCTGACCTTTTAAGAACTTAACTTCTTAAATGAAGATATCTGGGTCACACACTTTGGGGTAAGCTAATTGCCTTCTATGAGCAGCCTGGGAGCTACTCAGCCAGCCAGAAGCTGGGTAACTGAATGTTGTTCTGGAAGGTAGCCTTCCCAGCCCTAGGCCAGCCTAAGGAGATTGTACCCTGAACTTTTACTGCACTGCTGCCCCAGTGTGCTTCCTCATTGCCCAGCCTGACGAACCTGAGCCAGAAACGTATTAGCAGGGCATTCTCAGATTTCCTAATCCCTCCAAACATGTGAGTTAATAAATATTCATTATCTTTAAGAAAACAGTGAGTATATGTAGCTTTTTATATAGAGATCTACATATATATATAATCTCTCTTTGATATAATACATATTTATATTGTATTATATAATTATATATCATAATACAATATGCATAATTATATATAAATATATAGAGAGAGCACATACATATGTCAGGCTGCATGTGTGTATGTGTGCATGTGTGCATGCTGTGGTATAATCTTTCTGTATAATGTATGTATTACTCTCGTTGGTTACTGAAGAACCGACTAGCCTGTAGCCAGGCAGGACATACAGGCAGAACAACCAAACTAAGGATGCTGCAATGAAAAGGAGTGGAGTCAGAGGAGACCCAGGAAGAAGAGAGATGAGCATGCCATACTGATAAAAGGTACCAAGCTACATGACAAGGTGTAGATAATATATATATATATATATATATATATATGTTAATTTAAATGTAACAGTTAGCTAGTAACAAGACTGAGCTATTGGCCAAGCATTTACAATTAATATAAGTTGCTGGCAGGACAGAAACTTCCACCTACATATTTATACATAATACAGAGAAGAGACAGAGAGATTGTGAGCCACTATTCAAGTAGGAATGTGCTGGTTTCCATTTAAACAGGAAGCAGAAGACACTGTGACTATAGGATGGTAGGAAGCCCTGGAAAAGCCTAGAAGCAATCAAGGTGGTAGACAGAAATGTTAAGGCCTTCAGGCAGAAGCAAAAGAGTGGGAGAAACTAGGAACCTGCAGAACCATAACACAAATCTATAACCCAGCACTTGGAACACTAAGGAAAGAGGATGAAGCCAGCTGTATAATTACAAATAACTGTTGCTTGTCGGACATTTACGAATAACCTCGAAGGTGGGGCTACAGCTCTGTGGTAGAGCTTGCCAAGATGCATGAGGCCCTACTTTCAATTTCACAGCTTGTGGTAGAGATTTCTCAAAATACATGAAGTACTAAGTTTAATTTCCAGACCACAAAATAAAATAAACCTGATTTTTAAAAAGAAAGGAAAAAATTTGAGTATTCTGAATTCATTTCTGCAGAGAAATAATCCTTGTTAAAGAATGCATAATGCAATGTATTTTGTAGACTGAATATATACCATTAAAACTCAACCGTAACCATAGCACTTGTTTAGAATTGAAAGGGTGTTTCCCAGATCATGTTTGCTTAGAGTAGGGAGGGCATGCTGAGATCAAGAAGCAAATTGACCTCAGCTGGGTTTATTATTGCTGCAAAATTATATACTCAATGCATCTCTCATTATACCAACACAGGGCAGTCACCCCTACCATCCCACCTATGATGGGCCATGGTCAATAAAGAGTGTGAAAGAAATTCCAGAATAAGATAAGCACAGACTTGCTAACAGGAAAGCAAAGAATCATGACAGTTAGAAGCACATACATTTTGATGTGGGAATGCCTTTCTGTATGCTGTGAATATCAATCTTTAAATAAAGGAGCTGTTTGGGGCTATGAAAGGCGCCATAGAAGAAGTAGGAGGAGAAATCAGAGCATAGGTAGGAGAAGCAGGGTGGAGTCGGGCAGATCGAGCAAGCTGCCCAAGGAGCAACATGTAAGGAGCACAGATCACGGGCCACGTGGCAGACAGATTAATAGAAGTGGGTTAATTTAAGATGTAAGAGCAAGCTAGCAATGTGCCTGAGCCATAGGCCAAACAGCATAAAGTTAATATAAGAGTCTGAGTCATTTCTGGGGGCCTGAGCATCAGCAGGGGCGGCTAATGGGTCTGGTGCGCGTGTCTGTGGGTCTGGGCCTCTGGCCGCCTGGGACCAAGAAACCTCACTGCTACAACATTTAATCATGCTCCTCTCAAGAACGCCAAGTCCTCCAAAGAAGCTTCCTCTTCAAATGCAACTGAAATAACAATTGCAACAACTATATATACATGTAAATATTTTTAAAAAGCAGGTCATAGAACTGTAATCCCAACAGGTAGGAGGGACAGGCAGGAGGACTGTATAGGACTTAAGGTCAGCCTATAAGAGATGCTGTTTCAAAAGATAAATAAAAGAAGAACATAAATTCCATTTTCCCATTTAAAGTATCACTGTTACTTGACAACCACTGATGAGGATATTTCTCCAACAGGATACCGACAGTCACAAAAAAAAACCTACTGGTGGCTGGAGAGATGGCTCAGCAGTTAACAGTTCTGGCTGTTCTTCCAAAGGACCAGGGTTCCATTTCCAGCCTGTAAGTCAGGCTATAACCTTAGCTCCAGAGCATCTAACCCCTCTGCCGGCCTCTGAGGGCACCAGGCACACACATGAGGAAACTTGATCTTTAAAAAAAAAATCAATTTCTTTTTTTTTTCTGTGCATGAGTGTTTTGCCTGCATGTATGTATATATATCACCTGTATGCATGGTACCTGTAGGAAATGCGAGAAATCCATGGATACTGAGAATAGGATTATTTATTAAAGGATTCTATGGTGAAGCAACTCGTTTATACAGAATAAGGCAAATTCAGTTGCAGAGTCCCTGGAAGGCTGCGGACCGATCCAACGATGCTTCACACCACCTGAGCCAGTCTTCACCATCTGAAAGTGTAAGAGAGAAACGCGTGTGTTTCCAAGCTCCTAAACTAACCAAAAGGCCATGCCCTAGGAGCTTGTACTCCAAGGCCATCAATGGAAGGAATACCCACTACATGTAGGAGTCAAAGAAGGATTCTGATCCCCTAGACCTGCAGTTTGGGATGGTTGTGAGCCACCATGTGGGTGATGAAAATCAATCCCAGGTCCTCTGCCAGAGCAGTAGGTGCTTTTAACTGCTGAACCCACTCTTTTTGATTTTTAAAGAAACAGTCTCATTCTGTAGCCCTGGCTGAATTGGAACTCTCTGTAGGACAGGACAGCCCTAAACTCACAGCAATGTTCCAGCTTTAGCTACTTGATGGCTAGGATTATACACATGCAACACTAACCCTGGTTTATGTATTCTCTTTACAGACCAAAACAAACAAAACCAACCTTTAGGTAGAACAAGGTCCCCTGACTAGTCAGCGGCTCAGCCAGTATCTAAAGTAGACTTAATTGATGATGCTAAGAGATCCAGTCTCCCCCTCCATCACCCAAGACAGGGTTTCTCTGAGTTAACAGCTCTGGCAGCTCTAGAACTTGCTTTGTAGACCAGACTGGTCTTAATCTCACAGAAATCCACCTGCCTCTGCCTCCCAAGCGCTGGGGTATGCACCACCACTACCAAGCAATAGCTCTAGTCTTAAATGCTACCCCAGGCCTTTTTTTCATAAATCACCTATGTAAACCAAACTCTTCTTGTTCTATCATTTATCATCTTTATTTTACTGTTTATCTTTAATTAGTTTTATGCTTTTCTTTTGAAATGGGATTTCATGTAACCCAGGCTAGCCTCAAGCATATTTCTGTAGCTCAGTCTTGAACTCTTGATTCTACTGTGTCCACCTTCCAAGTGTTGGGATTACACTGGTGCATCATATTACATGGCTTTTATTTGTCTATTTAACAAAAATCTTTGTATTGATATAATTGCATTCCCTCTCAACTGGCTAAATTTCCTTCTCACAGCTGCTTAAACCAGACCACCCCTGTCGCACAAAATAATGAGACTCAGGGATAGATCTCTGAAGAAGATGGAGATACTAGAGGGAATAAACACCACAGTCAAATCTTACCCAGCTGTCCTCTAGCTTCCTCAGCCTCGATTCCCTTGGAATGGATTTCTCTGTGTTTGAATCCCACTTAAGTATTCTTTCAGTAATTAAGGCGTGGCCCCACCACACCTGCTTGGGAGCCTGGAATTCCTTCTATAATCTGAAGTGACCTTGACTCAGTTGGGATTAAGGGTGTAGGTCACCACTCCTAGGATACTCCCTGTGCTGGGATTAAAGGTTTGAATCACCACTCTGATTTTCCTAGACTGACTGTGGTTAGAGCTCTGGGACTTCTGGAGCTTTTACTAACCCCCCACATAGACTGTGGGTAGATTCCCTCTGATATCTCCAAAACTTCTGAAACTTTATTAAATCCCCACACACCCCCACCAACAAGTTTTGCCAAATCCTAAAGCAACAGTTGGAGACGTATAGGAAAGTGGAAGGGTGTTTAGTTTGCGGGCCTTGAATCTCCAATAGAGCTGCATGTGGTCTGGGGAGTTCCAGCTTCCCAGGCCCTTGATTTCTTATGTAGCCAAAGGAAGATAAACTCTACAGCTGGAGACTCTAAAGGAATGGAAGATAATCTAATACGTGTGTGCGCTTCATTCTGCTCCAGGAACCTCTGATGGACACGCAGCAGAGTTAAATGCACTCAATGGACCGGACCCAAACAACATGCCTTTCCAAAGCTCACAGGGCATCCAAGTATTAACACATTCACAAAATACATGTGTATGAGACAAAAATGAGAAGGAATTGGGGGAGGGAAAAGGACTTCTTGAAAAGAGGCCCACCGAAATGCTAAGGTCAAAGATGGGCAGATCAGCCCTGGCTTCCCTTGCCTGATTTCTCACCACTTCTCACAGAAAGGAATAACCCACCTAATTTCTCTTCACCACAATAACAGCCCCTAAGCTACTGACTGCCATCTGGAAAGGCTCGTGGAGCTGCTTTGACCCCAGAACACTGACTTCACACTCTTGTCTCCTTATCAGGCTACCACCCATTTGCAAAATCAGTGTTTAACAGTAATACAACGTACAGATCTTGAACTGACCTCCAAGGAAAATATTCAGAAGGCTTACACTCTCCACCCAACAAAGGAGTGAAGGGACCTCTCACTCAGAGGTAATAGGATCAGCCATGAGCTCCAGGCCAGCCATTTCTAGGCCAGTCAGGGATGCACAGGGATCTTTTGTATTTAAAATAACTATCTGGCCTGTGAGATGGCTCAGCAGGTAAAGGTACTTGTCATCACACCCATAAATTCATATCACAGAAGGAAAACCGAGTCCTACAAGGGCTCTCTAACCTCCACACCTGTACCATGGTGCACAAATGTGCACACACAAATTAACAAATAATGTCAACAAACAAAACAAGCATGAAAAGGTGAGTGTGGCTGCTCTAGCCTGTAATCCCAGCGTTTAGGGGATAGGAGTTGGAGGATTAGGAGTTCAAGGTCATCCTTGGCTTCATAGCAAGTTCGAGACTACATAGATCCTGACTAAATAAATAAATAAAATTTACAAAAGAGGGCTTTTTCAGAGCAAATTTTTCTCTGCCAGCACTTAAATTTAATAAATAAATAAAAACTGTCTTAAAACTACCTTGTGTTCAAGTCCATTTCTCCCAAGGAAAAATCAACCAGCCTCCCACACTGTTACATAACACACCTATCCCTTACTGTATAGCTTTCTATGAATTATAAGGTAGCCATAGGCATGGGAAGGAAAAAGCAAGATTTTATTGATCTCAAGTTTAACCAAACTGTAAATAAGTCCATTTTCCTTTATCACAGGGAACTAAGCAGCAGTTTTAATGAGGCTACATGCCTGGCAACAATCTCCAAGCATGGCACAATTTTCTCGCTTTTAAAGAGAATTATATCAAACTGTGCTTGGAGGGGGAAAAAAAGAAACTGGCTAAGTAGTCATTTAAAAGTTCCAAACAGACTAAATTATTGTTTTGGACACATAAGGAGAAGAACCTTTGTTTTAACCTGAGTTTATAAAGGATCAGTGGAAGACATTGTCAAGACAAAGTATGTGTTCAGAAAACTGATTCCCATGCAGGACAGAGACCAAAACATAAATTATTTTCTTCTTTTACCACTAAAGTCTTCTTATCTTTACTAGAAGAAGAAGGGAGGGCTGGAGAGATGGCTCAGTGGTTAAGAGCACTGGTTGGTCTTCCAGAGGTCCTGAGTTCAATTTCCAGCACCCATACAGTGGCTCCCAACCATCTATAGTAGGATCTAATGCCATTTCTGACAGCCAGGTAGGGTGCTGCTCATACATAAATGAAAGGAGATGGAAGTAAAGAAAAAAAAGTTACATTTGCACATTTCTTAAAATTATTCTTCTTTCAGAATACTCCTTATATTTTCTTTTTAAAAGAAACATCACTAGGAACAAGGGCTAGCCATTCCTTAAATAGTTTCTAAATGAACCAGGCATGGTGGTACACACCTGTAATTCTAGCACTCTGGAGGAAGGCAGAGGCAGGCAGATCTCTGTGAATTTAAGGCCAGCCTGTTCTACATAGCAAGTTCCAGGGCAGCCAGAGATATATAATGAATTCTTGTCTCATAATAAAAATCAGCATCCAAAATGTGTTTATTTACATTTAATGAGTTTCAGAGAGAGAGAGAGAGAGAGAGAGAGAGAGAGAGAGAGAGAGAGAAAGAGAGAATCATACCCACAATTCCTTGTAACAACGATAGCTAAACAGCCAAGGCAATCTTTGCTTTGGGGCTGGTAACCCACACTTGTAATTATCCAAGGAAATAGATTCAAGTATAGATTTCAACAGCACATAAAACACTAAGCCACAACAGCAACAGTACAGCTCCTTAAACCCTTGACAACACATAGTAACCGGGTCCCTATAAATAATACATGAGACCCAGAAGTTCCTAAACCCAAAAGTGATACTGCCAGTCCGCTAGTAAGCCGATGGTCTTACCGTGTTGGGTTAAAAGAATGAAATGTGGCTTGGAGAGTGAAGCTTCAAGTCTGTATACAATGTGGTAAAGGGCTACAAGTTGGGACATGGAAAAAAAAAAATCAAAGTAGTGAAGTAATTTACTTACCAGAAAAGGGTTTAAAAAACTATCAAGCCATTTGATGAAAACAATGCAGAATTAGGTCAGCTAGGCTGAAAACATAATCCAAAATTAGGTCAACAACTTGGACCTAGAAACCTGTTTCCTGTCTTCCGAATCCACAGACTCTAGTTAAAGCTTGCTTTCTCCTCCACCAGCCCACTTCTGACGGGCTAGAAAAGAGCCACATTCAGATGGCTGAGTTAAATGACGGGAAGCCTCACAGGCAGAGCCTAGCCATAGCAGGTCATAGCAGAACAGAACATAAACTGCACAAGGTCGGTGTGATTCACTGTACACAGTTCTTAGAAACTTCAAGGTCTAAAAAGAGAAGGAGACGTACAACCTAGCTGGCACCTTTCTTTTCAAAACTCCAGGAGGGCTACTGACAGCTTCTGGGTGGTCCCAGACTAGCTAGAACAAAGTTCACTCCTTTGCCCTTCTCTTTCTTAGGTCCTGAGGCTCAAATGACATCTGTTCCAGTCTGCCTTGTCCGTTCTCCAACATCATCCTGTCCTTCATTCCCCCCCCCCACACACACACACAATGCTTTGTTTGCCTCCTCGGTCAGTTCTGTCCCTGGAATCTAGACCTCACCCAGGCTGAGCTAGCATTCTAACACTAGAGTACATCTCCAGCTCAACCAGCCTCTACTCTCCACTCCAGCTCCGTGTTACCTACTTCCTTAATTTAGCTGCTGTGGGGCTGGAAGATCTGAATGTTCTAGTTCACGTTCAAGTGCAGATAATCTCTCTGTACCTCCACTCAGGTTCTCTCCTTGCTAAATTACACCAATCTCCACCCGTCGGTATTTTTGAGCATTATAGAATGGAGGAGGGGTATAGGTTTGGTTAGAGGGGTGTCTTCCTGGTACCCCCATCACGTTGCTGGCCTGCAGGGGAAGTAGCAATCAAATGTGGAACTTTTGTCCCATGGAAGCAGAGGGATGGCACAGGCGCCCAAATGGTTCAGGGAGATAAAGATGCTTGTGGTTTTAAGTCTGGCAGCCTGAGTCCAGTCCCTGAAGCTCACATAAACACAGATAGACAGACCTCCACAAAACTGTCCTTTGACTTCCACACACTCGCTGGGACACCAACACACCCACTTCTCCCTCTCCCTCTCCCTCTCCCTCTCCCTCTCCCTCTCCCTCCCTCCCTCCCTCCCCTCTCTCTCTCTCTCTCTCTCTCTCTCTCTCTCTCTCTCTCTCTCTCTCACACACACACACACACACACACATAGACGTAATCATAAATAAAGTTTAAAGAGAGAACAGGCTCCAAGAGGACTTAGCTGCTTTTGTTTTTAATTTTGATCCAATGTTGTGATAGTATTCTATTGTGATAGTGTACTTTGCAAATGAAAGTGAGGGGCCTAGAAAGAGAAAGTACTGAGGTGTGGGAGACTGTGTTGTTTCATTGTAAATAATTATCCCACCCACTAGTTTAATAAAAAGCACTGATTGGCCAAAGGCGGACAGGAAGTGTGGGTGGGGCTACCAGATTAGAAGACTCTGAGAACAGGAAACACAGAGCAGAACGCCAGAGAGAAGCTGGAAAAAGCAGGGGATAACCATGCTGCTCTAAGAAAAGGTACCGAGCCACATGGCTGAATAGGATAAGAGTGATGGGTTAGATTAAGGGTAGAGAGTTAGCAGGTTATATGCCTGGGCCTTAGGCCCATCAGCCAAAAACTATTGAAAGAATCTGTGTGTCTCTGCGGGTCTGTGGGTTTGCAGGACTAAACCTTGAGGTTAGGCCTGAAAGTCCGGGCCAGAAACCTCCTACTACACTGAAGCATCCTTTGTACTTCCTGCCTAGTCATTCCTGCTTCTTTGAGCCCCCAAATTCCACTTGGTCTTTCCATAGGCTGAGTCCTGGGACTCCCGTGGCCCGCCCCTTAACATTTATGACTTTAGACTGGTTCTACTCATCTGTTTCACCCATGAGTCCTCAAAGTGCTTCCAAGAAAAAAGTCCACATTCATTTCACCTACTTTGGCACCTGGCACAAACAAGAACCTCGAGACAGGGCTGGGGAGCAGATGGACAACTCTTCCTTTGGGATTCCCCTCTATCTCTAGCTAAGTGGGCTGGACCATTTCTAACCATCCTCACCCATCAGGATCACCCTGTTGGGTCAGCCACATCCTCCTGCTTCTCTGCAGGAGGCTTCTCTCAAGGCTCAGTTCTGACGTGAGCCCTGGAGGAAACATTGACAGATGGATGATTACCAACCTTCCTGCCTTCTCTAATTCCAATCTCCCTTCCCAGGTTGAGTTGTTCTGGGGAGTCACTATCAAAGGCTCTGAATGAGCAGGAGACACATCAGAAGACATGAGACAGGTGAGCACATGCACACTTGTGCACGTGCAAAGACCAGCAAAGGGTTATTGAAATTTTCACAAGTTTAGTTTATGTTTATGTAAGACAGGAGGATGCCTTTAATCAACATTCTAGATCAATGCACAATGTTTTTTTCATGGTATCTGTGTATAATGTCATCACATGGTGTTCTCACTCATCCTTCGATGTGATCCCGTGGCCTCTTCCTCTCCAGCAGGTTCTGTGCCTCCCTACTTCTGCTTTCTTACTACATTGTTTTCTATCATGCCTTTTCCCACTTCCCTTAAGACCTCCCCCCTGATTCACATGATCTTTATTATAGTTTTGGGATCTACACACACACATAAGTACACTCACTTCACTCCATGAGTAATAATATACTTTTACATCTAGGTATTATATATAGGAGAAATCACAGTATTAAAGGCGAGAGTTATAAAACTCCATTGACCAACATATGTATCTTTCAAATGTTTGCTAGTAATTTCTTGAATGTGTAAAGGCCACACATTCAACAAAATGTTTATTTCAGAGGTTGACCCAGTCAAGAGTACCGATGCGTTCTTCAGGGATTAAACACGCCATAGCAACGATACTCTACCAAACACCAGACCACGGAAGTCTGGCCTCAATTATATGAGAGCAGACGAGGCTTAAATTCTATTATGAAAATGTTTGCCTCGGATGTTCCGGTACTGTCAGGGTAGCCTAGTGAGACGTAATTTCAGATCTGAACTAATTAGGGTCTCTCTTTTTAAAAATCTGGTCTGAGGTTGGGTGGCTGTATCTACATGAATATTTTTCAAGCTGTCCATAATGAGCTGTCTACGTCAATGTAAAATAACAACAGACCCCCCAACTTCCCAGACCTCCTGGAGATAATTTCTGTACATAGCACCTACTGAGGGTTAACAAAGAGTCAACAACGGAATCTCTGGCCAACAGAAAATTTAGTATTCTCTTACCACTTTCCTAAGAAACTGACACAGTTTTGCCTGAGTCACAGAGGCTCCGCATCAACAAAGCCACACAATTTCCTAAAGATGAATGAGCTCCCATAACAAAGGCCATGTTTACCACCTCTTACAATGAGAAGAAAAAAAAAAAAATGGTCGCACCTTTGCTTAGGGTCGTATCAATGTGTTAATTGCTAGTTCAAGTTGTACTAAACCTCTGCACACAACTGCAAACACCTCCGTTAATGAAGACAGACTATGGCACCTCAGGCGCTTCTGAAGATTAAACATATAGAAAGTGAAGCAGCAGCGGGATTAGACTCCACACAGCGTGAGAGGGAGGGGACATGGAGATATTTGTTTTGAATTTGTTTGTGTGATGTGGGGGGGGGGGGCTATATCAAAACTACTTGATTTGGACTTGAGACTTCTGTAAACAACATATGAGATGGGCAAGAGCCACGGAAGGAGTCAGCATGCACTGCACTACTTAAAAGCCAAGCAGGACTCTTTAATTATAGTCTACAGTGCCCTCTAGTGTTTCTGTGAAAAAACTCACATGCTGAGTTTTTGTACACCCTTGACTAGGGTTTTGTTGCCCTGGATGGTCCTCAGTTAGGCCCAATGTCGTATCTTCCTGTTGGTTTAATATTTTCCTCTGTGTGTGTGTGTGTGTGTGTGTGTGTGTGTGTGTGTGTGTGTGTGTGTGTGTGTTTACTTTTTTGGAAAATCAACACTAATTATCGATTTTCCATTATATATAAGCCTCGATTCATTCACTAGCCTTTTAACTTTATATTTTGATTCCATCTTGGATCTGTGTAGTATTGCATGGGACACAGCAGCAGTGAACAGAGGTGTCTCTTTAGCATGTAAACAAACCTGGAAAGTGACCATAATGAGCAATTCTACTTGCCCCAACCATTCATACACAATGGAAGTAATGTTTTAAGGGCATCAAACCACTTGCTTATAAAAAAGGGAAAGAAGAAGAGAAGGGAGGGAATTCCAAGGACTGTACCGAGTCCAGTGACAGCTCTGCTGGTAGGGAGAGAGTACTACATGCCTGCTACCCTCCATCATTTACATTTATCAACTAAGGTATGCCATGGTCAGTGCTTAGTCCTACAAGATACACAGACCTCCAAGGCAGCACTGGAGGCTGGCAGGGTACGTGGGAAGTTAAAGTATGGAGGCATGATAATCCACAGGGAGAGACTGAGAATGTGTCATTGGAGAATAGAAATATCTGTCTTCATACTTGTTAGATTCGGATGAGAAGGTCACCAAAAGGCTAAGGTACTAAAGGTGTGGTAGGCTCACACGACACGGAATAAAGCCTCCCCCTTCCTCTGAAACCCATCAGGAACCCTCCACTCTATCTCTTCCATACTGGTGTCTATTTGCTTTCTAGGGGGTTAACAGTTCTAATAAATCTCATACCTCTCTCTCCCAAAAACTATTCTCAGTGTCCACGGTGACCTCAAACTTCTAATCTTTCAGCTATGGGAATATTTGAAGATGATATGTATTTTGCAATAAATCTTTTCAATAGCAATGAGTTCAAAAGTGAAGTATATCCTAGTTAAAATAGTAAAATCTGAATCTCTAATTCACAATAAGGGTGATGCTGGCTGTGAAATGGCACAAAGTATCAGTATTTGCCACCCACCACAGACCCACAGCGATAGGCAGCTGGGCAGGACACAGTGACATTAATAGCCAAGTGCAAACTCAGGACCATAGATATGCTGAAGAAGCATGATCATTCAGATAAGAAATGAGCCCCTATTTTGAGAACCCTGTCCTTGTAGTCTGCAACTGATCACATGCAGCTGCAATGTGCTTACACAACACTCAGACCCACTTGATGGGCCTTTGGCATTGACTTTGCCCACTTCTTATTTCAAGGTTCAATACTCATTAAAAAAATGGAACAAATGTTAATTTATTTGTAGCAAAATCAGAAGAAATGTATAAATAATTTGCTGTTCCCAGTGTCCTCATTACGTTATCAAAGCTCCATCTTGAGATCAATTAATTCCAATAATGAATTAAGGCTTCTAATCTAACTCGCAAATCACAGTAATGTTTTCAGAAGTTAAGTCCATTTAAGACGAAACATCTGATGGTGTGATAAACCTTATTGCAACTTTAGTTTAGCAGCTCAACTCATTTTGGTTTTTGTTTTGTTCTCCTGTGGATTTGGAGTTTGTTTGCTTGTTTGTGGTAGGGATCTTACTATATACCCCAATCTCTCTTTCACCCTGGATCAGCTTCCAGTGTACTGAGATTATAAACATGCACTGCCATGCCTGGCTCAGTTCAAAATTTTAAAGTATTTGTTCAGACAATGAAAAATAGAAACTGGGGAACATGAAAAAAAAATTGGTGGAACAGGTGTCCAGAATAAAGACACTATCTTATCAATGTGCTTAATCCTGCTTTATTTGTTTTTATTTGTTTTGAGATTATTCTTATTTTATGACATTTTTGTGTGCCTGTAGGGCCTGAGGGAGGCCAGGTGCAGGGACCTGTGAGCCACCAAAATAAACAATGGTCAAAGTTCAGCAGTGTGAAAGCCTAAAGCTGTGTCAGCCAAGCAAAATAGTTTTTATCTATTATTACTTTTTATTTTATGTTTGTTTGAGACAGGCTCTTTCCATATAGCCCTGACAGTCCTGTAGCTCACTATGTAAACTAGGCTGGCCTTGAACTACCCACAGAAATCTGAATGCCTCTGTTTTAGGAGGCTGGGATTAAATTCCCAGAACACCAACTATTATTATATCAAAAGTACAATATAAAGACTAAAATACAATTTAAACACTGGGCTGGAAATGTTTTTGAGGCAATCCACGCGATCAGCCCTATTAAAATATAACAGGATTTCTGAGTAAAGAGTGATCATCAAACAGCATGGCTGTTTATTGATTGGCTCAAGGTACATATAAACAGCTAGAAACACAGGTCAGTTGTGCACATCGACATTTCATGGAAGTGAAGAATTCACGCACTGGCCCACATGTTTGCCTTTTTAAACAGAGAAAAGATAAAGGGTTTTGTTGGGTTTTTGTTGCTGGCTGGAAGTAATTTTCAGGCTCTACAGTAGTATATTCTGTATATTCATGAATATACATATATATAGGAGTATAAAAACCTATCAGGAAGCTGGGCCGGTGGTGGCGTATTCATTTAGTCCCAGCACTCAGGAGGCAGAAGCAGGTGGATCTCTGTGAGTTTGAGACTAGCCTGGAACTCACTACAGAGCACTACTGTAGTGAGTTCCAGGACAGCCAGAGAAACACAAAGAACCCTGCCTGGGGGGATGGGGAGAACCTATCAAGATATATGTACACACATGCATGAAATACAAGCACATACACAGACACATACACTTGCTTGTCTGTTTCAGAAATATGCTGCTATTACTTAGCCATCCGCAGCCCTGTCTGCAGCTGCACAGCCCTGTCTGCAACTGCACTCTGCACCCCAAAGTCTTTTCTCCAGGCTGTCACATGGCAAGTTAACAATCTGTTGAAGAATTTCTCACCTAGTTTTTCACTCATCAATCTTACAGCCCTCTCTGCCCCTTCCTAACAAAAATGATAAGCATTCCCAGGGGCACATCCTGGGTGGATCTTCAAAAGTCTTAGAAATAGCAAATGCAGCTGTTAGCTTCCCCAGATGCCCCCTCTGAAATGCTGGCAGTCAAAGACAAGAATAACAGTACTTACTTATACTAAATAAAAATGCAGGACCATGTAGGGAGGGTCAGCCCAGCTCAAAGTGAGGTAAGAACAGATGCCAAGAGCAGAGAAAGCTTTAGAGAGATGCGGACTACACTAATCAAAGGCTTTGGAGAGAGAGATAAGTCACTTGGTTTTTTAAGTTTGGAAAAGACAAACATTGTTTTCAGCTGCTTTTTAAAATGGAGAGCCAGCCTTCAAAACTCTCTGGTGAGTTCCATGAATAATAAGACACTCCAGTCTCACGGTATAAAATGCTGTTGAGGTGACAAGAAGGAAACAAAAGGGGAGGGAATCAAGATACCAGTGTGTCACAAAATGAAAAAAGTCAGCCAGAAGGGCTAGTATATCATAAGATAGGCATAAGCCAGGACTTGTTCTTGGTGCAAACCTTGTGTGGTTACATAGTTTCCTTATGCGCTGAAAAGGTCCAGCAAGGAACAAGTGATAACGGCTGCTCAGGAATAGGAGTAAAATGCTCTAGTGTGCTATTGCACCAGAGTGAGAGAGTCTGTGCTTCCAATTGCTGTACCCAGAGGCTGCAACAGAAAATGACACTGATAGGTGTTTAACAAAATATGGATAAGCACAGAGAGATGACATCATAACATAGTGGTTAAAGAGTGATGCTGGAGAGATGGCCCAGAGATTAGATCATCTTGCTGAAGAGCCACTATTCAGTTCAGTGGGTACCTTGGGAGACTAACTGCCTTCTAACTCCAGCTGAACTTTGACCATTGTTTATTTTGGTGGCTCACAGGTCCATGCATCTGGCCTCCCTCAGGCACCACTCAGTTGCACCAGAGTGACCGTACATTAGGGGTATGCTCTCTATATCTCAAAAAGCTGTGAAAAAAAAAAAAAAAGGTAGATGGAGGGTGGGAGGGATATCTCAGAGGCCACTTGCTGCTCTTACAGAACCTGAGTTTAGTTCCCAGCACCCACATCAGGCAGCTCTTAAGCACTCATAACTTCAGGGGATACAGGGCCCTTTCCTGTCTCCCTAGGCACCTCCACACACGTACAGACACATATGTGCTGATATATATCACCACGCACATGCACATAGGTAAAAAATAAATAGACCATTAAAAAGAAACAATAAATGACTGAGTAGACGTTTAGCCCGATTTAAACATATAATACACATAATTGTCAAACAACAATATAATACCCTATTGTTATGTATGATGTTTATGATTGTGTCAGCAAAACAACATGTTAGTTCTGACTTTCTCTGGGTTGTAGAGCTTCAATGGTCTTCATCTTCTTCCTCATACACTTCATGTTTCATTAGCTTAGATATGCTGCTTAATAATCAGAAGTTATATAAGGAATATTATTTTGAGAAATGAATATAAACTAAGAACTAGAGCAAGAATGAAGAAAATACGTTTTCCTCATTCATTCGTTCATGCTTTGATCAGTGTCTATATGTGAGTGTACTAACTATAGACTTTGCCTGTGCTTTCCTACTTTGTACTTCAAATAAAAATTCATGGTAAATTTGAAATAAAGTGAAGTTTACTCAAGGTAAACTGCTAGTGAAAAGCCTGTCTGGAAAAGTGGTTAAAGCCGACTCAAAGTCATTCAGAATTAAAGCCAACCCTCTGAAAAAGAGAGGCGGCAGCATATGCCCTTAGCACATAGAGCTTAGGGATGTCAAGCTCCTCAGTGTGACCAGTGGCGCAGAGGGTAAGGGCATTAGAGAGATAAGCAAGAGTCAGTTCCTTCAAGAGAATGAGAGCCAATGACAAGGGATTGTAGTTTAATTTCAGAAGCCGGCTTGAAGAATGTAATGGGGAGCAAGAAGTCATCTGATTGACAGTTTGAGTTGGCTACTCTCACTGCCCAGCAAGAGAGGAATAAGCAGGTCCTCATCACCTGAGTCACCTCTGCAGTTCGTGACCCCTAAATCCCTGCAGCCTTAGATCCCAGCAGCATTGCATCCAGCTGGGGTGGAGGATGTCTATTAACACTTGCTCGTCCTGGCGCCAAATATCCTTGCAGCCTTCATCATATGAATCCATCTAAGCTAGCACATTCACTTTCTGGAAGTTTGGCCACATGGACCCAACCACATTTATTCTCTGCCCTGTAGCTCCTCACCTCTGGGAGAACCAATTCCTGTTCTTCCTAAACTGTCATTCCCATCATCCCTAAGTTTTTCCTCCTAGTTCAGCCATGGTACATTCTACAGTCCTGGTGTTGACAGGGAGTTTCCTTTGCAAATGATTTGAATTCTTGGAATCACAAAATACCTCATGCCTAGGCTGGGTGTGGTGGTGCATGCCCTTAGTTCCAGCACTCTAGATCAAAAGGCAGGCACACATCTGTGAGTTCAAGGCCAGCATGGTCTACATAATGGGTTCCAGGACAGCCAGGGCTAAGGAGAGAGCCCCTGTTTCAAAATAAAAAATAAAAAAAAAAAAAAAACCTAAAGCCTCATATTGAAAAGAACTTTCTAGTTCAATGTGCATGTTTTAACCCTGAGGAAACAGACCCACTATAGATACAGTACTTCACAGTTTCTGAGGGTAAGAAGCAGCAATCAGAAAAACTACAGTTGAGTGTGTCCCAGAGTCCAAGATGAAAGGCTTGATCCTCAGTATGATGCTCAGAGGATAGAGAGGTGGGTGGCTCTAAGAGATGAGGCCTAGCAGAAAGTCTTAGATCATGGGGAACTGCCATGGCAGGACACTGTAGGTTCTGTTTTGCTCGTTGGCTAGGAAATGCTTCACCACCTACATGTTCCTGACATGGTGTGTGGCCTCTACATAAATCCAGAAGCAATGAAGCCAATTGGGACTGAAACCATCAAAACTATGTAAGCTTTTTACTTTGGGGATATGACAGTGGCAGAAAGCTAACTAGCATGGTGGCAAAGCACAGGTCTTCAGGCTCCCTGTTCAAAGTTGCCTGCATAATTTCAAAGCTCTTTTTAAAAACATCCATAGAGATAAGGTGCTTCACACTTTGCTAAGCACCTCTACACCTGCCATCTCATAGTCATGTTAACTCCCACATAACAGACAGAAATCTGCCTGAACCTGGACTTAGGACTCGGGTCCTGTAGCCATTAGTCCTGTGACAATGTCTCTATTGTCAGATGACGTTAACCCTGGAGTATCAAAGTTAGAGGGTCCTGCTCACTAATAATGGCTAATTACATCTACATGTGTATTCGTTTTCTATTTCTTCTGAACACCATGTATCTTTTTTGAGGTAATTAAGGAGAGACTCAAATGCTGAGAGTTTATTGGGATCATTAGGAAAGCATCTAAAAGAACAAAGCAAAGAGATACAGAGGCTGGAGAGATGGCTCAGCAGTTAAGAGCACTGGCTGCCCTTCTAGAGGACCTGGGTTCAGTTCCCAACACTGACATGGCAGCTAATAATAGTCTGTAACTCCAATTCCAGAGGATTCTATACTCTTTTCTGGCTTCTACGTGTACTAGGCATTAATTCACACAGTGCACAGATATACATAGGCAAAACACCTCCGTGCATAATTTTTAATGTTTATTTTTAAAAGAGAAAAGAGCTACAAACTTGCACCAAGTTTTTGTTTTGGTCAATGGTCAGATGTTGGTATGGACACTAAGCCTTTAAAGCAAATACCATTTCCTGGAAGATGCTCTCTAAAACTGGTTTTAAGACAGGCATGGTGGTGCCAGCCTGTAAATCCAGGAGACTAGGGCTGGAAGACAGCAAGATTATGCTATGTATGGGCTATAAGGCAAGTACAAGGTCAGTCTGGGCAACATAGCAAGATCCTGCCTCCAAATTATAAAGTGAGTAGTGTGGGACAGGGTGGGATGCTATGAATCTGGCTCAGTGATGGAGTATTGCCTAGCATGTGGAAGGTCCTGGGTTCTATTAGGGGTGTGTGTGGTATGTGTTTGGACTAGTGATATGTAGTGGCTTCTAAAGGGCCTGGAGACCAGACTAGCCTCAGCCAGTGCAAATTAGTGCCTTAAAACAGGTGTTCCTAAGCACTTCTGCATAAGCCAACCTGGGGTCTGCCTAGGACCTTGACAAGGGCAGAGTCTCGATACAAGATTCCTAAACCAGCAAGAGATCACCACCAGAAGTCAAATATACCAACAAATCAAAGTCCTTTAACCTGCTTGAGGGGAAGGGTCTGGAAAACAAGTATTTAAAATTTTTTTTTCCCTCTATAATAAACTTGCTTGCTTCTGTTCCTAAAGGCTGAGACATGCTTCCACGCCATCTTGGCCCCTCCCCCAAGGGGAAAAGCAAGACCCTGAGAAGAGAAGCAACCCGAACTCCTAACTCCAACAGTGATATAGCTTATCCTGGTAACCAACCCACAGGATGGGAAGAAAGAACTTATGCCTGCGATTATCTTCGTACCTCCACATATGTACATGTGAGTTGCTGTTGGATGGTGTTTCTGTACACTGTGAATGTGTTGCTCCCATTGGCTAATAAATAAAGCTGCTTGTGCTCATGGCAAAGTGGGATAGAGGAAGGTGGAAAATTCAAGCAGAGATACAAAAGAAGAGAGCTGCTCAAGAAACAAGATGTGACTATACCGGTAAGCCACTAGCCACGTGGCAATGCATGGATTAATAGAAATGGGTTAATTTAAGATGAAAGAGCTAGTTGGTAATAAGTCTGAGCCATAGCCCAAAGAGCTTGTAATTAATATAAGCCTCTGTATGTTTATTTGAGATCAATTGGCTGCGGGACATAGGAAAACTTCTATCTACAATGAGTGCCATTTCTCTCTCTCTCTCTCTCCCTCTCTCTCTCTCTCTCTCTCTCTCTCTCTCTCTCTCTCTCTCTCTCACACACACACACACACACACACACACACACACACACACACACATCAAATAACTGTAAAAAGCAAATTTTACATTTACTTGCTTCATTTACATTTAGTAACTCCATTTCGGGGGCTCCATTACCCTCTTCTGACCTCTGAGGGCACGAGGGATACAAATGGTGGACAGAATCCATGCACACAAAACACTTGGTGCACCTAAAATTAAATTAAATACTCTGACAAAAGCAACTTAGAAAAGAAAGGGTGATAATTCCGGTTATAGTCCATCATGGTGGAGAAGTTAAGGAGGAACAAACCGAAGTAGATGTCATGTTACATCATGCTCAAAAGCAGAGAGTAATATTTGTGCCCAGTTCACTGTCCCCATTATTATTCAGACCTGAATCCCAATCATGGAGTGGCTCCACCTATAGCACTGAGTCTTCCCACCTCAATTACACATGCAACATAATCCCCACCCCCCAGCTGCCCACAGCCCAACCTAATCAGAGGTTTTCTTTCCAGATAATTCTAGATTGTGTCAAATTAACAACTGAAACTGTCACATCTAGCTAGATGACTCAGTAGGTAATGCCACCTACAGCCAAGCCTAATAGCCTCAGAACAAATTCCCAAAAGTTTCCTGACCTCCACAGGCACACCATGGTAGGCATGGTGCAAACTCGCACACAAATAATAAATGTAATCTTAAATTACTAAAATACTGAACTATATACAAATTGGATTGTGTTAAGTGTGTTTTTAAATCACATTTGAGGTTTAGGTTTCGTACCCAATGTCAGAAGTGTTCCTAGGTAACATCTTCCATCACTATTGCGCAGGATGCATGAGAGATTGCTGCCTTAGAGTAAATATATCTGGAGATGCTATAATTAGTCCTATTCTTGTTCTGAAAATGGAAAGGGATCAATCAGGGACTCCACATGAGTGACACTTGCAGCCGCAGAAAGAAGTGGCTTGCTCTTGCCTCCAAGTCCAGCAAAGACAGTTCATAGAACAGAACCTTTAAGCAAGAATAGCTGTTTCCTTGCTCTTAAATTGGCTTTTACTTTGATGCACTCATTTTTTTTTTCCTCCCAAATGTCAAACCTTTTATTGTCAACAACCCCTTAGGGCATGTTAGGCAGTCACTTAAGTGTGTTGTGAACACCCCCCACCCCCACCCCCCCCACCCCCCCACCCCCCCACCCCCCCCACCCCCCTCACCCCCGTGTGTGAAAGAAAAACATCTGCGCTTCCTTTAAATGCTAAGTATCATCAGGCTAGGGCTCTGTGTGTTGTGCTGGGCAACAAGTCTTACAGGTGTGTTGGCTGCAAGGCATTAGCTATTTGAACTTTCTCAGTATCATCATCTGCTGCAGAAAATGGTTATAATAATAATCAAGATTTCAAAAGCCAAATAATAAAGACTGTGTCAAATAGCATGTCGTTCTACTGAGAATGATTATGCAGTGTACACATCACCGATACTGTCACATCATAGATTTTGGGGACACCCTCTCTGACTGCATTCCGCTATTTTCACACTCTCAGCAATTAAACCACCCAAGTAGTGACGTGTAGATGCTAGCTGGGCTCTGCTGAATGCTGTGAGCCTGGTGGGCTCAGTAAAATACCTCATTCCATATACTCCTCAAGCATCTCTAGGCACCCCAGGGATTGTGGTTCACAAGCAGACAGAGGGTTTACTGTACACTGCCTGTTCCCTGGGGCTAGTGCATTCCACAGAATCACCTTCTCCAGCACCACACTACATGGTATTGTTTGAGCAGCGCTATAATCAGGACAGATGGGCAGTCAGAAGTCGTGATAGCACTAAGGTCACCACCACCACCACCACCCCCCACCACCCCCACCCCACTCCCCACTTCTCAAAGTACTGAACATGACCTCTGTTGTCTGTGGAGCTTTATGCTATAAACTATTCTTGTGTTTGAGTAGTGTTTATGTTCACACTAGGTAATTTTTATTCCTTGGGATAAGTGTGCTGAAATTATCATTGCCATCAAAAGTCAGATGGAAGTGAAAAATTAAAACTATCTTAGCAATGAGCAATACCTGTCACATCGCTGTTCCTTAAAACTTATGTTTACTTCAGGAAAATTGAGCAGACTTACATTTTCAGGCTTCTAATACTGTAAAAATGTGTGTGAGAGAGGCAGGAGGGGGGGTGTTCTCTGTGTGGCCTTGGATGTTTAGGAATTCCCTCTATAAACCAGGCTGGCCTAGAACCCATAGAGATCTATGCCCCTGCCCTCCGAGTACTGGCATCAACGGTTTTTAAACACCAGGCTTCCAACTGCTTTTTTTTTTTTTTTTAAATCTCATCTCTTTTTTTTTAATTTATTTATTATGTATACAGTGTTCTGTCTGCATGTATGTCTTCAGGCCAGAAGAGGGCATCAGATCTTATGGTTATGAGTCACCATGTGGTTGCTGGGAATTGAACTCAGGACCTCTGGAAGAGCAGCCAGTGAGTGCTCTTAAACTCTGAGCCATCTCTCCGGCCCTCTAACTGCTTTTTATTCAAGTCAGGAAATCCGGTCCTCCACTTAGCCATGCCCACTTACATCTCTGTCTTCCTAGAGTTTACATAATGCTAGAAGGACAATGGACAATGAGAGTTTACATTTTACAGGATTTTCTTTGGGCAATTTCTTTTGTCCCTAGACACCAGGGCTAGGCAGATACAAGTGTCGGGAGAACTGCCTGTCAAACTTGCCTTTCCCAGAGAGCTCCTGGTGAACAATCCGTCTCCTTCCCCACAGCCTCATCCCTAGGAGTTAGCTAGAACATCAACCAGACACTCAGGCGGAAAGACCTTCCCAATGGACCCCAAGGAAAGAGCTCATTGAAAAGAGATCCTCTCATGTCCACTGAGATGACCATTTTCCTGCCCTAGAAATAGTACTTTGGGTTCTAGTATGCCAAAGTGGGATTCTCAGGACCCAGCAGCACATGTAAAACAGAATATGTACTGTTCTCCAGATTACCTGGGTTTAAGTTTTAATTCTCAAAGGGTTTTCTGAGCCCAGAAAGGTTAAGAAGTACTAAGACAGTAATTTTTCTGAGCTATTTGAACACTATCAGTCACCTGCCATAAATCCAAGCAGAAAAACACATTACTGGAGTAGATGTTTGTTCTCATAAGGCATTAGAGATTATCCCAAAGAAGCAAGTCTATAAAACATAAAACCACACCGACAGCCCAAAGTTCCAAGAGCCAGCATGATGGGTACAGCCAATTTCTGTAGTCTTTGAGAGAGAGGGGAGGTAGGAAAACCCAGCTAACAAAATAATTAAGAACTCCCAATCCCAGCAATGACAGAACACCAAGTGTACCTAGCTCCAAAGGGAATGAGTCCCATGGAAAGGCAGCTGTGTTTAGGAACATGCAGATTCCAGAGAATGCAACAGCTTCTCTTTTGGAAAAAACTAAGCAAGACTTTTGAGCTTACAGCCTCCACTGCTCTGGGTAACCCACGCCGACTTTTCTATCCTTGACAGAAAGCGGCTTGGAAAGCTTTGGGCAAGCTCCTGTGAGAGGGTTGAGAAGAATCAAGCTTTGCCCTTTTTCCTCATCGGTCAGATCTCTGCATCTTTCCATTAAGGGTCAGGATGAAAACCTGGAGTGGTAAAACCGCAGAAATGAAAGCTGTCACGAGTTCTGTGGCACAGCTTTAAGGTCCCTGAACATTCTATTTTTGACTCTGACAAGACAGGAGTCAAAAAGTTGAAGCAAGAAACCGGAGACACCATTCCCACTCTTAGGGCCCACTGGAGTCAAACAGCTTTGGCATTTGAACCTTCCTTCCAAGTTGACTATAAATAAAGCATCCTAAAGCATCTGATGGTGAAACCGTCGGTGAAAGCAGGCACTTCCATCAAAAAGGGGTGAATGCAGCAGGGCATGTTGCATTTTCCCCTAGGTCTTGGAGATGAGGATAATTAAGGCACATTTAGAGAACACTAACAGATCTCAAGGGAAGGTGGCCAAAAAAAAAAAAAAAATGGAGATATTTCAAAAAAGCAAATATAAGAGGCACCATCCTAGAACATCCCTGGGAAACTGTCTGAATGCTAAAGTAAAAAAAGGTCATAAATAGAAAGAAAACTCACCTGGCTTCCCCAGTTGAACTCCGTCCAGGACCACAGCCTATGGGGCAGTATATCATACACTATGCAGGTTTCGCCTTCAATTAGTCTTCTCTGGCCTGGCCCTCACCGACACACCCAAAGGTATGCCTAATTAATGCCTCATGTATTTTTAATGTTATCACGTTGGTAATCAGAATTAACCATCACACAAAGGTGTATGTAGATCTAGCTAATATATTTTAAAAGTTTGCTTAAATTCCTTGTCTCAGAGACTGGGCATTAGAGCGCACGCCTTAATCCAGGCCATGAGTCTTTAATCCCAGCACTTGGGGAGCACAGGCAGATGGATCTCTGAATCTAAGGCCAGCCTGGGCTACAGAGTGAGATCCTGTCTCAAAAACGAAACAACCAAAAATCTCACGTAGCAATAGAGCAAATATAAGGCCCTGGATTCAAACCCCTGCATCAGAGAGAGAAAGACGGGAGAGAGAGAATAAAATGATCCATCTCTCAAAATAGCCATCAGCATGCTCCTCTGGTTTCCTAGAATGACAGATCAACAAAGCTAGAAAAAACATTCAGGATGAGTCGTTTTGGCTCCTATTTATAGACGAATACCCAGACCCACGCAGATCGAAAGTCGTACAGTAGCACAAATGAAAACTAAGGGCAGAGTCCATGATGCTAAGTTTTATTTTAGGAATTCTAGTTGTAATTTTAAGTGACACTAGTTAAAACAATCTCTGACTAGCTTCTCTACAAATCATTCCTTGCTAGTTTGCTATTATAGGTATTTTTTTAAGTAGTGAGTCAAGATAATAATATAGAAATTTAATTTCTTTTGAAAGCATAATAGTAACAGCCATAAGTATACATATGATATATTATATGTATATAAAATTATATTTTTTCCCTACAGTGCCAAATGTGTTGCCTACATTTCTCATTTCTCCTCTCCACTAAAGCCTAAAGGGAATGTCTTTCTGTATGCTGTGAATATCAATCTTTAGATTAAGGAGCTTTTTTGACCCTTGGCAGACACCGTAGCCTGCGACAGGAGCATAAGTAGGAAAAGCAGAGCAGAGTCAGAGACAGATCAAGCCAGATGCCCAAAAAAGCAACATGTAAGGAACACAGGTGAGCCACGGACCACATGGCAGGACAGATTAATGAGAATGGGTTGAGTTAAGATGACGGAGTTATCTAGCAATGTGCCTAAGTCATAGGCCAAACAGCACGAAGTTAATGTAAGCATCTGTGTGCTTCATCGGGACTTTGGGATTGATGGTCCTGATAAGCAGCTGTGAATGGGTCTGAACTGTGGGACTAGTCTGGGCCAGAAACCTATTGTAACACTAAAGCCTACATTAAAAGCAATTTCTGTGTTTTAAGAAAATACTCTTTAGAAAATGTGTAGCTAGAGGCTACAACCAGCCCCTAGAGACAGGTATACAGATAGTCTCATATCCGTGCTACAGAGCAGACACTTCTGCACATGCAGTCCTGCAGAGGCCAGAAGATGGTGGCAGATCCCCTAGAACTTGAGTTCCTAGATATGATTGTGAGCCTCCGATGGGTGCTGGGAACCAAACCCAAGATCCTCTGCAAAAGCAGCAAATAATCGGTTCAACTGGTCCCAAGGTCACAAGACCAACAAACACAATGTCAAAAAGGCCACAAGCAGAGACTAGAACAACAATAGCTAACTGTACCTTTCCTGTCGGATACATAACGCATAGTAAAGCACCAAATTTTTAATCCAAAAATGAATGAAGAGGGGAAAAACCTGTTGTTAAGAGTTAAGTACCAGCTTGGGATATCCTTGTTGTGGAACACTTACCTAGCATGTGGACCCCAACAACATGCACACAAAAATTAAGAAAACCTTTGGGGGCTGGAGAGATGGCTCAGAGTAAGGGCATTTGCTGCTCTTGCAGAAGACCTGAATTTGGTTCCCAGCACCCATGACATGTACAGAACCTCCAGTAACTCTAGCTGGGGGGGGGGGGGGCAGGGGGATGCTGTCTTCTGGCCTCCTAGGGCACCTCCATTTACATAGATAAAAATAAAGTAAATCTTTATGGGGGAAGGATCCAATAAAAGCTTTGTTCAACTGATGACCTCAGCAGCTCCCATTAGTTTTCTCATTTATAAAATAATAGATTGAATATAACTTCTGATTTTTTAATACAAATTCTCATGATTTGTAAGCTAGCCTTGAAGAACTATGTACTAGAAGGATGACGTTGAACCATAAGTCATCCTGAGTGCTGGAATCATGGGCATGTGCCACCATGTCCAGATTATACATGTGGTACTGAAAGTCAAACCCAGGGCATAGCATATGCAGGGCATGCTCTCTACTAGCTGAGCTACACCCCCAGTTCAAGGTCTGAGATTCCTTCTAATCTTATACAAGCCGTTCTAATCATGCACAACCCTATCACACACCTGGCATCAGCAGCTTTCCTTAGCCTCAAAGGGAAATCTTACAACCCTTGTCTTGTATCCTTAACTCTAAAGCCAGAATCACGTGGCTAAAGCTGCCAAGTTCTTCTGTTTCCCGGGGCTAGAACTTGCCCCTTCTATTTCAAATATGTTTTCACCAGATCTGTTTTCTCTGGTCTTCCACACTGCTTAAGATCTTAACTCCTTTTTATAAGTTGGAAGCTTAACTGGGTGGGATCTTACTCTGAGGCCACCACTTCCTTTACCCCATATAGCATCAGGCTTTTCTGAGCACTGGACTAAGCTCCATTACACTTCCTGTTGCTCCTTTTCTCCTAAAACTGTGTATTTTGTATTTTCCCTTGCTCAGTTTGCTCCTTTTCATTAGAGACCTACATAAGAGTAACCATATGACAGTGTCAGTACCAGATTTCTTTAGATCTCCTCTGCCAAAGTTATCAATCCAAAACAGCTTCAGGCAAATTTTCTGGACAAGGGCATAAAGCAGCCACAGTCTTCACCAAAATATCACAAGAACGATCTCTAGGCCACTAAACTAATACTCTTCTCCTCTGAAACCTCTTGAGTCACACAATCATAATCTATACTGCCTTCCCTGCCCCTACTAGTGTGGCCCTTTAATCCTCACTTAAAACATCCCACTGCTTTCCTAATCCAAAAACCAAAAATCCACATTCTGCCAACAAGAAGTATGGTCAGGCCTGTATCACAGCGATACCCCATTCCTGGTACCAATTTCTGTCTTAGTCAGTGTGCTATTGCTGTGAAGAGACATCATCGCCACATCTTATAAAGAAAAGCATTTAGTTGGGGGCTTACTTACAGTTTCAGTGATTTAGTCCATGATCAGCACGGCAGGAAGCCTGGGAGTAAACGGGCAGAGAAGGAGCTGTGAGTTCTATATCTGGGTCCACGGGCAGCAGGAAAAGAATGACAATGGGCCTGGCTTGAAACTTTGAAACTCCAAAGCCCACCCCAGTGTCACACTTTTTCCAAAAAGACCAGGCCTCCTAATTCCTCTCAAGTGGCACCACTCCCTAATGACCAAACAGTCAAATATATGAGTCTATGGAACCATACCTATTTAGACCACTGAAGCATAGCCCTAGTTTATGAAGTTAGGACCAAGTAAAGAGAGGTCTACATTAGTTCCATTAGCAATATTAAAATTGAGATTCTTTTCTCTTATATATAGAACAACAGTATTTGCAACATTCAAATACAGAAATGTTAATTTCAAAACACCTTACAAAAGGAGCTTGGTTGTAGAGTTTTTATTTTGCTTTATTTTAATTATATTTAAAAATCACCAAAGCAGAAACTCTCATTTTGTTCAAGGCACTATAGTGTACAGCTTGCCCAAGGCTTGGTCCAAGACACTTATACCAACAGATAAAAGTACTTCACAATTAAAAGTAAAAGATTTCTCCTCATTCTAGATCTGCCCAAGGGTTGAGGTTTGAATATGAAATGTTCCCCATAGGCTAATGTGTTTTAATACCTGGAGGCCAGATGATGGCGCTGGTTTTTGAAGTTGTGGAACCTCTAGGAGCTGGAGCCTCACTGGAGGAAGTCACTATAGGTGGGCCTTGAGGTTTTATAGTCTGGTCCTATTTCCTGGCTGTTGTCTACTTCTTGACTGTGGATACAATGTGACCAGCTTACCCACACTCCTGCCACTGTGCTCTCCCCTCCATAATGGACTGAATCCTGTCAAACCAGGAGACAAAAATAAACCTTCCTTATGTGCATTAAGCCATAAGAAAAGTAAATAATATACTATATTTAAATACACAAATTTCCTATTTATTTCTCTCTTCTCATACTGGTCCCTTCTATTGTGACATCAGATAATAATATATTCTGCGAGGCAATAGCATGGCATTATCCCTTTCTCTTACAAAAATGAGCATATAGCATCTGACCCCAAATAAGTTCATTCTTACTAATTAGTTGAAATATGACAATTCAAATCATCTTAATCATTTAGACTTAATATTTTTATGTTTTATTTATTATTATTAATTGGGAGGGGTTCAAGGCAGGGTTTCTCTGCGTAATATCTCTAGCAGTTCTGAAACTTGTTTTGTAGACCAGGTTGCCTGAAACTCACAGCGATCCATCTGCCCTTGCCTCCTGAGTGCTGAGACTAAAGGAATGCACCCCCTACACCCAGCTTTTTGTGTATTTTCTATAACGTAGGAAATAATATATTTTCCTCTTTGAGAATGAAAAATGTATATTTTGAAACATGATTCTCAGGCTGTGCATGTAGCTCAGTGATTAGAATGCTGGCCTTGGTTTCTATCTATATACGACTTCTCCCAGTACGAAAGGACAAGAGAAGTGAAGCCTCCTTACCAAAAGAGCTTCAAAATAATACATGAAAACATCTTAATCTAGCATGGAGGAGGCTCTGAGGTTCTGAGTTGATTTACCAGCAACTCACATGGTGGCTTACAACCATCTGTGATGAGATCTGGTGCCCTCTTCTGGCCTGCAGGAATACGTGAAGACAGAACACTACACATAATAAATCTTAAAAGGAAAGAAAGAAAAAAAGAAAGAAAGAAAGAAAGAAAGAAAGAAAGAAAGAAAGAAAGAAAGAAAGAAAGAAAGAAAGAAGGAAGGAAGGAAGGAAGGAAGGAAGGAAGGAAGGAAGGAAGAAAAGAAAAGAAAGAAAGTCTTAAAAATTAAAAAATTTAAAGTTTCCCTTTACCTTTTGACTAAAGGAAGAATTAGTAGCAAGTCATTTAGGCCCAAAAGACTTTATATTTAAGCCACACCAATAGTGCTGTTCAAATAACCAAATCTGAGGCCTGATGAATAGAGTCCTGATTAGTTGGTAGTCGCTGGGATGCATATTGGGTGACTAAGCTCCTTTCTCCTCCACAACTGACTGTCTCTTCCTCTACTTAAAGAAAGGAAAGGACGTTCTTGCTTTTCTGCTGTCTGCAGAGCACACTTTAAAAGGTCATGTGAAAAAATTAGCCTATATTTGCATATACCTAACGTTTCTCAACTGTGTTGCAAATATCTGATTTTTAAAGTCATTAAACACATTCAGGGCAGAAGATAATGCCAAGCCATAAATTACATATATTTGCTCATTACTTTGGAAAATGTGGATACAACATGGTGGGTGTTTATAAATCATTTTCCTGCTTGTCCATGCTTCCCATGAACACTGTACAAACCAGCACTGGACCCAGAGACTTTCCCAACTGCAGCTGTTTGCAACTAACTTGAATCATTATAACTGAAAAGGCATTTTACACGATCTAAACCCAAAGCACAGTGTAGGGCATTGTCCATTCATCAGCATTATAGAGAAGCAGGGATTTGTTTTGAAAATAAAGGTCTGCCTAAAGCCCCAAGTCATTAAGTCAGAAATGAAATTACAGCCTGATAGTGGTGAATTGGAAGCTTAGTCAGAACTGGAGAAATGGGATCATTAAGGCTTACATTTTCTAACTACCTACATTAACCAAGGTAACCTTAAATTAGAAGCATTTTTCTTCCTTCCAGGAAAACTGTCTCAATTAAAGAAGGGTTAGACTAGAAAAATGAATCCCAACGAGAAGAACATGTCAGGTTACCTAGGAAGCTTCACCACACATGCACACCCATCCATACAGCACGTCTACTAAACCAGAAGGCTTCAGAAGTATTTTGAAAATACTCCATAGAGGGGTTCTGAAACTTTTAAATCTCTTTCATCTCTAAGAGCCCGCATTGATTAGTAAAGTCAACAAGGAAAGAGATCTGCAGCACTGAATAAATAAAGCCCTGAAAACAATAAGAATTTCTTATTACTTGATGGCCTTGTGGTAAGAAAGAACCACATGCCATCTCCATACAGCTGTTAGGAAAGCTTCAACAGTATACTTGTATTTCACAAACAGTCCTCTATAGAAAGGAGAATGGGCTCTGGCCAGTTTCCATGGTGCTTCTACAAGGCTTCCCTCGAACATTTCTGTGTGAGTTGCCTCTTACCCTTTCAATCAAGGTCTCCCAGCTCACATAGTCTCAGCTGCCTAAAGGCAGATAGATGGTAACAGAAGAGGACTGCTCAGGGTTCTACTATGTCTTTCTCTCAAACAATATTTTTAGAAACTGTGACTCTAGCATACAAAAACATGTATGTCAGTCTAGTTCAGTGGTTCCCAAACTTCCTAAAGCTGCAACCTTTTAATTCAGTTCCTCATGTTGTGGTGACCCTGACCATAAAATTATTTTGTTGCTATTTTCATAACTGCAATTTTGCTACTGTTGTGAGTTGTAATTTAAATATCTGATATGCAGGATATCAAATATGTGACCCCCCAAGGGAGTCTTGATATACATTGGTCTAGCTTGTTGATTTATTAGTCTTTCCTGTGTCTACTTATTTCAATAATTTCACTGCATGTACATTTTAGGAAGTAATTTTGATAAATGTATATTTAAAATTTTTGAACTATATATTGATGTTAATAAATGAAAGCATTAAACTAAATTACACAATAAGGTTTTTGTTTTAAGTAGACAAATAAATAAAAATCAATTGATTAAAGTTAAAGCTGTAATGACTAGATCATTTACTCATGGTAATTAACAAGACAGGAACATGTACCAATAAAGAATAATAAAACTTAAAGCTAAATTTAGCTGTAAGAAATAACTTTTAGCTGTATAATTTCAGTAGACAATATTTTTAAAAGAAGTATTTATGGTGAGATATATGAGATTCACAGCCAGTAGGACCCAGTAACTTAAATATGTAAGCTTGATCTGTGATGACTAATTTCAGTTGTCAACTTCACTTTGAGGTGTTTCCAGACAGGATGGGAAGTGAGAAGGGAAAGCTACCCTGAATGTGGGTGACGTCATCTCATGAGTTGGGATTCTGAATCTCGATAGAAGGCAAAAAGAGGCAAGTAAGCTGAACATGGGCTGACACTCTGTTTTCCGATCCACCTAGATGTAAACAAGCAACCTTCCACTGCTAAGGACAGAGCGAACCATGCGCCAAAATATTTTTTTTTTCCCTCCCTCTTCTCATTGGGTATTTAGGGAAAGGAAAGAGGGAAAGTGAATCTAGAGAGTCAATACAGTCCAAATGAAAACAAAGGGTCACAAAATTAACTCAAAGACTCATAGGAAGTGAGTCATACTGAGCTGTGACAAACCTACCCAAATCCATCCCAAACATGCCTCGACAAAACGGTTAATTACGTCCTGGATGGAAATGCTTTTCATGAAAAAACAGGGCTAAAAACTAGGCAGGGGATCCCCCAGAAAGAAGAATTTCAAAACCTACAATGCTGACTAGGAATTGAAGGTCAGCAGATCTATAATGATAGGATATTGACTTGGATGGAGGATTTATCTGTCACATGGACCTAGAATTAAGCCCTGTGTAGAAAATCAGGAGGGGGCATGAACTGAAAAACCTTTCTGTTAAAAGAAGCCACACAAATGTAGGGGGATTATGTTGTTCCATAGTAAATAATTGTCCCCGCCTATGAGTTTAATACAAAGTGCTGATTGGCCAAAGGCAGACAGGAAGTGTGGGCGGGGCTACCAGACTAAGGAGACTCTAGAAACAGGCAGAACAGAGCAGAATGCCAGAGAGAGGCAGAGGACAACTATGCTGCTCTGAGAAAAGGTACCGAGCCACATGGCTGAACAGAATAAGAGTCATGGGTTAGATTAAGGGTAAAGAGTTAGCAAGTTATATGCCTGGGCCTTAGGCCGGTCAGCCTAAAACTATTGTAAGCATCTGTGTGTCTCTGCAGGTCTGTGGGTTTGAGGGACTAAACCTTGAGGTTAGGCCAGAAAGTCGGGGTAGGCCAGAAAGTCGGGGCCAGAAACCTCTTACTACTCACAAAGCATCCCACTCACCCTGAGCTAGAACAGCTGGTGAGACATTAGAGATTTAAGACTGTCTACTGTACAAGAAAGACTTCAAATGTACTCTCAATTATAAGGCTGTAAACTAAGAAACCACATAGGCCTTGACAAATGTAATAAAAGACTGTGCCATAAGACCATATACACCCTCTCCAACACAGGATACAGGAGTTCCCCATGTAAAAGAGAGTTAGCAGGTTAAGACCAAAGGGAGAATTACCACCACTGAAAATAGTTGATAAGGCATTAACAATGTTAATGCTTTTAGAACTCAGCAGCGTGTGTCTATAACCCCAGTGCAGGGGGCAGGAGGCAGCAAGATCACAAGTTTAAGGTTGGTCTGAGCTATATGTAGTAAGGCTCTGTCTCATAAAACAAAACAAAAGCTGAGCATGGTGGGTGTCTTAGGATTCCTATGGCTGTGATAAGACACCATGACCAAAAGCAACTTGGGAAAGAAAGGATTTATTTTACTCACAGCTCCACATTATATAATGACAGCAGGAACCCAAGCAAGACAGGAACTTGAGGGAGGAGCTGACACAGAGGCCATGAAGGGGAGCTGCTTACTGTTAGGCTTTCTATATAATTTAGAACCACTAGCCCAGGGATAGCACCACCCACAATGGGCTGGGCCCTCCTGCATCAATAATAAGAAAATGCTCTTCAGCTGTACTGCAAGAATGCACACACCCTCTCCAATACTGCATGCTGGAGCCTCCTTGAATAAGAGAATTAGCAGATAAGATCAGCAGATTTGCTCCACTGAGGTTCCCTCCTCTCGCATGACTCTAGACTGTGCCAAGTGGACACAAGTCAGCACAGTCGTCCCTGCCATTAATCTCAGCACTTAGGAGGCAGAAGGAAGCCAGTCTCTGTGTGAGATAGAGGTCAGCCAGAGCTGCATAGTGACATCCTGTGTCTCGAAATCCAGATATGTAATCCCAGCACTTGGGAGGGATGACAGGGGGTCTCAGGAACAAAATGGTTGCTTTGGCTAGCAGAGGCCTCAAACTCAGAGGTCACTCAGAGATGCTTCAGTGCAGAAGGTGGCCAGCAATAGAGGCAGACTCTGGATGTCAACCTCCAGCCTCCACATTCATGTGCATGATGTGGGAATGTCTTTCTGTATGCTGCAAAATAAAGGAACCATTTTGCCTTATGGTGGACACCATAGGAGTAGGTGGGGAAATCAGAGCAAACATAGGAGGAGGGCGGGGTCAGAAGAGACTTGATCCAACCACCCAAGATTCAACATGTGAGGTAACACAGGTGAGCCACAGGTCACGTGGCAGAACAGATTAATGGAAATGGGTTGAGTTAAGATGAAAGAGCTAGCTAGCAATGTGCCTAAGCCATAGGTCAAGCAGGATGAAATTAATATAAGCATCTGAGTCATTTTGGGGGGGCCTAAGCGGTGGGAGCTAGGCAGCCAGTGGGTCTGGCCCTCTGACTGGATGGGACAAGAAACCTCATGTTACATGTGCACACCCACACTCATGCTTACACACTTACAAATACAACACTTAACAGACCTATGTACACAAGAAAGAAAGGAACATTTGCCACAGATAAAAATCAGTAGTAGCAGCTGTTGGTGCCTGTCTTAAGTATTTATTCTGCATCCCCTTCCAGCATTCCTTCCTTCTCTTCCTACCTACACTAAGGAAGTTGCATGATGCATTTAAAAGGGCGCTACAGCAAATGGCATTGCTCAGGGCACAGCAAGGGCTTTCTCTAGAACTAAAAAACACCGAGTAAGTTCTCCAAGCCAAGTCAGAGGCTCTCATCCATCCTTTCAAGATTCTAAACACCTACTAGTTCCAAAATTCTACTTCCGAATAAATTGCACTGGCTCCCTGTCATTGTAAATACTTTTGTGTGCAACATGCATACATTTTTCAAGTTGTAAGAGCACATTGAGATTGCTGTTTGGATTTTCCCCTTGTTACCCATTTACCATTAAAAGACTTGAATTGGATAGTATTGCAAATTCTGCAAAGATAATCTGGGAGCTAAGCATTTAAAGGCATTTTAAAATCCCCAGATGCCGAAAAGAGAAATCCATTAATGTTGTTTGTTCTAGAATTTGCTGGCTACGGGTACCATCCCTATTGTTTTACAGGAACATGCTTTCCCTAAAATTGATCAGTGGCAGAACAGAAATGGCAAACCATTTATCTCAGCCTTTCATTTCTTCCGTGATCCTCTGGAAGCAGAAGAAGCGAAATGTCTTGTGTGCTTATTACACAGAGGCAATATGTCAGATCATTTCCCCAGCTGTGGAACAGATTGCAAAGCTCACTTTAAAATTACCCAATGCATATTTAAATTGATTAATTAGAATGCTCCTAGTATTATTTTAGAGAAACACAAACAGTAATCTTAGTGGCATTTCTATGGGTAAGTTTAATTCTTGTGACAGTCACTTCTGCTCTCCCTTCTACTCTCTTCTCAGTTATGCATCACCAAAAAGCCATTTGTGACTATTATAATAAACACACAGTACTCACGTGGCACAATCAAAACTGATCAGTTTTCTCTGCTGCTGCTTAATGATGTTAATTTTATGTGTCAACTTGACTGAATGAGGGGATACTCAGGTTGCTGGTAGAACACGCTGGATGTGACTGTGAAGGTATTTCTAGATGTTAGCGCGTGCATTAGGTACAGCAAATGAAAAGCATCTGGAGCAAAAGCACCATCGACACGCTGCAGGCTTCAATCAAAGAAAAGGGCAAACAGAAGCAAATTCTTCTCCTGGAGCTGAGACACCCATCTTGTCGAGCCTCAGACATTGGAGCACCTGGGTGCTGGGCCTTCGGACAGGACCTGAATTACACTGTTGGTTGCCTGGTCTTCTATTTGCTGTCCTAGATCAGGGGGCTTCTCAGCACTAATAACTGTGTAAGCCATTTCCCAGAATAAATCTCCCCATACATACCACAGATATCGCATCAATTCTGTTTCTTCTCAGAAGCTCAGATCATATGTAATTTTGTTCATTACTTGTCTTTGGATTAGATCCAGGACAGTTGTCATGACTTTCCTGTCAACAGAGACTCTTCAAGTCATTCCAAGTCAAAATGTCACTCACAGTTCTGTTGCCGATATGCCCAATCTAAGGCAGCCCCTACTCTTTCAAGTTGATGTAAAGAATAGCATCCACGTCCTTTAGCCACAGCTTGCTGCACCAGGGACGGTGGACATGGAAAGGCTTCTCTCTCCATTTAGGTCCCTGGTTTCTAAAACTAATCTCTCATTTGGGGATAAAATAGGGGGAGGAGCCAAACTCGGTGTTGCATGCCTTTGATACCAGTACTTGGGAGACAGAAACAGGTGGATCTCTGTGAGTTTGAGGGCAACATGGTCTACATAGGAAGTTCCAGGCAAGAAAAAGGTACATAGTGAGTATATATATATATATATATGAAGATGATGGAGTAATTAACAAGTTCTCTCTTGACTAACACAGATGCAATGATCCAAGGAAAGCTGTGATCTGTATGAGTTTTAAGGATTGAACCTAGGCCCTCACATATTCAAAGCATACATTCTACCACTAAGAATTGCAGTACCAGCCAGTGGTGGGCTTTTTATAGCTTCTCTATGGAGTAAGGTATTGGTGGTAGGGATAGAGTGGTAAAGCAGGGAACCTACTCTATCCTCATCAGTAGGGGTGTGTCACCCGCACAGCCCTTTTATGTTGATAGACATTTACTGCGCTTTTTTCCATTACACTACTGTAGTATAGATGACCCCCCTTAACCATGACTTGAGATAACTCCAGGACAGATCACCATCCTTCACATTCTACCTTTGAGAGCATTCTTGTGTTCTGGTCTATCAAACCATGGAACACTATGCTTTCTCTCTATTGCTTTGCCATCTTGGGAAGCAGCACACAGGCTCTTGTTAACCTCCTCAGGCATAAGCCCTTGATCTACTGTTGCTGTGGAATAATCCTTTGAACCCTGTAAAATGTGTGGCTCTCATTGTTAATTAAAAAAAAAAAAAAAAAAAAGCTTATTGGCCAATAGCTAGGCAGGATTTTCAGGGCAGAGGGAATGCTGGGAAAGAGTATGAGGAGTCGCAAACCAGACCAAAAGAAGCAACACAGGAAGTTCATAGATGAGGCAAATGAGCCTTGGGCCAACACACAGATTGATAGAAATGGGTTAAGTTGTAAGAGCTGTCTGGAGACAAGCCTACGCTATTGGCTGGTCATTTATAATTAAAAATAACACTGAGTGGTTATTTTGGAGCAGCTTTCCAGGATACAGAGAAATCTCTCAGTCTGGAGAGTACACAGCAAACACTCCAAGTGATCAACATAATCTCTTTACACTTAACAAAGGAAGTACCTCTCACCCCTTTCCTATGGTGCCAGAATATAGGGGGAGAACTTGAATTTTCTAACTCTCTAAAAACCACCTCATAATGATTAGTGGCCTCTTTAACCTTATTAGATAGAAGTGGGAAATGAGATGGCTGATTTCTGAATGATGCTTAAGTCGTGTCTTTGTGCTGTGAAGTCTTTCTTGGGCTACAGCCAACAGGAACATTTAAAAGATTCCATTCTAATACTGACTTGCATGTATAAAAACATTATTATCATTTGGTTCATTGTCTTTTCTCAGTTAAATTTTTTTTATTATTGTTTTGGCTAAAAAGTTCCTGGAAACACACAAATAGTTTGAGCATCCATAATCCCATATGCTCCAAAAGTCAAAACCCTGATTCAACATAACATCACAAGTGGAAAATTCTGTTTCTTACTTTACATGAAAGGTTGCAGTCTAAACTCAGGTGTATTAAAAATGCCATATAAAAGTATCTTCAAAGTACGTAAGTCAAGCACATGTCTCTAGTGAACTTTATGTTTAGATTGGGTTCCATCCCTAAGATATTGGCTATTTGGTTTTTTCCAGTCATCATTATGAATTTAAATATTTAAAGATCTGAACAGATCAGAGAAAGGATGTTCCACTTGTAACCAGGAAAGTCTTACATTCCAACTCTGAGGAAAAGGCATGCCCAAGAGCTAGGTATACTGAAGTGAGTTAGCAGTTTAGTTGGAATCACAGAAGCAGAATTCAGAGTCAGAAGCCCCTCCCTCTGTTCCTCACTCCACACTGAAGGCCTTTTTCATTCTCCCAGCCAGGTTCTCCCTCTTCTACAACATGCAGTTATAGTTAGCTTGGATTTCTCTTCTCTATCACCTGTCATATCCAGTCAGTCACTGAGTCCTATTAGCTCTATTTATACATCTCTCCAACTAGCCCCTCCTCCCGTACCCTCAGCTTTTGCTATCATTCATAGCCTCGCTAATTTTAACCCATGCTTTTTTAAGACAGGAAGGTTGAATATACCTATAACCCAATGAGAGACCATCAGCAGAGAAGCATGACTGGAGAAGCATGACTGGAAATGTCAGAGAGGGAATACAAGCCATGAGGCAGAATAACAGAAGATGAAAACTCAGGGAAGAGGAGACAGTTCTGAAGGGAAAGTATAACTTCACCATCTGGGAAACCTGTTTGGTAATTCATTCAACTTGTTAAAACAAATTTTCCTTCTTTTCTGAAAGAGGATGGGGTTAGATTAACGCCATTGATTGGCAATCTTAATTTTTCTTTGAAACAGGATCTTAGATTTTAGTACATATCCCAAACTGGGTCTTACACTCACTATTTTCCACTATGTTCATCTTTATATTCATCCATCCATCATCCATCTATCTCTCTCTCCTTCCCTCTCCCCTTCCTCCTTCCCTCCTTTTCTCTTTCCCTCCTTCCTCCTCATTCTCTCTTCCTTCTCCTGGTCCAATGTATTATACACACACGCACGCGCACGCACACGCATGCACACACACACGCACACATACACACACACACACACACACACACACGCATGCACACGCGCACACACACACGCACACACACACACGCACACGCACATGGTATGATATATCTAAAAACGGCATCAGCACCATATCCTTGAACACTGAACTCTTTACACTAAGCAAGCGTTTCTTCCCCCTAAGCACGCTCTTCTATTTCTGGTCTCTTCTGTGTCTGGTATTTTGTCACAATAACAAAAACTGACTTGGACAAAAAGATTTCTGTTTCAATGTATCTAGATATATGCAATAAAGAAAATGGGGCTGGAGGTGGTGCTGAGGTGGTACATTTAAATACTACATTTACCTAGTAAGCACTTGATGGGCTGGATCCCTAGTGGCACATAAGACTGGGTGTAGTAGAGAACACTTGTAATCCTAGCACTTGGGAGATGGAGTCATGAGGATCAGAAGTTTAAGATCATAGCAAGTTTGAGGCCAGAGTCTGGGCTAAGGTGGGCTATATGAGCCCTTTGTGCTGAAAAGGGGAAGGAAGGAAGGGAGGGAGGGAGGGAGGGAGGGAGGGAGGGAGGGAGGGAGGGAGGGAAGGAGGAAACATAGTATGCCTGTTCCTGTGTTCATCTGCCTCTTGCTGTCTCTCCTCTGTGGCTGTAAAGCAAATCACAGCTAATCCCTCTCCTCTCATCCAGGCACAGCATTAGCCAGATCAACAGCAGGTGACAGCATCTCGGAACTCCTAACTCTGACTAAAGGAGATGACTTCTTTAAGGTAGAGTGAGCAAATTACAGATTTTAGGCATAACCAGATAGCACGAATCAGGCAGATTAAACAACAAAGCCCAAAGCAGCAGGTTAAAATGCATTAGTTCACAAAACTAAAGATATTATTGGCGTATTTTTCTCAGACTCAATAAGAAATATTTTTTATAAAGCAATGACTCTCAACCCTATCAGAGTGATGTTCATTTTTATAACACATACTTTTTGGAAGGTAATTCTTTACTGTCTGGAAATGGAATTAATAGAAAATATAGCCAAATGTATATACATATATATATATGGGCTCTCAAAATATAAATGTAGCATCTTAACTATAATATCAAGGTATATAAAAGAAAGTAAATTGCAATACAGTGATTATTAGTTTCTTGTCTTGTAGCTGAGATAAAATCAACTTAAGGAAGGGTTCATTTTTTAGTCAAGGTTGACGAGGCATGGCATCAGGAACATGAAGTGTATTGTCACATTGTCAGGAAGCAGAGGGGAATGAAGACAGGTGCTCAGTTGATTTCTCCTTCCTTCCCCTTTAATCCAGGGCTCTAGTGTGAGGAATGGTACCACCCACATTTACAACACAAACCCCTGCATACACCTACCCAGGCACGCCTGGAGGCTTGTCTTCTGGCAGTTCCAAACCCAGCCAACAATGAAGATGAGCTGTCACACTGTGTGTTGTTTAATTCATAATTGTTCTCAAAGAACAACATTAAAAGACAAGAAAACTTCTTAGCCCTGAGGGAGATATTACACACTAGAGCAGTAGTTTTCAGCTACGCATGACTCTTTCACAGGGGTCACCTAAGACCAATGGAAAACACAGACACTTATTACGATTCATAAGAGTAGCAAAATTACAGTTGGAAAGTAGCAACAAAAATAATTTTATGGTTGGGGTCAGCACAATATGAGGAACCGCATTAAAGGGTCGCAGCATTAGGAAGGTTGAAAACCACTGGTCTAGAGATTTGTGTTAAGAGATCAGTAAAGAGGGGGCTAATTAGTCATCAGTAGGTGTCTAGTGACTGTGGTTATCACCACAAATGACTCCTCAAATTTCTGAAAATTATAAAGAAAAAAATGTTTAAATATCATGATTATCGGGGGCCACTTTATCGTGAAAACATTAAATATTGTGGTTCTTTCTAAGTATTAAATCAATGCCAAATGTTGAGTTTCATGCATTGGATAGATAAGATGAAATATACAAACATATGAAAACTTTATAAATTCTTTTCATAATTAGAATATATCTCAGAAGACCGAAGTACGGATGCCATCATCACCTTATTAGCCCAAGCAGCATCTTGTTCTCTGGGGGAAGCAGTATGACATGTCAAAAGCTGTATGCATCCCTGATGAAGGTGCTAAGCTTCTCCAAATGACAGCTCTATTTCTATTTAAAGAGGGTAAGGATAATGGTTGCTTCCTTAGGAATATGTAGCTTTTCTTTTTTAACTTTGTAAATAAGTGTTTTGCCTAAATATACATCTGTGTACCACAAGCATGCCTGGTGCCCACAGAGACCAGAAGAGGGTATCAGATCCCCTAGAACCAGAGTTACAAATGATTGTGAGCTGCCATGTGGGTGTCAGGAATCAAACCCAGGTCCTCTGGAGGAGCAGCCAGTGCCATTAACTGCTATTCCTCCGGTACCTGAAGATATTTCTTAATGCATATAAAGTGTTTCAATAAACGGTAAATAATTTGCTATGGCAAAAATATTTATCTAAGTCTTACATGACCTCTCAAGGTTAAATTCAATCCTTTTAATGCCACATATCAGAATAAAGCATTTTATAACTAGTAAGAAAAATATTAAACACTAGGACCTAAGGTCCATTACTACCGTATTGAACTTATATATAAATTCATTTCAAGTGAACAAAATCTTCAATATAAAAAATTTGAAGGATAGAAACATTTAGGAATGAATTTCTAAAGGACAGGCCCCAATGAAGTAGAGATCCAAAGGCAAGAAATAAAGATTATGTCTATGATTGCAGACAAAAACTCTGTCCTAAAATGCTGTCATTACCCTCTTTATATAGAGCTGTGATTCAGAGAAGTTAGCACCTTCATCAGGGATGCACATCACTTCCTAACTACTACAGGGTGCTGAATGACACATAGATGGTTGCATGCACATAGTTGGAGGTCTCTGAGATACAGCATAGTTCTGAAAAGTCATTATAAAGTAACCCTGTTTTCATAATTCTGCTTACACGCATTTAATGTATGGAACTCAACAATCCAGAATTAATTTAAAAAAAAAAAAAAAAAAACAAGGACCATATTTAAAGGGACTTAAAGAGGCTGAGGGCTTTTGAGTGGTTGGCAGATTCAAGGAAGTCTTGCTCTTTCTACACCCTACCCTACTCTTTCAGAGATCAATATTCATGTGCCTTGAGGTCGCTTTGTCTTCTGTCGGCCAGTTAAAGCAGTCTCCTCCCAATATAATGAAAGCTAGGGTGTTAGCTTCTTGTGGCTTGGTGCCTTTGAAAGGGCTCTCTCTACATTGTCTTTAATGCTGTGTTGAGTTTCACTGGAAATCTAGCCGAGATTGGCAAAATACTTGGCAGCCATTGCCACCCTATTGAATTTATATATAAAGTCATCTCAGGTATACAAAATCCTCATTACTTTGAGAACTGGAAAGATGTAAAACTTGATGCCTCTTCTCAAAGATTGGATCATGGCAATGAGCACTTTGGTATTCATCTGTAGAAAAGAATGATTAAAATCGAGATGAATTTTGAAGGGCTCTTCCAACCTTAATACCCTGTGACTCTATTACTTCTACATCCTAGAATCACTGAGAAATTAACGTGGTGCAGTGTAACAAAGCAACGGATGCAATCTGCATAAAGCTATGCTCTCCTGGCCAATGGTATTTCTTAGAATACTGGGCTAAAAATGCAATGGCATCTGTAACCTATACAAGTGTGTTCTAATTGATGGGAGGGGAAAAAATGTCAATTCAAAGTGCCAGCCATTCCTCTGTGGCAGAAAGAGAATGTGTGGGGTCAGTGAAGCATCAAGTTACAAACTAAATTAAAGGTCTGCAGAATGGTGGTAGAGTCTAATCATCCACAGTCTGAGGCTGCCAGAACTGAATGCACCGTTAATTTCAAGACTTGTTCAAAGACTATGCACACAGCAGACCAGAAGCTTCAAGCATCTTTTTCTCTGTTTTTTCTTTGAGGACTTCTAGTTCCAAATAGATCATTATGGAATTATTTTCTTGAAGCCTTTAGTTCTGTCAAATTAAAATTTCCATGAAAAATGATCAAAACCTAATGCTTAAATGTCCCACCACAGAGAAAAATATTGTGGGTTTTGGTTCATATTAAAAACATGTGTTACATATATAATTATGGAAGTCTCAGATCTAATGTGTACAACACACACAAAACCTTTGGGAAATAACCTTCTGCGTCACCAACAGAATTTGTAGCATATTACTGTGCTCTGTCTATAACCATGTCATCAAAGGAACACTTTGCAAAGGCCAGCTAGCAATGGCATTTCTGCATGTGCCATAATCAGACCTCAAACAAGGATCTACAGGAATAAAGTGAGATCAGTTTTACAATTTACAGTATTTTTAGGAGTTGGTTGGGCTGAATCATGTGCATCTGCACCATTTTTTCCTTAGGGAAAGTTAATTTTAGAAAGGAGAAAAATTTTGCCAGGAAAACAATCACATTGGCTCAATAACTAGACAGCATCATTTCTCAAATGTTCAGAAGGTTTTATGGCTTCAGAGTCTCTAGTTTGTCCTAAACATTCTTGAAAGCAGGTACCAAAGTATCATCCTTATTTCAACACATATCATTCCATAAAGAGAAATGAGTTTTGTAATAGTGTCTATGTGACAATTTATTAATTAGCCCTTCCCTCAGCTTTGCAGTAGACAAAAATAATCTCTATTCTCTCTGATAGTTAGCCTCTGATGGCTTTGCAGGGACTTAAAATGGCTCAGGTACAAATAAGGATACATAAAACTTAGCAGATGTACAACTGTGACAACATGCAAAATTTACTGAACAGACAGAGCAGAAGACCGGAGCTCACATAATTGGGAGCATTGGTAGTATTTGGATTCACTTAAATGATCATTCCTTCTTCTGTTGCCTGGTGATTGGTCTGTGTGAGTCTTTTTTCTTTAAGGAAGCAACAAGTGAAGAGCCAAAGGCCTGCATTCCATCCTTGACAAAAACCAAAGGGCAGTCAGAGGAAGATTTTCAGATTCCCTGCACACTAGACCTCCGCCCTTCCCAGTCATGGAGTATTTATAAAGAAATGCTTACATTTAAAAGCGTGACATTTTAAATCTGGTCCCTTAAGAAGTATGGCATTTTCCCTTAGTACTATATCTGAGTTTCAAAATAGCACTAACCTGCCTTTCCCCAAACTACCATCCCAGAAGCGATGGCACTGCATCAAACCATCAGCTTTGGAGAACCGGGCTTTCTCCTAGTAGATCTTAAACTTTCAAGAGAACTGATGACAAGGAACATACTCACTTCTGGCAGGATTTTTAGATACAAAGCACATATATGTACACAACAGCCTCTTCCTCCTCCATCCCTTCCTCCCCCTCTCGCTCCAGATCTGAATCAAGTTTGTAGGGTGGGGCCTGAGGTTCTTTTCAAGGTCTGGGATAAGAGATATTGCTTCAAGGTCGAATAAACTTGAAGCAGTTGTAGCCTTGAAAACATTGTAAACTTATCAGTTTTTAAACTGGGGAAGGGAGTAGGGGAGAGGCTGGGGAATCCCAACTTGATGTTCAGTGGGAGACACAAAAATAAGGTGGTACATTGCAATGACCTGATTGTGGAGTTGACATTCTTTCCAAAGTTCGGACGGTAATGCAAGGTAGAAGGTAGGCTCTGGGAGATGAGGAATTGCAATATTTTAGATGCCAACTTATTTCCAGACCTTAGGGGCAACTAGTGTACCTGTGTGTCACACACCTGGAGAGGGTGGAGATCTCATGCCACCCACTCACCCTCAGCACCCAGTGTCTGAGGTGCGAGATTCCTGGAGCGGTCCTGGGAAAGAAGTGAAAGTGAGGGGTGGATGGCAGAGAGGAGCCAAAGGTCCCGCGGGCCACGGAGCAGAATCCCAGAACGCACTGGCTAGGAGTCCTTGCCAGTCACCCAGCACAGATCGTCAGCTTGGCGCCGAGAACCCCGGGGAAGGACAGAGGAAGGTGAAGAAGTGACAACCCCAGGAAGGTAGGAACGCAACCGCGTGGCTGGTCTCGCAAGCTCCTGGGCTCCACCGAGCCATTCCTTACCTTAAGGTCTGAGCCACCACAGCCTGAGATTCCCGGAGGGGCAGAGCTCGGCAGTCGGTGTCTCCTTCTGGCACCAAAGGCTTTCGGATCTAGTTAGTATCCGGGGGTTTGCTTCTATGGCCTGCGGCCCTTGCACCTCGCTACCCAAGACGCAGGCGTCCGCCGAGCGGCTCCCCCACTGTTTATTCCGGGAGCCAGGCCCCTCTCCACCGCCTCCCCGCCTCCAGCGCGCGCGCCTCCCCCCCAAGGCGCACTCCTTAGCTAGCAGGCAGCGCGAGTGGTCCAGGAAATCCGGAAGCGAGGCAACTTCAGAAAATCCGTTTAAAATCTTTCATCCTCGCGACTAGGTTCAAGGAACTATTTGCCTCCATCTCCCTCCTCCACTGAGTGTCTTCACCCCATTTCCCAATGCTTGGTATTCTCGTAAGCACTTTTCTGAGACTCCCCTGCTAGGTACCTGCATTTTTTCCAAAATAAACCTATCGTTTTTAATATGTAGACATCCCCCCTCTCTTTAAACTTATTCGACTAGGTCTCGGGAGGATATATTCAGCTGTACAAGTCAAGGCAAGTCTCCTTAGCCAGTAGTATAGATGGATGCTTGCCACCTGTCAGGGCCGGGAGCCCTTCATTACTCTCTGGTTTTGATTACTGAGTCTGTCTTATCCTCCTCTGAACCAGATAAGACCTAGTTCTGAGGCTCCAATTCCAGGTAGAAACAAATGGCTGCATTCAATGAAGAGAGTTCTAATGGAGGATGAACTCGCAGTGAGTACAGCCTACTTACTAATACAGCAGATGAGAAAGAATGGGAAGCAGCCCAAAAAAATCACCTCTCACTAATGTGATAGATCCTAAAGTAACGTAATCCCAGCGGGAAAGTGGAATTCTCAAATGGTATTCTGGTTATTATTCACCTATGACTGTATGGAATAAATCATTATAGTCATATTGTAACTCAAAGGCCGACCAGAACTAGCTTGGTAGCCAGTGTATCACAACGCTCTAGAAAAGGCAGGTATCCATTCAAGAGACTCCTCTTTAATCCCTTATCATTTCTAAATTTATCAAATAGCTTTCTAATCTTAGGGCTTTAAAAGGAGGCAGTGACTAGAACTGTCAGATTTCTATATTGAGCAGAAGGTAGCTACTGGGAGATGGAATCATCAAACTTGTCATTGCAATTAGCTCCGGAGACTGAAGACCTTATAAAGCATCTTGGCGGACATGATATGAAGGTGAATAAGAGGATGAGTCAACCGGCTTTTCAATGCAGGTGCTATGACACAGGACGCCCACAGGGGGCAGTATGAATGAGACAAAGTCTTTCAGAAGGGAGAGTATCCTGAAGAGAAAGCCAAAGGGAAAATAAATAACTTGGCAATTCAAAGAACTTAAAGTTTATCTACTGGAGGTGAGAATACAAACGGTCGGGAAGAGTGAACTCAAGGCTAGAAGCGACCAGCAGAGTACGGATCATGCAACGTTTCTAGGCCATGTTTTTAAAAATTGCGCTTTATTTCACAGATAAGGAGGAGACACCCGCATATTGACACCGTAATGTGATGTCAGGTTTTCATTTGGGAACAACTACTGGCTGTGGGCAGAGAATGAAGAAGAATGAACGTCATGGTGTACAGAAAGGATCCAGAAGAGTACTACGATGGACATTTAAAGCAGCAAATATCGACAAATCAATCCTCCTGCCTTTGAGAAATCCAATTTCAGTCCCATGAAACATCCCAAAGATGGAAGGAAAGCATGGGGGGGGGGGGAGGCTCACGTGGTATGCTAAAGAATCATGAACCGACAAAGGTAGAAAACATAGCCGTTTAAAACTAAGTGTCTTATTTACGTAGTGATCATCTATCTCACTAGCTCAGGGATAAAAAGGATGTTAGTGGGTACCAGAGAAATAGCTCAACAGGTAAAGGTGTTTGCAATCAAATTTGATAGCTTGACTATGATTCCCCAATCCCACGTAAGCAGGAGAGACTACGCCTCCAAATTTTCCTTAGACTGCCATACATTGGCATATGTACACACACACAATAAATAAAATGTAATAATAGTCTTTTAAAAGGTTGATTTGTAACTGAAGAGTGGAAGAAATTACAGGGAAATTTGACACACAGAATCACTTCGAGATTATATATGTATGTATATACACGGACAGTGGTGGTTTGAAAAAAAAATGGCCCCCAAGGGGAGAGGCACTTTGAGAAGGTATGGCCTTATTGGAGTAGGTGTGGCCTTTTTGGAGAAAATGTGTCACTGTGGGGGTAGGTTTGGGGGTCTCCTTTGCTCAAGCTATGCTCAGTATGGAAAACAGGTCACTTCCTGTTGTCTGTGAATCGAGATGCAGGACTCTCAGCTCCTTCTCCAGCACCATGTCTCATCATGATAATAACAGACTAAACCTCTGAAATGCTTTCCTTTGTAAGAGCAGCCATGGTCATGGTGTCTCTTCACAGCAATAGGAACCCTAACTAAGACATAGACTATGTGTGTGTGTGTGTGTGTGTGTGTGTGTGTGTGTGTGTGTGTGTGTGAGAGAGAGAGAGAGAGAGAGAGAGAGAGAGAGAGAGAGTTCATATATATGGAATATCTTAATGTATATGGAATATGAATATCTCAGTATCTTAGAGATGTTTAGGAACCCAGAACAACTAAATGTGTGAATATTTCAGTCCCTTTTATAAAATGGTATAGAATTTGCATATAATCTACTCAACTCCAACCCTGTACATTTTTTTTTTCTGTTGTACTGGGGAAAGGTTCTAGCTCTGTAGGAACTGCTGACCCTCCTGTCTCCATATCCAAGATGCTGATATTACACATGTGCACCACCATGTCTGGTTACATCCCCACACTTTAAAACATCTCTAAATGACTTGAGGTAAACAGCAGTTATACTCTGTTATTTAGAGAATACTAAAACAGAGCTATGCACATGTTCAATACAAATGCCACCATCATGACTTAAGCGCATCTTTAACCTTTCTATTTGTGTGTGCATATGTATGTGGGCATGAGCGTGGAGATCAGAAGGCAAGTTGTAGAAGTTCTTTTTTCACCATGTGGGTTCTGGAAACCAAACTCAGGTCATCAGGCATGGGAGCAAATGCCTTAACTTGCTGGGACATCTCACCAGCTCTTAACTACATTTCCGCTTCATGGTTGACTGAATCCCTGAATATAAAACCTGTGAGTATAGAACCCATGCATAAACAACATGTATGTACATGCACACAGGCACGCACATGCACATGTAAAGTATGGATGCATATATGGAGAGACAGTGAGAAAGGTATATATTCGCTGAAAGGGTTGGACTCATATGATACTGGATGCCAAGACATCCTATAGTCCACTATCTAAAAGTTGAAAACCCAAGCAAACTTGATTAAATTAAAAGCCCTGGGAGCCAGAAAAGATGACAAAAATTCTAAAAATCAGAACCACTAAGAGCAGATCAGTGTTTTAGTTTACAGTGTGAACTCAACCTTCCTTGGCCTTTTTATTCCACTCAAGCCCTCAGTGGATTGGTACCTTATGTATACTTTGAAGAGACCTAACCACTTTCCAACTAAAATACCAATCTCTGAAACACCCTCACCAACATAGCTAGAAACAACATTTAACTTTATATCTGAGCACCTCATAAAATCAAATATCATTTAGTAATTTTTCATTTTTCTTCCTTGTAGTCTAGGATTTCCCTTCTTGATGACAGAAGGTATGCCCAACACCCCCTAACTTTGTGTTATAGATGCTATGATCAAGTATACTCAGTATGTCTCAATTTCAAATTCTCAAAGAAACTAAGAAACCTAACTGAAGTCAAAAAGTCAACCTCAAACTGCCTACAAACTCCTTCCCTAGACATACTAAAGAGTAGACAGGGGACTGGAATAAAGATAGAAGGTGCCATTTGGAATAAGTATCTGTCAAAGGCCCATGTGGTATGTGCTTGGCCACCAGCCTTTGGCACTATTGAAAATGGATGGTACTGTAGGAAGTGGGACCTAGTGAGGGAAAATTGACTGGGTGCATGCCTTGGGATATTTGGATCTCAGTCTCTTTGCTTCCTAGGTACTTCTTTTTCCCCACGTCCCTGCTCTGATGTACTGCTTCACCACAGGTCCAAAAAAAAAAAAAAAAAAGGATGAAAACCAAAACTGAGCAAAAATAAGCCTCTTAAAAATTCATTTATCACCAAGAGTAGTGGTGCACACCTTTAATCCCAACACTGGGGAAGCAGAGGTAGGAAGATCTCTGAGTTTGAAGCCAGCCAGTCTACAGAGAGTTCCAAGACAGCCAGGGCTATTACACAGAGAAAAACTGTCTCAAAAAAATTTATTGCTGGTATTTGTTAAAGTCCAAAACTGACCACCACAGAGAAATATTTCAGGAAGTTGAAGGGGTAGAGCAGTTTTTCCACAAAGGGTATTCTAGAAAGGCAATTCATTAGATGTTTACTATAAAGATGATAATGTAAATAATTAAAACATAATTTCATAAGGAATGATAAAAATATGGATATACTAGATGAACACAGTGTAGGCAAGAAGAAAAAGTGTTTTGGCTGCAAAGATTTTGGGGATGATTCACTAGGAAAAATAATATTGGTCTTCAGAAACAGTTTACGTCAGATATATAGCTAGTCTGAGAGACTGACAAGACTATTACTTGTTTGGTGAGCTCACTTTTTGATAATTCAGAGAAAAGATAAAGCTTCAAAAAGAAAGACCAGGAAAGAAACATTCATCACAGTTTGAGATCCACAATATGGCCTGAAAGAAAATAAAATGGATGTAAAAGCCATTTAGAGGTGTAAACTCCAAATGACCTGAGGAGTTAAAAAGTGGGAAAGCCTGAGTAACATGGTGGACAAGAGTGAGATTAAATGAACCAATTAAAAAGGAAGAGATTTGCTAGAGAGTAGGGTGTGTCCTGCCCCCCCCCCATGCGAGCACACAGGCAATGTTGAACTTCAAATCCTGACAAGATACAGAGTGAAGACAGCCAATAGGCAGTTGATAATACATTGTATACCAGTATGATACCAGAACAGAGTCACTGCTGTGGTGGTTTGAAAGAAAATGACCCCCAAAGGGCGTGGCACTATTAGGAGGTGTGGCCTTGTTGGAGGAAGTGTGTCACTGTGGGGGTGGGATTTAAGGTCTTTCTCTCCACCCCCCGAAGCTTCCCTCAGTGTGACTGTCAGTCAACTTCCTGTTGCTTGTAAGATGTTAGACATTCTATTCCTCCAGCATCAGTCGGCCTGCACATTGTCATGATTATAATGGACTGAACCTCTGAAACTGTAAGCTGCACCTCCATTGTAAGAGTTGCCATGGTCATGATGTCTTTTCAAAGCAATAGCAAACCCCAACTAAGCCAGTTGCTATATTGATTTAGACTCTAAGATTCTAGGGTCCATCATTATTAAAGGCATGGATAAGATAAACCAAGAGAATTATGTATCAATAAAGAACTAAAGTGCCTTCGTTGGACACCTAAATAACACTGAGTGGCCACCAAGCTAAGGAAGGATAGCTCCTCAAGGAAAAGAGCCAATAGAAACCAATATTATGTAGAAGGAAAACAACCTTATATAGAGAGGTGATAAACAATGTCAAATCTGAAGAGAAAGTTACTAATATCCTGGCCTTGGTAGTCACGCCTGTAATTCCAGCACTGGGGGAGCTGAGGAAGGACAGTCAAAAGTCAAAGGCCAGCCTAGGCTATATAGTGAGACTGTCTCAAAGGAAAAGAAAGTAGCACACAGTAGTTTTTTTCCTACTTAAAAAGAAGGGAAGAGGGGAAGGGAAGGGAAGAAGAAGGGGAATAGGGAAATGGAGAAGGGAAGAGGGGAAGGGAAGAAGAAGGGGAAACTAAGTTACATTCCAGAACTGAAAAGGAGGGCTCTTGCCTGGGTGAGGGCTTGTTCTCATTAGAAGGGGCAATCTTGGTAAAGCAGTAGAATTACACTAGATCCGTCTTCCATTCTCAGCACTTTGGGCATTTTATAGCAGGTCTGTTTGGTGCTGAGGATGTTCTGGGCCTCATCTCACCAGAGAGCACTAGCATCCCTCCCCAGTTTTGAAAGCCCCCCCCCCAAAAAAAACTACCTCCTGACATTAGCAATGTCTCCCTCTTCCTTCTGTCCTCTCCCAGGTAGCCATGGGGTGAGCAGCTTTGAACACATGTTCACACTGTGACATGTTTCCTAAAAGCCCCAGGGAAGCCAACCAATCATGGACCTTAAGCCAACATAACCCATTTTTCTCTTTACAAGCTGATTCCATCATGTGCTATAGAAACAAAACATTGACTAATACTTGCAGATGGAAGAGAACTGGTAAACATTTTTCAAAATCATATTGGGAGGCACTAACACCTAATTGGTTTTTTTTTTTCTTTTCATCATTTGCTGTTGTTTTTTTAAATGTCTTTGGGACAGGTACTCACTGAATTCTCTAGCTCTAAAGAATAAACTAAAACTAAAAATGCTTTATTTGTAAAAGTAGAGATTCAGAATAATATCTTATTATTATATTATTATAAAACTATCTTAACATCAGACATATTGGTCTAGTAAAATAGCATTATTTTGACAGTCCTGTGGTAGGATAGCTAACGTTTTTCTTACTTTGATATTATGGCGTGGCCTACAGTAGTGATATCCGTAGCACTGGATGTCAATACACAGACAGAAACATCCTCTCCTATAAAGATGATCTTATTTTATGGCAAACAAAGAAACTAGACCCCATGCTCTGTGGTGTCTCTTCCTTCAGCTTTATTTTACTAACTTTTTGTTTTGTCACAGTGACAAATGTCTGACAAAGTATAAAGAGGGAAATTTTAATCCTGGCTCACAGATCCATCACGGGGGTGGTCTGCCATGAGGAAATGGCGGTGGTTTAAGGAAGCTGGTCACATTGTTCACAGTCAAATAGAATGATGAATGTGGTGTTTAACTCCACTTTCTTCTTCTTTTTGTTCAGGCTATGACTTCAGCCCATGGAACAGTGCCACCTACATTAAGGTCTTTCCACTTCAATTAACCTAATCTAAAACCTGCTCAGAGACTAATAGTCCAGATAATTCCTCCCAGGCAAGCCAGAGGTGACCTGAGAATCTGTCAAACTGAAAATCCATGTTAACCATTACAACTCCACCCCTTGTCAACTTGACACCTACATATACCACTCTTCAGCCATAACCTCATCCCTTGTCTCCACAGGCTCATGGCCATCTTATAATGCAAAATGCATTTCATCCAACTTAAAAGTCTCCCGTTTTCAATAATTTCATATTGTTAAAAAGTCCAGAGTTTCAGTGGCATCAGAGACACAAGAGACTCCCTTAACTGTGAGTACCTATTTTTTTAAAAAAAAGTTATATTCTTCCAATATACAATAGTACAGAGTAAACATTCTTATTCAAAAAAGGGAGGAATGGTAAAGAAGCAGGGAAAGAATAAACCAAAGTGAGACCAGAGAGCAAACATCAAATCCTGCAAAACCTTTTGGATTCACGATAGAACCTGGGCTCTGCAGAGCTTGGGTAGCTCCACCCTGCCAGCTGCTGCTGCAGTAATCATGGCCTTCCTCTTGGGCCAACTCCACTCTATACCTGTAAGGTGGGAAGGATATGAGTTCCCGCTCCCCTCCATTTTGGCCTTGAGGTTGCCTTTGGTTCCCTATTCAGTCTGAATGTTCATGGAGACAGGATCTTCCATTTGGGCTGAGGCGTTGACAAGATGAGCAATGGCCATGGCTTGTTCCTCCTCTGTCTCTCTGATCTTTTTGCATTTGTCCCAATATATGTTTCCAGGTTTTTATCATTAGATCAATTAGGATTAGTGCAATAAAATACTTCAGCAGACATCAGCTTTCCTAAATCGGTTAACACTGCATTCAAGTTGGAACCTTTTCTGTTAGTTCATTGTGAAGCTGATGGTTTCTCCCTAACAATTATAATTACAGCCTGTTTTTAGTATAGGTCTTGGGTAACTTCAAATTTACTCAGCTTTTCTTCTTGACAAACCACACAGTTTTTAAAATGTCTGTATGCTTATTGCTCTTTTTCACTGTAGACCTGTAAGAGTAGCAGTAACAGCCACATCATAGATTGAATGCTATCCTGCCATGACATTTTCTCTGCCAAACACATTCGTCCATTACTTTTAAATTCAATCTCCCTCAACTTCTCAAGACATGGGCTGAACGCAGTCATATTCTTGCCGGAATATAACTAACCTGGGTCATAAGAATTCCTGTTTCCCTCTGAGCCAGGCCTCCACATCTTCATTTCTCTTAGCTTCCTGCTTTCCCATCAGAATGGTCCACTAAGCTGGGCTTACAGTATCTGAGGGCTTTTTTAGCCCAAGTTCCAAACTCTTTGACATTCCTCCTGAAACCAGTTGTAAATGCCCATGAAATGTCCGCTCAGGTTTATCCCAACAGCAGCCACACTTCAGTACCCATTGTCTGTATTAAACTTGTGTCTCAGAGCCCTAACAAAACACCTTAGGAGAGCACTAAAGGCAAGCTTTATTTTGGTTCACAGTCCAAAGTACAGTCCACCAGGGTCGGAAACCCTGGTCAAAGCCACTGGGGGCAGCTGCTTACACTGTATCTGCAACTAAGCAGAGAGCAGGGAATTTTAGTGTCACTCAACTCATTTTCTCACTTATATTGCTGCCTCCCAACCCATGGAACCACAGATGAGGTGAGTCTTCCCATCTCAGTCAACCTAAAACCTCACAGGCATTCCCAGAGGCTAGCTCAATCTGGATAATATCCCACAGGCATGAGACTTGCCTTCTAAGTGACTGATTCTAGAAGACAATTATCAACAATCACACAAGGGGAAACAGCCAATGCATTAATTAAACAAAACCCAGCATGGTGGTACATTCCTGTAATTCCAGCATTTGAAAAGAAGAGACTGGAGGATTTCAAGTTCAAGGTGAGCCAGGAAGACACTGTGAAACCCTGTTTTAAAATAAGTCAAGGTACGTTAATGGCCTGTGTTATAAATAATAAACTTGATTCAGAGGGGCAAAGCTTAGTAGCACTCATCCACCATTCTCCAAGAGTCTTGGTCTCACTACCATCTCTCTTCTATAATCAATCAGACCTCTCTGGCCACTGGCAAGCTAGAACAGTCATCATCAACCAGTGGGGTACTGCTGCATTCACAGCTAAACTCTCATCTCCAATTACGAAGATGTGTACTTTGGCTAACTCTACCAAAATAGAGCAGGATATCTTGTTTTTAGAAAAAACAAATGTGTCACTATATTTACATTTCTCACCATGTTTTAAAAAGAACTGGTCATCAGCTTGTTCAAAGCATGTTAACCCACTGAGTTAATTTTGTTGAACAATCTTTAAATAGCATCCAGACAACAGACTTGTGCCACTGTCTAAGAACTAAAATAGGGCACAATGTAATTAAGTATTCTCAAATGATCAGGTCCCCATGCCAACACCGGGAGAATAAAAGCATGGGCATGGTCTCTGCCTACAAAGCTTACAGTGTGGGAGAGATATGTGTGTGCAAGTTTGGTAAATGTCTAAGAGGCGCTGATATGGATATGTGATAGATATTAAGACTTACCATAGGCAAAATGAAAATTTAAGAACAATTTAACAACTGCCCACATAAAGCCAACAAATATATTCAACTATGTCTTCTATTCATCTCAATTGTATCACGTAAGATTGCAATTATTGTCCCTTTCCATGGCAGAAGCAGCAATATTCACCAACTACTCCCACATGCTTCCACACTGACTATTCCTGGAGCCCGATATATATGACCTTATGACTGACCCCTAGCCAGGCTTAGCAAGGAGCAGCAGGTGACTTCCCCTGTTCTTCCACTACTATCTTGAACATAAAGGAGTCATGCTGAGGCGGCAGGTCTTTAAGATCAGAGTAGCTGGCAACAATGAATACATTTCATGAATGATAGCCCTAGAGAGCTGCCAGAATGGACCAGAGTTTTAGAGAGCAAAAAATAATCCTTGACTGTCAGACAACGGAAATAGCTCCTTGTATTTTGAATAGGATAGCTCTTAGTCACATTATAAAAAAAACATTCTAGAGCCTCATAGTAAAAGTTTATTGTGGATTGCAAACACTACCTACTAAAGCAAGGCTCTTTGCGCCGAGGATAGCGTGATGAGTAAGGCACAAAAAACCTGCAGCATCTGGGAGTTACATTTTATTCATTTATTTATCATTATTATTATTTTGTTGTTTTTCATGACAGGGTTTCTCTGTGTAGCTTTGAGTGTCCTGAACTGTAGACTGGGCTAGCCTCGAATTCAGAGAACCTGCTCCTGCCTCCTGAGTACTGGGAATAAAGAAGTGTGCCACCACTGCCTAGTATGGATCTAAAACAGAATTTGCAGGTGCTGATAAAAATGTAATTGAACAAAAAGAAAAAAGTTCCACTAATCCTGTTCCCTTCTATATTGCCCAAATTCTATTTAGTATTATAATAAAAACCCAGAGCCAGATATTGGGGAAAAGCTGGATATCAGAGAGATAGGGAACAAACCACAGCCAGTTCTCACCCAGCAAACTCCTCAGGCTGACCAGGGTAAGTGCTACTTTTACAGACCCTCAGACAGACTGTTGAACTACTTCTCCTGTCTTATTACCCCCCCCCCCCCCCCCCCCCGCCCCATTTTACTTCCTGGTTCAACTCTCCTAGAGCTAGGATTAAAGGTGTGAGCTGTTAGGCCTTGAATTCATAGAGATCCAGACAGATCTCTATCTCCCAAGTGATGAGATTGAAGGTGTGGGTCAACATTCCTGAATCTTCATGGCTTGGCTGTGCCCTCCCCACCCCATATTCCAGGCTATTGTTATTAAATACATGCTCTTAACCTTTCTTTTGAAAGTCTGTAGTCCACTGTATTCACTATCTGCATATCCTCAATTCACTCAACCTTTGCCCTTTTATCTAGCTATTTGTTTAGAAAAATTCCAACCTACTGAATTGTTTTGTCCCTCTCTCTTCCTCTCTTCCTGCCATCTTTATACCTACAATAGGTATAAAACAATAAAGCTGAAGTCATTGATTTTATAAGCACTAATCCCAATGGGTCCTTTGCAGCTGCCTAGCAAAACTACATGCTAAATCCTGCCATCTTCCATTAGCCTACAAAACTAGTTTTATTTCCAATCTCCTCAAATCTCCAGCAGCCTCCTTTGGAACTCATTCATTATCAGTAATTTTAAATTTACCAAGAAACTTACAGGAATCAGAACTTGTGAAACGTTGACTATGTCTGCCCCTGAATTTGAACATATGCATAGCTTCTGAATTCCCCTATTACTGTGTTGCTATGGTTTGAATGTGTTGCCCAAATTTCATGTGTCAGAAACATTAGGATTAGAAAAAGCTTTGAGATCTGATCTAGCACATTTGCTTTCTCCCTCCCTCTCTATATGATGTGCCCTGTTGTACTGACTTTCATAGCTGCTGATGCCATGCTTTTCGATTTCCCAGCCTCCAAAGCTCTATTGCTTATCAATTGCCTAGCCCCAGGCAGTCAAGAGAACAGTGATTACATAGGAGCTGTCTCCATCTACTAAGCACGACTCTTCCATTTGTGTGCCAGAACCAGTATCCTCTCATCTGCAGCGGAGTTGGAATGGTGCCACTCAGATCCTTCCCCAGCTGTAAAGCTATGTTCACTAGACCGCCCATCTGTCACTTCCTTCAGGTGTATAAAGTTGTCATCCCATCTGAACTCATGCCCTTCCTGGGGCAGCCTGGACGCAAGGACTGAGCATTTTGGGGATCAGCATTCAGGAACCTCTGAAGAGCAGCACTCACTGCAGAGCTCCAGGGTTGGCTCATGATTTGTGGGATCAGCTTTACTCTTCCTGTCCCATCTTGCTTCCTTCTCCTTCCTCTCACAGGTCTTTACCCCTTAAAATATTTAGTGCTCCAGAGGATTCTGTTTCTGCTCGTAGAGAACCCAGGCTGACAAGCGACATTAGTGGTTCTCGTCGGTGTCCCTTCTTTCCTCTGTGTTAACAATTTTATCAATCCTATCACAATACAGTCACATCTTCCTTCTTAGGAAGCAGAGTCCCTTTGAATTACTGTTCTTAGACCCACTGTAAAGCCAAATTCCTTTGAAGTCTCTGAATTTACCTTTTGTCCACTTGGCTCTTTATCCCCACTCCTGGTACCATATACCCAGTTCCTACGAGAGCTCAGAAAGGTCATTGAGAGTGTGTTGGGGTGCATCTAGTTGGAGATCAGGAATTGGAGTTGCCTTTATGCTCAGGGTCCTGTTTTTCCCCTTGGGGGAAGGGCCAAGATGGCGCAGAATCAAGCCTCTGGGAACAAGTTGAAACAAACAAGTACAATTTTATTATTAAATACTTTTTTCCCAGGCCTTCTCCCCAGCCAGGGAAAAGGGCTTTGACTTGTTGGTATTAGTGGCCGCTGGTGGTGTTCTTGCTTGTCTAGGAATGTTGTATCTAGACTCTGCTCTCAAGGCAAAGACCCCTACCGAGTGGGTCTCGGTTATGACCTCCACTTACCGCGTCCGGTTTCTTTGTGGTCCGAGTTTTGTCCCAGGCGAGGAGCGTCAAGATTAATTAAGTCTACACTCAGGAGTCGTTTAGGTTCCATCATTCAGGCTCTCTCTGACACTGAGAGACCTGAGCTTTATTCAGTACATGTTATCTCTTAGACCTGTCTGTCCCTTAGCCATGCTTCTGTCTTGCCACTGCATCTCGCCTAGCTTTTTCCCCTCTAGCTTCCCGCCATGCTGGATTCCTTCTGCTCCTTCCACTCACACTGACTCTACTCCATGCTTGTCCCCAGCTTCTTCCCTTCTGCCGCTTCTGCCTGTGTGTCCTCCTCGTGTCTCCTTTGTCTCAGCTCTCTGTCACCTTCACTCTCTTACACACCCTGCCTCCTCATCCGGGCACGCCCAAGGTCATAGAGGATCCCAAGAGACTAGCACTCAGCAGGTGGCAGCGATAAGGAGATTTGTAGTTCCTTTTTCCCCCTGTAAACAAGGTTTTAGTCCTTAGGGGAAGAGGATGGGCCATAAGGCCCAGAATGGCACTTATTCGGGAGACAACAGACCCCAGATTGGCTTATAGAGAAGTGCTTAAGGCACTAGTTGTCACTGGTTTGCACTGGCTGAGGCCAGGCTGGTCTCCAGGTTCCTTAGAAGCCCATAAATTCTACAAGAGTGTTGTTTTATCTTAGTCAATTCTCTGTTCACATCTCACCCAAGACACTATCTGTGAAGGAGTCACTTAGCTCCTAGGACACAGCTTTGATCCTCCTCTACCACTGGCAACTGTTGCTCTACAGCTTCTTAGAACCCGTAAACCCTGGAGTATTCAGAAGTTCAGTCTTGAAACTATATCTCTTTACTACTTATATTAATTTCTCATCACTACCTTATTAATCCTATTTGTGACCTCATCCAGTACCAGGGCTTTAAACACCAACTGTTGACAACTGCTAAATTACTATCTTGAGCTATTGCTCTTCTTTTGAATGATAGACATTCATATCCAACTGTTTATTGTAAATTTCCATTTCGATGACTATAGTGGGATTATGTTGTTACATTGTAAATAATTGTCCTACCTACTGGTTTAATATAAGTGCTGATTGGCTGCAGGCAGACAGGAAGTGTAGGTGGAACTACCAGACTAAGAAAACTCTAGGAACAGGAAGAAAAGGGCAGAGGTGCCACAGAGACACCAGAGAAGCCAGCAGATGCAGAGGACAACTATGTTGCTCTGAGAAAAGGTACCAAGCTGCGTGGCTGAACAGGATAAGAATCACGAGTTAGTTTAGAGGTAAAAGAGTTAGCAAGTTATATGCCTGGGCCTTAGGCCAATCCATAAAATTAATGTAAGCATCTGCGTGTCTCTGTGGGATTGCGGGTACGCAGGTCCGAACCTTGAGGCTAGGCTGAAAAGTCCACACCAAAAACTTAATATTACAAATGACCATAAATTTCGATCCTAACTGCTGGTGGCCATGTCAAAGGAGTAGCAGGTGGCAACTGAAGCTCAAGGCGGGCTGAAATACCTTTAATCTTAATGCTGAAAGATGCAGTCACAGGTTTTAGTGTGCATCATCAGCTGAAACAGAGCTTTATAATAACTTTAGGATAGATTAGATGTTTTGATAATAGCTTTAAGATGAAAAACCCCAGAAAACAATTTAAAGTTCACAAGGACACATAGTTGAGGTAAAAAAAAAAAATTGCAAAGCAGCCTAGCTGATGTATTTTCTTGCTAGAGTTGATGATCAAAGATGATAATTAATCCCTTGTACCCATTTCTGCCCTTGATCTCCTGATCAATGGGTATGCACACTAACGATCTAAAGTACAGCTTATGGATTATTTTTTTATGTAGAAAAGCTTAGGTTTGTGATTTCTTTAAGATTCATATAAGATTAGCTTTCAAGATAAATAGTAAAGTGATTCTTTGTGACCGCAATATGCACCTTGCCAACAAAAGAGTTGGCTGTGAAAAAAAAATATGTTTGTACCTGTACTCTGTAGGAATTTAGCAGAATCACTGTATAGAATAAATATTATAATGAACAGCTTTGTTTTTTAAGTACTCTGACCTTGAAGTAGCCTTGTGGAAAAGGGATTGTTTCCTATGATTTGAAGCATTGCTTTGCTGAAGGGGCTTTGCAACCATCCCATGACTTTGGTCACTTGAAGCTCTTGTATTATTGTGCATTGTACATGATACATAATAAAGGACTAGAGCCATGGAGTATGTAATGCTGTCTTTCAATAAAGCATGTAAATTAAGATTAGGAACCTTAGTTTGAAGCAATATTTCATGTAATAATCAATAAATACACCTTTGGATGGGTGTTTGGGGTCCAACAGGTCCAGTTCAAATCCATCAGAGGTTGGACCCTCTGGCTGCCACACAGGCCTTAACATTTCATCTTGGAGTGCCTTTTTTTCTTCAACCAACAATGAAAGAACACAGAGGAATAGAGAATAAAACAGGAAATTATCAAGAGATAGTGTGTGTCTTTTTTCCTACCCCCTCAGATAAAGTCTAGTAAGTGCTAATGCCACAGATTCCCCTGTGCTCCTAGAGGCTGACCCTCCAGGCAGCGATAACTAACACATCTAAAACAAAGTAAATTCAAACTTCCCACAAGCTCTTCCCCGCTGTAGGACTATGTTTTTGTACACTGTAATATCGGTTTAATAAAATGCTGACTAGCCAGAAGCTAGACAGGAAGTAGAGGTGGAGCAACCAGACCAGGAGAATTCTGGGAAGCAGAAGAGCAGAGGGCAGAAGCCAGTCTGACACAGAACTCTACAGTGAGAAAAGGTGCCAAATCACATGGCTAAGCATAGATAAGAATAGTGGGCTAACTTAAGTGGTAAGAATTTGCAAGTCATAAGCTTGAGCCATAGGCCAAACAGCTTGTAATTAATATAAACCTTTGTGTGATTAACTGGGACTAAGCAGCTGGAGGACTGTGAGTCTGGACCTCAGAGTTAGGCCAGGCCAGAAACTTCAGACTATACTTCCCTAAAAAAAAAAAAAAAAAAAGTGTCCTCGTTCCATCTCTTCAGAGCATACGTCATTTCTCTGCTTTCATTTTGAGTTCTTCTTTCAAATGTCATTTTATTAACAAAACCTCCATTCATCATTGAATTTTTAAAAGCCCATCTGACCTGCAGGTACTCCATGTCTCCTTTTAATTGCTATGTCCCTACAATGTGTGTGTGTGTGTGTGTGTGTGTGTGTGTGTGTGTGTATGTGTTTGCTCACTGTCTCAACTATAGTCTACTTCAAGATGCCACTCAGCCCCTAGTCCAGCCTCTAGTGATGGACAGAGGATTTAATACTTATAAATGACTGAGAATGGTGTTAAAACATTGATGGTCTTGAGGGAGGAAAACTACTTGAGCAGAAATAAGTGATGGGAAAGAATCAGTTAGTTGAAGATTAATAGGAAAGACCAGCCCTAGTAGAAGGGTAAAGGTTTATTGTGTAACGCCCAGATGGTATGAATGGCAATCTTGTGAAGGAACCACCAACTATGTCAGAGAGCTATCAGACAGCAGCTGGATTATGTAGCATCTTACACATTGTGATAAGAAATTTGAAGGTTATTCCAAGTTTGATGGGGCTATCAGAGCTGTAAGAATGAGAGTCTTAAACAGAATTGCTTTGGGTGGGGTGTGACTAGTTGGAGGAGGCAAATTAGTATTTGAAAGGGCAGACCATGCTGTAACCCGAACTAAAGAGAATGCATAGGATGTGAGCAGAATCAGTAGAATGGAAACTGGCCTAATGTCTGAATGGAAACAGAAATAATAGGACTTGGCTTATGTTTCAAAATGGAACACAAAAGAAAGAGTATGATTTTTGTTCTGCAACTTGGAATCCATTATTACAAATGTAACTAGTCATATGTCCACCTTGTTTATTGGATTTAAAAAAAAAAAGAATCAGTTGAGCAGCTAAGTGTTCTCTGGCTGGGGAGAAAGGAAGACAACTCCACACAGGAGAGCACGTGACTTAATGCTCTGTTTTTGAAGTGTGGAACCTAAAGGGTAGGTGGGGGTCACCTAAAATTCCTGTCAGAAGAGTGTAGACACCGTATTTTCATTATAGGCAAAACCAAAGGGGAGAGAATGAATTTGCCTTACATTCACGTGTGTGAAACCTATTTACGTCGCTGGTGGTGTGAGCACTTAACGTAGGGGGTCCGTGTCACGGGGCAGCGTCCAGGCGACACGAATCCTCACAGGTCACATTTGATAACCTTCCTCCAGGACGATCTTCTAGGACGCAACGAGATGGTTCCCGGTCAACCGTCTCCTCGTCTGGGAAAGACACTTCGGTGGAACCCGTCAACTTTGCCACCTCTAGTCATCTTCTCCCGGAACGGCCGGGGGGAGACAAGGAGCTCGCAGGCTCCCTAGCGTCCGTCCGTTCAGCACGGAAGTCCCGATCGCGCCAGCTACCCCGAGCGCCCAACAGCCCGGAGGCACGGCCGGGATCCTCCAGCCATAGGAGCCCCTCGCGGCCCCGCCCGGGCTGCTCGGAGACGCCGCCGCCCCGCCCCCTCCCGTTACCCCGCCCCTCCCCAACTGCCCCGCCCCCTCGGCCGCCGCCCCGCCTCCCCGGCCCGCCCGCGCGCGCCAACTCCCAGCGCAGCGCGCTGATTGGCCGGCGCATTCCCGCTCTGCTTCCCGAACCGCCATTTTGAAAATCTTGTTGATTCTCAGGAGCGGAGCGGGCGAGCCGCGCGACAACCTCGGCCCGCGCGCCTTCTACTCCTCAGCGGCGGCCTCCTCGTGCGCACCCGCGGTGAGGGCCGCATCGGGGAGGCGCGGCCGCTGACCCCCGGTGCGGAGCAGCGGCGGGGAGGGACGCGGCCATCCGCACGGAGGCTCGACGCGGGGGAGGGGACGGCGCGGCGCGGCTCGGCCGGACTGGCCTGGCCGGGCCCCGGGCGGCGCAGGCCGGACGGGAGCGCGCGCGCCGGCGGCGGGAGGGCGGTGCGATTTCCCGCCTCGGGCATCCCGGGGGAGGCGGGCGGAGTGACTGAGCCGAGTAGGCGACCGGGCCGGGAGCTTTCGCCGGGCTGTCGCCACGGTCGTGCGGGCGCGAGCGAGTGAACCGAGGCGTGCGGCTTCCTCCCCGCCCGCAGGCTCCCAGCATGTCGGCGGCGGCCCCCGCTGCGGAGGGAGAGGACGCCCCAGCCCAGCCCGCGTCCGAGAAGGAGCCCGAGATGCCGGGTCCCAGGGACGAGAGTGAGGAGGAGGAGGAAGAGGAGGACGACGAGGATGAGGAGGAAGAAAAAGGTGGGCAGGGGCGCGCATCCCTCGCGAGTAGATTTCTTTTTACATCAAAAGTTTTTCCCCCCCTCCTCCCTTGGGAATTATCTTGCTTTTTGGCGCTTAGAGGCGTTAAGTCGGAGTGGTTGATTTCACGCGAATGATGCTGTTTGTATTTGCTTAATAATCAGTGGCAGAGAATTTGTGGATGTGTTTGTTTGTTTTGAGTATCTGCCAGGGTTTCGATGCGAGTGTAGCTGAGTATTCGCCGTGTGCCTTCAGAATACTTCAGAACGTCATCAGGCAGGAAGTTTTATAAGTCTGAGATCTGCCTTTTTACACCAGTGCTACACGAAGGTTTAATTTAATTGTGCTAATTTCATTCTGCGGCGTTTGCCTTTTGAAGTTACCCTAAGGTCCGTAATGTAACCCATCACTACAGGTATTCTTGCTAACAATCCTGAAAATGTTTTCCTATCTTCAGCTATATGGATCTGCCGATTTTTAAGTAAGGGTTCTCGAGGGAGCGTTTTTCTTTGATTAGGAATCATCTGTGAAAGTTGCTGCTGTTAGAGAAAGTAGTTTAAAAACGAGAAAACAGAACTGAAAGTTAAAATGCGAACCCACAGCTGTCTCGGTTTTGAAGCTAATATTCTCAAAGGAAGGTAGTAATAACCACCATTATTTGACTAGAGGCTCAGCTGGGAAGCCAGTTTAGAGACATGCAGGAGTATTGTGTCAGTTATCCAGAATGCTTGCTGCTGTCCCTCTACAGGCTCATCAGTTTTCCTGAGACATTCTCAGCTATTGGAATATCCCGGACACAGCTTTCTACATCTTTCGGTACTAGTCCAGTCCAGCTTGACTGTGCAAATGGCCACTGCTTAGCCAAACTTGGGGGCCAGTGGCAGGGTATCATTTCTTTTATAAAGGGGACAAGGTATATTTTTTATTTAACATAGTACATACCCTAAGACCTTATGGGAGTGTGTCACTTAAGTACAGCACTGGCTTTAATTATAAATCTTAAGAATTATTTGAATTAACTTCTAGGTTATTTATAATAATCGAAAGTTGGCTGCAGTAGAAGTAGTAAGACTTTCTTAACACATCCCTGATATTTTACTTTATTGTCTTCTTAGGAGGGCAAAGTTGAGACACTAGAGGTGGTGAATTTCCTTGGGCAGAAAAAAGTTGAGAAGTTATGTAAATCTACTGTAAGAGGCCCGATATATACAAAACAGTAATGTTTTGGAGGCTAACAATTTATAGAATCATGGATTTTGTTGAATGAATCAGTTTTTTAAAACTGATTTTGTAGGTTTGGTCCGTTTCTTTTGAGGTCTTTGGGGGGCATTGATCTTGTATGTTTTTAATTCTCCTTAGCCCAGAATACTTACCTTCAGTATAATGATATGACAATGAAACTACTGAAGTCTATAATTGGCGAGACTTGGAGGGGTTTGGGGAAGATGAGACTGAACTGGAACTGTGACTCAGCTTTTGTCTACAGGGTTTGGGCAGTGCTCTTACTCTCTAGATAAACAAAAGAGAAGCTAACAAGTGGTGATGATTATGAGGTCTTTTGGATGATGTATTGTTTGGGTTCCTGTAGGACATAGAGGAGCTGTCCAGGTTATAGCCAGCAATGTAGATCCTGATCCAAAGCAAGTGAATGACTTATAGGTGAAGGAAATTGGGTGACAGTAGGAGCTATAGTGCTATCTTTCTCCATTCACTTTTTACAACTCCTTATACCCCCAAATTTGAACTGTCTTGTAAAGCCTACACTAATGTTTGAACCTTTTTCCTCCCTGACCCCAAAATAATCCCTCAACTCACAAAACTTTTTTAAAGATTTATTTTTATTTCTATATGTGTTTTGCTTGTGTGTATGGTTGTGAGCTGCCATGTGGCAAACACTGGTCCTCTGCAAGATATAAGTGCTCATAACCACCTAGTCATGCCTCCAGTTCCTCACAAAGCATTTTGTAGCTTTTTATTTGTTGTGTGGTAGGGGGTGGTGTATGAGGAGGTCAAAAGACAGACGACTTGAAATCAGTTATCTTCCACATATTCATTCTGGGGCTTAGGCCCGTGGGGATTGGATTTGAGTAACCAGACTTGGCAGCAAAACACCTTTACATGCCCAGCAATCTGGCCAGCCAGGATAAAAAATTTTATATTTGCTATTTTTTTCATTCCCAAAGTTGAGCACTGAATTCAGTGACTTGAGCATTTTAGACATTCTGTCATTGAACTATATTCCTTATTTCTATCTTTCTTAAAGATCTTTTATCATCTTTTAAGTACACTTTATTTTCCTAGTAGAAATTTCAAAAAATGTTTAATATCGTTTTGAGTATCAGGTACATTTTTGTACCTAATAGACATTCATCTGAATGAATGAGGGAACCTACAACAAAATAGCTTACCTAACTAGATTTCAATCAGTAAGTAGTTTTTGATAAATATAACATTTTAAGCTTTATATATTGTGTATTTCTTGGGTTTTTCTTAGAAGTCTGTACTAAACAGTATTTAACTTTGTCAGAGTGACTTATGGCTGTAATGTTAGCTATCTTACAACAAGTAACCAAAGTACAGTCAGATAAGCTCTAGTGTTTATAATACAATAGAATAACTGCTTATTTTAAAATAATTTATCATGTTTGTATGAAAAACTAGAAGTGTTTAAAGGCCCACAGAATGAAACACTAATCATCTTGAATAGTAAATGTTAAATACACGTAAATACATTTCCCTTGTGTATCAAAAATAAGATTAGTGAGAAACAAGTAATTTTTCACAAGTCAAATTTTAATAGTAATAAATATAGCTGGATAAGAATTTAAGTCAAGTGTTACTCTTAAAAGCTTCCACAGTGTTTCATGTTTGATGTCATTTGCTTCTTAAAACATGCTCAGGAGGAAAGTATGTATGGTGTTTGGTTTGGGAAATCTTTTTTCCCACATGTTTATAAAGTTGATGCCTTTTAGCTTTTTGTTACTTAAGAATTTAAAAATTATTTACTTAATTCCTAGAAAAAAGTCTCATTGTGGAAGGCAAGAGAGAAAAGAAGAAAGTAGAAAGATTGACAATGCAAGTGTCTTCCTTACAAAGAGAGCCATTTACAATTGAACAAGGTAAATTTAGTCTATATTTCTTTTATAGTGAAAATGCTAGGTTAGGCAAAAAAATGATTAACAGATACTTGGTACCAGCAGCATACTTAGTGTTTAGGATATAGTGATCTATTTTGGCATTATAATTTTCCCTGTTAGCACAAAGTTATACAAACTATGGAAATAATTTGTAATAAACTAACTAAATATTAATAAGGTCTAGGTATTTAATTTTGATAATTTTTTTTTCCAGGAAAGGGTCAGAAACTTTGTGAAATTGAAAGGATACATTTTTTTCTGAGTAAGAAAAAAACAGATGAACTTAGAAATCTACACAAACTGCTTTACAACAGACCAGGCACAGTAAGACATTTGAAAACATCTTTACTATGTTTTTTGATACTTAGTATATTAAGATGCTTCACTATAGTAGAACTGTAATTTTAATCCTGTAAGCCTTTAATTAATGATCAACTAGTTTGGTTCCGTTTCTGTATGATACCAGTGAGTAAATTTAGACGTGGACTTGTTAAATGACTTTGTACATAGTAGAGTAGCTGGGTATTAACAAGAAAACCCTGGTTCAGAGATAGATTGCTTATGTGTCATGCCCAAGACTCTAAGTTGGGTCTCCAACAGCACTCAGCAGAACAAAAAAAGGAAATGAATTTTCCTCCAAACTGAAATACAACCTGTTGTGATTTTTTAAACTGTATTAGAATAAGTTTGTTTTTCAATGTTCTGATCATTCACAATAAAAATTTCTCTTGAACTGTAATACATAAAAATGGGTGGCAGTTGTTTGCCATATGATTTGTTATTATATTGCACTGCCTGTAATTACTTGAAAAGAAAGGGATTGTTTTATTTGTATAGGTGTTATGCCTACATGTCTGTCTCATCTGTCGTGTGCTTGGTGCCTGAGGAGGTACTGCATCCCCTGGGCTGCAGTTGTCAGATAGCCGTTATATGGGTGCTGGAATGGAACCTGGTCCTCTGGAGGAACAGCCAGTGCTCTTACTGCTGAGCCATCTCTCCAGTCCATGAAACTGTATTAAAGATAAGAAACTTGGCTCTTGGTTGTGTAAAACAAGTTAGGTGTTATGAAGGCTGTCTGAAGCGTGCTCTGGTTTATTTTCCCATGTACGAATCTGAGTTTGCACAACAATCTAATTTATACAAGTCTTATTATAGCTAGTGAATGGTATTAACATTTTGGAATATTTAAAATTATTTGCTTTTTAAAAAATAGAGTCATTGACTAGTAACTTTACACCTACCTAAGGAACAATTATGTAACTTGCTAGGTGAAATACATTCAGACACAAACTTTTCACAGAATAATTCAGTTTGTAGAATTTTTGTAATGTTAACATACTAGAAGCAAATATTTTTCAGTTTTGTTGAATAAATCAATATTTTAACTTGGAAGGTGGATCTCAAAAGAAAGGCACCATCTTTGAATTTTTTTTATTTGTACATTACTGGATACTAGCATTAACACTAACAAAAACATTTTTAGGTGTCCTCATTAAAGAAGAATGTGGGTCAGTTCAGTGGCTTTCCATTTGAAAAAGGTAGTACCCAATATAAGAAGAAGGAAGAAATGCTGAAAAAGTAAGTTATTTTTATAAATATTGTGATTGGTCCATATGCTTGCTATAAGCTTACCTTTAATATTTAAAAATAAATACCTGCTCATTTTTAGTAGATAATTTTAATTTGGGTGTCAGGATTTGACAAGTCATAGTATCAGTTTGAGTTATCTTTTATGTTCTAGTAAATAGTGACTGTTAAAATTATTGAAAACTCTTAAAATTTCATTTTCCAGAAAATATAGGCGATCTCTCAGTTCAAAGCTTAGCTTGGAGGAAATGTAATGAAATGTATTTCTGTTCCCTGCCGTTACTGCTGCTTAATGTTTTAAGCTTGCTTTGAAAATAATTTATTTGACTGAAAAATTCTAGCAAAGTGACCCACTCAGAACTTTTTTATTAAATAAAAATGATGAAGTCTTCATTGAGGCAATGAAGACTAACCTAAGCAATTATCAAGTCCATGAATTTTGTGTATCAGAAACATCAATAATCTTCCAGTGTTGGTAAATATTCATTCTCTAGTGGTGGTACACTGGTCAGGTGATTAAGAGTAAGCTACAGTGAAATACTTGTAGTTACAATGGAAAGAGAGCAGACCCAATTTTACTAACTCCGGCTTAATGATGATACTTAGGAACTTGTGGTTACCTTGTTTTTCCTGCTTTCTGTTTCAGGTTTAGAAATGCCATGCTAAAGAGCATCTGTGAGGTTCTTGACTTAGAGAGATCGGGTGTGAACAGCAAACTAGTGAAGAGGATCTTGAATTTCTTAATGCATCCAAAGCCTTCTGGCAAAGTAAGGATCCGTTTTTTAAACCATTTCAGTAAAATGGTTATTAAGAGTCCTTCTCTTACTGAAACGGTAATTTAGCAACAGAATTGTAGTGATGTCATATGCATTTAAAATATATGCCTTTCATTGACAGAACTGCAATGTTTTCACAATATAAATCGCATAGCATATTGTCCTTCAAATCAAATGAAGGTGAGTAGAACAAGATTAAGAAAAGTAGTCGGTGGTAGCGCACTTCTTTAATCTGAGAGTTTTGGAGGCAGAGGCAGGCGGATCTCCAAGTTCCAGGATTCTCAACAAACAACAACAAAAAAGAGGGAAGAAAGAAAAGTAGCCAGTGGATACAGGTCTTTGATTCTTTTCTAATCAGAGGCACGCCAGGTAGGCCTCTCAGTTCAAGGCCAGCTTGGTCTACAGAGCAAGTTCCAGGATAGCCACAGCTACCCAGAGAAACCTTGCCTTTAAAAAAAAGTACCTAAATGTCATATAACATCTAAACCATGGCTCTATAGAGTTTTCTATCTGGAAGGCATTGCAATAAGGGAAATAGTTTGAGGAAATAATTATGTAGGACTATTACATATTTTGGAATTTTAGAATTTAGCAAATACTCTTTAAGAAAGCATTTGAAAATAAATTCATTGGCTGATCAAAATGTTTTCCTTATGTGATTAGAAATGAATATGGTTAACCGAAAGTATATAGCAAGTTACGTATTTTGTGTCTGTCACTACTTTCATAATAAACTTACGTAATTAACATTGCATACTGAAGGATGTCAGAAAACTTGGCATCAATGAAAGAGGTGGTATATTATAAATTTAGGATATATAATTGCTGTTTAAGCTTTATTTTTGCTGCATAGTTCCTACAGTTTTTTGATTCACTAAGGCAAGGAGTTCTTAGCAAAGCATCATAAAAATGAAATAAAGTCTCATTTTCAAATATCGTCTTGATCAAATACAAACACTACTACCTGAACTCATTACAGTGGCATAGCTCCTAATCCTGTTTCAAAACCAAGGAGTATACTTTGCAAATACATGGTCTTGCCAGGTGTTTACTAGGCAATTGAGAATACTGGTAATGCGCTTTTAGGTAGCCTGACACATTTAAAGATGGTTTCTCTGGTAAACCTGTAAATATTTTCTGACAGAATTTGAGTTCAAAAGTAATTATCAAAAGCAGTTGATTGACTTACAAAGACTAATTGGGACTGGAGAGATGGCTCAGAAGTTAAGAACACTGGCTGCTCTTCCAGAGGTCCTGAGTTTAATTCCCAGCAACCACATGGTGACTCAAAACCATCTGTAATAAGATCTGGTGCCTTCTGGCATGTAAATGTACATACAAGAAGAATACTGTATACATAATCTTTAAAAAAAAAACTTACTGATGGTACTGTTAATAAGCTTTGTTTTGTTTTAATATATATAAAGCCATTGCCAAAACCCAAAAAATCTTCAAGCAAAGGTAGCAGAAAGGAACGGAACAGTTCTGGAACAACAAGGAAGTCAAAGCAAACCAAATGTCCTGAAATTCTGTCAGATGAATCTAGTAGTGATGAAGATGAGAAGAAAAATAAGGAAGAGTCTTCAGAAGATGAAGAGAAAGAAAGTGAAGAGGAGGTAAATCAATTTTTTTAACTATTGTTTTCTATCATAGATAAATATTCTTGCTATATAAATAAGCAAGTAGTTTGATGTTTGTTCTTTTGTTTGATTTTGAGACGGGTTTTTCTGTATAGCCTTGGCTGTCTTGGAACTCACTCTGTAGACCAGGATGGCCTCGAACTCAGAGATTCACCTGTTTCTGCCTCTTGAGTACTAGGGTTAAAAGCATTCGCCACCACCAACTAGCACTGTTGGTGTTAATTCATTGTGAAGCTATAAACAATTGAGTTTGTGACCTAAATTTGAAGCACGCCTCTCATCTAGAGGAGGGAAGTGGGAAAGGAAGCAGCAAAACTGCACACTCTAAAAAGGATATGCTTTCTTTTTTAGTATTCTATTTATGGGTCTTTTGTCTATAAGTATGTGTTTGTACCGCATGTATTTTTGGTGTCTGCAGCAGCCAGAAGGACATATCAGAATCCCCCAAAACTGGGGTTATATATGATCATGAGCCCCCACTCTGTGGGTGCTAGGAATTGAATTTGGTTCCTCTGGAATGAGCAGCCATAAGCAGTGCTCTTAATCACTGAGCCCCCAGCCCATGGGACTACATTCTCAAGATGCTTTTTTTCATAGTATATTAATTTATAATTGACCTGAACTGATTTAATTTGATGCAAAAAGTAAAGTGTTAAAGGTTGTCATTTTCCTCCAGCCTTTTGGGAATTAATGAGTAACAGCATTTGAAGTTTATGTCACCTAGAAATGGAACATTTTCTTTTTGCAAGTATTTGTAAAATGCTTTCAAAGTACATTTAGGTAGGAGGAAAACTTAATTTACCTTTTGCTGTATCCTCAGTCAAGGTCGGGGATAGGTACAGAAGGTGAGGTCTTGGTAATGTTAGGAGTGCCATGTTATTTAGGGTTAGAATTTATTCCATAAATACATATAAAAGTGTATACGTTTGATTAATCAATAATCAATGTCAATAGACTACATTGACATTGTAGTCTAGATAATTCTTTGTGGGAAGTACCACACAGTTGTAATAGCCAGAAATCTCTAAACACTAACAGATGTCCCTTGTGTGGTCAGGAAGGGTGCTTTTTTATCCTCTGAATGCCACAGAATTAGAAGAATATGGTAAATTATGGGGCCGGAATGTGGCTGAGTTAAGAGCTTGTACTGCTTTTGTAAAAGAATTGTTCCTGGTACCCAGGTTGAACTGCCTGTAACTCCAGCTCTAGAGGTTACAATGCCCTCTTCTGGTTCTGCAAAAACCTACACTTATCTACATATTCTCACGCAGATACACACATGCATACCTATAATTAAAAGTAAAATAAGTCTTACTTTAAAAAGATACACAGTAAACCTGATTTTATATAAATGTTATTGGTATATATATTTGACCTGAGATATTCAAATTTTATGCTTGTTTTAATGTCTGTTGCCCACAGAAGCCATTAAGAGGGCATCAGATTCCCTGGAATTGGAATTATACACAGTTGTGAGCTGTGGTATGGGTGCTGGGAATTAAACCCAGATCTTTTGGAAGAACAGCTCAGTCATCTCTCCAGCTCCTAATGACAGATTATTAAAGGTGCCTATGAAACTTAAGTATGAGCTACTTTTATAATGTGAGAAATGTAAGATTTTATATACAAATCTTACAGGTGCTTCAAACACTAAAACTTTATTTAGTTTTGTACATATGTATGTCTGTATATGAGTTTAGTACCTTCTGAGACTTGAAGAGGGCATCAGATCTACTGAAGCTGGAGTTACAGGTTGATTGTAAGACCCGTGGGTGGCATGAGTGCTGAGAATGAAACTGGGTTTTCTAAAAGAACAGCAGATGTTCTTAACCACTATGCCATCCTTTAAACTACTGTAAGGTGTGGAGGGAAGATGAATAAACTTAACGCTCAGATTTTTATGGTTTGGTACCTGAGAGGAAAACATTTGTTCATATGTACATATATATATAATGTGATGAGATTTGTGTATGTGTATCCTAGAGAGCAACCCTCAAAAGTCACTGCTCCCAAGCCCTCATTTTTGAGACAATATTTCAATATATAGCACTGACTACCCTAGGTCTCACTATATAGACCACATTGGCCTTGAACTATTTGCCTTTGCTTTTCTAGTGATGAAATTAAAGGCATATACATAACCTGCCTTCATCTATCTGTTAAAAAAAAGGTCTTTCACTGGGACCTGGGCCATATGGACCAACTAGGTTATGATGGCTGGCCAGGAAACTACCCTAGGGATTTTCCAGCTAGCACTAAAATTATATCCATTTCATCACTGTACCTTTTTTAAAAGTAGAAATTGAGAAAAGTTAAATTATAAAAAGTTGTTGTAGAATATAAATTTTGTTGTCTTTATAAAACAAAACATGGGTTTGGAAACTGGCTCCAATTCCTGCTCATCCCTGGTTTTTCACTGTATGACTGTGCAAATTATTCTCTGTGCTCAATCTCCCACTAGTAAAATTGGAAGCAGCCTCATAGGGGCCATATTAAATGACTTAAAAGTGCCTGGCAACATATATTTTGCATTCATTGATATTATTACTATTAGAATTCTTAGCCAGGAATGGTGGCACTTGCTTTTAATCCCAACACTTCTGAAGCAGGGGCCTTGGTCTGCAGAATGAGATCAACGACCTTTTCCCAAAGGAAGACATTTCAAGTTCCATTTCTAAATCCAGTCTTGTTGCCAAGATGAAGTTTAGGAAGAGGTATAGATGCGCTGTCCCAATGTTAATCAGAGTTTTTCTTTCTTCTGTGACATAAACTAGGAACCTCAGGTCAAATGGTAGAAATTCAAGGAGGAAAAAAAAATGCTTTGTAGACATTAAGTACATCAAATCACACCATACAAAAATGTAGGGGATTTTTTTTTTTTCCTGCTTGGGTTTATTCTGACAGGCTTTATAAGATACAACTTCAATAAAATTTTTATTAGTAAATTTCCCTCCAATAAGGCTTAATTTTATATTGCCCTAAAAGCCTCTTAACTAGAGCTACCTCAAGTATTTTTATGGCTGATCTATTTTCTGTGAAAATTCTGACTTAGTAAGGTAGACACATTTTACTGTTCCTTAATAATGCCTTTACTTACTTTGAACAGAGAAAATTATAAAAATCTATTTAAATCTTTTGTTGGGGGCTGGAGAGATGGCTCAGAGGTTAAGAGCACTGGCAGCTCTTGCAGAGGTCCTGAGTTCAATTCCCAGCAACCACATGGCCATGGCGGCTCAAAGCCAACTAATGAAATCTGGTGCCCTCTTCTGGCATGAAGACATACATTCAGGTAGAACATTGTATACATAATAAATACATTTTAAAAATTTTTGTTGGAAATCAAAGTTGAAAGATCACTTTGATAAAAATCCATTTACACTTCATCATTTTGTGAACTCTAAACTAGAATTTCACAGTTCTTTTTTTTCTTGTCATTCTGAGTTTTCTCAACCAAATTAGAAGAATCCTGTATTTTAAGGTAATTTTTTATTTCATTCATCTGTTCACCCAGTACAACCTTTCTGCTGTGAGGACAGAATTCTGGCTCTGTGGACAGGCATCTTTTTGGGTGACCCTCCTTCAAGAGCCCTGCTGCCTATAACAGATAGGTAAGCCTTGTTCTCACAAGTTTTTTGGGTTTTTAGCAAAAAGTGCTTGTGCCATTTCCCGATTCTACACAGAAAATTATCTTCAAATTTTTGAAAATTTATGTTATTAATCTTAATCCTTGGGTTGCAGAAATGGTTCAGCTATCTGTTAAGAGCATTTGTTGCTCTTCCAGAGGACTCCCAAGCTCAGATCCCAGTACACATGTCAGATGGATGATAATGCCTGTGACTCCAGTTCCAAGGGATCAGATACCATCTTCTGGCCTTTTTATCCATGCATGCATACGCACATTCGCACTCATGCAGAGTTGGAGGAATAAATCTTAGAAAAATTTCAGTTTGGAAACTAGCCTTTTCTGTATTTTCCCCCCTCCATTTGGAACTTGTTACTTAATTCTTTCCACATTCATTTTATAAAAGGTTCCAGTCTTAGCATCTGTTTGATTAAATAACAAAGGTGTTATTAGAGTCTTTTACAGCTGGGTGTGATGGATGGCACATGCCTTTAATCCCAGCACCCAGGAAGCAGAGGCAGGAGGACTGCTGTGAATTTTGAGGTCAGCCTGTTTTACAGAGAGTTCTAAGACAGCCAAGACTACACAGAGAAACTGTCTGAAAGCAAACAAAAAAATTTTTTTTCTCATTTTAAATTTCATTAATTTTTGAACTCTTGTATGTCTTTTAAGGAGTAAAAGACACTTATTTATGAATTTTAAGCATTGTAATCTTTTAAAATTTATTCTTAGTGTTTTATTTCTTGTTGGCTTTGAACTTGTAATTCTATTGCCTCTGTCTCCCTTGTTTTGAGGATTGATTGCAAGATTACTCTTGATGTTTTGATAGAATGGTCTTCTCTTCCCTTTACTCTTTCTCATATATACAGTCTATACATGTAGACTATACCAGAAGATAGTGACGTTCCAATCAAGAGTTAGGACTAAGAGACTGACTTAGCAGGATGACTAAAAAATGGAACTTTATTTAGATCAGTAGGAATTTTAAAGTTTATCTAGTTCTCAAGTATTACTTCCATCCTTAATAGTTGTATAGCAGTTACTAAGCACTAGTTTGAAGCTCTGGTAGAGATCAAGACATTATATATAAAGAGTTTTTAGCCATATATGTCCTTATATATTTTAGTGAGTGACGGGGTTGGCCACATAGTTTTAGGAGGAAAAGGGATATAATCAAATGTAACTTCAGGAATGCATGAGTCAATATACATTTGTTATTAGTACTGCTTTCTGCAATAGAACAAAGTCCATACTCGGCATACAGCATATAGGCTGTGTATATCCCTTGGTTTGTTACTATAACTTACTTAGTTTTATAGTTTCAGTCCTAGTTTAAAGGAACACATTGTGGGTGGCTTTTATTCTTCCAAGAACTAATATAGGACACATTTGCTTCTTATTAGCTGTAACGTGTGACTCACTTTACTATTGCATTTCCTCATTTATAATGGATTAAGGAATTGACTTGATCTTTGTTTTTGTTTGTTTTGTTTATTTTGAGCTTGAGAGTGTGTGGATGCACATTATGAAATTCGTATCTGTTTTCATGACCCTTCTACTACCTCCTAGCTTATAAGGACCAGGTCCTATAAACAATATATGGAGATAAAAATAAGGAATGTGGCCACGCTAAACCTCTAATAGCTTGCTTGCTTAGGGACCAATAAGAGCTAAATAAGGACAGTTGGTGTCTATTCTAGATATTGTCAGATCTTCCCATAAGTTTGCAGTAGGTATAGTGTGGCTATAGGCGAGTAAATGACTTTAATAAATAGTATATATAGTTTTGTTGCATTTTATTTATATAGTTATTCTCAATTACTGTGTAAATAACATAGCTAATCAAACCTGCAGTATCTATAAGGCTTTTTCTTTTATGTCATAAAATGTTATATTAATTGTACAGAGATGGAAATGATTGGGGAATGGAATAAGCCATTCTATCTTGATTTTTACTAACCAGGAAAGAGGATAGGAAAGGGTAAGTGATCTACTTAAAATGGCTAATTAGCAGTGAAGTCAGGATTTAAGACAAAGCTCGATTGTCAGCCCATGATCTTATTCACTTCTGAACTGTATCTTCCACAAGGTTGATATTAATGAGTTATAGGCCAAGTATTGTGAGAATGTGAAATAACTAAATTACTAACATTGTGAGACATTTAAGGAGATATCAGCAGACTTTAGGTTCTTCAAGATATTCATAAGGATTGAAAATGTAAAATTTAAATGGGTGTGGTTAACTTGACTTCTCCACTTCCCATTGTTTATCTTTACGGCTTGGTCTTCTAATAAAAACCAGGTCAGAAATTGTGAAAAGCTGAAAGATCAAAGGGACATACACAGCATACAGAAAGACAGCCCACATCAGATAAGGAACAAACCATGACCACTTCTCACCTATCCACTCCTCAGGAATTCTCAGATTGAATGCCTCAAGAAGGCGTGCTCAGCTGTCTCACTTCCTGGTTCCACTTTCCTAGTGCTAGGATTAAAGGTGTGTGTTTCTCAAGTGCTGGGATTAAAAGTATATGCAAACATGCCTGGCTTTGTCTGGCCTTGAACTCAGAGATCCAGAGGGATCTCTGCCTCTCAAGTGTTGCATTAAAGATATGTTCACCATTCCCTGACCTTTATGGCTAAATCTGTGGGCGCCTCTGTCCTCTGATCTTCAGATAAACTTCATTAGATACACAACATATCACCATATACCAGTGTCTTTTATTTTGTAACTGCTAAAACTGTGTCCATTGGTTTCCAAAACTGAGCACTTGAAATGCTTTTCCAGAATCTATTTGAACCTAATAACTTCTTCAGGGTAGGTGGAGTGATTCTTAATCTTTGCAGAGCTAAAGATGGGAGTTCAGCTGCTTTACTGTGTGTCCCAGATGTTAGGTACTACCGAAATCTAAGCTTTTTGCTTTACTGTTCAGTTTTCAGTATTTCTGTAGTCAAGTCTAAATCAGTTTCTGTTAAGTGTGTAATAAAAAAATATACGACCGAGTAATGAAAATAAGTGAAACCCAGTATAAACTTAAGATGTTTGTGAGGCAAATTATGTCTATCATAATGTGACAAAGTGATGTGTCTGGTTAATGATGTGTCACTTTTATAATTTTTATTCTCTAATAGCTACCCTTTAAAGACTATTTACAACATCAAATTTTAGGGGGGAATTGATTTGCATATTGGAGAAATTTCTCAATCACAAAAGGGAGCACTTGGCAGTAATGGCAATAATGGTGGATGATAGTGTTTCCTATATGCCAGGAGGCATCATTGAAAGTATTTTCACAAGTTGTACATATGTACATAAACTCCCCATAAAGACTTAGGTTGGTTCCTTTATTTGGTGAGTGGGGAAAGTACGGCCTGGAGATGAACTAAAGCTGGAATTTGAAAGTGAGCAGTTTGCCTCAAGACTCTACGTGCTAATTTATAATTTATCTTGTTCTATAGTACTTGTGTGGTATGACTGCGTTCTTTTAGAAATTTGTTAATCAACAGTAGGCTAATTGTCTTTTTAAAAAGCCATGGAATGGTATCCTTTCTAGAAGATGATGTTAAATATAGAAAGATGTTTATGTTTTTCCAGAAGCAACGTTTTGTAAGAATGGCTTCATTTCCTTCTCTACCCATTATCATCATAGATGTTTATATTTAAACTACTAACTTGTACCAATTACTAGGTTTTAAATTAATAATATTATGTATGCCTTCTAAAAGTTTAATCATAAACCTTAGGTGGCTCTGGAAATGTTTTAATTACCTAATTCTAATTACCTAATATGTGATTGAGTAGCAGTGCAGTGTGTGGTTTCTGTTGCTTACTTTCACAACCCTTTGGGTGGTGTAGCTTAGTTTCTTGTACTCAAAAGTCTAGCTTTTATTATCATTTGACTGGAAGAGTGACAGTGAATATTTGATTCTGTGTAATAAAAGGATTGATAAAACAGCTGAACCTTTATTCCCTTTCTGAGTCTATTGCAGTTTGTATGAACTCAGTGGACATCTAATTTAAAAATAGCTTAAGTCAGTCATGGGGAAATGAATATAATTCATGGGTGTTGCTTTGGTAAAGCTCCCATATTTTATCAGCTTCTAGTACCACCTATATACTGTTAGTAGCAGCTGAATTAGAAAGGTCTACTAATGTTCAACAGAATATAGTGTAGACTCCCGGTGAGTCTAGGTTTATCTAGATAATGTACAGTGGTAATATAACAAAGAAAAAGTGGTACCAAAAATAGGGTTAATTCCACTTAGATATAATTGTCTAAGTTCACCTAGATTTTAAACAAATTGATCTGAAGGACTAACTTAACACAGTATTTGCCTTTAAAAGAGTTGAGTGAGGTGTAACATACCTGTGATGTAAGGGTCTAGTGGCCAAGGCAGAGAGCATTGAAGCTAGCTCAGGATGTATTGTAGCAGCATCTCACAACAAAAAGCTGATAAGATCTAATTCCAAAATTGAGTGTAAAACATTTTTCTTTATTCTTTTTTTTTTTTTTTTTTTTGTGAGGGGGTGTGTGCTTGAGACAAGGTTTCTCTGCTGTAGCTTTGGAGCCTGTCCTGGAACTCACTGTGTAGATCAGACTGGCCTTGAACTAAGAGATCTGCCTGCTCTGCCTCCTGAGTGCTGGGATTAAAGGCATTTGCCACATCCTAGGTTTGTTATGTGGAATACTTGGTTTGGGAATGTTAATACTTCCTACTGTCCCAGACTTTAGTTGAAAAAGTCTTAGTTTGTATTGATGTGATTATGAACAAAGTGACTTCACTGAGTCTATTTCCTCAAATATTCACAATTTTTACTGAACAACTGCTGTGTACCAAGAACTGTTTTAGAAGTTAAGGGTTTATCAGTGAACACAAGGGATACAGGCTTTTTGTAGCTTAGATTCTACTTAGGAAAGAGAATAAGAAACAGTAAATAGTATTTATATTTTGAATTATACTTCAGCCCAAATTAAATGGAATAATGTAGATGACTTAATTACATTGAAATAAACAGTGTGAGGGTACAGTTCCTCTCAGCAGTGGATAGTAATGTTTAAGCTACAGTAGCTGGGTGTTTACTGAGAAAGAGAGGAAGGAATAGTAGTGACTCATCCATATATATGCTTTGCTTTCCTTTCTAGCAACCACCAAAAAAGACATCTAAAAAGGAAAAAGCAAAACAGAAATCTGCTGCTAAAAGTAAAAAATCTGTAAAAAGTGCTAATGTTAAGAAGGCAGATAGCAGCACCACCAAGAAGAATCAGAACAGTTCCAAAAAAGGTACATTAGAAATGATGACAGCAACTGTCAGGATACACCATATGCATGTACACGTTTAAGCATGTATGGAAGAAAATGGTAAATTGCAAAGAACATTGGGGAAAAGTAGCATGCCAGTTTTCAAAGCTAAAAAATTTTTCAATGCATGCTTTGTAATTTGAAGGTAATTGTTATTTTAGAATTAAAACTAAGTGATTTATAATTGGGAAGGGCTATGTTCTCTTAAAAACTTAAATACTCTTCTTGTCTTATACCTTGGTATGCAAAAAATTATTCACACTTAGTATCTTAACTTCTAGAGTCTGAATCTGAAGATAGTTCTGATGATGAACCATTAATTAAAAAATTGAAAAAACCACCTACAGATGAAGAGATAAAGGAAACAGTGAAGAAGTTACTGGCTGATGCTAACTTGGAAGAAGTCACAATGAAGCAGATTTGCAAAGAGGTAATTAGGGGCATATGTTCTCGTTCTTCTCCTTTGACTTGGATGTTTTTCACCCATTTTATTTGAAACTATTAGTACATCCTTTTGTGTATTCATTCAGAGAATATTTACTGAACTATTATTCAAGCCTATTATTAAGGCCCTCTTTTGGATACTGGATACTGTAGTAATAATCATAGAACAGTCAAACAAGCTGGGCGGTGGTGGCACATGCTTTTAATCCCAGCCCTCAGGAGGCAGATCTCTGAGTTTGAGGGTAACCTGGTCTACAGAGCAAGTTCCAGGACAGCCAGGGCTGTTATACAGAAAAGTCCTACCTTGAAAAACCAAAAATCCAGACAAAACTAACCCAAATAGTTTTAGAAGTGGAGAGTCAATGAAATTTAAATGATTATGCTTCACAACACAGACTTTTCCTGGTGTGCATCAATAGCTTATATTGGTTTAAAGAGAATCTTAGAAGTTACTTTATTCCCTTCTTAGTGGTGTAGATGACTGTTACAGATTATGTTATTAGCTTCTCTGGAAATAAAATGTGTTGTCTTGAATGAGTCATTATTCATACTGTAGGTATAGAGATTTTTTTAAAATCTGGTTTCTTTTTCTTAAGACTAAATGAAGTTTAATTTAAAATACACCAAAGTAAAATAGTCTATGCTTTCATTCATTTTTTAAAAAAATTTATTAAGACATTTATTTAAGCCCGGGCTACATGCTAAGCTAAAAATAAAGCAGAGATGTCATTACTTGTCTTTAAATAGGCCTATAGTTCAGTGAGGTAGAGAAAGGAATATTCCAACAGAGGGCTGTGTTGTGCAAACTATTCGAACACTTTGGGATGATTACAGCACCATAGAACAAGGGAGCAAGGGTTCGAAAGAGTATGGAAAAGTATATGGAATTATTCACAAAGTCTCAAAATAGTAAAATAATAACTAAATAATGTAATAGAATAATAAGATAATAAACCTTTCTTTTTCAACTTTCCTTATGCCTCGAATGTTTATTTAATACACTTGCTTTGTCATGTTGTAATGACCCCCAACCATAAAATTATTTTTGATGCTGCTTCATAACTATAATTTTGCTACTGTTATGAGTCGTAATGTAAATAATCTGTTTTCTGATGGTCTTAGGTGACTCCTGGAAGAATCAGTCAACTCCCAGGTTAAGAACCACTGCATTAGTATCTGTACAATATTACTGAAAAAATGACTATAAGAAACAGTAGTTTGTCTTAGAACTATGATATAATAAGGAAGTCTATTGAAGTAAGCAGTGAACTAGAGTTGAAAATCTGAAATGCCATAAACTTACTTCAGTGTTCTTGAAACTAAGGGAATTGAGACTCTGGGTAGAATATTAAGATAGTTGAAGGATTGTAACATAATAGTTACTTTTGTTTGTTTTGAGACAGGCTTTCTCTGTGTAAACCAGGCTGGCCTCCAACTCAGAGACCCATCTGCCTCTGCCTTCTATGTGCTGGGATTAAAAGTGTCTACTACTCCAGGCTCAATAGTTTCATTATTTAAAGTCACCATACAAACATCAAAAAGGTGATCTGACAAAAGAGGATAGAGGCAGAAAAGAGACTGGGGGTGCTTAGTGGCTCAGTGATAGAACACTCACTGATGTGCAGACAGCACAAGCCATGGATGGGCCTGCTTGTTAACTCTTCAGAAATAAAAACCTAGTTAAAGGCTGCTTCACTGTGGGTGCTACAATCACAGCAGTAATAATTGAGACTAGAATAGATAGGCTAGTTTAAAAGGTTTTATTTTAGATACTTTGAGATAGTTTTTGGAAGATGCAAATGAGCACTCCATTTTAGGAGAGACATAAAACTTATAAACATTGAAGGGGCCTATCGTCAGAAATTAGAATAATAGTTTTGCTTATTAGAATGAAGGAAGCACTATAGAGATTTGAGAGTTCTCATTTGTAGTAAAGAATACAGAAAAGAGTACTACTTGTGTTTTAATTTGTAGCAGCTTCTTTAGAGGACTTCAGAGTGTTAACATTTAGATTGCACATACCCTTTAACCTAGCAATTTATTTCAAGGTCTCTCCTTAAAGGCAGGCATAGTTGTATGGATGCTGCTGCTGCTGCTGCTGCTAATGTCCATTCAGCATGTCAGTAAATACTGAAAAGTCAGAAACTATGTAAACGACCATAAGTAAGGGAGTAGTAGTACAATTTGCTAAATATATTAAGGGTTATATATAGTTTATACCAAAAAAGGATAGTTTCATTGACATAAATGGGGACATGTTTGCAAAGACAGACCAACTGTAGACCAACATGTAGACCTGGTGTGTTTTATCTTACTTCAAATCTCCCTATCACATTTTGTGAATAAAGTTGTACAATGCAGCTACACCTATTCATATTAGTAGTATACCTACTTAACATGAATACATTTATTTCATACATCTGCACAGTAGCATAGGTATAGCTAACTGACTAGCAAAGCTCCAAATGTTTTGTTTCATTTATAGTAAAAGTTTATAGGCCCTAAAGGAAGTTAAGAGTTCAGCTGTAGGGTACTTGCAGATTTTACGTATGAGTTCAGACTGGAAGTTAAATAATAGATTTAACACTAAGGAAGTTGGAGGCAGAAGACCATTTGGATTTTCATAGTTTAATTAAGAGGACCGAGTATAGGGTTGGAGTTTAAACTGTAAAATCCTAAACAGAATATTGGGCACCGTGGAGACTAGGACCTCTAAAAGACTCCACAGATAGCCTGCCAGTATTCCCTATCTGTGTTTTTGACTCAGCACTACTTTGAAGTTGTAAAGCTCTATATTGTCAGTTGGTTTTATTGCTTTGAGTACAGTATTTATTATTAAATCTTATTTGCAGGTATGAGTGTATGGTGAACCAGAGAGCACTTAAAAGTCTGCATAAAAGTCTGCATGTTTACTTAATTCAAAGACAGTATTACAGACCTGTAAATCTGCTTTTAATGTTTTTAGGTATATGAAAATTACCCTGCTTATGATTTAACTGAGAGGAAAGATTTTATTAAAACAACTGTAAAAGAGGTAAGTATTTCCTCCTTGATCACTTAGCATAGAAACCTTTTTGCAATCCTTTATATTCATGTCAATAAAAAAAATTATGTGCATTTTTATATATTTAGTAAATTCTGAACAGTTTTGATAGAACCCTAACATAGATTAAGATGCACATGGTAGTAGATTTGTATCTCTGAGGTACTCCCTAGCTTCAAGGCAAGTCACTCCCAGGCATAAGGTCATATTTAGCTCACCTGATTTCCCATCAATATGGTCCTAGTAAGATTTTATGATGTATGCATCTTTGATTTTGTGTGTTTGGTGTGGTAAAGCGATTTTCATTTTTGTTGCAGCTAATCTCCTAAACTAGAGGACAGATGGCTTGTTCTCAGATTTGAAGATATGACTTATACCAGCAAAGAGAATGTATTTTCTTTTTTAAGTCTGTTGTTGGTAGAACTCGCTGCTCACCCTTTTGAGTGTTACATATATTTGAGCTTGCTGTTTTAAATTACATTTCCCTGCAGTTTTCAGTTTAAGTCTTGCATGGCAGTAATTGTTCTTTGCTTTTTATAGTTGTACATTTTGGATTTCTTTATTGTAAGGTTGTAGATTTCTGAACTGTTGTGGATTTTAGTGCACTTAATGTTAGCTTAAGACACTTTTAATCAAAGCAAAAACTATTATAACCAGCATTTATACATGCAGAGACTTGCAGTATTTAGTATATGAGATATTTTGAATACACCTTCTGTCAGTGTAAAAACATAGTGGCAGTTTGTTCATCGTATTAGAGCACAGCTGTTCAGGTGACCAAGTTGGAACTTTTTCCTGCATGCGTATATATATGTCAAGTTGTCAGCATGACAGAAGTGACAGATGTTATTTTTGTATTTTTAAGATCCAATTTGTTGTATATAATTTTTTTTTAATTTCTTTTTGTGCAGATCAATTTTTAAACTCATGTAGGTAGATGTAAAGAATGTCAGTGTTCATCCAGGCAGCGTGACAGCAGTCAATTCAGTAGTGTTAACACTGAAGGACTGTCCAGTTCTACTTTGCTCTGAAAGTGTCATCTATTTTGTGGTATGTTAAGTGTCATAGAAATTTTATATTGAGAATAAACCAAAATCAACACATCAGTTTTAAAACTGGGAAAGGGTGAGTTACACCCTTATGTATAAGTGAACTGATAGTAACTACACTTTTCACCATACAAATATTAGATATAAGAAACTTGGCTACTTTCATAATTATGATTAAAGTATCAGATGTAATGCCAGAAGATGGTGTGGGCAATATAGGTATCTCTGATTAAAAGTATAAGATTGTAATGCCAGCAATGTAGGTATTTTTGAAAGTATTTCTAAAAAAACCCCATACATTAAATTTCTTTGAAGAAAGTATTAATAGAATCAAGGCTGTTTGATTTTAAATTTTAGTCAATCAAGATTTTAGGTGATAAACATGGACTGACCCTGAATTTAAATTTTGTCTTCTGACGGTCCTAATAACCCTATTTCTGAATTATAAAAATAAGCTGCTTAACAAAGTGACAATTGATGTACCAGCTGGGTGTTTTAATTTTTGCATCATGACTCAGATATATTAAAATAATGTTGAGCACGAACAGGTATTTTCACATATTTGACTTTAGTATGCTTAGAGTGAAATGGAACAAGTAACTAAATGGGGACTAAAAATTGGCCTTTTAAATTTGCTAAGAATCTTGGCAATAAAGAATAAATTGATGTTTTAAATGTCTTGTATTTAGTCTTCCAATTTATTTGCTCTTGTGTCATTCTCTGGGGTGTGGGAGGATTAGTAGTTCCCTAACCCTAAGACTTGGAGTTCTTGAGTAATAACTGACCACTTCTGAAGTGACTGTTAAGCATTTGCTATAGATTTCCTTATTTGTAAAAATACTATGATCAAAAGTTTAGAAGGATTGGAAGCAGAGTGATGCTATAACCATTTATTAAGGGTATTCACAAAAGTTCTTATTAAGCAGTTTTACATAACCAATTATTTATGATGTGTAGTTAAATGACTATACTTTCATTAACAGAATTGTTATAATTTTGGTTTTTCAAGACAGGTTCCTCTGTCAAAAACATAACTGTCCTGGAACTCCCTCTGTAGACCAGGCTGGTATCAAACTCACAGAGATCCACCTGCCTCTGCCTCCCAAGTGCGGGGATTAAAGGCGTGTGCCACCACTGCCAGGCTTCATTAACAAAAGTCTTAGGAGGTTGAAAAACATAACAACTCAGAAGTACCATAATTCTTGTAGAATAGGACATCAAATTAAGGATGTCACTTCAAATGGGGAGAAAATTAAATAACACATTTATAGGAAATGGCATAATACAAGCTCAAATGACTAGAAACTAAATAACTTAGGCTGAAATTTTTAACATTTTGCATTTATCACTTCACATACACTAAACATTTTAATTACTTACACTTTAAAGCAGAATACTTCCCTTATCAGTACCAATGAGTCTCAACAAATAACCTCTAAGTACAGTGAAAAATTAACTTTTAAATATGTAGTCATTGGCTTGTATCATACTTTGTTGGGGAGGGTGTATATCTGAGCTCACTTCACTGTACATTCTTTGTAGAAGAACTTTTGTTAATGAGCTAATTTTGAGTTTCAGAAATTTCAAAAAGTGGCTTTAAAGTCCTTTTTAGCCCTCTTTTAAAAAAACAGATCAATACAATTCAAAGAATTGTTCCAAGACTTTTTAAAACAAAAGCATATTTCTAGTTTGTCAACTGAAGTTTCTTGGCAGAATAGGCATCTCAAAGACCCAAAACCCATGTTTACTAATCTAAGTGGAAAAGTTTTGCCATGTTCAGACTTTAACATATGGCTTATAAAGTATGTGCTACATACCAAGATAATTATAATTTTCTGCAGTTTTCCAGTGGACCTGCCTATGGGAAACTTACTGTAAACTATATAAAATATTAGACACTGTGAAAGTCACTTTAAAAATAAGTGTAGAGGGGCTTTTAATTATTCTGACAAGATTTTTGCCAAATCTCACCCACCCAATAATGATTTTAGTCTATTTTATGGTATGAAAACATTCTGCACCCATTGAGAATGTAACATATACACACTCAATGTTAAGAGATTGTGAGTACTGTGTATGCACAGATCTAAAATATCAAAATATACCTGAATCTAAGTTTTGAATACCCACTGAAAAGAAATATATGTAGTATAAAATAGCCTAGAAGCTTCATATCATACCTCCAAATTGCTGTATCAAAAAACAATTGAAAATTTTAAGAAAAGCTCAAAGATTGGAGCTGTGTAAAAATATTAAGGCTCATTGGTAAAGGTACTGATAAATTATCACAGAAAAACACATGGCTTTCTCTAAGTTTGCTAGTGATTCCTGCTGGATTACTTGGTTTCACAATATATGAAAAGTAATCTGCCAACTAGAATGTCCAATCTGAAGGGAACCCCCAACCAAGGTCTCAATGTTAGGCCATCCTGCGCTGAAAACCACAGGACTTAACACTAATTGGGCCTATGGAAAACAAATTTAAGTGCCTAGAAGGATTTTGAGGGCCAATGATTTTAGAAGAGTGAAATGGGTTTACAGTTTCCTATCACCACAGAAACATTTCAATTTTACTATACAGTCTTCTCTTTAAAAACTTAAGCTTAACTGTGTTTTCAAACTTCTCCATTTGGGGACACAGAAGAAAGCCAGGTCCATCCACCTTTTTAAAAGGCTGCAATCTTGCTTGCTTCTCGAACACCACTCAAATATGCCCCTGTAACAGTCTGTGGGAAATGCCTGTTTGTTGCCTGTAGGGGGAAAAAAACTGTATGAGACTGTACATAAGAACTGGCATCAACAGGTCATATGACTTTATACTTTTTCTGGTCTAAAAAGATGTGTTCATGGCAGAGCCTTGAATCTTGGCTTCTTTTGCTATGTTTACCGGATTTCTACAACACTTACCCGATGTTGTCCCTGCCATGTACTATGTAAAAGTTAAGTACTGGGGAGAAAGTATGAATCATATAAGTCTCAGAAGAACATGAGAATAACTACCCAGGGAAAGCAAGGAAGAGTATAAATAAATCCTCTTAGCCTAAAACTGCCTTCTCTGGAAGCAGATGACAAATGATGTAGACCAAAAGACGACCATTATGTGCAACTTGCACAGTTGGCTTAAGTAAGACGCTCTTATGAACAAAGCCTAACAGATACTGATAAAAGTACATTTGTAATCCCATATTACAATATGGAGTATGACTGCAGGTAGACTTAATAGAGTTGCCTTTATGATGGGATGGAAGATGGGAACTAACAAAACACAAAATTCTACCAAGAATTCCAGCTTTGGACCTTGAGAAATCAGCAGTCCAGGCAGCAGATGCTGCCTGCTGTCCCTCTGGTTCGTAAAGTACTTCAAGCATAAGGATCCACATGTTTTAAATGCTTGATATAGTGGCACACCTTTATACTCAACTTTAGGAAGGTAGGTCTCTAGGGTATGTTTTCTGACCAACAGGCATAATGGATTTGGTCTAGGTTTATGAAATCCTGTCTCAAAAAAAAAAAAAAAAAACCAAAAAACAAAACACCAAGGTGGGCAGCTCCAGGGAAATGGCACCTGAAGTTGAGCTCCAGCACACATTTGCCCCTCAGACATGCCCTCTTCTCACAAAAGCATAGGCATTCTGTTAAATTAAAAAAGTGTCCGTAACTACCATTGAGTCTTCCAGCATCCAGAATTCCAGAAAGCAAAGCTACTACAAAGAGGAAAGGTTCCCAGGCAGTGCTGTCACTGCTACAGCGGTGAAGGGGCTTCAAATGTGCCTCACAACTAGCAAGGAAACCGGAAACATCTTTCAAAAGCCTAAGCAGTAACTGTCGAGTCAGAATGGGATGATAATAAAAACACAAGAGAATACTCATTTCAAAGTAGATTACCAAACATCTCTCCCAAGAGATGAGAAAGGTGGCAATCCAAGAGTTTGAAGGAGGACTGAAAACCTCAGGATAATGAAAAAATGGGAGAAAGTGATGGGAAATAAATCGCTAGACTGAAAGACTAGTTCTTTAATTACAAGGACTAGAGCAGGTTAAGAGTCCACCCAGCAGGCAGCTGTACTATAGTCTCATGTCAGTAAACAGTGCAAAGACAGAGACCTGAGTGAACTGTGAAGTGGAGATGACTGAAGGGTAGGGGTGACAGGCACCAAAATAGTTATCAAGAAAGTTGTTTAACAATGGACCCAACCCAAGAACAGCTTGGCTCAGCAGTAAACATTATTACATTATTACACATGATAAAAACACAGATGCCAACCAAGAGTGCTGACTCACACCTGAAATCTGCAGAGTGTGGAGCAGGATTCTTGCAAGCCAGCTTGAACTACAGAGTTAGACCTGGTCTTAAAAAGAGCATGGATGCCAACTAAGGAACATAGCTGCATGAAAGGAATGGTGCATAAGGACTAAATGAGCTCTATTTTTAATATAACAAAGCAACCCAGAGTATAACATTGTCATACAATGTCAATATAAGTACTTCAAGACAGTCTACAAGAATGATCTCTTCACAGCAAACTAGACAATTAAAAATGGCTGCTAGCAGAAAATATAAGGCAGACTTAAGAGTGGAAACAGCTTCTACCATATGCAGACAGACTTTGGAACATACTTAGCTTGGGTCTTAAGACTGAGGCATTTTAATTGAAAATTAAAAAAGGATTGGGTTTGATGTCAAGATACGTACCTCACCAGCAAAAAAGACAGTTCCTTGAATTTCTTCGGCAATGATGTCATAGGCCTCACCACTTCCAAATGTCTTGACAAAACTATATGCCATCTGGATCCATGGCTCTGTGCTCCACCGTGTAACAAAATACTTGGTGGGATCTGGGATCTCCTTATGTACAAACAAAAAGTTATTTTCAAAAAAAGGATCCAAAAGCACTTGGATCCACCACAACCCAATTAGAAATAAACTTTTCCCCTTCTAGGCCCAAGTTTACTGTGGCAGCCTACTAAGTAGCAGTATGTCCTTCCCCTTCCATGGACTCTTTCCTTCACAGCCACTGATCCCTTCACTTCTATTTCTCCTCTCAAAGATACATCCTGTACAGCTGGCTGTGAACTACACTCAGTTAACATGAGAAACATTTCCTATAAACATTTCCTATGGTTCCAAATAACTAAAAACCTAGGTGAAAACCCAAGCTAAGAACTACTGTGTGTCAGAATTATATGACTAGATCTTTTACAAACAACAGCTAAATGCTCCTCAAAATTTGAATTTTAAGTCAGTTCACTTCTATGTTTACCCTTAATTAGAAGATAGGTTAAAGCTACTTCCATATCTCCTAAGAATGAAAAAAAAAAAAGGTACCGGGAGCTCCTTAGAGTGACTTGTTTATGTGGTGCACTAGAAAATTCTAGAAAACATCCCTCTTTAAAAGGAATGTTGTATATAGACCAGAGATAAGACAGCTTAGTGAGTAAGGGCACTTCAGACAAAGTCAGATTTGTGATCCAGAACTTACATAGTAAAAAGAAGTTGTCCTTTAACCTGTACATATATGTAATGGCATGCACATTTTATACATAGATTTATTTTATTTTGGGGGGAGGGAAAGAGTGTTGTAGTCAGAGTTGTTACAGCTAGGGTAAACATAGGAACTATAAAAAAAAAATGGCCTTTTACAGTCTTAGGAAAGGAAGATAGGTGTAAATGATGTGATGAGAAAAAGATGACAGTTGTATTATGGACTGCTGCTCTGTAGCCCAACAGTCCCAAGTTTAAGTACTAAGTCCATTGGAACGGAACTTGGAAGCGTGACTCTTTACTGGGTAACAACAGGGGTGTTAGAGAAGACCTAATTCAGTATGACCAGCTTCTGTCTTTAGAATACAGAAGGAAAAGTATTCGGGGATACCAAGGAAAACATCTGTAAACCATGAAGGGCAACCTAGCTGGACATCTTAATACTGGGCCTGAGCCTTCAGAACTATAAAAGATGAAGTCTCAGCACCTGTGCTGTGGCAGCCATGATACTCAGCTGGGCACTCAGGTAGAGAGAGACGATAAGGAAAACCAAGGTGGCCTGTCTTGATCCCATTGTATTCCTTAATACAGACTGGCTTCCAGTCCCACCTGCTCAGATCTCATCCACAATAAGCCCTTTCATCCTCTCAAGGAGGGTTTTTCTCACCTGTTCCTTAAACAGCTCCCGTAGGATGCCCATGCACTGCTGCAACACCTGCTTGTCATCCATGGTCCTGAGGGATGCCACTGCCTCCCCTGTGATCACCGACATCAGTACACTCTGCTGCTTTGCAGGAACACAGGGAAAAGCACAGGACACTTGCTGTCAAAGCTCAGCTCCACACAAGGGCCTCATTCTCCTCAGCTGTTGTGTTCCAGTGTCCTTAACCTTCATGTCAGTCCCCGTCTACTCCTCATGCACATTACGCACTCAACCCCATCCCAATACAGTCCCATGCTGGAAAGAACTAAACACTCCTGAAATAATGTAAATGTCAAACTCGAAGTTCCCTCAGCTGTTCATGAAATTGTGTTTGAGAAGCAGCAGAAAGATTGAGAAAGAAATCTACATGTATAATGAAATAAAACTCTCCATGGTTCCCACATGAAACCCCCAGAGTGAAGAAAGTGGGCAACAGTGGCTAGGCTCCTTTGTTTTGGCAGCCCTGCTGCAGGAGATGTTCCCACAGCTTTCTACTCCCAGGGCTGTACTCTGAACTTCTACCTTTCACACCTGCTCCCACCAAGTCCTCACAGGGACCTCCTATATCCAACCTTCTGGCTCAGTAGAGACAAGAGTTAGGAAGTTTGGTCCACTTACTGTGCTGACGCTGACCTTACCTGAGAAATTCGCTTTCAACCTGAAACAAGCTTTCCTGAGCATCAAGTCATAAGCCCGAGAGCAGAATTGATACTTTTAAGAAAACAGCAAGGATTGGGATTCCTTTCCCAAATGAAATGTCCCAGTCAATGTACCCTCCCCAGAATATAAACACACCATGGGTCTACACAGTTGTCATTCATTCCTGGTTGTGGCGTATAATTTGCAAAACCCAAACTTCAAAAGAGAAATTCAAACCACAGCACGAAATTTTACCTGGGGATCCATGTCATAGTATACAGCAAAGAGCCCTCGCTGGCTGGCACTGGGAGGGACATGGCCAAAAAAGTCAGCCCCTTGAACTTTACTGTCCCAAAATCTATAGGGGAACTGCAAGGCAATCTGGAAAGCACACAGAGAAAAAGTTAAGCCAGCCTGTATCTTTATACACCTACAAGTCTACTCAAACAACTACACTAGGTTCAAAACTCCCCACCTACTTAGACCTCGATGTCCATAAGCCACACACCACTCGCAAGGCCTATCAGTATCTGCAGGACTGCCTTGATGTTAAAGGAGACCATAATGCTTCGAAATCTAAAACCACTGAGCTCACTGGGACCAAGGGAGAGAGGATGGACACCGGAAACAAAACAAATTAACTGCTTATAGCGAAGCCAAACTCAGATGACCAGGATCATTTCTGTGCTGGACATGGTAGGCAGGTGGGTAACCTCAGCACTTGATAGGTGAAGGCATGAAAATCAGGACTTCAAATCTACCACTAGCCACATAGTTTGAAGGCAGTCTAGACAACATGAAACTACCTAGAGTTCAAGAAAAGGGATTCTCCTAAAAGTCAATCGGAATTCAGCCGGCCTTTAAAAATCCAAATTATATCATAAACTTTTAAATAAGGCTAACTATCTTCCCCCTCCCGCCCCATTTTTTAACTTAGTAAAATGATTGACAACTCATACATGTAAATGGTACATTCTATTTCTATTCCCTTTTGTTTGCCTAATTGTACAAAAGGTTATTATCCAAACAAAACTATCAGCCAGCACTGATCTCTGAGTCCTGAGGCTAAGGTACTAAAGTTTAGGTCACCTTTTCGATGATGCCTGCGCCCAAGCTGTTGATGGCCTTCATCTTCTTCTCGGACAGTGGTGGATTAAACTGGATGGCACCTCTCTGTAGTATGGCCAACGGTACAGTGACTAATACCTGTGGGGAACAGTGAACACAAAACAGCATCTGAAACTATCCTCACATCTGTAACATAGCAACACCTGAACATTTTTCTCTGCTCTACTTCCAGTTGTAAACTGTCAATATCCCACTTTATGTTCTACAAACAGGTGCCATATGAGATCAGACTGTTCCTTGAACAGAGTGCCTAGCTGAGTAGAAGTAACATCCACACAGGAATGTACATAACCTTCCTGACCGCTCATGATAATGCTAGATCAGGAGGGTAGCATACTTCATCTCTGAAAAGCAGCGCTATTTATAGAAATGGCCCAGCCGAGCAGGGGAGTAATTTGTAATCCCAGCACCCCAGAGATAGAGACAAGATAACAAACCCAGTTTAGACTACATAGCAAGTTCCAGGCCAATAAGATGGGCAGTGAGAGCTTGTCCACAAAAATGAAGGAAAAGAAAGGGGGAGGGAGGCCCAATAATCAGAGCTTGTTCTGGTGGTCTCAGTACCATCCCTGTGCAGTCTGTAACATGAAGGAAACACCTGCCCTAATGATCTCAGAATTGGAATCCTGCATAAAATCTGGAGGCAATAATATGCTCCAGAATTGATAAGCAAATCACAAGAATTATGGTTATAAGCAATGAAACCACATGAGAACTTTTTAAGCAGCAAGAACTTTACTACAAGGTCTCAAGTAGTTTTAGAGGTCAAATTGAACTCTGAGCTGGGTATGGTAGCAAAGGCCTATAATCCTAGCACTTAGAAGGTTAAGGTCAACCAAGGCTGTACACCAAACCTACTGGGGAAAAAAAGATCCTTGAGGCCATACAATTAAAAACAAGCCATTCAAAAAGTCCTATTCCAGAATCAACAATGAAGTCATTACTACCTCTACCAGCTCCAGAACCACCCTACAGATAAAGAAAGACCTGCACCAGCAAAACAGGTGTCTCTTGCCCTGTCTTGGCTTCATGGGACTTCTGCTATACCTACTACAGAAGAAGCAAGCATCTTAACTGCTGTGCTGTCAGCAGAAGCAGCAAAAGTGAAGCAAAGCCAGACAGGCTACACCTCCCAGATGTGTATACAACTGGTTGGATCTCACTTATGGGGAAACCTTAGCAGTAGGGGTCTGCAGGAAGAGGGAGGGAAGGACACACGCTCGCCTTTCAATACCTCAGGACTAGACAAGAAAGCAGGTGGAACACAACTGGACTATCAGTGTCCTATCTCCCCTCATCCTCAAGTGCTCTGGTCCATAGTTCTCCTGTGACTTTTGTCTCTACTTTCTGCCGCTGCAAAGTCTTCAAGTGTAAAACATGTTTTCTCCATAAGCTTACAGTTTATTCACATGTACTAGCACCGGCATGAGCAGATACTCAAGAGGAAGTAAAGCCTAGAAGGCTCACTACGAAACTTCCAACAGTACAAGCTCTGCGGGAGCCACTAGGCCAGTGGTGTGAACTCACCATGGTGGGACAATGAGGTTCATTCTCTGTGAAAGCAACCTAGAGTGAGTTACAGTCCGTCACAAGTTCTTATTTCCTCAGCTGAGCTGCAAAGCCTCCACATGTTCAAGACGACATGCAGTACAAGCTGTGATGATTATTAGCCACATAATAAAATGCTTGCTTTACACATGTCAAAGTGCAGCTTGCAGCTGGAAGAACTAAATACAAAGGCTACGGCGTGTGTCTGTCCAACACCAGCAGAGCGTGAGGATGACCAGGCAGGTGAACACCAAGGAGCATGTTATCCTAGACACTAAATGCAGACACAAAATCCCCTCTGTTGAATGGTCAGGTGGGTTGTAATTTTAAAAGGCCACACTTATTGCTATCTTAAGGAAGAACCTACAGTGGCACCACTGCCCAATGGCTCCTATCAAGCCACACACAGAATCACAAGAGGCTGGAAAAATATACCCAGCCAGCTCAGTGAGAATCCCTGCAGGGTGTTGAGAACCAGCATCTATAGGCCCTACCCTCCCTGCATGACATGCAATCCTCTTTCTGTATGAATATTCAGGACATTGAAAAGGTGTCAGGTAACAAGAGGAAAAAGTAAAGCTGCCAACAGGTGACATGCCCATCAGTGAGATCTCTTTCTCATCATTCCAACTCCAGAAATAAACAAGCTTCCAGGGTTTACTAAAACTGCCTTTATTTTTCCAGAGCTAGGCTTCATATTGTGAATCCAGGAACTACACTGAGCACCTTGCACTATCCACCCATTGAAGTTGTTTACTAAAAGTCCAAATTACCTCAAAGTACTTAAACTCCGTGAAAGTACAGTTTCAAGATGAAATTTTGAATTTGAGAAGGGTTCCCTGGTGAAAAGTACAGACTGAAGTAACTGGTCTCTTCAGTGCACTTCTCCAAACCCTAAGAGGGTTGTGCTACATAACACTTCCCAAACTCATGTGCCTACAGCATTTTCAGGAGGAACTGAGAAAAACATTCGGGTCCTCACACCAGAGCTTAATTGCCAGCCTGGGAACTTTCTTATTCAATTATGAGGACCAGAGCACTACAGAACCCACTTTAAGGAACACAGAGTGCCACCTGCCACGTGTTTAGATGGTGCTTTCAGATTTGTAAGCTATCCATAACTGTGGGTAGGCCTACTTCATTAGAAACCAAAAAGTCCCTAGGCAGACTGTTAAGGACAAACTGCTGGATGGCAAAGACTGTTTTCTTCTCCATAGGCCCTTGGTAGTATGGTGCTCTACCCTAGTAAGATCTCAGCACCTACCTTTTGTGCAGAATGCCCAATACCATCTGTTGTGGTAACTTGTACTTCATCTCCAGAATAATCTATACTTTGCACCTGTTCAAGACAAATTTTTAGAAATAACACAAGGGTCAGGACCTTTCCCACTCCCAAGGCATTTTGTGTGTACTGCTGAGTCTATGCGGATCAGTGAGTGCTGGACATGCAGCATTCTTGAGTGGTTAGAATTGAACTCAAGAGTTAGTTTATAAACATGTCAGGATAGTAGAGAGCCCTTTATTAAAGTACAAAGTAAGACAGATCATTTCTGAAAGTACGATGATGTAAGCCCATTGGGATGAAGGACTGAAGCATTAAAGGCTTAACAAGGTCATAAGTTACTCAAACACTGTAGTATTCTCAAAACTACAGCCTCCCAACACTTCACATCCTCCTGAAACAAGGAAAAATCAGGGTCTCCCACCCATCCAAACTTACCGGAGATTTGAGGCGAATGTCTAGTCCTTCAGCTAGTTTTTCAATGATAGTGGAGTACCCAGGAGTTAGAAGAGTATGGTCACCAGCAAACTGGGCAAAAAATTCATTGTGATCCCAGGAGCGAGCAGACACCTGGGAAACAAAACGTTAGGAAGCTATAATGTAAACCCACAACCTGCCACCGAGGACATCAAAAAGAAGCTCCTTGTGAGAAAAGCCACCCAAGGCAGGAGAGCAGAGTACCAATCAGATGATCTGAGGACAGCCGGCCCTGGTGTACACCACTGACTGGGGAGGGCACACTATGTGACACACAGAAAAGCTTACTTTATAGCAAAAGGTCTAAACAGACAGGAGGGCACATGTCTCTAACCCTAGTACTTAAAAACTGAGGCACTCTCCTGAAGTCCAGGCCAGGATTGTATACAGAGTAAGACTGTCTCAAAATAATTCCAAGTGGACAGCACCTGAGGAAGAGTATCTGAGGTTGTCTTCTGGTACATATACATGTGTACACCACACACAGAACACACGGGGAAGAAGGTTTAAGTAATTTGAGAATGGGCACCACTCACTGATTAAAAAAAAAAAAAAGTTTATTTTATGCATCAGCTCAAAAAGACTCCTGCATAGCGGGGGCTCCTCCCAGATGCCAGATTGGGCACAAACCACACCCAAACACCTGTTTTCATGGAGAAATTCTTTATTAAGTGTGGAAGAAAAGTTAAAGTGGCTGCTTTCTGACTGATAAAAAACAGCAGCAAATTACTTTGCAGGTGTAATATTTAAAAGGAGAAGAGAAAAAATGTCTTAGGATGGGCTAGGATAATGTGGTAAAGGAGACAGGGGATGAGGGAGAAGGGGACAATGAAAAAGGGACAGAGGTATCTGTCCCAGAGGGATAAAGACTGCCTCTAGATATTGGAGACAGACATGGGACACAGACAAATGGCAGTTTATAAAGGGAAAGGGGAAGACCTCATGTTAGGATGAGGTGTTTAATTTTAATTGGGCCTGTTAGTTAGGTGAGCCAAAGGGGGCTTCTGATTGCTGGGTTTCAATACTTGGATAGCTGGACCTTGGCAGTCAGTCTCAGGAGGAGGAAATGGCCAAATAAGGGAATAGACCTTGGTGGCAGCTTTAGGAATGTAATCTACAGTTTAGAAAGGCAGAAGGAATGGAGAAGGGCAAAGCCTGCTAGAGCCACATGTTTGAGTGGGCTGTGGGCTATGTCCTCTCTTCAGAAACTCTGGCAAAGGCAAATTCTATGGAGCATTTGTTGAACTCAACAGGGAAATACACCAAACTTCTCAACATGGGTAGGAGTTCCATTGAGACCAAAATTCTCCACACTTGGGGAAAATTGTTCAATTCAAATTGTAATGTAGAGTAGCATGGAGGTATTCTTAAGACTTTTCTAAGCAGGGTAGTGGAGTGTTAGATTCACAGCTGCTTACATGAGTTAGGCAAGTCCAAAATTTACTTCTACAAGACCAACAGGACAGAGCTGCAATGCTACATTATTTTAGTTTCTTGGAGCAGTGTTTTTAAACAACACAGCTCCACTAAAATGACTCTCAGGGCCAGGATAAGGGGTTGGGGAGAGAGCAGCACATGACAAGACTATTCGTCACTTTCCCAGTCCAGTCCAGCACCCCCCCCCCTTCTTGGAGTGTATAGAGTGAAAGCCCTCACAGGCAGTATGGTAGTATGTAACCCTGTCACCTGGGATGCTGAGGAATGTAAAGCCTGAGTTCAGGACTCACTTGGGCTACTGAGTAACACTTATCTTTAAAAACAAATAAGCCACCAGTCAAGTGTGGTGGTTAGTGCCTGTAACCCCAGGAACATGGGAGGCAGGGGCAAGAGGAGCTTGAGCTATATAGCAAGTTCAAACCCAGCCTGGGTTACAAAGATGGCCAGGAAGATGGTTGGCTCTCTGGGACAAAGTGCTTGTTGCATAAGCCTGTGACCTGAATTTGATGGTCAGAACTTACGGTGAAAGCAGAGAACCGGCTCTGGAAGGCTGTCCTCTAACTAATGTATGTATGCAGTGGCGTGTGAACCAGAGAGGGACAGAGAAGTGAGTGAGTGAGTGAGTGAGTGAGTGAGTGTGTGTGTGTGTGTGTGTGTGTGTGTGTGTGTGTAATGCAAGGCTGGCTGACCAGCAGGCCCTCACAGATCCTCCTTGTCTTGGACTTGGCCAAGCACGTACCACCACATCTGGCTTTCTCATAGATGCTGGGATCCACATGCGTATGCAGCAGCACTTTAGGAGTTGAGCCAGCTCTCCAGCTGCTCGCACAGTATCTCGGGCCCTCTGGCTCACCTGGTGCAGACTGCTGCCACAGGCGTACTCCAGATTACTCAGGTGGAACTGCAGCACCTGTCCCTCCAGCTCGCTGAACTGGATGCCAGACTCCTTCACAAACGCTCGGTAGATCTCCTCTATCTTCTCTGTGGTAGGAATGGATCAAAGCAAAAGAAAAAAAATCAGCTGAGAAGCAATTTCCCATCCAATTCCTGAACCTGCTTTCCCAACATCAGAGCCCCAAACTTACAGTCTCCCCCAGCAAACTCACGAATGGGTAGCAAGCAATTAACTCTTGAAGGGACTGAGTCCTCAGTCAGCAAATGCTAAATCGTAATGGAAACAAAGCTAGAGGAAGCTAGACATTAAAACATGTTAAGTTCCTACTTAGTTGAGAAACTGTTTCCTCTCTGCTCAAGATGTGGAAAAAAGTCTCCTTACATATGCATAGACAGGATTACCATCCCTTTTCTGCTCTGACTGCTACGGCCTTGAAGTTCCTACTTCTCCCCTTAACTAATGGGCTGCAGTGTCTTCTGTGGCCTTCTGTTCTGTCAGCCATCTTTCTTAACACCATTTATGAACTCCTGTTTCAGCAGACAATTAAGCTCTAAAAGCTGACTGGGCATGGTGGGCACCTGCTGGCTTTGCCTAGGTAGCAACTATACCCTACCCATTTTGAGTCATGGCCACAGAGCTCTTAAACCCTTTCAAGGTAAATTCTTGCCCTGCTGGGCTTGCTTCTCCTGTTGTCTAGTTTAAATACACCCTCCAGTTTCAGGGTCTTCTATGCCTTACAGTCTAATGTTATCTAGGGGCTGCTTCACCCCCCCCCAACCCGAGTGCTGTATTACAGGTGTGTGCTACAATTCCAGCACTTATCTAACCCATTCAACTGATATTCTAACTATAGGAATTCCTGTGAAATTGTTCTGATTGGCTTAACCAGACAAACAGGGGAGAGAGGTGCACACTTGGTGTTTGAGAGCTCGGGCCTCATGTCTAATTCCAAGCATATTAGTACAGGTTGGTAACAGTTTACTAAGGACAGTCACCCACACACGATGATGTCCTATGCACCCATCTCACTTAAAGCCACCACTGAGCAGCTGCTGTTTTATCTTCGAAGCTGGAAAATGGACTCGTCACCTTGGTAGGATACACAAATAGTCTAACTAAGCAGCAGTCTGAACCTTTGGCTTTCTGAGACAAGGTACATATGTATTAACCATATGTAGTGTGTGTGTGTGTGTGTGTGTGTGTGTAACTTTTCATTCTTACAGCCTCAACTCCAAATTCTCACTAGAATGTTGTAATTCTTAACTAATTTGTCATATTGAGATACTCAGGGTCCCTGGGTTTGTGCAGGCTTCTGGCCTGGTGTCACTTAGAACCCTCTGTAGCAACCCAATTTCTGCCTGCTCGCGTCTCTACATTCCTGTCACTTTGTAAAAAGGAGACGAACACCATCGTTACAGCCCAACACGAATTAAGCATAAACATATCAAGAGAGGCTTTAACCTAATTTCTATGTAAGTAGTATTTTAAAATTTCAGTACATATCCCTTGTGAAATGACCTCCATTCCCAAAGCAGCAATACCCCCCACTATATTGACTGCAAACAACTCAGATAATAGGCAGAATACAACCTCAACATTGTACAGATAAATGTATGCAGTATAAAAAATTTAAATAAAATATTAAGCTTAGGCAATTTCTTATAAACTGTTCTTGGGCCTCCTTTAACATTTTAAAGAAAGGTCAAGAGAAAAAGCTGTAACAAGGTGGGTAACTAAGAAAGAAATGTGTAAAGAAAACCCAGCCAGTGTCCATCATACAGATGTAAACCTCAGACAAGAGAGCTGGGTGTGATGACACCACCTAAAATCTCAGCACTCTGGAGGGTGAGGCAAGAGGATTCCAAGTACAAGGCCAGCCTGGGCTATATGGTGAGACTGTCTCAAAAAGAAGAAAAAAAAAGTAAAATTTGGAGACTTCTCAAGTCAGCCTAGCAATTTCAGTTCCAACAGGTTATCAACGGATCAACTGGCGTGGGCACTATACATCTGATTTATTGGCCCTGCTGCCTAGAGGGTGTTTCTGAAAATTCTGTCATGGTTTGTTTGCCAACACTTTTCCAACAATAATCTGACTGTGGCAGAGGAGAAGAAAGAGGGAGACATGCCCTGTGTGCCCATTAATTGTAACCGTCAACTAGATACAAAAGCATGTCCTGGGAGAGAAGGCTATTCAGTGAGGGGTTACATATGTCAGGCTGTCTGTGGGGACTGACTCAGCTGCCTTCATGGATGTGGGAAGATAAAGCCCAAAGGTGGGCAGTGCCATCCCTGGGCTTTGGGATCAGGGCGGTGTTAAAGTGCAGAAACGAATCTGAGCAGAAAGCATGCGTGATCCCTTTCCCCTTGCTCTGTAGATGTGCAGTGACCTCCCTGCTGTGACGGACTGGAACCTAAGCTAAATAAACCTTTTCTTTCCAAAGTTGCTTTTTTGTTAGAGGATATCAGAAATGAAACTCAAAACACTTATCTACTGAAATAAAGTATATTATCAGCTGAAACTGAGAACACACTTGTCAAAATACATAAAGAGATTAACATGTTAGGGAGTTCAAACATTCATACTTCAAAAATGCTATGTCCCCAAGCACTACAAATAAAATTCACAGATCACAGAACTGCAGGTTACATAAACAGAAATGTAAGGGCAGTATACGAGCCAGCTGGTACCTTCATGGAAACGGTTCGCCAGAGAAAGTCAAAGGCTTAAGAGTTGTGATTACTATTACCCATTTAAGTATCACAAAGTTCTGACTTTATATGCCTACTTTAAAATATGCATTAAGCAAGACCTACTAAAAAAATTAATCTATTACAACTGAAGTCAGAGAAAGGAAAGAAATTCTGATATCCAGAGGCGCTCTGAAAGTATAGATGGGCTAACAACCATAACCATATACACAGATGGCTTATTACAGGTTTCTATCAAAGTAGGTTTCTCTGGGCGACTGAACGAAGTGTTTAGATAATTTTGTTAACAATATATCATTCAAAGTAAGGTTTGTCTGTGTGTGTGTGTGTGTGTGTGTGTGTGTGTGTGTGTGCGTGTGTGTGTGTGTGTGTGTGTGTCTCTGTGTGTGTGTGTCTCTGTGTGTGTGTGTGTGCGTGCGCCACACACTAGCACCAAAGGTTCTCAGGGAAGTTCTGCCCACCTCTGAGAAAATCTGCAGAGCAATGTACATAAAGACTGGCCGTCCTACATACACTAGGGAACCATCACAGCGCCGTTCTCCCCATACCTCCTAAAGGGACATCTTGGAGCAGAGTCTTATCCTTCCTCCACTCAGAGACAACATCCAAGAGAGCATTAAAATGAAAATCCATGCGCTTGTCAATAGTGGGGTCAGTTATCCGTCCACCTTCCTGAATTAAGTCACATCTTTCTCCCAACTTATGCATGCTGATGCCAAGCTTCAAAATAACAAGAAGAACAGGGTCAAAGTCTTTCCTGGAAAAAAACACCTACAAGTTCTAAGCTGAAGTTAAGCAGCACTCTCAAGAGAAGAGTCTAAGAACTCAGAGGCTGTGTGCTCACTGGGGGACAGTCAATCGAGGAAGCAGAGAACAGGAGGAAGTCAGAAACACCTCACTTTGTGGGATATGAGGGTGATAACAACAGCTTCCAGGCAATGCACTCTAAATTTCCAGCTCATGTTTCAGGTGCTGTGGGCTGCCTGTCCTTATTCTGTCTCTACTTCAGATCTTCATGCAAATTGGTCATATACACTCAGAGAAGCCAAAACCTTCCAGGGGGAAACAATCACCTTAGACCTACCAGATTGGCAAGGTAACTGTCAGGGTGCTCGGAGATAGAGAAATATCACACTGTGTAAGTATTGATTATGCCTCAAATGTTACATGTAAACGATCTCATGTAATATTTGGGACATACTTATACTAAAAAAAGTTGTTTGTTTGAAAGACAAACTTACCTAAGAATCCTTCATTTTCATCTGATATATCTAGCAGCCCTGGGCTTGGTTATGAACCAACTAAGTGGCCTGAAAATGATCCACAAATAAAAACTAAAGGTCTTGGGGAAAGTATTTTAAATGCCTAATGGGAAAGGCACATGTATAACCATTCTATATACTTGGCAGAGGGTATGAAGGAAGTTATGTATGCTGTCTATCCTGGAAGCATATTAATATACTCTAGCCCACCCTAGCACTGAGGAGCAACTCAGGGCCTTATGCATGCTAGGCAGTTGCTTCACCACAGGGACATCCCAAGTTCCATATGGATACTCTATGCAAACAAAGCAAATTTCTTTTCTTTGCCTACAATACAAGTCTTCAAGACACTCACCTGCTCACACATTAGTGCTACTGGATTATTAATACAGCCATTGACAATCTGGGGTCCTCTTCCCACTACAACGCCTTTAAAAGACTTGTCATCCCATACTCGGCCTCCAATTCGATCTTTGGCTTCCAGGACAGTCACCTAAAAAGATAATTGGAAAATCTAAACAGAATAGTCTTAACAGATACAGAATTACAGAAATGTGGAGTGACAGGGTTAAATAACTCCATTCTTAGAGACTGCCATACTTCTCCAGAAGCAGCTATAACCAAGGATGAAGAGAACCCAGGAACATATTTAAAGAGGCTAGCTTTGGCCAGGAGCGGGTGGGTAGTCTATACACTTCTATCAAATCAGAGGAGATTCAGTGAATGAGCCATGTTGGAAGCTCCTAACTGTAACATCCCAGCACTCTTGGGGTTGAGGCAGAAAGATTGTCATGAATTTGAGGCCACCACGGGCTACATAGCAAGTTCTAGGCCAGCACTGGCTATAGAATGAGACCCTATCTAAAACAGATAATTAAAAAAAGAGATTTGATGAATGAGTAAATTCATCACTGAAAACTTTAAATAGCACTCCACTTATTTATTTATTTTTTTTAAATTTTATGTGTTTTGTCAAAATACATAGGTCTATACCACATGCAATGCAGTGCCTTTAGAAGTCAGAAGAGGGCATCAGATCCCCCAACTGGAGTTAAAGGCAGTTGTGAGCCACCATGTGAGCACTGGGACTCAAACCCATGTCCTCTATACAGAGCAGCCAGTCCTCTTAACCAGTGGCCCAGCTCTCCAGTCCCTGCATGAGTTTTTTCCTTTCTGTTCTAATTGTGTGCTGGAGGGATGTTTGTATGTACCTACGTATATGCACAAGTGCCTGATCGTATTTTTTGAGACAGGGTATCTTCCACTGCACCTGGAGCTCCCCTTTGTACCTCAAAGCTCTCTCCACCCATTTCCTCTCCCAGTATGCTGGGATTATAGATATATGCTACCACATCCAAAATTTACGTGAATGCAAGGAATCTGAATTCAAGTCTTCATGCTTGCACACTAAACAATTTATCTGCAGAGCCCTCTCCCAAGTCCCCAGAAATCACATTAAAATCTAGTTTAAGTCATGAATAGTGGCATGTGCCTATAGGCCCAGTATTTAGGAGGCTGAGGCAGGAAACTCAAGTCTGAGGACATTTTGGTTTACATGGGAATTCCCTGTCTCAAACAAAGCCAACAAGAACTATGTATGTTCAAGAGCTGAATTTTCCATAAAATAACTATTCCTCAGTGTTGCTAGGACTTTTTCAACTATGTAAGGATGACCTTAACATAGTCAAATACAAGAAAACCCATACCCATCTGCAAGTTTCTTATACCAGTGACATGCAGAACTGCTCTCTAGGAGCAGGCAAGGTCCGTCTGTGACCCAAGGATTCCAAGTGCCCTTGCCCTGGGGGTTGCAGTAGGTGCAACTTCGGTTCTCCTTACTGCAATATCAGCCAGTCACCTCTATGCCCCCGGAAGCACTATTCTAAATTGATCTCTCCCAGTTAGCCGCTGCTCAGGTTGCCCAGAGCACTCTACTGTCTAACCTTAAGGGGGATGGATGGTCTCCTAGGCTATCTCAATCACTTGAGAGAGTAATGAGTCCTCTGGGCACCTCCCCCCCCCCAAATATAATAGGAGGGCTACAGCTTGTGGCCCCACTTCCCCATCCTCTTTCTCTGATTTTAACAGTGAGCCACATGTTTGTTTTTCTTTTTAGTATGCAAGAGCTGAACACTAATTAAAGGCACCATCCTCAGACTTTGGATATGAATAGCATACCTGTAATATAATCTGTAGGTTTCCCAAGTAAAAGCAAACAAGAGACACTGAGCCTAACATCTAATACTGAAACAACACAGACACTTTCTATAGCTCACAGCAGAAATTTCCTACCACAACACTTCCTCTAGCACAGCTGACTTTCCTGTTTTGAAACGATCGACAACATGAGTCCTCTACCAACCCAGGAGAATTGAACGCTGCTCTGAAAACCAGACCCATGACTTTGAATACTTCATTTAACTTTGCCTTCAAGGAAAAATCAAAGTCCTTGCAGAGTTTTAAACAGAAGAATGTGTCCAACTCAGTAAATCAGAAAGCTAGGAGGAAGGTTCCTAGCTGATAAAAATCAGATATCAAATTCTGAGACAGAGTCTTACTATGTAGTCCTGACTGGCCTAGAGTCAGGATGGCCTCTCTGTCTCCTTAGCGCTGGGATTGAAGGTGTGGACCTCTGTGTCCAGCTGAACCGCACCATCCTGTATCAGATACAGAAGTCTGTATCTTGGCTGTGAGCAACTGGCACATTGTTCCGCCCTCCCTAGGTGCCAAGAAATCAGAATTCTAGCTCAGCCACGCCACTTCATTCCAACCCGCTTTCAAAAGCCATGGCTTTTGTTTTCCAGGATAAGATTCCAAGGATGACTGGTCTGCATAAAAAATCTAAGGGCTAGTGCAGAGCACTTGCCTCACATAACAGAAGCCCTGGGTTCCATCATCAATACTGGGGAGGGAAGAAAAAAAGAAAAAATGTTATCTGGATATTTCAAATCCTCCCCAACAGTGAATTTCCATGCTTGCATCTGTTGCCCCAAACTATCCCATCACCTTCACTGGTTAGAAATGAACTGCCGAGAACGTCCAGGTTAGAATAGCAGAGTTCCTTCCTACCGTCTAGTACTCTCTAATCTCTACCTGCCCTGACTGACTGAATGCCAAAGCTTCTCTAGAACCTACTGTAAAAAGACGTGGTCTTTAATGTCAACACTTGAGAGGCATGCACGTCATCCAGTTCTAGGCTAGCTTGGGCTTCACAGTGAGACCTTCTCTCCAAAGAAAGCAGTATGTGTAATATGCTTCACTAAACTTAGAAACGAGTCTCTGAGTCTTACAAAATTTGTAGCGAAGGAGCAGTGACTCATCTGTCCCCACCCCCAATTCCCCAGAGTCTCACCTTCATCCCAAAGTTATGTAGTTGCCTAGCAGCTGCTAAGCCTGCTGGACCAGCCCCAACAACCAGAACCGATTTCTTCAAAAAGAAAACAACAACAAAACTCTAGTTAGAACAGTGGTGACAAAGAGTTGTTACAGTTGCTCCGGGTGCTTCTAATGGCAAAGCCGTGTTAGTCTGTATCTCTTTGATGTCCCTGGGATGTCTTTTCCTACAGTACATGACGGGACCTGTCTTAAGTAACCTCTTTTTTCTTAACCACCTTCTTCTAGTCTCCTCCTGGGAGAGTCTTCCCGAACTTTCCTTCTGCCTGACGGTTTCTGTGGCTTCGAGTGCCGTCATAACAACAGGCTAGTCTCTACCCACGCCCAAAGGCAGAGCTACTGTGCACCCAGGTGCTTACATTGTGGTAGTGTTTAGGAAGAAGATGCTGGCCGGCTTCCACAGTGAGAACTCCTGTGTTGATGAGGCCTTTTCTCGTCATAAAGTAAAGAATCCTCTCTACTTCCTGGACACATCGAATGCGCACAAGGCCCCGGACGATGATGTGGGGAATGCACTTCTGAGGAGTGAGAGCTTCCTGTTTACAATGAGACCAAAACAGCAGCAACGCGTAAAAACAAGAGCAAGGACTAAACCCTTGTTTTACATTTTGTTGTTGAGAGTCTCACTGTAGCTCTAGCTAGCCTTGAACTCAAGAGATCTGCTGGCTAGTTTGCTTCCTCTAAACCCAGCATTCCTGCTCTCCCTGCTTCCAGTTTTCCTTCAGTCTTGCAAGCAGATGCTATGTGGATGCCCCAAATATTCACATAGCTCTACAGTTGAAAGCACTTGTCTTGCTCGGCAAGGGATAACACTGAACAAAAATCTTTCCTCAAGAGCTCTTTCCTGGGCAATCTTTTTGATTGCTTTCTGCCTTCCTGACAATATCCCATATGGCTCTTTGAACCTTCCAATGCACTGTAACATTCTGACTCCATATGGTCCAAAGCTGTTAACAGGGGCTGACCCTGTGTCTACTTGACTCATAACAGACAAAACACCTCTAATTAGAGAACATGACATCTGAGATGTTCCAAATTCTGCGTGCCAACAGAACACAAGTTTCAGATTTCAGAGCATCTCAAGGATTACAATGCACAGCTGGAGAAGCCTATTCAAATACCCTGAAACTTTTTTGAAATTTCAAAAGCTAAAGGTACTTCTAGTCCCAAATGTTTCAGATAAGAAGCTGTCAACATATATTCAGTTGTCTCAATGTGAAAATGGTACTGGAGAGTCCAGAGCAAAGGCCAGTGATATACTACTATGGATATAGAACAGCCTTCCCGCACCTTGAATCACTGCTCCAAATGGCAATGGTGTCACTCTGGAAAACCCTTGGTCTATAGATTCTACCCCCAAATCAAGGGCTCCTTTCCTTCACTGCTGCCCTGTATTCTCATGCTGCTGTAAGGCACACCCTCACTTACTTTGCAGTTTGTGTACCACAGAGCAAGGATGAGGTTTCTCAAAGCCAGGTACATGGTGGGATCTCGAGAATACTCTGGAAACTCATAAAGCTCATCCAGTTCCATCACATCAGGTCTCACACACAGAGCTTTGCCACACTCATTGGGCTGATAGAATGGCTGGAAGTACCGGTTCATGCCTAGAACTGACAGGTGACAAGCAGCTTCTGTAAGATGTCACTTTTAAATATTCAGGAAACACAAGTTCACATGCACACACAGAGGGGCTCATAATAGGGCTCAATGAGTAAAGATTCTTGCAACCAAGTCTGATGACCTTGGTTCAGTCTCCATACAGGAGAGAACCAACTTTCCTGAAGTTATCTCTGACCTCCCATATCTGCTGTGGCACACAGATAAATGCAATATTTAGAATTAAAAGGAAACAAAAAAATTCACCTTTTGGTAACTTTCTGATTCTAAAATAGAATACCTAAGCCCTGACTATGTTCCATGCGAGGTTATGTTCCAGGATCCAACGTGTCCTATGATTTTTAGAAAGCTGGGGAAATGCTCTAAAGGTGTGCATTTAAACCGACTTCTAAATGTTTTCCCATATCATTAAATGTAACTTCAGTGTCTTTGTGTCTCATTCAGCCATTCCTCTCCTGGGCATTTAGATGGATCACACCTATTAATGTTTTCCCGTGGCATTAAAAATAACTTCAGTGTCTTTGTGTCTCATTCAGCCATTCCTCTCCTGGGCATTTAGATCACACCTATTACATTCACAATTATAAACACCACCAAAGCAAGTTTCTTTGGACATGCAGTTCTGAACTGCTTGGCTTTAGGTAAACATCTTAAAAGTGTTCACTTTCATCGTAAGGTCTTTGCCGCACACTGCCAAATTGTCTTCATGAATATGTACTCTTTTTGAACTTGAGTGCCCAACTCAGTGCACCCCAGTCTTGATCTCCCCACATCTCCATGGTTAAGGACCATCCAGTATGGGCCTTGAATGGAAAAAAAAAATCTAGTTTTACAATCAGAACTGTGGTTTGCCCATGTACAAATGTGGGTTGTTAGAATTCCTTTAGAGCCAGTAACATTCTATCCTGATATGAAACTCTGAGTCTTTTAGAGTATCTCCACTGGGGTCATCAGAGGCAGAAAGATGAGAAAGAAATAACTAAAAAGCAGTGTTCCCAGCTCAAAACTTCCCTTCTGATAAGACAGAGTCTGAGAAATCAGTACATGGTACAGCTATCCAACTCTGAAATAAACACTCGTCAAATCTTATAAACAATGTCAGTTACAAGTTTTCCAAGGTAAGTCTACATTTTATACAATGTTACAATAGACCCACAGTGCCATCCTCCGGAAATCATTTCTACGACTTCTACCCACACAAACCTATCAAAGCCACATATGTGCAAGTCCTTTATTTAGATGGTGCAGTATTTGCATAGGGCCAGCTCTAAATGACTTTTAACACCTAATACACTGTAAGTGCTATAGAAATAGCTATTAGTGATCAGAAACCCTGTCTTCTGACTTCCATGGTGTCTCTCTCTCTCTCTCTCTCTCTCTCTCTCTCTCTCTCTCACACACACACACACACACACACACACACACACACACACACACACACACACACACACACACACACACACACACACACACACACCAGGTTGGCTGAATCTGTGCTGTAGAGCAGGCATATATGGAGGCCAATTGCATAACCAGACGCATGCAACAGTGAGTGCTGTATGTCATGTCACGTGCAGTAAGAGTCTCCTGCAGTTTGCTTTCCCTTAATTTCCAAGGAGGGGGCAGAGGACTGAAAGAAGAGAATACCAGAACATCTCTCACCAAGTGGAGAGGGGGCTGCCTTGGAGGGCTCCATCTTCCCTGGGCTGGCACTGCCAGTGGTGGCAGCCGCAGCACGGTTTGTACTGGTGCAGGAAGGGCTCATGCCAACACAGTCAGGGTAGTAGGCAGAGAGCAGCGGCGCAGCTACACTGTCTTTCAGCAAAGGAGGCTGGATAAGCATGGAGTACCACCAGTGGTTAGAAACTTCCAGCACTCTCTGTGATGTATCAGTGAGAGAGAAAGGGGAAATGTTACTGCTGAGGGTAGATTCTCATCTTTATCCACAACTCTCCTGTCCTGCCCACATCTGGACTCAACAATTCTCAGTTTCATACAAAGAATCAAACAGAAACAGCTAAGGATGCCCAGAGACAATAAAATTCTTAGGGAAAATTCTTCCCCAGATACCGAAAGCTTCCCTGAACCAAAAACCCTCACTAACACTGGGTAAGCATGCTGCTTCTCCAATAACCCAGGCTCACCTCACCAACTCCCTTCTTTGCTGTAATGGTTCTATTTTAAATGTCAACCTTCTGCAACCTAAAAGACCTAAGGAAAGAGTTTCAAATGAATTCTTGTTGAGATCAGGTCAGCCTGTGTGGGACTACCTCGACTGCTAATTGACTCAGCCCACCATGGGTGGCACCTGTTTCCTAGGCTGAGTGCTGGAGGAGGAGGAGGAGGAGGAGGAGGAGGAGGAGGAGGAGGAGGAGGAGGAGGAGGAGGAGGAGGAGGAGGAGGGAGGAGGAGGAGGCAGCGGCAAACAAAGATGTGTTTACTCTTTTTGCTTTTTACTATGGTTATGATGTAAGTAGCTGCTTGAATTCCTGCCTCAATTTCCCCTCAGTATTGGACTCTACACCTGGAACTGTACACCAAACACTATTACCTCCTACGCTACTTTCTGTCTGGATATTTTATCAGAGCAGCAGAAATGAATCTAGAACATTTGCCCAGCTCCAAGCAAAGAATTCAGCTACTGACATCCAGAGTCTAGCATCTAAAAAAAAAAAAAAAAAAAAAAAAAAAAAATCATGAATCTAGGCTGGTCCTATTCTGAATCATGCAGCTCAGAAGGCAAACTTAGCAGATCCCACCATCTTGCTATAACCCTCTAGTTCTCTCTTTGATGGAAGCCCCACCTACAGGGTCCCCACATTTTGTAAGTGAAACAAGCAGCAATCAGTAAACTCTCACTAACGGCAGTCCTCTGTCTAGGACTGTGTCCACAGCCTCTCTGGCTGGGGATGTAGAGCGCAGCAGTTGCATGCTTGCTTAGCATGCCCAAGGCCAGTGTTCATTCCCAGCAGCATGAAAGCAAAGTAATTCAAGCCTTGCTCCAGGAATACAGCTTCTGTCCTAAAATCAAAGCTCTCTTTAGTATAAATGGCCTTAATATTAGAGCCAATGGAGAAGGTATTCTAATTACACTAACGTTATTCTCCGCTCTTTATATCAACTAATCTTGCTTACCCAAGATTCAGAAACCCCCGTCCACTGCTTTGCTTTGGGAATAAAACCTACTAAAAAGCAAAAAACAGGTGGCTGGTGGTGGTGCACGCCTTTAGTCTCAGAGTCAGAACTAGGGAGGCAGAGCAGGCTGATCTCTATGAGTTTGAGCCTGGTCTACAGAGTGAGTTCCAGGACAGGCTCCAAAGCTACACACACACACACACACACACACATACACACACACAAAACTTTGTCTCAAAAATCAAAACAAAAAACTCCAAAACCACCATCACCAAAAAAACAAAACAAAACAAAAACCAAACCCAGAAACAACCCCCCCCCCCCCCCCCCCCCCCGGCAAAACCCACCAAACAAACAACCAGAAAAACTAAAATGAGTCCTTTGAAGAAGAGAATGGATTCAAAGTGGATCTAATATGTGTTCCTCCTCCCTCTGTCTGAAGACCTGCTGTGGTCCTAGAACTTGAGACACCGAGAACAAGCTCAAACTATGCAAAGTGGAAGTATCTTCCTTGTTCACTTTAGTGTAAAAGCAATTATAACTTCAATTTTTTTTAACTATAAGGGGATAATAAATCTATAGTACTACCACACAACACCGTCTATTACTGGGCATTTTCATAAAGCAGCCATATATTAAGAGTCAAAAGGCTTTGATGTACATCCAAATAAATGTAGTCATTTACTTAGTGAACTTAAGTTCATTAAAGGTCCAGTTAACTCCAATCCAGAACACGAATACTCACTAGATCCTCGGGGAGAGAACAATGATCAGCGACGTCAGTCTGCAAAAGAAAACCAAGTCTGAATTCAGTGTTTCCATAACACACAGTCCTAGGCGTTCATTTCCTTTCAATATTATTTACTTTTTTTCCTTAAACTGGCAAAGAAAATGTTTAACATGTCATTAGAATGAGAGTGTGGGAAGATGTTTTCTTTCGTCAAGATGTTTTCCCATGAAAACAAACAGCTGTACCAGTGGTAGAGAGCTATGACAAGATACGCACATCTGGAATACAGAGGCAAAGTAAAGCATAATCTTAGGAAACTAAAGCTGTGCGTCAGACACACTGAGTAATTTTTATCTCCATGTATTTTCTAAAGATCCTTGTAACATGTGTGAAGTACTAAAAGGAATATCAAAGGCTGGGGATACAGCTCCTAAGAGTTTGCTTACCTACTACTACACAAGAAAACTCTGGGTTCAACCCTAGCACTCTACCAAAGAGAGCTTAAAAAAGAAAAAAAAAAAAAATTAAGCCAGGCATGGTGACACACAGTTGTAATCTCACCACTCTGGAGGACAGGGCAGAAGGATAGACAGTTCAAGTCTGTAGTCCACAATGAGTTCAAAGCTAACCTGGATGATTCACAGACTCCAAAGCCAGCCTGAGCTACAGAGCAAACCCAGTCTCAGAGGACAGAAAAAGCCAGTAAAACAAAACTCAGCATATGTATTTTTGAAGTTCAAAGAAGGTTTGTTTGTGATAGAAGAAAGCTAAAAAATAAAGCAAAGTTCATTAGCAATGGAAGAGGTAGGCCGAGGTATATTCCAGTGATGTCACGTTACCCAGCATTTAAAGAACAAATAGCAAGCACATGCCCCACACAGATGTATCTCACCAGCAGCTCAGAAACAGCACACTGCATGATTCCATTTACGTGAGGTTCAAAAACAAGCAAAGCCAAATCCGTAATATTGTAAGCTAGAAAAGCAAACAGGCAATTTACTCTGGGGGACTAAGGTTGGACACTGTTACTGACAGAGGTCACTAGAGCATCTGCTGAGTATTCCATTTCTGTAGAGGGAGCCAGATCAGCAGGTACTTGTGAAAACTGATTTGGCTAGGCATTCTGATATGTGCAACTTCTGTTTCAACACAGAAACTCTACCTAGCTGAAGGTTTGGAGAGCATATTGCCTAGCAGCTCTAGTCTCTAGAACACATTCCAAAGAAACTCTTACACAAGTGCATTAATAGAGACTTGAGCAAGCTGGGGCAGGAAACACAGCAGAAACAGACAAGATTTAGAAACAAACTTCATCTTTCCTTGAACAGGGAAGGAGACGCTGTGCAGTAAGTCAGTCCACACTATTCAGACACTACTTAGCGAGAGTAAACCAGAGCTTTAGGCATCAAACACCTGTGTTGAGTGAAGAGAGCAGATGAAAAGAGCAAGATGGTGTCCCCCTTCTCTCTCTCTCTCTCTCTCTCTCTCTCTCTCTCTCTCTCTCTCTCTCTCTCTCTCTCTCATGCACACATGCACACACGCACCCACGATTCTCACCAACTATAAAACACCCTAGGTGCCTCCCTAGGCCTGTTCCCACTAGCGAAGCCACTCAATCTGAAGGAGATCTGCCCATCCACTTTCCTAGGCCTTCGTACTTTTTCCTCTTCTACCACTCAGAGACCTTCGACCTGGAGATGAAGCTAAGAGTCAATCATGGTCTTCAAAATCGCTAAGTCAATTGTAAGTGTTCTCATAAAATGTGTGTGTGCATACAGTAATGCACATTAGCCCAAATTAACCATTCCAGAATGTATATACATTCCAGAATACATGTATTTGTGAATAGACTTAATTTGTCAATTAAAATTAATATTCTTGGGCTACATAGTGAAATCCTGCTAAGAACAATAACAATTGAAAATCCTTGAGAAATGTTAAGGTGCATCCCCATAATCCCAGTACTCAGAAAGGTGAGGCAGCAGGACCACTCCAAGCTCAAAGCTATCTCAAAACTGCCTGTGTAAGACTAGGAAAATGGAAAGGGTAAATAAATATAAACTTGGAAAATCCTCAAAATGTATGTATATCTAGATTACGTAAGGAATCCCTACAGATCAGGAAGACTGACTCAGTATCCAAAACTACTGAATGCAAGCACAACAAAGAAACAACAGAAGAGCCCACCGGAAGATGTCAGAATACAGAGCACTGTGATTAGACAGTTCCTTCAGAGTCAAACCTAATTCTGCCATGTGACATGTCTATTACCAACTCGTCCACACAAATGAAACACAAGAAACTTGCACAGAATCATATTACTCACACAGCAAACATTTACAACACAAATGTCCTTCCACACAGCAGTGTAGAAACAAACTGGCATGCACATAAGCAATGCAACACTCCTGAAAAGTATAAATTACTGAACAAGTGAGGCTGCTGTCTAGTGCCTGTATCACAGCCATTCAAACAAACGAGGCAGGGAGATAACAAGCTGATGGTCTGCCTGGAATATACAGTGAGCTCAAGGTCAGTCTGGGCAACTTAAAGAGATTCACCCTCAACAAGAAGCAGCAGCAGCAGCAAAAAGAGGCCTAATTATACAATTGGTTTAAAGCTTGCCTAGCACTTTTGAGGCCCTAGGTTCAGTGTAAACAAAAGGCCCCACTGATCCATACAACGTGGACAGTCTTTTTTGCTTTGTTTTTAATTATGTGCATTGGTGTTTTGCCATGGGTGTTGGATCCCCTGAAACTGGAGCTACAGACAAATATGAATTGCCATGTGGGTGCTGGGAATTGAACCCCCGGACTCTGGAAGAGCAAACAGTGCTCTTAACCCATTGAGCCATCTCTCCAGTCTCCTTTGTTTTGTTTTCAAGTAATTTCTATGTGAAAGACACCAAACACTGAAAGGGCATACACTGAATGATTCCAGTTTTATGAAGTTTGAGTCAGAAAAATTAACCTAGGGCATAGAATTAGAGCCTGACTCTGAAGATGGGAAGAAGTAACTCAGATCTCCAGGATGAAGAAAATACTGCCCCGTAGATTGGTACTCTGGCTGTGCACTGTAGACATTTTCTAAAACTCAACAAGACCCCATGTTCCATGAATAAAATTATAGTAAATAATCATCTCCCAGAAATAAAAACAAGATGCAAGTTCTCATATATTAAAAATAGCACCATTATGCTTAGAGTTAAGGTTGAGCTCACAGAGCATGTACAAAGCAACAGGTTCAATTCCCAGCACCTCAAAACCAAAAAAGTACTACCACTCAATGTGGACACAGTTTTCATACCATAATTGAGTCTCAGATTTTTTATTCTTCAAGACATAACCTAAAATATTCACATAGCCCAGGCTGGTCTCCAACTTGTTATGTAGGGAAGACTGGCCTTAAAGTTCTTATCCCCCTGCCTCCACCTCCCAAGTGCCAGAGGTATAGACCTTAGCTTTTTTTTTTTTTTTTCCTCTAAAATCTTAAAAAAGCAGTTTGGATGCTCTTATTAAAGCCTTACAAATGAACCTATATCAAGTCTGTGTTTAAAGTTGTATTGGAGAGATGAATGAATCATTATAAAGACTACCTGGCCCCAGCCCCAGCTAAAGTTCATACCCAAAGCCCTATGTATGCTGGGCAAGCACTTTAACCAGTGAGCCATATTCTTAGCCCAAGAGTTTACTTCTGAAGACAGGGAAAAGATGTATATATTTATAAACATACTCAATATGTTCTCAATCCTAAGGTTATAGTCATGAAACATTTATATATAATATATTTGCATGAAAACTTAAAATCTGATTTGTAAATATTTATATTTTTGTCATTTCATCTTACAAAAGAATGTTAGGCAAATTTCATCACTGAACTCTACCCATAGGCCCAACATTGTTTTTATACAGTAAATATGGCCACTTTAATTTTACACACAAAAGGGAGGGGATATTTTTCCCTTGCAGAAGATCAAACCCAGGGCCACTTGAATGTTAAGCAGATGCTGTATCATTGAGCTATATGCCAACCCAATAATGTTTGCATTTTGAACTCTAAGTTAAAAAAAAAAAAACCTTTAACTATCAACTTCATAAAACTTTGCATTTATTGTTTATATTGGAAGTATTTAAAGCATTAAGTATTTAAAGTATTAAGAGCCCTTTGTTTGTAACGGCTGGACTACCCCACAGACTTCTCAAAATGGTATAGTTTACAATCTGCCATGATTCCTCAATTAGGAAAAACCAAACACACAAAAAAACTATCTTAATTGTGGGATCTGATACCTAATATTATCTAATATTCAAAGAATGAGACGTTTGAGGGGATCAGTATGTTTAACAAATTTTTAAATATTAGCTACTAAATTTCAGAACAGACACATCCTATCAGCTATGGCTAATTCCTAACTGCCAATCATATCCACTCATCCTGTCCTCCTTGCTGACAAAATTCTGCTTTGCCTGGCACTATAACATACAGGGTAACACGGAGAGTCATGAAGCTTTTCCTTCCTTTGTCCTCATGCAGTCTAGCATAGCTGTACAGTAGGAGTCTAGCCAATGACAGGGACAAACTAACAGATGTTTGCTCTCTGCACACTCCCTTTTCTGCTTTGAATTCAGACACAGTGGCTGGTGATAACTTGTCACTTGAGGATGGATAAACTGAAAGACAGACTGGACATGAGACAGTGTTATTGAATGACTAGACCAACGCTGACCAGCCCATTACCAAACTGCCTACAGTAAAAAGTCAAATTCCTCACTGTTAACTTGTTTACCTGCGGATGAACACAACCCCATACAAGAATTAACACACAAAATGAAAAAGATGGGCTACAACTACAAATAGAGTGATGCATAATGCAAAAGGCCACCACAGAAACCATACCTTGGTAATGGCATTTAGCTTTATGCCACAGCGGTAAGTTCTTGCTATGTGTGGAGTAAGCTGGATTTCCTTGGTAAGTTGCCTCCACTTTCCACACTCTGGTTTTGTGCACTGAACCTAGACAGGAAATTAAGGCAAGATCAATAAACTGCCCACCCTTGACTACCACATCTACTCTCCACTCACTCTACTGCTGTCTCCATGTCTGGACCCTAGGAGCTGAACCTGGGGCTTTGTGCATGGCAAGAAACTGCTCTAGCATTCAGTCATATCCCCAAACCCCTTCTCTAGCATTTTTTCTTTACCATGCTTCATTATACCTGTTTTGATGTGACCAGGATGATTTCTAATTCAATCTTAGTTCGGGCAACAGGATAATGAAAGAAGTTTTGAAAATCAGAAAGATTTTCCAGCTCAAGTCCAAAGAAATAAGTTAAATTTAGATAATATTACTCAAAAAGTATGGACAGGAAATGTAAACTGTGATGTCCTGGTTCAGGTTCTAGGTCACCAAAAGGTTGAGAAATTAATAAAATTCAGATCAAGTCAGGCAATGCATTTCTTCATACTGTATTCATTCATGTTAACTTCTCAGTCAGTCAAACAGCCACCGTATGTGCCTAGGAGCACTCAGCTGTTAGAGCCATCTCTGTAAGTTCCTTGTATTATTCCACAATAGAAAACTCTGCATATCTGAATGTTGATAAATAAATTCGTCTGGCTTCCTATATACCCAGAAATTAAAATGGATTAATGACCTAAATGTAAAATCTAAAGCAGTAAAATTCAATGAAAGCACAGAGATAGGTCTTTCTATGACCTCAGATTTAGCAATGAGGTCCCAGTAGGGACCAAAGACATAAAGAAAATATAGAGAAACTGAAATTCATCAGAACCAGATGATCCACGCAAAGGAAAAAAAATCACCTCAAGAACAAATATCTGGCAATCACGGAGCTGATGAGGGTTTTATATCAAAATATGTAAGTAATTTGTACAAGAACAAGCCTAACTTAAGAATGAGCAGAGCTTCATATCGCAAATGGTCAGACAGCACTAGCATTGAGGAACTAAAAAGCAAAATCACGAGTTGCCTCTTCACCACCCAGACAGCTGCATTAGGAAACACAAACAGGAGTTGATGAAGATGAGGGCAGGACGGTCAGGAGTTCAAACCCACCCTTAACCTCTTTGCAAGTTAGAGACCAGTTACTCTACATGAGACCCACATCAAAAAGGCAAAAAGGTGGGATGTGGTAGTGCACGCCTTCAGTCCCAACTCCAGGGAGGCAGAAGCAGCCAATCTGAGTCTGAGGAAACCCTTGCTCTACAGAGTGAGTTCCAGGCCAGCCAACGCTACATGGCGATATCCTCTCTCAAATAGCAACAAAAAGTCAAAATCAAAAAAGAACTGGTGATGGTCTGGGAAAATCTGATCCCGCGCACTGCGGGCTACAGAGAAAAGTGACGAAACAAAACGGGAACAGTTTAGAGCCTCGGGGAGTTAAAGCCCAGCTTTCCAGGAGCATGGCAGTGCAAGGCCTCTTGGGCAACTTAGCAAGCCCTGACTCAAAATAAAAAGTAGGAAGAGGGCCAGGAATGTACATTAGTGTGCAGCACATGGCATAACAAGCTAAAAACCCTAGGTTCAAGTTCCAGGGCCACCAAAATTAGCCAATCACAGAATGACCACACGGCCCATGCTTAGGTATGCATGCTTGAAGAACTGTAGAAAGGTATCTATCTGCAACCCTGTTCATATTAGCTGAAAATGAAACAACCCAGTATCCATCAAAAGATGGGTAAGGCCAGATGATGGTATGTGACACTACTTCCTCCCTTAGACTATGCTGAGGTAGCAAAGATTTCTGCAAAAATTAAAAGTATTTGATCTATAAGCCTAGAAATAATCCCCTCCCCAAAGACTTCCTGAAAAGCAGTACTGTTCCCACTGCTCTTGTTTTTAGTTCTATAGTGCACTGGGGCAGGGTCCCCCCTTACCCAGTAGGGCAGTTGTTGGTCTGCCATGAACGCCTTGGGGCTCGGCTCTGTCTTGCCATTGCTGGTCCACACTCTTTTCCATGCAGTGTATTTGTCATAGCCATCTTTGTGGCTGAAAACCATTTAATAAAAGACAATGTTAAGTTGTAGTCTCCACACTCAACTTTGGTCAATTTACATAAAGGACTTTACTATCCTAAGGCACACAGAGGGATGTTTCAATGGCACACCTACAACAGCTAGCAAGAGGAGCATGCTCTGGACAGTGTAGATCTGTAACAAAATAAGAGAGTCCTAGATGGTGGAAAACTTTCTAATGTGCAGGGTAAATCCTACAGCAGTCCTTAAAATTTTATGAGGAGATGACATTACCTAATAAGGGACTCAATTAAAATCAGAAGAAAAAAAGTGTGAATTCAGAAAACTACTAGTAAAAACCAAAGCAAGGCTGAGTGGCATGAGCACATCCCCACTCCTCAGAGTGGAGGCGCAGGTCAGGTCTGCCTAGACTACAAAACTAAAATAAAATAGAGAATGGCTGCCCAATACTCTGCCTGCTCCCCCCAAATTTCTGCACCCTATCCTCTTTGCACTGTGCCAAAAATGCAGAGCACTGGGCTCTCTAGAACTTACATACGCCTGACACGTGTCATTGCAGACACAGAAGCCTGCACACGTAACAACTTAGATTACACTTTTTCCTCATATGTTCACAAACACAGACACTGTATGTTGATTACATTCTGGTCCTGTGGTGGGATTCAGGTGTCAGCGGATAAGGTCCGAAGACGCTTATCCGGAGTCCCCGGCTCTTGAAGGGAGAGTGGCCAACCCCATTTATATGATCCCTTCATCATCTCCCTAGACAGTTTTGTTTCTATGTTTCTATCAAACATACCTATGTTATCTATATAAAATCTAAGAACCACAAATGAAAAAATGTACATATGGTAATTATCTTTCAGAATTTGCCTTAATTTGACCAATGTGAGTATCTTCAGTTGTATTCATCTTCCTATAAATAACATCTACATATTCACTCTGTATGTATATATTTTCCCATGCACTCCTGCTTCTGGATGTCCAGGCTTAGCCACTGTATACAGTGCTTACAGCATGGACTTTCCAGTCACACTTCATCACAGGCATCAAATGGCCCAGTAACTCAGTAAGCCCAGAAGGTTTCAGCTTTGTGACCATCCTCCCCAGGCCCTGTCCCATCCTCTCCACCACAGAGATGTCGGTAAACAAACCTTCTGTAGTAGTAGTCAAAGCACTCATTACAGAAATGTTCCCCACAGGAAAGGTGATACCATCGGGAAGTGTAGCCGTTTTTGGCACATCTGAAAAGAGCAGAATCATATAGCTTTGGTAATGAAGACTTTTCTCCTCACTCATTTTCATTTAAGCAGCCAATTCTGCAGTATCTCTACTTCTAAGAGCCAAGGATAACAGTGGAAGCTAGAATGGGTTGAGAGGCCCTGATCTGAAATGCTTGGGATTTCAGTTATGCGAATTTCAGTTGTTCTATGCAAGTTAAGAATGCCTGCCCCATACACAGTGAGTCATGAGGAGGATGAGACTCAGCATACATAAACCAGTTTTAGAGTTGAAGTGTTGGATCTCTGTGGGGATATTTTCAAATATAATAAAAACAGTTGGAGCTATCAGAGGACAAATCCGCCTCCTCCTGTCCCCCCCTCCCCCCCAACAGTTTTCTGTATAACAATCCTGGCTGTCCTGGAACTTGCTTTGAAGACCAGGCTGGCTTTGAACTCAGAGATTCTCTTGCCTCTGATTCCCAAGTGCTGGGACTAACAGTGTGAGCCATGGCTTCTTCTGCCTGCTCTGTCTTTCTATGCCTGCCTAAAACACTTTCTTCACTGAGTTAAGGTGTGGCACCACCACTGCCTGCCTGGGAGCCTGGAACTCCTGTAAACTAAGATGACCTAAAGCTCAGACATTAAGGACATAGGTCACCACTCCCAGGATATTCCCTGTGCTGGGATTAAAGGTGTGAGTTACCACTGTCTGATCCTCCTAGACTGACCCAGACTGACTGTGGGTAGACCCCTCTGATATCTCGACTGTATTTATTGTATTTGAAACATCCCCACAGATCTCAGATTACAGGCATGCTTAACTACTTCAGGTTTAGTGACAGCACAGGAAGGCCTCAGGCTAGCCAGATGTAACTGTGAGGACTGACTGGAGTCCAACCAAGACTCCAGAACAGGGACGGTGTTTTATGAGGCAACAACATCCTTGTTCTGAGCTGCATGTGTGAGAGAAAACTGAGATAACATCTGATCAGCTGCAGCCTGGACAGCAGACAAGCAGTCGGGCAACACAACTGGTCAAGCAACTGATGACACAGCCCAAGAATGAGAAGTGATGTCACCATTGACACAGCCAACTCTATGTGCAGACCCAAATGGATTTCATTTGTTCCACTTTATTGAATCTTAAGCCCTTACTGAAGATTTTCCTATAGAATTAAAAAGAAGTCCTAACTGTGCTAGTGCTGCAGATTTTAGGGTTTCCGTTTTGTTTTAAGGCAAGGTCTCTTGCACCCTGGGCAGGATTACAGTCTGCTGTGTACTTGAAGATTTGAATTAACTACTGGTGCTCCTGCTTCCCAAGCGTTACCATTACTAGATGTGTGCCAGCATGCCCACTTTTCGGAGTATTGGGATAGAACTCAGTTCTTGGCACACGCTAGGCATGTCCACGTGCTACAACTGAGCTACCTCTCTGCAACTCTGCAGTTTCTGAGACCTGCACAAGGAGATGGAAGAGGTGGCATGCTACAGGAAGTAAACATAAACAAACAAACAACAAAAAGCTAACATATGTGGATTGAGTCTGTGATGTCCTACATCCAGAACCTCAAGCCGTGAGCAGTGATGGCTGGGTGCATTTGAGGACACTGTATGACCCAGCTGATTTGGATGTGATCTTCCCAGTAAGCTAGATACAACCACAGAGTGTCGAGGAAGCTGTGGTGTGTGGTGTCTAAGCAGTCAGAATTAGCGGGTTACAGTTCCTGTATTTGTCTTTAGAAAGAGTAGCATGAATGATGCCAATCCCACAAAGCACATGCTCATGGGCAGACACACAAGGCCAAGGTGGGCCTTCAAACAGACCTTTCGGAAGCACTTGCAAAGCACACAGGATACACGGCTGTACAGCCTGCCTTTTCACACTTCCTGTACTTCTTTTCCGACGAGGTATCGTCATCCTCCTCTGTGGCCTCCGCTGCTTTCTTCTTCGCCTATGGAAGAATCAGCTGAGGTCAGGATTTCACGGGTAAAGAAGGACAACAGAAGGTTTGCTGCTGAGGTCATGCGAGCTGGAAGTTCTAAATGTCATTACGTTTGTGGCATTAGAGATGAAAATGTTCATGCCAGGCAAACACTACTAACCGAGCTCCAGAAGTTCTAACTGTGAAGGTCAATAGCATCCTGGCAGTAGGGACAAGGCTGGCCAGTACAAGAGCTTGTATAAATAACTCAATATCTTACTAGAGTAACTGGAAACAGTACCTTAATGAGAGGTAGGTTCAGAACTAACATCCACACCAGCTTTTCTTAAGGGAAAAACTAACAGTCAAGATAAAAAAAGTCATTCTTGGGAACTGAAGAGATGGCTCAGCAGTTAAGAGCACTTGCTGCTCCTACAGAAGACCCAGGTTTGGTTCCCAGCACCCATACAGGAGCTTACAACTGTCTTTATCTCCAAAAGCAGGAGATAGAATACCCTCTTTGGACTTCTGCAGACACTAGGCACACATATAGTATATATACATGCATGCACGCAAAGCGTTCATACACATAAGATAGAAATCTTTTTTTAAAAAGTCATTTACAAAGAATTATTTTCCCTCTCTTAAAACAGTTAAATCTTTCAACATGAAGATTTAAAAACTAGAGGGGAAAAAATCTAAAGAATTAGAGCACTTGATTTTTATTAAATATTTCACTACAAACAGACCTACCAACATCACTCAAGCAACAAGTTCAAGTCCAAATTCCCTTGAATAGCATCCAAGCCAGGCATGACCTGGCCTCAGCATTCCATTCTGGAAGCAGCCACCCCCAGCTGTGATACTCCCATCACCCCCTGGTGATCACTCTATCCTCCAGTTCATGCTGCACACGCCAGCCACCCTCACACTAAGAGCTCCTCCACAGACAGCAGGACAGGACTAGGGTTGCTACTCTCCACACCCATCGGAAACACCTTCTTTGGAGCACGGGTGGAGTACCTGCCTCCCGGAGCTCCTCAAAGGCAGGCTGTCTGGAGAAAGCTCGAAAGCACTTCTTTTCTTGGACCTCCCTCGAGGTGTTGCCATTGTTTTTGAAAATCTGAGGGTGTAAAAAACATTAAATTATTAGCATCTGCCATTGTCATAGGAGGCTAGCTGTGTATAAAATCCACTTCTAAGTTAAAAAGTCTCCTGTTGCCTGTGTTGTGATGTATAAAATGAGAACAAGACAAGCATGCTGACGTGCACAAAGAAGGACCAGAAGTTCCAGGTCATCTTCTGCTACACAACAAATCCAGGCAAGCCAGGGTTACACGGGTTACTTTGCCAATTTTTGTTACGGCCCTTCCACCTAACTGTCTGATTAGGGTTTCCACAATCTAGATATCTTGGTATAAAATTTACTCATTTCTCCTTAGTACAAGTTAACAAACACCAGGCACTGTACAGGAATATTCCAGGTAGAATACAAGAATCTGGATCAGATAAAAGCACTATTATCTTCTACTAGACAAATCTTGAGAATTTTCAAACCAGTCTGTTAACAGTATGCCTAAACAAGAATTAAGAACAAACATCTAGCTGGGGGTGGCCACTCATGCCTGCAATTCCAGTGGAGGAGATAGCGTGAGGATTGGGGATTCATAGCCAGCTTCAGCTGCATAGTGAGTTCAAGGCCAGTCTGGATTTTAGACACTGTTGCAAAACCAAGCAAACAAACAAACAAACAAAAAAAACCCAACATCTATAAACTAGGCATAGAAACTATGAAGGATTATGAATTATTAGAAAATATTCAATAAGAAAAACAGTAAAAAAAAAAAAGACATATAGATCTGTAATTATTTACCTTTCTTATCATGCCACCTGTCACACAACAAATGAAGGAATGAAAAATAAGTGGGACATTTGTATGGATAAGTGATATGGAGCAGGAAAGGGGACCACAGAAGACAGTAGACATAAGTCACACTGTGTTAACCTTGGAGAAAAAGTCTGAAGACCTTGTAATACTCAGTTTCCATTTGTAAGTTATAGTCATGTCCACAAGACCAATTCTCATAAATTATTAACATCACATGGAAACTCTTACATCCACACTAAGAAATTACAACATCAATACTGTGGGCGGTTTAACTTTTCATTACTTTCTTAAAACTAGCATAATGCTAGCTGCAAACACATTAAGCCCTACCTATTCTACGATACAGAACACTATTTTTTTTAAGAGGTGGATTTTTTTTTTCTTTATGTTTATATACTTGTGTTGGGGGGGTATGACAGCGTCAAGTGTGGAGGTCAGAGGTCAACCTCTGGGAGGAACCAATTCTCTCCTTCTCCCATGTGGGTTCCAGGGATCAAACTTGGGTTATTAGGCTTGGCAGTAAAAGCCCTTTAGTGCTGCTAATTCATCTCCATGTCTCTTTGACCCAAAATGGGGTGGGGGTGCTAGGAGTTTAGTTCAATGATAAAAGACAAGCCTGGTATGCATAAGACCCTGAATTAAATCCTCAACACAAAAAATAAAATCAGTCCTATATACTCCACTATAATGATAAAGTACTAATAGAAATACAATCTACCTTCAATTATTGTTACATAAAGGCTTTTTGAGCCTGGTGGTGGTGTGTGCATGCCTTTAACTCCAGCACTTAGGAGACAAGAGGTGTGGGTTTCTGAGTTCAAGGCCAGTCTGATCCACAGAGCAAGTTCCAGGACATTCAGGGCTACACAGAGACCCCCACCTCAAAACAACTAAAAGGGCTTACCAGATTCTATTTGCACTTATTAAAATTAACTTTTTTCTGTTGTACTGTAGGCAAGCACTCTACCAAATGAGCCCATGCCTCAGCTGGACTGTCAAAAAGGGTCTCTAACTTAACCATTCACATAAATATGATTTTCACATACATAAAAATGCATAAATTTCTTTACATGTAAAACGTGTTCTGTAGTCACGAATGGGCCACAAATAGAATATGTAAATGTTCTATGTTCATGAATCCTAGTTTGTATATGTAAGTACTGTAGCAAAAACTGTAAGGTTTAGGAATATAAGAAATTAGCCTTGACCCATGCAACACTGAACCTAAGTTAGAAATGCATGACTCCTAAAATCAAGCATGATTTCCAGACATTTCAAATCTTTACACCTATACGGTGGAAAACAGGCACAAATAGACATCAAGAAATGTCTGGAAAAAATGAGAACACTGTAGGAGCTATTAAACCTGACTAAAAGATTTTGAGGTAGTGCGTCTTCACCTTTAATTATACAATTAGAGTAATGTGCTTCTACTCTCTAAAGTGCTTAATGTAATCTGCATTTTCACTCTTGCTTAGTCCCTAGGTCTTCACTAAGATGAAGGAAAAATAATTTGAGTTGGAAGTTTGCAAACTACTGTATTTTAAAATATATACACTTAGAAAAAAAGTGTTATTAAAACAAACAAGTGTAATGTTTCCCACCTGGTTTTCTTGTTAGCACAGGGTTTTACATGTAGCCCTGGCTACTCTAACTTGACAATCAATCCTCCTGCCTCTGCCTCCAGAATGCTGGGATTAGAGATGAATAACAACACACAACACCCCCACACACACACACACACACACACGGTTCTTCAGTAAAACACCCAAAGAAAAAAAACTTGCTTCATGGTCAATGTTTTATAAACCCGTTTCTTCTAATTTTAAATGCAGAATTTTCTTTTGATTAAAAATAATAAAAAATATACAAGTGAATATGTCAATATATAGAATTCTTTAACTCCCAGGTGTTCTGAATGTAGCTTATTCAAGAGGTTAAACACCAACCATAAAATTCATAAAAACCTGAATTCAAAATTGAGTAAAATTTCACGGCAGAGGCAGTGTTATTTATAAGAGCAGAGTAAACTACTAGAAACCTCTTCGCTAACAAACTGAAATCCCCTTGGGTCTCTTAAAATAAGACAAGCTGGGCATCTCATATTCCCGTGCCAATCTGAGTTTCAGAAATACAGACCCAGTGCTATAATTTAATGTTGAATACCCAACCCAATAATTCAATTCTGAATTCCCTATTGACCTCTGTCTTTTCTTGACTATTCCCTGTCTGGAAAACAATTATTAATGGGAATTCTCTCATGTGCTCTCAGAACTAAAACTCAGAAAGGCTTTCACCACAATATATTTTGTAAACATTCAAAGCAGATGTGGACTTTCTGTATTCCAGAGGAGAGGCTGAGACAGGAGGATTGCTTTGAAGTGGGGGTGAGGGTGGGTGGGTGGGGACGACTAGCCAAACGTCTTGACGTGCCTGTGTTATAACTGAGGGATTCCCCACACCAAGGGTGGTCCATGGCATGCTCAAGGATTTGGGCCTCTGTGGTTGGGTTCCAGATCACTCAACCTCAACTTTCAGCAGCTGGGCCTGCTTATGCCTTCCTCTCTCACGTGCCAGCTGCGCGGAATAACAGCCACCCAAGACCGGACCCACTGGACCCTGCTGTGTGCAATCCCAAGGGAGGCATCCAGGGAGCTCTCGGGCGAGCTGCAAAGGGTACCCGCTACGTCCGAAACCCGAAGGCACCTACCTGCTCCAGGTGGGGAGCCTGGTCTGGGGTCCCTCCTCCTGGCCGCGGGTCTCCCCACTGCCCAGCGTGGGGTTTTCTTCCCTGTTTGGGGTTCCCCACCGTCCAGAATAGAATGGGAAGCCTGGGGCCCCTCCTCCTGCCGTGGGGATCCTCCGCCGCCCTGCGTGGGGAGGGCAGTCTGGAGTTCCTCCTCCTGGCTGCGGGGTTCCCACGGCCCAGGCTGGAAGCACAGCTAGGGTCCCCCCTCTTGGCTACGGGGTTCCCCACGGCCGCGAGTGGGAGCACAGCCTAGAGTTTTTCTCCGTGGCTGGGGGGTTCCCACGGCCCCGTGTAGGAACCCAGCGTGGGGATCCCTCCTCCAGGCTAAAGGGTTCCCACAGCCCGGGTGGGAACACAGAATGGGGTCCCGCCTCCACGCTGAAGGGATCCTACGGCCCTGGGTGGGATCCTACAGTGAGGCCCCTTCTCCAGGCTGCGGGGTTCCTACAGCCCCGGGTGGAAACCCAGTCCGTGGTCCCCTCCTCCCGGTTTGGAGCTGAAGACCGGAGCCAGCAAGCCAGGTGCAGCCGCCGCCCCAGCTCACCTCCGGCCGGCGGAGGCGCAAGGAGGTCCCCGCAGGGTTCGGAGACAGCGGCGAGTGGAAAAGCGCGCAGTCCAGAGCGGGAAGCCCCGGTTCGCACAGGGTCCCCCACCGCCACCCTTTCCAGACGCCGGGGAGCCCCGGGGAACGCGCGCGCCTCCCGCCCGGGCTCGTCCCACAGCCGGCCGCTTTGTGCGGTTCTGTCACCCGAAAACCGCCGCTACCCCCAGGGCGCGCCCGCAGAGCCGCCAGTAGTCCCTACCTCAGAGCGCTGGCCAGGCGGCTCGCGCTGCCCGGGGCTGCACAGGACGACAGGATCCGCACCAGCAGCTGCAGCAGCTCGGCCGCCGCCGCTTCCGCCCCTATCACGCCGTGACCCGGAGTGGGAGGAGCTCGCAGGCCGAGGGAGTGGGCGTGTCCGGACGCTCGCCCCGCCTCGGCCATTTTCGCCACTGCGCAAGCTCTGTACCTGCGAAGGGCGGGGCCTACGCGCTCTGGGCGGAACCCATGCGCGGCCGAGGGGGAGGGGAGAGGCTTTGGTTTGGGGGCGGGGCCTGAATGGCCGGGGCAGGGTCCTTGTGCTGGAGGCGGGGACCATAAGACCTAGAAGTGGCCTGAGTGTCTTGGGCGTGGTCTGACGTGCAGGGGTGTCTGCTTGTTCTGGGCGGGATTCTCACGCCTGGGCCAGGGACTATAGGACTGGAGCCAGGACCTTTTCTCCGGGGCGTGACCGGTCCATATTGGGCGGGGTCTTCACCCGGGAGGCGGAGACTTCACGTCCTCGAACAGCCCCTCACGTGTTGCAGACAGAAGGACCCCCAAGTGTCTGGGAAAAACAGCTGTGCGCAGCCGAGGTAAGTTCCCAGGTGGTAAGAAAGGCAGTGGTTTCGCTAAGTCTGTATGAGCCTGTTACAGTGTTCGTCAGCGTAGGGTGTGTGAAAAGCACGGATGACCTAGCTACCCAAGTTCCAAAATGAATCTTCGGGAACCGCCGCAAAAATTGGGAAGAGATCAGCATGTAAATGCTTTTGAGTCCATTGTATTAAGTAGCCTCCCCCCAACCCCGTGCTTAGTGGTATGTTTCAGATAACACATGTCCAAGTGTAAAATACTTCTCTGAACCGTACTCGAGATCTGTGGACTTTAGAGAAGTTACTTTTCAGTTTAATGAAATTTAAAAATAAAATGGAAACAAAAGCCAGGCGTTATGGTGCACACCTGTAACAGCATGAGAGAGCCTAGGCAGGAGCAACTCAGTGAACTAAAGATCAGCCTAGGACTACATAGTGAATTCCAGACAGACCCTCTGTTTAAAAGAATACTAAAGCAGGAACTAGTGTTTTTTAGGTGTGGAGGGCTTGGACCAATAAGCATACTCATTGGTAAACATTTATGAGAGGAAATTATTGTGAGGTTGACTTTTCTTATCCTTGTACTTTGCACTTTCATTGCGTTCAGATTTTTATTTCTCCAGAAATGAACAGTGAACACTAACTACACTGAGACCGTACTACAGCTAAGAGATTGTATTTATGACACTTCCAGTCCCCAGATTTGGAGAGAGGGATAGAGCTGGGCAGGGTAAAGATTATACTTTATTTTATGTTCAGAAGAGCACTTCTTTTTGAGGGCAACCTTTCTCATGACTGAAAATAGAGATGGGGAAAGAGAAATTCTTATGCTTTTCTTTTTCTACAACAGTCCCATACTCCCTGCTGGCCTTTCAGAATTCTGGACTTTGCCCCGACAGCAGGACCTGGAAAAAGCTTTTTGTTAGTAAATACTTGCTGTAAAATGCATTTTTGTTCTCAAAGTTAATGGGGATGTCCTTTAATTCTAAACACAGAATCTAAATCATGCAACAAAAGGACGTTTCCTTAAGTTGCTGCTCTTGTGACATGTTTGCTCTTTCACAAATAAAATCATAACATTCAAGTCATATGATCACCAGTGATTTAAAGGACAATTTTTTTAAGATTTATTTCTTTTACTTTATGAGAGTGAATGTCTTACCTGCATGCCTTATACACATGCGTACGTGCCTGCTGGATGGATTGGAACTGGGGTTACACAGCACCATGAGACACCATGTGGTTGCTGGGAATTGTACCTTGGTTCTTTGCAAGAACGACGGGTGCTCTTAACCACTGAACCATCTCTCTAGCCCCCAGAATTGTGCCCTTAACATTGGAAGGTCAGGCATCTCCTTACATATTCTATCTGAAATTGCAGGTACTTGAAGTTCCTACCCACTCAGTTTCCTTTTTGTACATGTTCACATGCAAATGGGAGCAGGGATATAGCTCAGTGGCGTAGTACTTGTCTGGAAATGGCTGAACCTGTCGGTTCAATCTTCAGTACCTTTCCAAAGGCTATGAGAAAGTTATTTGAAGTACAAACTTAGGATGTAGCAAAAATACATTGAACCCATGATCTAATGTTTTTCTCCCTCCTGAAGCCCTACCAAAGGTCAAGAATTTTTAAATGCATAACCATTAGTGAAGGAAGGACAGGTAAGGACACAGAAAGCAGAGGACTAAAGGACTTCACAGCTTCCACAGCTGAATTTTGATCTAGCCATGGGGCCAACTGTGGATGACTGTGAGCAGTACAGAGTCCCTGAACCTCTCTTCAGTACTAGCCCCAGAGGTGGAGGGTGGAACCAAGGCATTGTTTGGTTCAATTTCTGGTTCAGAAAGGCTACAATCACAGGCTCCTTTGCCAACTTTTTATAGCTGGGTTTCTACTGCTTGTTACATCTGTAGGCTTGTAGGATGGAGTGTGGGTCATTCTCTGAAGACATCTTTCCTGGTATATTACAATGAAGTTGTTCTTAGTACCAATACTCACTGAAATGTCATTTTTTGGGATGACTTATTGGATGTTGAAAATTAGGGTTTGTTGTTGTTTGGTTGATTTTGGTTTTTGTTTGTTTGTTTGTTTTGATACATGGTCTCACTGGAGCCCTGACTGGCTTGGAACTCTATGTAAACCAGGCTGGCCTTGAACTCACAGAGATCCTCTTACCTCTGCCTCCTTAGTGCTAGGATTAGAGGCATACAGCATCATGCTGTCTTACTGTTTATGAGACAGGGTCCTGCTATGTAGCCTTGGCTGACCTGGAATCTACTATGTAGAACAAGCTGGCTTGGAATTTGCAACAACTCTCTTGCCTTTGTCTTCCAAATACTGGGGGCATGTGATACCACTCCTGGCTTTGATGTTGATATATTTTTTAAAAGTTATTGCCAAAGGTAAAAGGGTTTCACCAATAGAATCACAGTTCCTAAATGACATCATTGCCGATATTTTTTTTAACATTTAGGCCCTGGAGACACCAGCCTCTGAGACAAAAATTGTCTACAAACTATGGATCATACAACTTTCCTTGATGTGAAAGAGCACCCCGATACCGAAGTGCAGAAGAACAAAGTACTAACCCTGGAAGAATGGCAGGAGAAGTGGGTGACCCGTCACATCGGATTCCATCAGGAACAAGGACATCAGTAAGACATGTTTGGTCTCTGACAGAGAAATGCTTTATCATAAGCTGACGGGGCGGGGGCGGGAGCAGTGAGTGCCTCAGTTGGTAAGGAGCTCTCTCAGCATGCAGGACACTCTTGGTTTGATCCACAGCACTGAACACAACTGGGCATGGTGATGTGTGTCTGTAATAGCATTTGAGAAATGGAAGCTGCATAAGTGAGTTTGAGGCCAATGCTTGGCTCCATGAGACTTTTTGTCTCTGGAAGAAAAGGGGGGGGGGGTGAGAAAAGCTGGTTTTAAAAGTACTATACAAATACATTTTGGGGTTTATTTTCAGAGACACCTTGTAATCGTCTCATATTATGTAGACTCTCAGAAATCATACTTTAATTTCTCTGATTAAATAATGATATGACTTAAGGATAATGACATCTTAGATTTATGAAATGTGTCTTCTTTTTAAAAATCACCTATACTTTGGTCATGGTGCTAATACATGCGACAGATGTTGAGGACAACATTTAAGCTTACGTCTCTGTATATTCTAAAGTGAAGGTGAGGGCCGGCAGCAGGGGAAGGCACTTGGCACCAACCTCAATAGTTTGCATTCCATCCCTAAGCGCCACATGATAGAAAGTGAGAACTGACTTTTGGAAGTTGTCCTCTTCCCTCCAGACATGTGCCATGACACAGATGTACATTATACTCTCACAATATACATTAATTTAATCAAAATTAAAGAAAAAATACTTAAGCTCATTGAGAGGTTATTCTGCAAAGTATCAAAAATGTATAGGTCCAGAGAACCCCTTCTAACATCACATCTGTAACAGCAAAAATAAGAGTATAAATGTGGTGATTAGTAATAGGTTTTCTGTATCTCAATAATAGGTTTCTCCACTGATCCAATGAAGAAAATCAGTAAAAATCAGGTTTATTTGAGTAAAGCAACACCTGGGTGAGTTCTCCAGCCCCAGAGGTGGAGGCAGAAGCCACACGCCCAAACTAAAGCAGGGAGCTTATATGGTCATAGGTGAGGGATGATGACTTGTCCCCACAAGGTCAAAAGCTGCCCACTTGGGGTTTGGATTTGGATGGCTGGCAGCTCAGGGAGGAGCTACTGTATCTGCCAAGATCCAAAATGAGCTTTTCGGGGCCCTCTCTTTGTTGGAGATTTCTCTGAGAAGGCAAGGTACGGGTGGGGGGTAGGGTGGGGGGGAGATAGAGGGGTGGACAGTGGTGGAGTTTTCAGGATCCAGCCGGAGTGAGCTGGAGGCTCCAACAGAAAACAATTAGGACAGACTTTTCCAAATGTTTCACTCAAGGAAGCCTAGGAAGTTATTTCCCAGTCATGAAAGCTCAGGTTGTTAGTCATGTAATTCTAAATAGTGGTGTAATGAAGCAAGTTCTTTAGCTGCCCTGTTCCTTTACTGTAAACTGGAGGTTGTTACATTACCGTCTTGTTACATCCTTGGGCACCTTGAGATAAGGCCTGAGGACTTCTTAGTGTCATCAGTTCTGCCCCCCTTTCTTGTGCTTCCGGCTAGTTAAAGCAAGCGTCTCGTGCCTTTGTTTTCCTCCCCAGACTATTAAAGAAGCATTTGGATACATTTCTTAAAGGCCAGTGTGGACTGAGAGTGTTCTTCCCACTCTGTGGGAAAGCAGTTGAAATGAGATGGTAAGCATTAACTAGTTTTTGTGGGGTAATACTTGGGGTGAATATTTAACAAGATATGTGTAGTGAAAGAGGGAAAGAGAGAGAGAGCCCATTCTCAGAGTCAAGTGTGTCAGGACATGCCCATAGTAGTCATACTTGGGAGGTGGTAGCAAGAGAATCAGGAATTCGAGGGCTGCTCGACTAAGTTAGACCCTGACTCAGAAAGCCAAACATACAAAGATAAACAGCAAAATCTCATCCTACTCTGACAGTTATAAAATTAGGGATACTATTTCCAAACAACGGGAGTCAGGCATCACCTCATCGTTCTGTATTTTGTTTCAAAGGCCAAAATTTAAAGGGAGGGGTTGAGGATTTAGCCCAGTTAGTAGAGCACTTGCCTAGCGTGTACAAGGCCCTGAATTCAGTCTCCTCCAGCCTTGCTTAAAACGAGGGTGGTGGAACACATCTGTGATCTTGGCAGTTACGGAGTGAATCAATTTGGAACCAACAGGGGAGCAGCCGCCTCCTATTTCAGATCTCCTGGATCTTTGGATGTGGCTTAATGTCTATAACGTAGCTTAGACATTTCAGTAACTATAGAGTTTGAAGTGGAAGGCAAGAGAAAAAGGAACTGTAATACAAGCTTTTCCCAGGGCCATGTTTATAGTCCAGAGTTCAGCTCAACTCTCCCTTCCTCCCATGAGCAAATAGGAGTTTTTGTTATTGTGAGTCACCATTATAAAGTTAGCGGCAAGGAGAGCAGCTCTTGTAAGAGGTTCTCTGCAAAAACAACTCACTCTAATTAACAAGCCACCATTACTACAGGGTTATCCTGAGCCCAAACCCTAGGAATTATGTTTTTATACAAAACACTGCCATCGTGATAATGCACAGCCACAAACACATCTTCCAAGACACCTATTTGTTTAAAAACTTAAATGTTGAGAATTTCTATGTATCACTAAGCAGGAAAGAACAAAAGATTGATGGAAAAGGTTAGTAAATACAAAAGACTTCCTTTACTGCCCCCCATGTCAATGCATTTGGATTTTATCCTCCGATAGAGTAAAATGCTTACAGCTCACACTGTCTCAACTTGTAGCTCAGAGCATATATTAAATGGCTGTTACAGGGCTAGACAGATGGCTCTGTGGTTAGGAGTGTTGCTGCTCCTTTAGAGGACTCACATTCAATTCCCAGTACCAACATCAGGTGGCTCACATCCACCTGTAACACCCTGTTCCAGCCTCTGGACACACACACAGCAAGCATACAGAGGCATATACATAAATAAAAATTAACAAATAGAAATTTTAAATGCCTATTATAAGCTGAGATTCAAGTATGGCTGTGTAATTAAGAATTACATTCTTAAAAAAAAAAACAGTAGAAAAATACCATGTTTTCCATATCCCTTACATGATTAAACATTTTGCATATTACCAGTGAAAACAAATTGTCTCAAGAACTCACATACATCCATACCCAAGCACCTTGTTAAAGACTAGCCATGTAGGCAAGCAAGGTATTTTTCTCAGTCAGGTCTTTTACTTGAAGGCTGCAGTTTTGCAGTTACAAAAAAAAAGGGGGGGGGGGCAATTACTTTATTACTTATCTTGAAAAGTGATCCTATAAGAAATCTTAAAGGAATCATAAACCTAAACTTTTATATTGAAAAAGAATTAGTCAGCTCTACTTTAAATCTTTGGGGTCCATACCCCCTCATCAATACTTTCTTTTCTTTTTTCATTAAAATTTTAAATTTATTTTACATACCAACCACTGTAGTATAAAGTTTCTGGCCTGCCTAGTCCCCATGGTTCAGACATACTGCTTATTTGAACCAGCAATCCCAAAGTCCCAAAGAAACACGCAGATGTTTATATTACTTTCATGCTGTTTGGCCTATGGCTCTGGTATGTTGCTCACTAGCTCTTGTGCTTAAACTAACCCATGATTCTTATCCTGTTCAACCATGCGGCTTAGTACCTTTTTTCAGAGCAGCATAGTTTTCCTCTGCATCTGCTAGCTTCTCTGGTGTCTCCCTTGGCACCTCTGCCCTACTCTTCCTGTTCCCAGACATTTTCTTAGTCTGGTAGCCCCGCCCACACTTCTTGTCTGCCTTCGGCCAATCAGCAATTTTATTAAACCAGTAGGCAGGAGAATTATTTACAATGTAACAACATAATTCCACTACAAGCCACAGTTTCCCCTCTCTCCTCTCATCCCATTCCCTCCCCTCTCCTCCTTTATACCCCTCCCCCATCCACTCCCAGTTAAGGGTAGGCCTCCCATGGGAGTCCCCAAAGCATGGCATACCAAACTGAGGTAAGAACAAGCTCCTCCCCTCTGCTTCAAGGCTGAGTGAGGCATCACCATAAGGAATAGCTTCCAAAAAGCCAGCTAATGTGCCAGGGACAGATATTGGTCCCACGGCTAGGGGCCACAAACAGACTAAGCTATACAACTGTCACCCACATGCAGAGGGCTTAGCTCAGTCCCATACAGGCTCCCGAGCTATCCATCCAGAGTCTATGAGTTCCCACGAGCTTGGGTCAACTGTCTCTGTAGGTTTCCCCCATCATGATCTTGACCACCCCCCCCCCTTTGCTTATATAATCCCTTTTCTCTCTCTTCAACTTGACCCCAGAGCTCAGCCCAGGGCTTGGCTGTGGATTTCTGCATCTGCTTCCATCACTTACTGGATGAAGACTCTCTGATGATGATTAAGATACTCACCAATCTGACTACAGTAGAAGGCCAGCTCAGGCCCCCTCTCCACCATTGCTACGAGTCTTAGCTGGGGTCACCCTTGTGGGTTCCTGGTAGTTTCCCTGGCACTGGGCTTCTTCCTAACCCTATAATGGCTCCCCTATTAAGGTATGGGGCTTCTCCCCAACCCTATAATGGCTCCCCTATTAAGGTATGGGGCTTCTCCCTAACCCTATAATGGCTCCCCTATTAAGGTATCTCTTTCATTGCTCTCCCTCTCGGTTCCTCCCTCAACTTGGCCATCCTGATTCCTCATGTTCCCATCCCCCATTCTCTCCCATGTATGCCCCCCCCAGTACCCTCAGTTAGATCCATGTTTTAATGGGCTCTCACCAATCCAGAAGAGAGTGATTTTGCAAACTACCTACAAGAAAACAATTCTTTAAACAGAAATAGTAATTCTGTATGTGGCTGGAGCAGAGATTTTTAGGCAACATTAATGAAACTGTATAGCTAGCTAGCTGGGTGTTTATTGAATATTTTGGGGATCTCAATCCATTTGTAACAAAAATGTTTAAGGTTTAGAGATATAATTTAGTGGAAGAGTCCTTGCCTAGCACCCGCAGTATCAGGACTCATTCCCCCAAACTGCAAAATAGTAATAAAAGTTGAAATAAAAATACAGAATCAAGCTATTGTAATTACATTAAGTTATCATATTTCACCCGAGAGAAATTTCACACGTGTAACTGACCTATGTATGAACAGGCATTGGATATGAGCAGATAAACTAACTAAGAACAGGGCCCAAAAAACATTAAATGAAATATTAAAGTTACTTTAGGATTTCACTTTTGCCTTATTAATATCCCAGGCAATGCTACCTGTGTTGAGTGGAAAAATATCACATGCAGCCAATTTGGATAACTCCTTTGCTTATATCTTGTAACTTCAGTGAAGTAATCCCTATATGCTAGAGTCCATGTTTCCTGGGCAGTATGAAAGACAAGTTAATTAGTGTGTTTCAGTTTTGAACTATAAATAGTTTGTGCTCTGCCCACGTTGGGAGCATGCACTCTTGTGTAGAGAATAGGCACAGTCCATCTTGTTCTGGTTTTGAACTGTGATTCCTGTTCTGAGTTAATATATGAGTGAACTGCTGGAGCACCATGTGACACTCACCTTTGGTCACCCCCTGATTTCATCTGAAGAAGGACATCAGGTATAAGCCAAACTCTGACTGATGAGTTAAGCTGCATATGAACAGACTCAATCCACATGCGTACTGTTCAAACAGTGCCCTGCTACCTCAGTTTACCCCCAGATCCAACCTTTCCCCTTCCACACCTGGTGTTAGAAATTTTCTATTCTGTTTTTCTCATCCCATCTCTTCATAGCAATTCAAACATTTTCCAATACCCACCTTCTGAAACCGACTTCAGGACCCTGTCTGAGAGCAGTACTCCACTGTACTATTTATCCAGTTGTGACACTGACGGGTGTGTGTGTGTGTGTGTGTGTGTGTGTGTGTATGCCCTGGTAAGTGCAGACACGCATGTGTGCAATTCAAAGTCTATATGAGGCATCTACCTTTATTGATCTCCACCTTATTTTTAAGGACAGGATTTCTCACTGAAGCTGGAGTCTGCTGACAGGCCCAGGGATCCTCTTGCAGATAGGGACTGCCCTGCCTGGCTTGCTCTGTGGGTGCTGGGGATCTGAATTCAGGCCTTCATGCTTGGGTTGCAAGCACTTTACCTACACTGAGCTCTTGCCTCATTCCTAGTTTTCGGTTTTGTCGTGTTTTTTAAAGATTATTTTAAGTATAATTTGGCTGTTATATGCACGAGTACTGTTGCCCTTGGAGGTCAGTAAAGGGCATCGGCTCCCCTGGGGCTGGAGTTACAGTCGGTGCTGGGAACTGAACTCAGGTCTTCTGTAAGGACAGCAAGTGCTCTTAACCACTGGGCTATTTCTCCAGCCCCCTTTGTGGATCTTTGAGACAGGGGCTTCTGTTGCTCACGTTAGTTTCAAACTCATTATATATATATATATATCTATGGCTGACCTTGAACTTCTGATAGTCTTGCCTCCACTTCCCAAGTGCTTGGATTACAAGCCTGTGCCCCTCTGCCCAGCTCATGAAGGTTTTCATATTATTCCCTGACTTTCCCCTTAGCCTTTCTATGTATAACTTTCTATGCACAGTGCAGTAACATTTAGCTAGACTTGTACTGCATTACAGAAGAACTGACTTGTTTTTATGTAATTTGATATAAACTCATTTCTGTGTCTAAGTATTTGTGCATCTGCTACTGTTTACCTTCTGCTTAAGATTTGTGCTACTGTTTAAGATCCTCAAAAAGAAAAAAAAAGACCCCCAGTATGTGAAATCTATAACTATAGAGCTTCTTAGAAAAATGTTAGCAATTTGCATATGGCAATAAGATTGATTTTTTTCCAATCATGTTTATTGTTAATAAATTGAAATTATAGGATTATTACCAAAAATGCACAAAATACCTCAAGCTTGCACTTTAATATACAGCTACTAGCCACATGTGACTAATTTTAAATTTTCATTTAATTATATTTTTTCAATTTTGAAACAGTCTTGCTGAATAGTCCAACATGATCTCAGTCTCAAGATCTTTAGCCTCCTCAGTATTGGAATTGGTAGTATAGCATAATTCCAGACTTGGCTATTTAAATATAAGCCAAATAAAAAATTTAAATCATTTGTATAAAACTGGCCATATCCAAATACATAGTAGCCAGTATGGCCAGTGGCTCTGCTTTGTACAGAACAGATATAGGCATGTCTATCATCACAAAATGTGAATCAATAGCCACTGTTGATTTGGAGGGACTGAAAAGCATTTCCTGTGGTCAAACACATTTATATGAATGCCTGTGAAGATATTCAGAAAATATACAGATTTATTTTCTTTTGTTCTTTCCTTTCTTCTGGTCATGCAGTTTCACCACAGGGCCTTAGGCAAGGTGGGGACTCTGGATACTGAGTTATATTCTCAGCCAGAGGAACTATCTGTTTATTATGCTTTTAATTCTGTGGTGTATATGAAGTAAAGTTGAAGTGTAACAACTATGTCTTTTTGTGCAGGTTTGCAGACCAGGGCCACACTGTAGTTGGTGTAGAAATAAGTGAAATTGCTATTCGGGAATTTTTTGCAGAACAGAATCTTTCATATACAGAGGAACCACTTAATGAAATTGCTGGAGCCAAAGTATTTAAGGTTTGCATTGCTTGTGGTAATTATTATTGTAGTGGGATTGTGTTACATTGAAAATAATTGTCCTGCATACTAGTTTAATAAAAAACACTGATTGGCTGAAGGCAGACAGGAAGTGTGGGTGGAGCTACCAGGCTGGGAAAACTCTGGGAACAGGAAGAACAGAGCAGAAGTGCCACAGACACACCAGAGAAGCAGATGCAGAGGACATCTCTGCAGCTCTGAGAAAAGGTACCAAGCAGCATGGCTGAACAGGATAAGAATCATGGGTTAGTTTAAGAGCAAGAACTAGCAAGTTATATGCTTGGGCCCCAGGTCAATCAGCGTACAGTTAATATAAGTGTCTGTGTGTTTCAGTGGGACTCAGGGACTGTGTGTCTGTGGGTCCACAGATCAGAACCTCAGAGCTAGGCTAGAAAGGTCAGGCCAGAAATAATACAACACATTATTTCTGCCTTACCAAAAAAAAAAAAAAAAAGACTTTTTTTCTGTGAATACTTGAGATGTTAAACAAGTATCAAATGGCTGTTCTTTACCACAGTTTACCTACATGTTATATATATACTGAAGCTAGAGCTTCAGCAGATAGATGGCAGCTCAGCACTCAGAACATAGAGGCAGGAGGATCATAAATTCAAGGCTAACCCTGGATGTGTGGTGAGATTTTTGTATCAAAACACAAGATAATGAATAAATGTTAAAGATAAATGATAGAATTAGAGGTAAACATAAAGATGATAGCTCGGTACATAGATGATGAATAATAGCTAAATCAATATTAGGAATAGATATATTGATGATAGGATATAGATACATGTGCATATATCATCGTGCACATATAGTGGTTAGAATACAGCTGGTGGGAGTTGGTTCTCTCCCAGGGATTAAACTCAGGCTGTCAGACTTGGCTGCATACTTACCTCTGAGCCATCTGGTTAGCCCTCATCCAGGTTTTAAAAGAAAAACGTAAGTTACAGTTAAACTCCAATAAAATTATTGTGTTTAATGTGTGCTCCCTCCATCTTCTTGGCTTTGTCCAAGCCCTGTTTTGTGGTGATATATTGGATATCAGATAGAGATTGCCTGAGGATCAGAAGACAGAGCCAGCTACAGAGTTAGCCATAGAAGTTAGGCAGTGGTGGCATATGCCTTCAAATCCTAGCACTCGGGAGGCAGAGGCAGACATCTGGATCTCTAATAGTTCAAGGCCAAACAGCCAGGCAGTGGCGGCACACACCTTTAATCCGAGAACAAGGGATCACACATCTTTCATCCCAGCACTAGGAAGGTTGAAACTGGAAGAGATATGTCTGGGCAGAGGAAGGAATATAAGGTGGGAGGAGGCAGGAGTTGGTCACTTTCATTTCAGCCTGTGCCTCCCTTCACTTCCCCTGTTCAGTCTGAGGATTGGTGGAGACAGGATCTACTACTCTCAGCCTCTGATGAGAACTGGCTGTACCTTGTTTGCTCTGTCTCTCCAATCTTTCAGTTTCCCCCCAATATCTGGCTCGGGCTTTTTATTATAAGATCAATTAGGGTTGTGCAACACTGTTTCCTTTCCTTGACCACTTAAATTATTTTAACTAAGTATAAAAAATGTTTTCATTGCAGAGTTCCTCGGGGAATATTTCACTGTACTGTTGCAGCATGTTTGACCTTCCCAGGTGGGACCGAGTGTTCTATCTGTACCATTATGTGAGTGAGTGAGTAAATGTGTGTGTGAGTGTGATGGAGTGATCTCTTTGCACCACGGTGTAAGTACATATGTATGAGAGAGAGAAAGTATGTAAATGTGAATGTGTATGTATGTCAAATCATGAGTGGGATGTGTTAATATATGTGTAAATGTGTACAAGCGCATGAGTATGTGAATGTTATTGTATGTATATCTTTGTGACTGAGTACTCCATCTTCCCCTTTTTATATGTGAATGTGTGAGAATGTGAGTATATGTTTGTGTACATTTTATGGCACATGAATGGCAGTCAGGGGACAACCCTAGATTTCAGCTGTAGCCTGCTACTCTGTTTGAAACAAGGTTTCTTGGCCACTATGTACTCCAGACTAGCTGGCCTTCACACTTGTAGTCTGTCTCCATCTCCCATCTCACCATAGGAGCTCTGGGATTACAAATATGTCTTGCTTTTACATGGGTTCTGGCTATCTGAACGCATGTCCTTTGCTTATGTGGTAAGTCCTTTACCCTCTGACTGAACCATCCATTGTTCATTTAAAATGGATGGTGGCACACACCTTAATACAATGCTTGAAACAGGCAGTTCTCCGTGAGTGGAGCAACCTGGTCTAAATAGCAAGTTCCAGACCAACGAGGGCTATATGATGAGATGCTGTCTCAAAAGAAAAAAGAAAAAAAAGTGGTCCTTGGTCCAGCAAGATGGCTCAGTGGGTAAAGGAACTTGTCCTGCAAGCCTGATGACCTAAGTTCAGTTCCTAAAATCCAAGGTAGAAGAAAAGAGCTAACTCCTGAAAGTTGTCCTCTGACCTCCACCTTCGTGCTGGGGTGGGGTGGAGGATTCGTGCTCCACTCCTGTCCTGCAGCTGTGCTTACCAGCTCCCTGTCTTTTCCCTTCAAGGGGATAGCTCCCAAACTTTCAGAATCATGATTATGATCAAGAGCACTAAAGGCAGGAAGCGGAAGACTGTGTCTTCTCCCTGGCACCTGAGTCTGTAACCAAATGAATTATAAGGTGTACAAGGCAATATGGTACCTGACAGAACTTGATGCCGGGCCTGAGTTGGAGGCAGGGAACAGAGCTGTCACTCACTGCCTGTTGTGGGACATTTATACACTGCGTAAGATGTATTGCTGTGATTGGTGTAATAAAAAGCTGAATGGCCAATAGCTAGGCAGGAGATATAGGCAGGACTTCCGGGCAGAGAGTGAACTCTGGGAAAAAGAAAGGTAGAGTTGCCAGTGACAGAGAGAGGAAGCAGGAGGTGCAAGATGGAAGAGAGGTAGCGTCACATGGCAGAATATAGATTAATATAAGTGGGTTAAGTTATAAGAGCTAGTTGAGATAAGTTGAGATAACTTTTCCATGGCAGATGACTAGAAAGCTTATTACAACTGTCCTCTGTCCTCCATCTTTTTCCAAAGTCACAGCAAAACAAGGAGGCTGCTGTGGGAGTTAGGAAGTAGCCAGTCCCCACACTGGGCCAGTACACCCCTCTGAAGTCTATAAAGGAAAGCCAGCATGAGATCCTGATGCCTTGTCAGCGTGAGGTCCCAACATGTCGCCCCCCCCCCCCAGAACACCAAACATCTTGTTCAAGATTTAACCTTTCTCAGACTTTTCTCCTCTTTTGAGCAGAGCAAATATTGGCAAGTTTGACAGGATCTGGGATAGAGGATCTTTAGTGGCTATCAATCCCTGTGACCATGATCGGTAAGTTGGTTTCTTCAGCTTTTTTGATTTTCTTTGTGTTTAGCTGAGTCTGAGGAAAGCTAAAGTATGTGCTTTGGTCACTTTGCAAGCTTGCCTCAACCTAAGTACCGTGGTTCTCAAGGACTCAGTTTATTTCTCCACAACCTGAGACTATTTCTGCTGGCACCATCACCATTGCCAACAGCTTTTGGGCTCTTGTCCTGTGCCAGGCATTGTCTGGAATATTCAGTGTGTGTTAAACATTTAACTAGCCCGACAGCCCTATGATACTATATATATATATATATATATATATATATATATATATATATATATATATATATATATATATATATATGTGCTGTCTTGATTCCAATCTGCACATGAGAAATTTAAAGTCAAAGAGATATGTCCCAAGTTAGGTAACTAGTACCTGACAGTTGAGATTCTAACCCTCTGAATTTGCTCAGTGCTCCACATCACATGACCTCAAAGAGTTGCTGTAGGAATTAAGAAAGAAAGGAAGGAAGGAAGGAAGGAAGGAAGGAAGGAAGGAAGGAAGGGAGGAAGGAAGGAAGGAAGGAAGGAAGGAAGAAAGACAAAAAGAAAGAAAGAAAGAAAGAAAGAAAGAAAGAAAGAAAGAAAGAAAGAAAGAAAGAAAGAAAGAAAGAAAGAAAGAAAGAAAGAAAGAAATACGTGAGCCAGGTGTGAAGACACATACCTGTAATTCCATCACTTGAGAGTCTGAGGTGAACCTGGGTCATAATGAGACCATGAGACTCTGTCTCCTAAATAAAAGAGCTATGAAGTCTGTGAGAAATGTGTTATTAACTCCAAAGAACTATAAAATACTGGCTATTGTTATGAAAGCACTTATTGATACTTTGGGTAATCATATTATACCTAGCCTTACTAGAAAGTAAAATTAAGAAAGCATGTAAGGAAATTGCAGTTCCCTTTTTCTGTGTAAATAATGCCACATATGTGTCTCCTTGGATTTGGCAGGTTAGATTCATTAAACAGAGGCAGACTTTTCACACATGGCCAAAAAGTCCAAGGTCCATGTCAGCAACAGACACACACACACACACACATTATTTTTTTAAAAATCAATTGTTTCATATGGCCTTCATCTCAAAGTATGACCTGAAACTCCATCTTCATAACACACTGTATTTTTGGACCACATTCAGTTTTGAAGCCAGAAGTTTCTGGTCTGGCCTAGCCCCTGAAGGCTCTTAGCCACAATTAATCACAAAAAGGTTTAGCTTAATTACAAACTGTTTGACCTATGACTAAGGCTCTTTACCAATTAGTTCTTACAACTTAACCCATTCTTATTAATCTCTGTATTACAATATGACTCTGTGGCTTTACCCGTGTTCCATTAACTCTTGCTCTCTAGGCAGCCACCATCAGTATCTCTGACTCTGCCCTCCTTCTTTATCTCTGCTTGGATTTCCCACCTGCCTCTAAGCTGCCTTGCCATAGGCCCAAACAGTCTCTTTATTAACCAATGGTAATTCACAGTGTACAGAAGAATAGCCCACACAGTTCTACAAGATGCTTACGTTAGTATCTATTTCCTGAGCCCCCAACATCGCCCCCAACAGGATGTTCCTCTGTTTTGGGAGGGGGGCTTAGTCCCTTCATAGGTTTTTATTTGCTCTATAAAAATCCCCAGGATGGCAGGGAGAAAGCAGCATATTGAATTCAGACTAAAGGGAAAATCAGGTGCACTGGGCTCAGCTGTTCTCTTTGTATTGGACTTGATACACATGTAGTGCAGTTAAGGTCTCTATAACTATTGTGACTAAGTTCACTTCCCAGCACCCATATCAGGAAGCTCACCATTGCCTATAACTCCAACTCCAGGGGCATCAGAGTCTCTGGTCTCCCTGGATACCAACACTCGTGTGCACATACAACCACCCCCAAACACACAACTATACATAATTCAAATAATAAATCTTTAAAAGAACCCTTGCATTATTGCATGTATGTGGTGGTTCACAGATATGCATACAAATAAAGCTCCCCACACATCAAAAACAAAAACAAAACCCTACTTAGCATGCACACAGCTCATGTTCCTGCCCTCAGCATACCATAAACCTATGTGGTGTTGCATGTTTATAATCCCAACACTTAGGAAGTAGAGGCAGGACATCAAAAATTCAAGGTCAACCTTGGCTACGAAGTGAATCTGAAGCCAACCTGGGCCATGAAAGCCAGGTCATCTTAGTTACTGTTCTATTGGTGTGAAGAGACACTGAGCAAGGCAGCTTATAAAAGAAAGCTTTCATTTCAGGCTTGCTTACACTTTCAGAGGCTTAGTCTATGACCATCATGGTGGGGACATAGCAGCAGGTGGATAGGCTTAGCACTGGCACAATAGCTAAGAGCTCACGTCCTGATCTGCAGAAGGTATGGCTTGACCTACGTACCTAGCATAGACTTGTGAAACCTCAAAGCCCACCCCCAGTGTCACACTTCCTCCAACAAGGCCACACCCCTTAATGCTTCCCAAATAATTCTGTCAACAAAGCACCACACAGGTTTAAAGTGTTACTAGGAGAACTTCACTGCAGATAGTAATATATAGTAAATGCTGGCTACCTTGTGTCCCCCCCCCCCCAGCCTCTGTCTGGATAAAGAAATGAAACATATTTCCTTTGTGCTCTTTCTAGCTATGCAGATATAATACTATCCCTACTGAGAAAAGGGTTTCAATACTTCGTGGCTGTCCTTTATTATGATCCAACAAAACATTCAGGTAACACTTGCTTTGTTTGCCTAATTTCATGATTTAATTCTATGTACCTGTAAAAAAAAAAAAAAAAAAAAAAAAGTCCCCTATCTTATCTCATAGGATGTGTACTGCTCGTGTGCATGAAGGTAATTCTGGGCTAGTGAGAACACCACACTGTCTGTGCTTTACATTCCTTTCCTGTTTTGTTCATCAGTCATAGTTCAAATTATAGAGAAGGGAAATGGATGACCCTAAGGTAAAGAGATCATCTGAAAAGCCCTAGAGTGAAAGGAAGAAGTGTGGATGCCCTGGGGCTCTGCCTGGCTGTGCTGCTCTCTGAGGTGGAGCTGCATGTTGATAGACACTCAAACACATCCCCACAGGAATCCAGACAGGTGGGGAAGAGGCATGAGGAGCCTGGGGGTTCTAGGGAAATCTCTCAAATAGTGTGCTTTTGTTTTGTTTTTAAAGCATGCTCTTACTTTAAAGCTCGACCTGATCTGGAACTTACTATGTAGCCTTAGCTTCAAACTCAAGAAGATCTCTGTGTTTCAGCCTTCCATGTGCCTGAACTGTAGACATGGGCCACCACACCTTCTAACTTTATTACATATTATCTATTATCTATTGTATGCTACTACATTCTCTCTCTTTTTTTTTTTTTTTAATGTAACATTTGGCATCAGTGAGGTTCAAACCCAGGGCATTGTGGGTGCTGGGCAAGTCCACTCTCACTGAACTTCAGCCCTGGCCTGACTGTTTTCAGTCTCTGAAAAGGATGTTTCATTTGACTCATTGTAGGCGGAGTTTTCCTGTCTTGCAGCCACTCTCAAATGATCGCTCAGAGCCTTAATATTAATTACAAATGCTCAGCCAATAGCTCAGCCTTATTATTGAGTAGCTCTTACATTTAAGTTAACCTATATTTGTTATTTATGCTGTCATGTGGAAGTGCCTTTATTAATATGGCATGTTCATCTCCTGTTCCCTCTGTGTCTGGCTGGTGACTTCAGGCTCCGCCCTTCTTCCTCCCAGCATCCTCTCCTAGGCTGGCTCTCTTGCCTAACCTTATTCTGTTCAGCTATTGGCCAGTCAGCTTCTTTATTAAACCAATCACAGTGACATATATTCACACAATGTAAAGGAATATTCCACAGCAAATCACTTAGAGCATTGGGCATTGACCCCAGGACTTTACAGGTACCAAGTAAGTGCTGTCCCACTGAGCTACCACCCAGCCTTGGACACTGGAGCTTAGAGTTTGCCTTGGATAGGCTTATATTTTTATGAAGGAGTTAAAAATCAAGTATTCAGACTTGTAATTTATAAGAAGCCTGGTTGTTTTCTTGTTGCGGGAGAAGGATGTTGTTGATTGGTTAGCTATTTTGAGGCAGTGTCTTATGATGAAGGCCACACTAGCCTCAGACTCAGTATTCTAATCCACCCTACCTCCTGAGTTCCAGAACCACATCTGGGGTAGGCCGTTGTTTTTTGAGATGGGGAAGTTTCATGTAGCCCAGGCTGGCTTTGAAAATAGGATGTAGCCCAGGCTTGACCTCCTAAGCATTGGCATTACAGGTATGGTAATGTCTGGCATTGCTTGATTTTTTAATTGAGCTTTTTTTTTTTTTATTAAGTACCCCATTTTATTAGTATTTATGTATGGTAGTCTTTATTTGTTGTTCTGTTTGAAAATCTTGGGTCTAAAAAACTCATAAAAGGATGAGTAATTATGTGTGAGGCATATGTCAGAAGAAAAGAGAAGTTGGTGGAGGCAGAAGTGAACTCGGCTGATCTCATTTAAGTTCTGCCTATAAGCAGGAAGCCCAGGGAAGGCTTCATGGGAAGCAGCACAGCTGCCTCTGTCTGTGGTGGAAACAGCTTTAAAGGGCTGCAGTTCCCTGTCCCATGGCTGAGTGGGAAGAATATAGTGAGGAGGTGCTGAAGGGTGGAAATTAGCACCCAGGAAGGCAAAGGACACCCCAAAGGAACATGTCAGTGGGTTCCACTCTCATCTTTGATATATGAGATATCACAAAAGCCAGGTGTCAGGAGCTCTGTTGGTAGAGTGCTTGCCTAGCACACAGGAAACCTCTGGGTTGTTCTCCAGGACTTAGTAAGCCAGATATGGCAGGCAGTGCATGCCTGTAGTCTCAGTACTCGGGAGGCAGAGGCAGAGGGGTCAGGAGTTGAAAGTCATCTTTGGCTAAGTAGTGAGTTCAAGGCCTGCCTGAACTTCATAAGACCCCGCCTTAAACAAACCACCACCAACAACAAAAATTACATATACACAACCAAACCAGAAAGGCGTGTTATATCCTTACCTTTCTACGTTTCTAAGTGGCTTATTGCATAAGAACCATAACATCATTGAAATTAAGCTGAGAGGTGGACTCCAAGAATTTGTTTGTTTTTGGAATTAGAGCTGAGAAGATAAATTATTCTTCATCACACTTCTTTTTTCTTAGGCCCACCATTTTATGTTCCAGAGGCTGAACTTAAAAGGTTATTTGGTAAGTTAATATTTGTTTTTAATATTCACACCCCTGTTTGTGGGTGTGTATGTGTGTGTGAAAGAAAAGGGGGCGAGAAAGCGACAGAGACAGACAGACATGTGGAGGTCACAGGACAACTTGCAGAAAGTCAGGTTTTTCCTTCTACTGTGTGGATTTGGGGATTAACTCAGGTTGTCAGGCAGGCTGCAGGCACCTAGCGTGGGTTAGAAGTTATATTCTCTCTCCATATATGTGTGTGTATGTATATATGTTTGTATATATATATATGTATATATACCCACACACATATATAAACACACACATGTATACATACATACTACATATATATGGCTTTTTGAGTCAGGATTTCTCTGTGTAGCGTGGCTGTCCTAGAACTCACACTGTGTAGACCAGGCTGGGCTTGAACTCACAGAAATCTGCCTGCCTTTGCCTCCTGAGTGATGGATTAAAGGCGAGGTGTTCTTTATATTGTTTTAAAGATTTATTTTTATTATTTTAATTATGCATATGTGTCTGTATGGACTGTGCACATATCTATAGAGGCCAGAGGCATCAGAGCCCCAGGAATTGGAGGTATAGGCAGTTGTAAGCAAACATGAGTTTTCTTCAAGAGAGGTAAATGCTTTAACTGCTGAGCCATCTCCCAGCCCCAGTTCTGTTCTTTTTAAATAAAGTCAGTAAATCAAGCATGGTGGACACAACTGTAATTCCAGATCTTGGGGAGATGAATCAAAAGGAAAAAAAGTTTCAGGCTAGCTTGAGTCTAGACCAAAGAGAAAAGCCTGCCTAAAAAGTAGAATTAAATAAAAATAAACCAAGAAAGTAAACAGTTAACTGTTCAGTTGCTAGTGAACTATTGGTATGCGCAGTTAAGTTATATAAAATGTAGAAAGTAGACTATGCTATGAAAGACTGTTTTATCCTAGAAAAGGGGCTGGCTTCCATAATGTGCATTTTTAACCTTGTGCTTTATAATACCTGCACCACCTGCAAACGTAACATTTGGGAGGTTAGCTGATGTTGGAAATTCAGAAGTTCAAGGACATCCTTAGCTACAGAATGAGTTTAAGGCCAGCTTAGTTTACATGAAACCAAGTCTCAGAAACCAGGAGGGGAAGGCTGGGAAGATAACACGTAGTCTGTGAAGCCCCTGCTGTGCAAGCATGAACACCTACCTGCTTTTGGATCCCCAGCACTCATACCTGGCAGCTGCAGTGGAGGGAGCACAGGCAGATTTCAGAGCTTACTGGCCAGTTACAAGCTCTGGGATCACTGAGAGATCCTGTCTCAAAAGGCAGAGAGTGATAGAGAAGATACCAAGTATCATCCCCCCCCCACACACGGGGGGGGGGGGAGTGTTTTAGCCACAAAACCCTCAAGAGTGTATTCCAGAGGCACCGCCAATGTCCTTCACGAAGTTCAACTTGTAACCTTTCTTACTTCAGATTCGAAATGCAACATTTGTTGCCTCGAAGAGGTGGATGCTTTTGAAGAACGACATAAAGCCTGGGGAGTTGACTACATTTTTGAAAAATTGTATCTCCTTACAGAAAAGTAAAAAACAGCTGGTGATGATGGTGCACGGCTTTAATCCCAGCACTGGGGAAGCAGGGCCAGGTGGATCTCTGTGAATTCAAGGCCAGCCTGGTCTACATAGTGGGTTCTAGGGCAGCCTGGGCTACACAGAGAAACTTTGTCTTGGAAAAACCAAATCAAAAACTAAAAACAAACAACAAAGTCCCCACATGAGTTTTTGAAAAATTAAAAATTATGTTAAGGCTTGAAAATAGAAGCACTTGGATTTTTTTCTTATGCAAAAAATATATCTTTGCTCATGACTTTTTAAATGAAATCACTCACTAGAATGTTATAATAAGTCAATTCTTTGAAGAATGTGTGATTAGTAGCAAAACATTAAATACTGTTTCCTTTTTTTATAGACAGCATGTGTTTCTTCTATAGTAAAATATAATGCTTATAATTTTAAACAACAAATAAATATGTATTATGTATGAAAATTAGAGTCACTGAGGAAATGTATGATTTTAATAAGATTTGGGATAGTGTATATAATTTTATTAAAAATTAACTTTACTATGAATCATACTTAGGACCTGGGACCTATCTTCACATGTTTTTCCCTTGTATAATTTTATATTTAACAGGATCAAGAACCCCTTTTCTGTTGTTGTTTTGGGTTTTAGAGACAGATTTCCTCTGTGTAGCTTTAAAACCTCTCACTCTGTAGACCAGGATGGCCTTGAACTCACAAAGATCCACCTGTCTCTGCCTCCTGAGGTATGTGTGACCACTGATTCCCCTACCCCAGTTTAAACCAACTTATATGGAAACAGTTTCCCCCCTAAATTGTAAGAATAAAACCTTAAAAAAAATTCTGACTTTGGCAACTTTTGTTACGTTTAATTTAGTCCTACTTGGATGAGTGACTCAAGGCTGTTTATTATAAAAGCTTAGGTTCAGAATTTGTCAGGATTTTTTTCATTAACAATTACATTTGGTTAAATAAGACATCAATTTGTATCTCCATACCTCCTAACATCTAAGTGGTTTATATTTTTAACTCATGTGAATACAGTAATGTGTACTTTTAAAAATAGGCTACTGTGTATATATGGGATTATTTGTGCCCTACTAAAGTAATGGTCATTATTGGGAACACCATTAATATTAATTAAATCCATGTTTATTTTCCATAGAGACTATCTTTTAAAAATTAAACTTGGGACTGGAAAGAAGGCTTAGTGGTTAAGAGCACTTGATATTCTTCCAGAGGACAGAGGTGCTATGGGGTTATGCTCTCGTACACTGTAACTATTTGTCCTGTAATGTTGGCTTAAGAAAATTCTGACTGTTCAGAATGTAGACAGAAAGTAGAGGTGGGGCAACCAGACTAGGAGAATTCTGGGAAGCAGAAGAGCAGATATCAGCCAGATGTTGAGAAGAGAATGCTGCATGGAGAAAAAGGTACTAAGTCATGTGTCTAAACATAGATAGTTATCATAGGTTAGCTTAAGAGTAAGAGTTAGCAGGTAATAAGCCTCAGCCATAGTCCAAACAGTTTATAATTAATGAAGCCTTTATGTGATTATTTGGGACTAAATGGATGCAGAACCAGCTGGGCAGGACAGAGAAACTTCTGACTTCACAGGAGTTTAGTTCTGGCATTAATATGGCAGTTCACTGCTGTATATTACTACCTCCAGGGGACACAGCACTCTCTTCTGGCCATGGTGGACATCAGGAATGCACATAGCACAATATATACATGCAGGCAAAATGCTCAACACATAAAAATATATTTTAAGTACTAAGTTTTGTGTAAACTTCTTTAATGATCAATGTTGACCTCATGTCCTTTCTGACAGCATTGAGGATGCTGTCCTTAGATATGTCCTTCTGCCATTGACCTACTCAAATATCCTGATCAGACTTGCTTCTCTGAAACCTGCCTCAGTCTACAGAGTGAACTTCTAGAAGACATAAGCATATGACCTCACATTGGTAGCCAGTTGAATGACCAGTGTTAGACCACTGAACCTGGCCAATCCAATTCTCTCTCTCTCTCCCTCTTTCTCAGCTCAAAGCTGGAAAGACAAGTTAGCTACTCAGAGGGTGCACCTAATGAGTACAGCCAGGATCTCTAGTTGCCATAGCTTCCCACAGAGCTGAGAAGTCAACATACCAGTAGAGGGGAAACCAAGTTCTGGCCTCCTATTTTACCCTTCCAGAAGCCCTCTGCCCAGCCAAGGAAGAAAGTCTCACATTGTATGATAGCCCCTCTGCTCATGTAGTAAGTAAAGCTCGTTTCCATAACTCAAACCCAGAAAGTCTTAAACGACACAATGAGGTAGCATCATGTAGTCAATCTTTTATGTAGTCTATGTCCTCACCGGGAGCATTATGAATTTAAAAGCCTTGAGATTGAAAACACACTCCATATACATTATGTTACAGGGGTTGAATTATTCTTGGCATTTTCTAAAAATGCCTTTTATATAATTTTGTAGTTTAAATAATAGACTGGTGGAGTCTGTGTGCCCTGCATGGTGATTTGCTGGCTGCCCTCTCTGTAGGCATGAACACACAAACACAGACTTAACAGGTACAAATAGGAGACAAGGAGAGTGTGCCATAGTCAATCTGTAGTCGAATGAGGAAAGAACACACAAAGGAATATAACCAAAGCTTCCACTGGCTGTCTGGTGATTAGTTCTGGAAAGACCATAGAAGGCAGCCTGGAAAACATTTTTCAAGAGAGCTCTCAAATGCTAGGGAACTCATGGCTGAATGGAAACTCAGCTCATAGACATCAGCTTGCCCATTCACTGCTGTGGTACATTCTTGGTTTTGTTTTATTTCATAAAGTAAGCAATTTTCTCTCTGTGTGTGTGTTTATGTATGCATGTTATAGTTTGGATGTGAACTAGTCTGGATGCTTGGTCTCCAGCTGGTGGCACTGTTTTGGAAGGTTTTGGAATCTTTAAGAGGTGGAGCTAGCTGAAAGAAGTAGGTCACTAGGGACAGGTTTTAATGGTTTATAGCCAAGCTTGGTGCTGGCCCAAGTACACTGTTTTCTTGTGCCAGTGTCATCAAACGTAGGACATTCCAGCTGCCTTTTTCCAAGCTCTCCACCACATCTTCCCCACCAAAATGGAGTGTAGTTCCTCCAACCATGACCCAACATAGACCCTCCCCTTCCTCCTTAAGTTGTTTGTGTCTAGTATGTCACAGCCATAAGAGAAGTAATTAGGGCATGTATGTTTGTGTATGTGTGTGTGTGCTCATGTGTTCCTGTGTAACAAGAACTTTCAAAGAAAGACTTCTGATTGCTTTTATTAAAATTGTCTTTAACTCATATGGCTCTGGCTTTCTACCATTCCTTGTAAATAGATTGCAAATCCACCATAGTGGCAGAGTTAATAATGGGGATGAGAGAGGTTTCATGTGGGAGCCTTCAGCATAATCACTCTGTGTTTAGTAAACAGTCCACATTTCCTAACTTTGTATAATGTATACATATTTTAAAAAATCTGCCTGAAAATCTGCTATGAGTGCTGAAGAACACTTAGAAAGGAGAATAACCATTAGGAGGCGGCATTTTTAAATAAGAGTGAGCATTTACTTACTTATACTTCAATGATAAAAAAAAAGAGCATGCTGGGAGCTGGAACAGTGGTTTGTGCACTGCTCTTCCAGAGGACCTGAGTTCAGTTTTTAGCATCTGTGTCAGGAAGCTCACAATTGCCTGTAACTCCAGGTCCAGAGGATCCGATGCCCTCTTCTGCCCTCTGTGAATACCCTCACATAAGTAGCACTCTCAAACATGCATTTATTACATAAATAAAAACTTTAAAACAAATCTTTAAAAGTAATAATATACTAGGTTTGGGATCTAGCTCAGCGGTAGAGGGTTTGTTTAGTGTTATGTGAGATCCTGAGTTCAATCACTAGCATTACAAAATAATCACAGCATCTGGGAAGTCTAGGCAGAGCTACTGAGGAAAAAGGAGCATCAGAATGGCCACTCACTAGAGACAATTACTACTAAGAGGGTGATGTTTTCATCTTTGGGGGGGGGGTCTGTCTTTACATATGTGTGATTTTACAAAGTTATGCTTATGCTACAGGTCCCATGGAACATCTCTAATACCTTCCTTTCAAGTACTTCAGCCCTTTCCAGAGTGACTGAATATTTCCCAAAAGCAAAACGTTTTGGTTTTTTAATTTTGATTGGTCGATGCTGATGCATCCATCAATCTACCTGCCTAATCTGAGGTCTTTATTTTTCTTTATTTGAGGCTAGGTCTCACTATGTTGCCTTGGCTGGCCTGGAAGTCACACAGGTTGCCAAAAGAGATCTCCGAAAGGCTGGGATTAAAGGTGTAACCACATCCAAGGTCTTTAAATCCCTGTATATTTCCTCCTGTCCTGATGATGCCATTCCTTCAGTAAATGGAAATGTGTGCCTCATGGGCCTGTGCCAGGCATGATACAATGTTAAGCAAAACCATTGATGAATTTAGTGTGTCTTTTCAAAGACAAAGCCATACAAGGAGATGAAGACAAACTGGAAGTTTTAAAATAGATCAAGTGGTCAATTAGATTTTGTATCTTATCATACATAGGAAGGACCAGGAATGTCATTTTAGGTTGGTACACACATCTCATAGGGTGGACGCAGACTATGATGATGATTACCAAGAACCCTAAACTGTGAAAAACTCAAATCTTATCTTCCCCCTTTGGAAGCTTGAATAATGAAGAAAACCTTAACTACCAATCAAATGCCATACTAAATCACTTTCCATGCTTTTAATTTAGTGTTTGGGCCTGGCATAAAAACACCTGTGATCCCAGCACTGGGTGGTAGAGGCAGGAGGATTGTAACTGGGAGGTCAGCCTTAGTCCTATAGTCAATGTGAATGCAACATGAGCTACATGAGACCATGTCTCAAACAAACCAAAACAAAAATCAAACGCATTGTTAGCGCTTGATAGTAAATCTCCGGAGTAGGTTGTGTGTCCTGTGCTGCAAAGCTGTCCAGCCTGGGGCCAACATGCTAATGCTGTAGTACCGCCAGTGGCCTCACAGAGGCAGCAAAGGACTGAGAAGACAGAAAACGTAGGCTTAGCAGAGAGCAAGCTGTCGCCTCTATCTGGAGGACACAAGTTTGGCTACAGTCTGTAATGAACTTTGAATAGTTTTGAGACAATGCTGGCGCAGACATGAGTTAGACACAAGTAAGGGATTCGGTGAAGTCAGTCTGGGAAATACTTTCAAAATGTAACCTCTCATAGCAAAGACCAAGTCCGCATTTGCCAGGCTCCATGTGGGAATGTTAGCTTATCTGAATTGGGTACACCGTGAGTGTAAAACACACCAGATCTGACTCAGCACATAAAATAAGTATAAAATATCTTTTTCATATTTTCAAATGACAAGTTCAGATGATGGATTAAAGCATACGACTAAATTTCATTTTCTTTTAACTTTTAAAAATGGAGCTACAAGAAAAGTATTTTAAAGTTTTGGCTTCATCATATTTCTGGTGGACATGACTGGCTCTGAGAACAGTCCAGTTTTTGTATCTTGGATGCATTTCTCAATTTAAAAATTATTTCTGAGTTGCTGGAGAGATGGCTCAACAGTGAGAAGCACTGTGGCTCTTGCAGAAGTCCTGGGTTCAAGTCCTAATTCTCATATAGTGGCTTTCGGTCATTCATAACTCCAGCTTTAGGAGTCTTGACAGCCTCCTCTGATGACCTAGGACACCAGGTATGCTTGTGGTACTTATACATAATGTAGAGAAAATACTTGTACACATAAAATAAAATAAATGTTTTTATTACTTCTGAGGAGCTGGAGGGATTGCTTAGTAATTAAACCCACTCGTTCAGACTTGAGGACCTGCATTTGGATCCCAACCACCCCATATCAAATGTCTCACAACTACTTATAATTCCAGTTCCCAAATATCTAACACCCTCTTCTGGACTCAGACATGTGCACATACACTCACACAGACACACATATGCACACACAAAAATAAAAATTAATAAATCTATTTAAAAATTACTATTAAAATTTATATAAGATGCTTTTAATTGGTTTACTTAGAATAAAAGTGTATTCTGAAATTATAGCATGAGCTTGGTTATTCTGGTCTAATGCTCAGTCTCTGAGACATGGAACACTTGATAAATCGTTTTTCTTTGCCTTCCACGGAATCTCTCTCCAAGAGTGTTGGCAAAGGATTGAGTCGTCCATTTTCTTGGAAGTCTATGCAAGAAGAGCATAAACAATCATGATCACAACTTGTAAATGAGCAGGAATAATAAACTCCTAAATACGAGAGAGCTGAACATCATATTGCTTATAATTATTTATATGCACGTGTGTATGTTTGTTTGAATGTATGCCACACGCAAGTACAAGGAGACCAGAAGGGAACCCTGCATTTACAGGTACCCAGTATGGGTGATGGGACTTAAACTCGTGTTCTTAGAAGGGCAGCAAGTGCTCTTCACCACAGAGCCATCTCTTCATTCCCTGCATTTTTCAGTCTTACCCGAGACTGGAAGACACTGTCAAGGAATCACTGGCTCATATTTGCCTGTACTAATCCCCCTCACAGCTCCTGCAGCCCAGCCCTCACCCTGGTCTGTTAAGGCTTTGGCAGGGAAACGCAAGCATTTGTCGTATTAGAGCCGTGTTAGATGATCAGTACGAGGTAGCAAAAGACCCTGTAGTCAAACTACGAGGCTTCCAATCATAGTCTAACCATTCTTTATCCACTCCAGTTGTCCACTAGGCTTGAATAAACAATGCATGAGGCCACGTAGAACAAGGCAGGCGTGAAGTAAATTCTATAGTAATTGCTATTAACAGGGTTTCTGTTTTTATTGGTGGTGGTGGTGGTGGTGGTGGTGGTAGTTTTTGTTTGCTTGCTTGAGACAGGTTCCCAGTATTTGGCTCTAGGTGGTCTGTAACTCCCTATGTAGGCCACAGAGGCAACTAACAGCTTTTAAATATTCCTTCCACACAAACCAATTTCACAAGTATTCATTCGTTTGTTTGTTTTGGTGGCCGTGGGGGGGAAGGTTGAGACACTGTATCTAGAGTCGGCTGGCTTCTAACCACTAGTTTTTGCCCCTTGAGTGCTGGAATTTCAGCTACGGTACTCAGCGCTTGAGTGTTAGGTATCTAACACTCACAAGTGTGATAAAACACACCTGCATCCTCATCCCATTAAAGCGTCCTCCTTTCGCGGATCTCTCTCTCTCCTCGGTCACAATAGACCGAGACTAGAAGCTTGTCTTTTTCTTGCCCAGCACCCAGAGCAACCGACCTGCAGCTCTGCTGGGCATCAGCACCGGGAGACCAGGTTCTGGTGCTCGCCTTGCCACTTCCAGGCTATCAGGGAGGTGTGGCTCATCTTTAAAACCGGGATCTCTCACCCGTGACGTGCTGATCCCACGTCTGCGCACGGCGCATGCGAACGGCTGCGGCGCCTGCCCGCCAGGGGGCAGCGGCGCGCACCCGGCCAGCCCGCATCGCCGAACGTCAGCGCGGATGCCCCGCCCCGTGACCGTGACCGTGACCGAGGGCTGCGCTGGGGGCCGCGGCGCGGCGGGAGCGATGGGGGAGGAGGCGGCGGGGGTGCGGCCCGAGCTGGTGCGCGAGGCGGAGGTCAGCCTGCTGGAGTGCAAGGTGTGCTTCGAGAGGTTCGGCCACCGGCAGCAGCGGCGCCCGCGCAACCTGCCCTGTGGCCACGTGGTCTGCCTGGCCTGCGTGGCCGCCCTCGCGCACCCGCGGTCGCTGGCCCTCGAATGTCCCTTCTGCCGGCGGGCCTGCCGAGCCTGTGACACCAGCGATTGCCTGCCGGTGTTGCACCTTCTGGAGCTCCTGGGGTCCACTCTTCAAGCGGCCCCCGCTGCTCTCAGCGCCGCCCCCTGCGCGCCCGGGGTGCTCACCTGTCACCATGCCTTTGGTGGGTGGGGGACTCTGGTGAACCCCACTGGGTTTGCACTGTGTCCCAAGACCGGACGGGTCGTAGTCGTGCACGACGGTAAGAGACGGGTCAAGATTTTTGACTCCGGAGGAGGAGGTGCACACCAGTTTGGAGAGAAAGGGGACGCGGCACATGACGTGAAGTACCCACTGGATGTCGCCGTCACCAACGACTGCCACGTGGTTGTCACCGACGCTGGCGACCGCTCCCTTAAAGTGTTTGATTTCTTCGGCCAGATCAAGCTGGTTGTAGGAAAGCAGTTTTCCCTGCCTTGGGGTGTGGAGATCACCCCTGAGAACCAGGTCCTGGTGACTGATGCAGAGGCAGGGACCTTGCACCTGCTGGAAGTGGATTTCCCCGAAGGGGTCCTTCGAAGGCATGAGAGGTTGCAAGCTCAGCTGTGCAGTCCCCGTGGGGTGGCTGTGTCTTGGCTTACTGGGGCCATCGCGGTCCTAGAGCACCCGTGGGCCTTGGGAACAGCAGGCAACAACACAAGGGTGAAGGTGTTCAACTCCACCATGCAGCTGATTGGCCAGGTGGATAGCTTCGGGCTAAACCTCCTCTTCCCCTCCAAAATAACTGTCTCAGCTGTGACCTTCGATCACCAGGGAAATGTGATTGTTGCAGATACCTCTGGGCCAGCCATCATATGCTTGGGAAAACCCGAGGAGTTTCCAGCCCTGAAGCCCATGGTCACTCATGGTCTTTCTCGTCCTGTGGCACTGGCCTTCACCAAGGAGAATTCTCTTCTTGTGCTAGATACTGCATCCCATTCTATAAAAGTCTTTAAAGTGATGGAGGGTAATGGAGGGTGATGGGGATCCTGGGGTCTGGAGTCAGACGCCCTGGTGTCATTAGGAGTGAATTGCGCCCTGGGTGAGTCGCGATCACGCAACCATCCAGGCAGGAATAATAATGGTAACTGGCTGACAGAAATAGTGGATTTGAGGCAGTTATTAAAAGACTAGTAACGAAGTTTGTCGTTTACTGAATGCCTATTTCCAATGTTAAGAAGTTTGCAAATCTTAGCTCATTTGCTCCTTAACACGAAGAGATGTAATTTCTATTATTAGTCCCATTAAACAGATCCAGAGAATTTTATATAATTTTTTTCGAGTCGTATTTACTGGGACAGTCATAATTGAACTCAATTCTGACTCTAAACCCCTTGCTCTTAAATATGCCACCAGAAGTTTAAAAAAAAAAAAAGAGTGAGCATAACTTATGCATGCTTTCCCTACAAGTAGCTAACTGGTTAAATGTACAAAGAAACGAAGAAAGGGGTCTCCATGGGGTTTTCAGAAGAAAAAGGATTTCATGTGGATGTCAGTCACCCTCAGCTGGGAGATCTCCCAATGACAGAGTAGGTAGATACCGATCTCAGGATTGAGTAAGATATGCAGGTAAACTCTTTCCCTATAAGGCAAAACTTGCTTAGCTGGTAGTGTATGCCAATAATCCCAGCCCTTAGGAGAATTTGGAGTTCAGTGCCATCTGCAGCTAACTAGTATGAGGCTAGACTGGGCTACAGGACATTCTGGTGTGTTTTGTTTTGTTAATTGGTGTCAGTGTTTCCTCGGGCACTGGGGACATCCCTGAGTGACAGGTTGAGCAAAGCCTGTAGAGCCACTGCCTGCTAGTGACATGGTTAGATGAGACAGAACATTCATGACAGAAATAATTTTGTTTGCTATGTGGTAATCTCTGCTGGCTAAAGGACTTTGTGACTGGAGTTTTCTCTGTGCACTTTAAAATGTGTTTCAAGTACCGTATACTCAATAAAAAAAAAAGCCCCCCCCCCAGAGCACTATAAACATGTCTTGCACTGAAGCATAACCTTGGCCCACTTAAGGGCTCCTTAATTCTGCAACTAAGGAGAATAGGAAGAAATTTGGGTGAAGTGCTGATCCTCTGTATATTTCATTTATTTATTTTAAGCAAGTGCCAAAATCTTTGAGTTTAGGGCTGTTGAAATTATACCAAATAATATAAATCTCCAAAGCAACAGAGAAATGTTTCCTGGGGGGATGCTCTTGAAAGGTGAGAGTTTGCTTTAGATGATAATGGACGCCGTGTCAGCAAAATAGTATTCTTTATACAAAGAAGCTGTTTCTGAGACAAGGTCTTGTGTATCTTAGTCTGGCCTTGGACTCGCTCTGTAGCCAAGGGTGACCTTCAACTTCTGATCCTCCTGAGTACATCTAAGTGCTGGGTTACACAGTCTTGCACCGGAATACCCAGGGCTCTTTGGTCCTGGACATAGACTAGGACCCAGGCCTTCACACATGCTAAGCATTCTACTGAGTTACAAAGAGTGACCACTGAAGGCTACCTCAAAAGTATGAGTGAGATGTCCTCCAAAAGATATGAAAGCTGACGTTAGGAGCCCAAAGTGGAAGCCTAGCTCCTGTGCCAAGCCATAAAGGTCCATGTTGCTTTTTAAAAGTCATTACATTTTTTTTAATTTGTGTGTTTATTTAGTGCGCTGGTATACATGCCATCATGTGTGTGGAGGTCAGAGGACAATGTGAGTCTGTTCTCTCCTGCCACCATCTGGGGGCCTGGGATTGAATTTAGGTCATCAGGCTTGGTGGCCAGCACCTTAACTCACAGTGATTTCACAGCTTCCATCACACAGTATGACATCTTGGGCACCCCATAGCACCATGGGTCCTCTGATAGGAACACCAGTGGCTGGTTTCTTCTCCCCTACCACCTACCCTTCGGCTGGGTATGGTGGCACATGCCTACAATCCTAGCACTTAGTAGGCTGAGGCCAGGTTGGGCTATATAGTAAGACCCTGTGTCAAACAGGCAAACAAGAAAAAATTAAATAAATTATCACCGGTGGATCAGTGACTTCACAGATATTTCAAATGTGTAACAGCAAAATTTCTACAGGAAGATATGAGTTCATTTTCAAGGAAGGAAATTATGAATCAATCTTACAATGTTTTCCTTCAGAACCATGGCATGTTAATAATGTTACTGCTCATTGGCCCAATTCAAAATGTTTTTTTTTTAATTCAAAAGATTTTTTTTTAAAAAAAGTATCAATCACATCTTTTAGTCTACACTCTCTGTGTATTTTTTTAGGAGAGCACATGTAGCACCAGGGTAGTCTGGAGGAGTTGCTTGCCACCAGGTGGAGAGTCATGTGTGTGTGTGTGTGATGCTATAACTGGCACTCTGGGGCAGCTAGCCTTTCTTGGGAGTAGAGTGGGTCAAAGTGCACAGCAAGAAGTATCTGGGGCAGGCAGACCTTCCTGAGTCTGTGATACAGAGCAGTTTGACCGATCTTCATCTCCAAGCATCCTTGGCTGAGGGACTGTTATCATCAACGTGTAATCTAAATTTTGTCTTCTATGCTGTGTTCTTTGAAGCAAGCCGAACTCCAGGTGACTAAAGATGTTGAAGAGGTCTTAGATAATCAGAAAGAAGTGGTCCTGGCAGATCATATACGGTGCCAACGTGACAGAGTAGAGCTGGAATGAGAGGAGAGATATGACCAGGAATAAAGAACCAAAGAGATAAAATTTTCCAAGATACCAGCCATGCTCCATCTACTGAGACCGTAGAAGCAAACACTGCACCCAGTGCACATTCTCACATCACCCTTTCCTCTTGCTCTCCAGCACTGTAAGCTGATTTTGACCTCACTTTACTCTCTAGACCTGGCTTTCCCCATCTTTTGCTTTTGACATTTGGAAAGATGCTTCGGGGTCTTAACTCTCTCTTCTAGCTTTGGTGCTAAGGGCTCAAACCATCAGACTTGGTAGGTCCTTGTTTAGACCCGTGGAGGTTCCACGTGGAGGGGGTACAGAACCTTTGGAGGAATATGTGTAATCCCATGTACATCAGAAAAATGAGCAAGAACCTCTGATGGTTGCAGATTTAATGTTCCTTATGCTTAGCACAGACCAAATATTATTATTAATAGTAATAATGATTATTATTATAATACATCCTTGTCAGATCACAGTGAGAAGTCTCTAGACAGGGGAAAAAAGATCCAGTGGAGGACTGGGGTGAGGAAGCAATTGCTATGGGATAATCTTTTTGTGCATTGTGAAAATGTATCTGTCTAAGGCACATTCTGATTGGTTGAATACAGAGTCAATGGCCAATAACTAGGCAGGAGAGATTGGAGGGACTTCTGGGAAAAGAGAAGGGAACTCAGGAGAAATCTGAGGTGCACAGAATTAAGCAAATAAGATGCAAAGCAGATATGGTATGGAGGAGAAATAATGAGCCACATGGCAGAATGTAGATGAATATACATTGGTTAATTAAGGTTATAAGAGCTAGTTGGGAACAAGCCTAAGATAAGGCCAAACACTCATAATTAATAAGAAGTAACTGTGTCATTATTTGGGGGCTGGTGGTCCAAAGCAGGCGCTCACTACATGCATTGGCAGGCTCAGTGGGTGAAGGCACTTGTCACCAAGCCTAAGTGCCTGAGTCAGATCCCGAGGTCCCACATGATGGAAGAAGAGAACCAACTTCTACAAATTGTTCTCTTACCAGTACATTTGTGCTGTGACATGTGCACACACACACACACACACATGTACATACTCACGCTCACACACATGCACACATGCACACACACCACATACTACACACACATGCACACACACAATGTAACAGCCATAACAAAATCCCCATAATGCTTCCAATCATTTCAACTCAAACTATTAGTATATTGATCCCTGGAGGTGCCTAGACTCTACTTCGCCTCTCTGCCAGACAACTGGTGCTATGATTTCTGTTTTTAGAATCCCAAGAACTTCTTCTTACACTGTGTGGCACCTTATATGGATGTTCCTCACATTATAGAGGAGTTACATCCTGAAAACTATTAGTTGAAATGATTGTAAGTTGAGAAAGCATCCAATGTACCTAATAGACATTTCTACCCTAGCTACCCTTCTACCTCAGCTACCCCTTCCACCCCAGCCAACCCTTCCATCCTAGCTACCCCTTCTACCCCAGTTACCTCTTCCACCCCAGATACCCCTTCTATCCCAGATACCGCTTCCACCCCAGCTACTCCCCCACCTCAGCAACCCCTTCTACCTCAGCTACCCCTTTCACTCCTAAAGCATGAATTCTAGTTGATATTTAATGAAAACCCTGAGCCAGACATTAGGAGAAAGCTGGAATATCAGAGAGAGGAAACAGACCACATTCAGTTCTCACCCAGCCAATTTCTCAAGCTGAACTGGGTAAATGCTATGTCCTCCACCTGACTGGTTGCTCTTACAGAATACCTCAAAGTCTGTCTATTCCTGCTTTAAATATCTTCCCCATCCAGTTGTTTCACTTCTGGGTTCAACTCTACATCATAATCCTAGAGTTAGGATTAAAGGTGTGAACTACTACTATTTGGTTGTTAGGCCTTGAACTCACAGAAATCACAAAAGATCTCTGTCTCCTGAGTGATGGGATTAAAGGCATGAGTTACGGTTCTCTGACTGTCATGGCTTGACTGTGAGTGATTCTGTTCTCTGATATTCCAGGCTGATTTTATTAAATATAAAATATATCATCACACAGCCCAGCTACCCCTTCCACTCCAGCCTAGCAACACAGCATACCATAAAAGGAAGGCCATTGTTGCTCGTGGAACAGCTGGCTGGAAACTGTGGCCCTTTGACTATGTTTGACATTGTAAGAGAATACCACACTGTATCTCTCACTCTTAAGAAAATGCCAAACTTCAAAACTGAAGTTATATATTTTTCCAAACACATATCCTCTCACAGCATCAAAGTAGAAAAACCATCAATGGAACCATTGGTAGAAAAACTACCGATGGAATCATTGTGAGTTGAGGCTGTCTATACAAATACATCCCTGATCCTCTAACCTGCGTGGAATTTTCTACTTTCTTGCAAAGAAAGTATCTAGCAGAAGTTATACTTCTCTCTCTCTCCCTCTCCCCCCTCTCCTTTTGAGATAGTCTTACCTTAGCAGTCCTCACACTTGTAATCATCCTCCTGTCTCTGTTACCTCTTGACTTAGTTAAGGTTTCTCTTGCTGTGAAGAGACACCACGGAAACTCTTACAAACATTTAATTAGGTGGCTGACATTTTCATAGGTCTAGTTCATTATCAGCATTGGACATGGCAGTGTGCAGGCAGACATGATGCTGGGGAAGGAGCTGAGAGTCCTACATCTTGATCCCTGAGCAGCAGGAAGTGAACTGAGACACTGGGCATAGCTTGAGCATATGAGACCCCAAAGCCCGCCTCCACAGTAACACACAAGGCAAAGCCACCAAAGCCACACTTCCTAATTGGGCCCCTCCGAAGGAGCTCAATTACCTTTAAACCACCACACCTCCCAAGTGTCAGAATTCCTATATCCAGATACAAAAGCTATACTATTTTGCTGATCTGTTTGCAGAAAATTGGGCTTAAGCCTACAAGTTTGGGTGCCAAAAAATAAGCTAAGTCTGAAGGAAGTAGAGCCCTCCCATGAACACAATCCTAGTGTCCCTGAGACCAGAGCACAAGTGAGAACTCCTATGCCAGGGGTCCTAATAGTTAAGTTATAAACAAGACACACAGATCCTCCTACTTTGGCAAAGGTAAATAAAAATGTTAACAACATACTCTCATTGTAATCTGGAAAGTCAAATTGCAGTTTTGAATATCTGGAGGTTTCCCTCAACTTGGCAATGCTGCATTTTAAGAAAATTGTGGTGATACACACTTGTAATCCTAGCATTTGAGACTGAGGAAAGAGAACCTCAAGGTCCAAGCTAGCTTGGACTCCATAGTACAACCCAGTCTCAAACCAACTAAAACATAAAACTTAAGCCAAGCTGAAATGCATTTAAAGGTTATGAAGAATTTGCAGACTTCATTTTCTATTGGTTTTTACCTAGAATGTAATCCTTCATGAAAGACGTTTGTGCTGCTCAAAGATGTATCTCTTATGCCTGACACCTTGTAGGCATTCAGATTTATTTTTGAATTAGTGTGGGTTTCTTCCCCTAAAGAAATTTTCTAGACTGTTTTTCACTCACTGATAATGTGTGAAGTAGCACAGGCAGCTAGGGACTTTGGAGAAATGGTTTAAAAATCAAGTGGTCTGTGTTGGGTTTGCTGATGACTCAGAGGTGCAGAGGCCCTGTGGTGGCTTTGTGGTAACCATCTTGGCTTGGTGTGAAGATCTGTGTGTTTACAGCTGCCATGTTTTCTGTCTTCAGCCAAGTACTGAATCCTGAAGTCCTGGAGATTCCCTAGGCTCACATCTTTGGTCAAACCTCCAGCAACCAAAGGCAGTATCCCCAGTTAACTCTTTCATGTCAGAAAGTGATTTCAAACAGCTCTGGAGGCCCAAGGAACTCAGTGTTCATGGGTCACATGCTTGAAGCACTGCTGAAGTCACCTCCAAGTTAATTTAGGCTAATAATTGGTTCATAAAGTGGTTTCTTCCTTTCTCAGGGATGAACCACTTAGGAGGGCTGGCCACAGGCATTTGCTGACTCCAAGCTGCAAGCATAACATATAATGTGTTCTTTACCATAGCTGGCCAACAGTCCCCGTATTACTGAAAAGTGTTGACATTCGAGGAGTAATCTCCTAGCAAGGGATTCTGGCCAAATGATTGGTTTGACAAATAATGACATAGAAGCAGCTACAGGGAAAATTCTAAAGTCATTTACAAATTGTGCTTCAAGTCACTTACTTTTAAGAATGGAAAAAAATTATAATTTTTTTATTATTATTACAGTGTACTTAAGCTCCAACTGAGGCCTAAAGAAACAGAAAACTGGCTGAGGTTCTACAGTTAAGGGATGAATTAAGCAGGAATAGGCTCCAATTTGTCCTATCTAGTGGGAGAGGATTTGAAATTCATTAGCTGAGGACACACACACACACACACACACACACACACACACACACACACACACACACATCTTTGCAATTTGCACAGTGGCCCATGAGAACATTGCTTTTTTCCACATTGACTGCTTTGATCAGGACCTTGAGACCATTCTCTTGAGTTGTTACACATGTAAACCTATACATGTGGTGACATACTGTAGACCAGCTGGGCAGGACAGAGAAACCTTTGACTATATTTATGGGCCAGAATCATAGGACTCAGTCCCTAAGTGCCAGTTCTGTTCATGGTCATCGGATGTAGTCTGTGCTCCATCTTGTCACAGAAAAGAGACTGTATCTGCAAGAAGCCCCTTAAAAACTTAGTGGCCAGCAGATCAGTGTTTGCCTGGCGTTAGAAAACAATCCATTTATTCAATCTTTACAACATCTCTTGAAGTAGCCAGATTTTCTCAAACTGACTTTTCAGGTGGAGAAACTGGGGTTCACAAAAATTGAGGACCTTCCCAAGATGACATAGCTGAACCCTGGTATTTTTGACTTAGGAGAATTAAGTTTTTTAATTTAAATGTATTTTTCTTGTGTGTAGACGTTTTATCTGGAGGATCTTCAATAGGATTTGGGGGAGAAGGTTTCATGATGAGAATCAAGTTCAGTGAATTCTTTTAAGTCATCTGCTTTCACTTAAAAAAAAAAAAAATAGAATGAGTCTGCTGTCAGAATTGCCAGTGTTCTGTAGCTTTCTGACTAGACTATCGGGTAGGACCAACTCAGGGTACCAAATGGTAGTCCAAGAAGACTTTACTCTTTCCAAACTTGGATGCTTCAATATTCTCTTCTAGTTCATCTTCTTGTCTCCTAAGAGGAACAAAAGCAATGGAATGTGTATGTATTACATGAGGAGGCTGGCTTTCGCTATAGGATTTGAGAAGGCCAACAGCAGCCATCTGCAGGCGTTAGAAACAGAGAAATGGTAGCTGATTCCTCAGGCCATGAAGCCTCGCCAGTCCTGATCTGTTACTGAGGATCTAGAGGATTCCTGAAAAGCTGCCGGTTTTCAGTCTGCCTCAGAAGGCAGAAGAGGCTGCGGTCTGATGGCCGCAGAGGATGGCAGCCCCAGCAGCACAGGGGGACAGATGCTGTGAGGAAGGAGTGAAAGCAGGCAGTCAATACTGCCTTTCCTTGGACTTCTTCCCATCTGGGCCGCTGTTGGAAGCACTGCCCACTCTGAGAGTTAGTCTTTTCTCACTCCATTAACCCTCTTTGGAAGGAAGCTCACAGGCACACCCAGATGTGTATCTTCTAGGCAAGTCCATTCACAATCAAGATTAGATATTACAGTACAGTGTTCTTTCCTTGGTGGTTATTTCTTTCCCACTCTAAACTACAGGAGTAACACATGTCTATTGGAGTGTTGAAAAGATGCAGCTAAACATAAAGATGCTTAAGCACTTTCAATTAAAAACAAACTCCTATTACTATTTTTGAAGAGTTGACTGTTGCCAACCAGGATTAATGTTTTTAGAAATCACGTCATATACCCAAATTTCATAAAACACTCAAGACATTACATAAGCCACACATTCTCCTGCCCCAAAAGGAAAAAAAAAATTAGGGACATGCAACTAAACATGAGAAGCAAAGCTCCATGAGCCTTCGAGAGAGCACAAAGACAACAGACATCTGCCCTCCTCATGTCCAGCACTGCAGTTCAGGAGGATCACGTGACCAGTTCTTCCTGTGATGTGAGAGGCCAGGAAGAACCAAGACAAAGGTGATGCAGCTACAGATAAATGTTGAGGTTAAGCTGAGCTCTCATGTTCCATAATGCCAGCTTTGCAATCTGCACAGATAAAATGCTACACTTAGGTTTTACCCGGAATTTAAGCAGGCTAATTTAGCACTAGGCTTCCCATTTGATGAACATTTCCAACAAGAGTAAAGTTCAGTTCAGCTTATGCGTTCAGGACTCTTTTGCATTAATTATGAGCACACATTAATTACCGTGTTGTGGGCTGAAAAGGGTGAGCTCTTTAAACGTGTGAAATCAAACGCTGGCATAGAGGAAGAAGCTTTGTGTCTCCCTTAACTCTGCAGGTAACGAGGATGAGAAAACAGAACAGCTCTAACTTCTTCAGCCACTGAGATCCTCTATCCAGCCATGCTTTGATGCGCGCGGTATCCCCAAGTTGTCTTCCCTGTGCTGACCTTCTTCCAAGGTGTTCTCTTGGAACACCTGTGCAGTCAAAGCACTAATGATGTGCTCAGACTGTGAAATCTGTGACAGAGGAAGCTAATTCCGTCACATCTGAACTTAATTTCCACATGGCCATAACTAGTCTTCCCCCATGGACACTAAAATATGAATCTTTTCTTCCAAATGTGGGGATATGTTTCAAATATAATAAAAACATGGTACACACTGTTAGTCCCAGCACTTGGGAAGCAGAGACAAGAGAATCTCTGTGAGTTCAAAGCCAGCCTGGTCTTCAAAGCAAGTTCCAGGACAGCCAGGACTGTTGCACAGAAAACTCTGTCTGGAAAAAGCAAACAAAGACTAGAAGAGGTGGATCTGTCCTCTGATATCTCAGACTGTTTTTATTATATTTGAAACATATCCCCACAGTCAAATAAAAATTCTGACAATATTTTACTGGTTAAATTTTCTAGAAGTCCTTCATAAGTAAGAAGGTAGGGATATCCAAATGTAACCCTTATCATCTGTGGAGTTCTCTGCCCTGCGGAGATTAGGTTCTACTGGTCTGATAAAAATGAATTGGAAAATATCTCTTCCTTTAATCTCCAAAATAATTAGTGCAGCATTATTGTAACTGTTTCCTTGGTGTCAGATAGGAGTCACTAGCAAATTAGCAAACTCTCTGGGTCAAAAATTGTCTTGTTTCCAAGATTTTGTTTAATTATGAATTTCATTTCTTTTCTATATAAGGAATAGAGATAGTTTGGGCTATATGTTATTTTTCTTTTATAAAAAGTATTTTTCAAGAAAAATTTCCAGTTAAACCAAGTTGTGGTGATGGTTGATAATGATATTCACAGTATGCTACTTTTATCGTTTAGAGTCTGTAAGGCCTGCATTGTGACTCTTCCATCCTTCCCAATATTGCTGATATAGACTTGCTTTGTTTTTACTGATCTGTCTAATATGGATTTTATTGATTTGTTTATTTCAAAGGGTGAGTTTTGGCTTTGTTAATTTTATTCTTTTTAATCTTACTGATTTTTGTCATCTCCTGAGTCTGCTTTTTTTTGGGGGGGGGGGTGGTTCTGTGTGCCCCAGGTAGAAACTCTATCACTGAGCCTGGTTGGGGGAGGGTGTTTGTATGCACCAGGTAGGAACCCTATTACTGAGCCTGGTGTGTGTGTGTGTGTGGGGGGGTGTTTGTGTGCCCAAGGTAGGAAGCCTATCCCTGAGGCGGGGGGGGGGGGGGGGGTGGGGGGGGGGTGTGTGCCCCAGGTAGGAACCCTACACTCAGCCTGGTGTGTATGGGGAGGATGTTTCAGTTCACCCTCCCTCCTCTCCTCCCAGTCCCTTCCCCATCCCCCTCTCCCCCCCCCAATCCACTCCTATTTAGTTTCTGTTTAGAAAAGGGCAGGTCTCCTATGCGCATCAACAAAACATCAAGTTGCAGTAAGACTAAGCCCCTCCCCATGAATTAATGCTGGGCGAGATGACTCAGTATGAGGACTCAGGTCCCAAAGGGCAGTAACAGAGTCAGAGACAGCCCCTGTTCTCACTGTTAGGATCCCACAAGAGGACCAAGCTACACCACTGTCACATGTACAGAGGGCCTACCTAGGTCAGTCCCATGCAGGCTCCCTGGCTGTCAGTTCAGTTCCTGTGAGCCTCTGGGAGCCCTGTTAGTTGATTCTGTGAGTTTTCTTATATCTTGAAGAAACAAAATTGGATGGCTACGGAAGGAACATGGATCTGGGAGGGTGTATGTATGAGATGCATTATATGAAATGTTCAAAGAACCAATAGAAAATGAGGAAAAGCCAGGAGTGAATACTGCTCTTGCACAGGACTTGGATTCAGTTCCCAGCACACACATCAGGTAGCTCACAATTACCAATAGATCCAGAGATCTTACTTGCCCTATTCTGTACTCCCGGGCACCTGCACTCACAGAACACACACACACACACACACACACACACACACACACACACACACACACACAAACCCTGAAAACAATAAACATAAATCTTTTTAAATGAGTAATATGATGATGTGAGGGAGCCTGAGAATAGTTTTGATTCCAGGCACATATCACTCGGTCAGGAAATCCAGAATAAATGCTACAGCATCTGAGGATGCATTGATTCCATAGGCTATTTTACAGTCAGTTTAGAATATCTGGTGCCAGTTTACATATTAAATTTTCAGTGAGGTGCTATCTTTGTGGTGAAGTTGGCCAATAATTTATGAACAATATTTAGCACCATCCCTTCATGAGATCACCATCAATGAAAGACTTCCCAGGAGGATGTGACCTTCACTTGGGTTCCATATTCTCTCTTCCAGCCAAGTTAAACTCATTACCATCTCCCTCCTGGGGAGGCTGGGCAAACCCCAGCGCTCTCCTGCTGGTACATTCTGAAGCTGGCTCCTCTGGGGCTTTTAGGTTTCAGGTCTCTATTTAGTAAGGGGCTTTAGCTAAAGGTTTTTATCTGGGACACACCATCCAGGACACAGGCTTGTCACTGGCCCCAACTAGACTGGATGACAGCCCTGACCCTGCCCTACTACTCGCAGACCCAAATTGTCATAACAAATACTTTCCTAATTTGCAGATGATCCCTACTGGAGGAAGGGGGGGCTGTCCACTGCCTGTGCTCTTGCCATGTTCTGATGCTCTGCATCCATCAAAAGGCTCTGCTGGGTCAAGGCTGGAATAGACACTCTGACCCTGAGGGTGCTACTTCTGTCCCTGTCGCTCAGCTTCAGTAGCTCAGGTGGCAGAGCTCTTGCACTCTTACCAGGGAATGATCCAGTTCAAATCTGTCATTCACTGTGACATGTTCTTTGTCACCTGCTACTACAAGGCGAGCATGTGCTGGCTTATTTCATGTCACCTTGACACAGGCTAGAGTCATAGGGAAAAGAGAACCTCAAGAGAAAGAAATGTCCCCACCAGGCTGGCCAGTGGGACATTTTCTTAGTGATTGTCGTGTGGGGGAACAACCCAGGAAGTAGCATCCTCTATGGCTTCTGCTTCACTTCCTGCTACCAGGTTTCTGCCTTGAGTTCTTGCCCTGGTTTCCTTTGATGATGGACTGGGATATGTGAGTGTAGTCAAATAAATAATTTTCTCTTCAGGCTGCTTTTGGTCATGGCGTTTTATCACAACGTTAGAAACCCTAATTAAGACAGCACCCACAATCCCCAAATCTGAAACTTACAAGGCTTCAAAATCTAAAATGTTTGAATTCTAACAAGTAGAAAGTTCCTTATCAGAACTTATGTCACAGATCATAACCAAAAAGCATATTTTTTTCAAACATTATGGAAAGTGGGCTTAAGACACTGACTGTGTTTACAGTTTGGATGAAACATAACAAACTTGTTTAGACATGGGTTGCAAGCCCAGGTGTCTCATTAGGTAATATGCAAATATCCCAACTCTGACATGGCCAAGAAACCTACCATCCCAAGCATTGATGAGATACTAGGTTCCTGTAGAGAACTCCATAGTTATGAAGTTTAGAGTAGGAAGCTAAATAAGATCTTTCACCATTTTGTTTTGTTTAAGATAAAGGGCCTGGATTTTTGGACCTAGCTTCAAGGTTTGGATCCACAGTCCCACAGAGACACAAAGATGTTTACATTAATTGTACGCTGATTGACCTGGGGCCCAGGCATATGACTTGCTAACACTTTACCCTAAAACTAACTCATAATTCATATCCTGTTCAGCCATGTGGCTCGGTACCTTTTCTCAGAGCAGCATAGTTGTCCTCTGCATCTTCTGGCTTCTCTGTAGCATTTCTGCTCTGTGCTTCCTGTTCCCAGAGTTTTCTCAGTCTGGTAGCCCCGTCCACACTTCCTGTCAGCCTTTGGCCAATAAGTGTTTTTATTAAACTAGTGGGTGACACAATTATTTACAATGGAACAACATAATCCCCCTACACTGAAATGACTTTTTAAATGTTCCTTAGATACATAAAACTTTAAAGTTTACTACAATCCCAGAGATGCTAATATCTACAAACTCTGATGCCTATAAATGAATAATCCAAACCTGAGGGGAAACTCAGGCAAAATAAGCTACACAGGAGAAAAAAATGGGATGCTAAGCTGTGCTACACATTTCATTCAGAAGTGGAGTGTACATAGGGCATCTTTTCTGCATGGATACAAAGAGGTGAAAGATAAATGGATAACATCAGCTCACTTGACTCCTGACTTACTTTGCTTCTTTTCCTCATTGTGTTTCACTTCTTCTACTGGTGAACACCTTCTCTAGCTACCATAGTTACTTAAAATCAGTCACCATAGTAAATATAACCGATGCATATTATAGACCCCTACCCATATAGAAAATAATAGACTGTAACCACCTAAGAAAAGACGTCCTGTATTTACAAGTTAAATGGATTTTTTTTTTACTGGAGTACTTCAGTACTCTGTGCCATTAATAATGTATTATTAATAATAAATCAATAAATTTATTCTGCATTATAAGGGTGGGTAAGGTTACACATTGGCTATGGTACTTTATAAACCATGGTATCACAAATCTAGCACTGGGAAATGCCTTTGGAAGCAAGAATTTGCACATTTCTCCTCAAAGCTGAACAGTCACCTCTCTTGATGATTCAACCTGTCTCCACTTCTTTATTTTTCTTTTTCCTTCCTTTCTTCCTTCTTTTCTTGAGACAGAGACTCATGCTATAGCCCAAGCTGGCCTTGAACTCATGACAATCCACCTACGTCAGCTTCCCAAACACTAGGATTATAGAAGTGGACCATCACAACATTTCCTTTGGCATTCTTTCCAGATACCACATTCATTTATCAATCTCCCACTAACACCTGCATTCTTCCCAATTCATACACTCAGTTGTCTTGGTTATCATTTCTATTGCTGTGAAGAGGCACCATGACCATACCAACTCTTATAAAGAAAACCAATTAATTGGGAGTGTCTTACAGTTTCGGAGTTTTAGTCTATTACCATCATGGCAGGAAATATGGTATGCAGGCAGACATAGTGCTGGAGTAGGAGCTGAGAGTTCTACATTTAGATAGGCAGGCAGCAGGAATAGACAGTCACACTAGGCACTAGGCCTAGCTTCCTCATTGTATACCTCAAAGCCAACCCTCAGTGATATACTTATTCTAACATCATCACACCTACTCCAACAAGGCCATACTTCTTAATACTGCTCTTCCATATTAGTAAGCATTCAAACATATGAGTCTATAAGAACCATACCTATTCAAACCACCACACTCAATAGTTCTCTGGTTATGATTCTTGTATGTGAAGGTTTTATTCTGTGGATAATGAGGTGTACTGAGCATCAATGCCTCTGGCAGGTTTTATTTAAGCAAGAATGACTGCAGTGTCCCACTCTGAAGGTCAGAAGCAATGCTGACTTAATTATATATCAATAGAATCCTGCCTCCTGTGAGCTTGTGGGAAAGGCTATATACCCATGCCTGTTGTTTTTGGGTTCAATACAGTGGCTGCATCTTAAGCAGCTGCTGTCCCAACCAGTAATTGCGACTCTGCAGCTACCAGCCGTGGTTCAGCCACATGGGCTGCAGCCAGGTGGGGATTCTGTTCCCTCAGGCACTGGCTCTATCATGGCTGCTAAAGAAAACTTTATCTAAATCTCTATCCCTCTATAGAACTCAGAGTTCAAAGGTTGAGGTGAAACCCTGCTAGTTCAGAGAGGCTAAATAGCAAGTAGCTAACCCCCCACCCCCCCCCACCCCCCCCCACCCCCCACCCCCGCTCAGTCTCCCAAAAGGACCATCCTTCTGATATGCCTCCACTTAAGAATCACAGGTACACATGGTTCCTCCCTACCACTTCCTGTCAGCTAGTTGCTGACTCAGAAACAAATGTAGCTAACAAAAGGAGCAGAAACAAGTGTAATACAACTTTACACAGTTAAGATTCCACAGCACATGCCTTCAGGAGACTACAAGAGCCGTGAAAGCCACTGTCCCCCATTTGGTCACAGTCTTCCTCACAGCCAGGAGCCTGGCAGTAAGGCCTGGACCTCTCTGAGAACACCAAAGCTTCAAGCCATGCTCCTGACTGGCAGCATGTCACAGGCAAGTCAGACTCAGCTCAGCCTCTCCTCTACAGGTAGGCTGGTCCCAGGGATGGTGGTATTTGTTTTCTGACTAGGGCCTCTTCTTTGGAAGGTCTGTAGCAGTAATTACTATGTATGCTTCTGTCTTTTCTCTCATAACTATTAAGTTTAGCTTGTGTTTTGTTTTGAGATATGGTCTTAAGGAGCCCAGGATTGCCTCCTCAAACATATCTATGTAGCCAAAGCTAGCCCCCCCCCCACACTTTTTTCTGCCTTCACCTCTTGAATTTTGGGAAAACAGCTGTGACCACCATACCAGATCTTTCTAAAGTATTCTGCATTGTGTGAATTTGCTTTCTTGTGTCCTCAGAGTTCTATTGGTCATCTCTGCACAATGGATAGAGTGTGTTCATATTTAAAATTCTGCAGGAGGTGCAGAGATGGCTCAGAGGTTAAGAGCACTTGCTGCTCATACAGAGGACCTGGGTTTAGTTCCCAGCACCCCCACAGAGACTCCCACCCTCCTGTTCCAGGGATTCAATTCCTCCTCTGGCCTCTTCAGATACGGCATGCACATGGTGTAGACATACATGCAAACATTTATATACATAAAATAAAAATAAGGAAATCTTAAAAAAAAAAAAAAAAACATAAAATCTGCAAGGCCTAACATCATAGCTGCAGGCATAACACTGATGCTTCCAAACAATAGGCTCTGGAATTGACAGTTGTGCTGAAACAGTTGAATTAAAATAATATTTTTACACTTTTAATTTTTGTCACAGGCCTTCATTTCCTTTTGGCAAATTGCTTATGTTTTTTTTTTTTTTTTTTTTCTCCCACCCTAAAGCTAAGATGCACTTTGCACAAATCTGTCTTTGGCAAGAGTTTCAGGAACACTGATGAAGGACATTGGTGTCAAAGCCAGGCAGATGATTTAAAGGCTGGGTAAGATCAGCGGTCCTGGGGAGATCTGGAAAACCTTTACAAGAGCCCATTGGTGTCATTTCCGTTTTCAGTACTGTCATGAGAAGCCACCCCAAACTAGATTCTCACAGGCTGACGTTCAGTTGCTTTTAACCCCTTCTCCAGCTCTCCTGACACACGCACACTCCTGAGAATTCCCACAGATGTACACTGGGCTGGCTCCAGAGAGTCAGCACTTAGCTTTAATCCACCTTTTGTTTCTCAATTACCATTTGTTTCTCTTGTTGTCCTCTATGTGACTCTGATCTGAGACTTTCCCAAAAGGACAAACGCTATGCAAAACTGGGTTGGGAAAAATCTGGCTCACTGTGATATTCTTTAATGGAGAATTTGCTTTTGACATTGTCCCTTTAGAAACTTAACATTTGGGGGGATATGGAAATCAACTTGCTAAAAGTGTAAATTAGAGAATAATAAAAATGCCCTTGGCTAAGGGAAGGTGTCTCAGTTTTCTTTCCATGGACCCATGGGAAACCACACTGGAACAACAACATCCTTCAATAGTTCATATTGAACCGAAGTCAACCTACGGATGGCTGTTGTCACATAGTCCTATTAGCTAAGCATCTGGTCATTTGTCATCACACAGTTTAAAATATATTTATTCTATTTTTAGTTGTGTGTGTGTGCATGTGTGTGAGTATGTGCACAGTATGAGGTTTCTGGCCCGACTTTTCTGGCCTAATCTCAAGGTTTAGGCCCATGGACCGCAGACCCAAAGACCCGAAGACCCGCAGTCCCACAAAGACACGCAGAGGCTTACTATAGTTTTAGGCTGATCAGCCTCAGGCCCAGGCATATCACTTGCTAGCTCTCTACCCTTCATCTAATCCATGTCTCTTGTTCAGCTATGCGGCTCAGTTGAGCAGCATAGTTGTCCTCGGCTTCCTCTGGCTTCTCTCTGGTGCTCTGTCTGGTGTTCTGCTTGGCGTTCTGTTCTCAGAGTTTTCTTAGTCTGGTAGCCCCACCCACACTTCCTGCCTGCCTTTGGCCAATCAGCTTTTTATTAAACCAGTGGGTAGGACAGTTATTTTCCATGAAACAACACAATGCCCCTACGTGTGTGTGTGTGTGTGTGTGTGTGTGTGTGTGTGTGTGTGTGTGTGCATGTGTAAGAGCAGGTGCATTCGGAGTACAGAAGAGGGCATCATATCCCATGGAGCTGGAGTCATAGGCAGCTCTGAGGCATCTGACGTGGGTGCTGGAAATCTACCTCACACTCTCTACAGAGCAGTATGTGCTCTTAACTGCTCAGCCATTGCACTGGTCCATATCATTAGACATTTTAAAACATTTTGCTTTAGACTGAGATGCCCCTCTCCCATTCTTTGTCTCCTTGGCATACCGGAAGAGAACTGTACCCCACCAATGCGATATCCTCGAGTCCCTCACCAAATCTTACCTTAAGATTCAGCAAAGGTGGTACCCATTACCTACACAGAATGCCCTTCCCCGGATGTAACTGAAGGAAACTAGAATAGAGATGATCATTGTCCTGGTAACACCCAGATCCCTCCCAGGAAGGATGAGGCAGACACAATTCACCCCTGTGAGCCCGAGCACTGCGCATCATGTAACCAGGTAGGCGCTTTCTGGCTGCACATTGGTTTAAGAAAGTTACCTGTTTGGCGTCAGCTATCAAAACATGATGTTAATTTCAATAGCTGAAGAATGACAGGGTTTGGACTTAGAATATTCTCATAACCATGACTTCTTTCCCTTTGTTTGGGATGTCATGTTGTATCCAGAACCTGTAACTGACCCGGATTTCAGGACTAGATCAGACTGGCAGGCCAGTGAAGCAGAGACTGTGTCTCATCAGAGTGACCCCGGCTCTGTGCTGCTGTAGTGGCACCAGCTTGTCCAACTGTCCTAGCTTCCTGACTCACCTGGATTCTGGATGAAGCCTTAATGCCTTTCAGAGTAGAGGTGCACTTTATCACACGTGTATCCAGGGATTCAGTCTAGATGAGGCAAGGCCTTGGCTGGTTTCTTCTATTGAAACAGCAAAGGATGAGGACACCCTGACTAAAATTCTCACTCCTGCCAAGTGTACCAGTAGGATACTTTCGGTAACAAGCAATGGAAAACCCAACTCAAGTTAGCTTAAATAAGGACATTTACTAGCCGACATCATTGTGCCAGAGGCAGGGTGGCTCCAAAGTTCATCAACTCAGTAACTCAACAATGTTAGATCACCTGTGTCCTGTAACCCCTTTGTGTTAGTTAGGTATTTCTTTAGTTGCTATGACCTTGGGACAAGAGAGATTGTTGCGTGGTTAAGTGTGCCGGCTGCTCTTTCAGAGGATCTAGCAGTTCTCAGCACCTATGTGGGCCAAGTCCTGTCACAATTTTTCTCTCCCCATACCAGACCAGTGTAAAGATCTGAAGCAGGAAGCCACTGAATGTTTTAACAAAGAAGTCACATACTGTGATCACAGTCTTCTGAAATCTCTTTTCATTTTATCATCTTAACATCAGTGGATGAACACCAGAGTTGAAAAGTTTACCATTCTGCAGCTCATCCCAGTGATGATGACTCTGCTGTGCTATTGGCTCAGGCCTGGTGTGAAATGATGGATCAAAAGACCATCCAAACTTTGGGGGTTTACTCAGTACTCACTTAGTAATGGTCTAGTGTGGAGATGCTCGCTATGGTAGCTTGTGCTGATGGAAGGAGAGAGTGAACGTTAGGTCCAAGGCTGTAAAGGCTCCCGAAGGCAGGAGAACCCTCTAAAAAGTTCCCAGTAAGGCAATGATCAGACTACAAAGCTCTACGTGGATACACAATGTGTAGTTGCTTAAATTATTTAAATCTAAGTGCCAATGAGCTTCCTCACCAACCACTTTGCCATTCAAAGACAATGCTTGTCCTGATGCCCTGTGTGAGTGAGCTCTTTGTGGTCTAGACATATCTTTATTCATTTCCATCATTAGAGTCTCTCTCTCTCTCTCTGTGTGTGTGTGTATTCATATGTTCACATTTATATATGGAGGTGCTTGTTCACATGTATGTGTGTGTATGTGGGGGGGGTCAGAGGTCAACCTCCGATGTCCTTGTCTTTTGAGACAGGTTCTTACTTTTACCTGGAGTTTTCTGGCTCAACTGGTTGTCTAGTGAGCCACAGGGATCTGCCTGTCTCTGCCTCTGAAGCACTAGGATTACAAACATGTACCACCATTCCTGACCTTTTTTCAAGGGTTCTTAACATCAGACTCAGGTCTTCATGCTAGCAGGGCAAGCATTTTATTGGCTATCTCCCGAGTCTCTAGAGTCACTATTTTATTGTCCCATCGTAGATTACCATAAATTTAATGGCGTAAAATCACGTGGTTATTGTTTCTCAGCTCAAAGTCTAGGCACAATATACCTCCACTCTCTCCTTAGATTCCCATGAAGCTGAAATTAAAAAGTAACTGGGCTGAATTCTTGACTCAAGCCTGAGCTTGACTACAGAAGCTTCACTTCCAACCTCATTTAAGTTGTCGACCAGGAAGATTAAAAAAAAAAAAAAGGTGGGTTTCTAGTTGCCACAGGACTAAGGTGTCTGTGTTCTTCATGGCTGTTGGCTGAGGACTACCCAGAGAGGTTGCTTACAGATTCTTGGCTTGTGGCCACCTCCAACTTAAAAGCCAGCAGTGAAGAAACTCCCTGATAAGTCTTTTTCATGCTTCCAATCTCTTTTTATAATCCTAGAGCTTTGATATGGTCCACATGATTGTATTCAGGCTCGTTAAAATAATCTCCTTTCTTAAAGGCACATACATCACCTGATCACTGGAGTGCACAGAGCACCATATTCAAAGCAGTGGATTATGCTGTGTGCATATGCCAAGGGCCAGTAATTTCAAGTAATATCCACAGAACCCAAATCCCTTGAGGGATATAAATGGATAGAGAATGTTCTAGAACCTAGCACAGTGTCTTGCCATTGATACAACTCAGCTAAGACTACTGATCTGGAAAAAGGCATCTATCTATACCATTCTATTTAAAATAGCCTAACTTTTGCCACTCAGTGTCCCCTCTTTATCTCCAGAACTTATCACAACCTGACACGTTACATATATGGATGGATTGTCCTTTACCTGGATGCATAAGATCAGAAATAATACAGGTTCAAATCTGTTAAATTTACATGTACAGAACTGGGTATCTTGGCCATGACTAAGCATGGAATCCCATACATGACATGTTTTATACACAGAATCAAAGGAAAATAACTGTATTTAATATTTTAAGATAATTTTGTGCGTGGAAGTGGTGAACTGGCCCCCATAAGCTCATAGAGGGTGGCACTAATAGGAAGTGTGGCCTTGTTGGAGGAAATGTGTTACTGTAGGGCCAGGCTTTAAGGTCTCTTATGCTCAAGCTATGCCCAGCGTGGACACAATGGCTTCTGCTGCCTGCAGATCAAATTGTAGTATTCTCAGGCCCTTCTCCAGCACCATGTCTGCCTGCAAACCGCCAGACCTCATCATGATGATAATGCACTAAACCTTTGCAACTGTAAGCTAACCCAATTAAACGTTTTTCTTTGTAAGAGTTGCTGTGGTTGTGGCGTCTCTTCGCAGCAATAGGAACCCTGATTAAGATGGGTGCCAAGATGACACAATGGGAGAATTTTCCACAAACAGTCCTGAGACACTGAACTCCCAGCTGCAAGAGTTGGACCCTCATGACGAAGAAAGAATTAACTATAGGAACTAAAAATATGACACTTGCAATTTAAAGCATGGGTTGGGAATTTGATGCCTAGACATCTTGTGAAAAGTACCATCAATAAAGGCAAAAACTAGAAAAGCGGACTTCATAAAATTTAAATTTGTGTGTGTCAATAAGGAGGAAGACAACATATAATATAGAATATATATGAATGTATAAGATCTTGAATATATATAAATATATTTTGAGTAGAATATATATGACTTGGAATTTTATCTGGTAAGTGTCCAGTACCTAGAATTTGCAAATATTTCTTTAAGATTTATTTTATTTTATGTTATTATGTATGAGTGTTTTGCTTGCTATACTACACTAAGATTCACAATTTAAGAACAAAAATCACACCTATTTAAAAATGCAAGAAGGGGATGTGGTGGTTTGAATAGTAATAGACCTCATAGTCTCATATATTTGAAGACTTGGCCTTCGGTTGGTAGGACTGTTTATGAAAGACTAGGAGGTGTGGCCTCATTGGAGGAAGTGTGTCACTGGAGGTAAGCTTTAAGGATTCAAAAGCCCACAGTTACTCATACTCAGTCTCCCTGTGTTTCTCTCTCCCTCCCCACCTCTCTCTCTCTCTCTCTCTCTCTCTCTCTCTCTCTCTCGTGCTTGTGGGTCAGATTCAAGCTCTTAATGCTTGCCTGTCTGCACCCATGCTTCCTACCATAATGATCACGGATTGACCCTCTGAAATTGTGAGCTCTTAGTAAACCCTTTCTCTGTAAGCTGCCTTGGTCATGATGTCTCATCAGAGCAGTAGGAAAGTGACTAAGACGGGGCCATTGAGATGGATCATCTGCTAAAGGTGCCTGTTGCTAGGCCTGACAACCTGAATTCTATTATTGGGTCCCACATAGTGGCAGGAAAATGCCAATGCCTGTCTTTGACCTTCACACATGTGCTGTGGTATGTATGCATGTGCAACCATTCACACATGCCAACAATGTACTTTTCTTTTTTAAATACACAAAGGACTTGAGTAGATTTTCCCAAAGAAGATATATCATTTGCTAAAATGAACATTAAGCTGACGGGGCTAGGGAGATCACTCAGTGGATAAAGTGCTTGCTGTGCAACCATAAGAACTTGAATCTCCAGCACCCACATAAAAAGCTGGGTATGATAGTGTAGACCTGTAATTCCAGACCTAGTGACACAGAGATGGGAGGATTACTGGAGCTTGGTGGCCAGGAAGCCTTGTCAGTTCAGAGAGAGACTCTGATTAAACAACAATAAGATAGAAAGTGATAGAGGAAAACACCTCATGTCAAACTCTGGCCTCCACATGCATGCACACACATTTATATTTGCTTCTATACGCACACATGCATGCTATGGAATGGTCTTTCTATACTCTGTGAATATGTGTTACTATCATTGGTTAATAAAGAAACTGGTGTGGCCTATGGCAAGGCAGGACAGAATGAGGCAGGGAATCCAACCAGAGAGATAGGGAAAAGAAAGGTGGTGTCAGGGAGACCCAATCTATCCACCCAAGAAACAAGATCTGAAAATACCAGTAAGACACCAACCAGGCAGCAATACACAGATTAATAGAATGTGTTAATTTAACATATAAGAACTAGCTAACAAGTAGCATAAGCCATAGACCAAACAGTTTGTAATTAATATAAACCTCTGAGTAATTATTTTATAAGTGGCTGCAGGACTGTGGATGGGAGAGATTCATCCAGATTGCTAGTCTAATGAGACAGAAAAGCCTCCATCTACACACACACACACACACACACACACACACACACACACACACACACACACACACACACACATACACACAAACATGTATACATGTATATGCTAAAAAAAAAAAATCAATGACACTGTCATTAGGAAAACACAATTCAAGGGCTAGGATGTATCTCAGTTGGTAGAGCACTTGCCCAGCAGGCACAAAGCTCTGGGTTCAGTTCCTTGCATTGTGTAGAACTGAGCTTAGTGCTGTTTCTAATCCTAGAACTCTAGATATGAAACAGGAAGAGCAAAAAAAAAAAAGTTATTTTCAGCTACAGTGAGGGTTCGAGACCAGCCTGGGCTACACCAGACCTTGCCTCAAAAATAAAGAAACAAACAGATAAATACATAAATATTCTTAGGAAAGGAGAGAAAATATAGATCCAAATGATCAGATACCACTTCACAGCCATTATAACGGGTATAAGACTGAACAAAGCAGAAGTTAATGATGAAAAATTTCGGAATAGAGACCTGCAAACATTACTTATAGGAATGTAAAATGTTATTGCTCTTGTATAAAACAGTTGGTGATTCCTCAAAAGATTAAATGTAGAATTTCCATAAATATTTAACAATCATCCTTCCAAGCATATACTCAGAACTGAATGCAGTGTCTCAGACAGATACTTGTTCACAACAACCAAAAACCTGGAAAATTTATCCAGATGTCAGTCTGTAGATGACTGGATAAATCAGAAGTGATATATACCAGCAAAGGAACATTATTCAACCATGAAAAGAAAGGGGGCAGGGAGCGTAGCAATGGTGCCACTGTTTTTCTGCGTTGTATGAGGCCTTGGGCTTTACTTTGTTGCTCAAATCCCTCCTCTCCTCTATAAATCCCAACAACAAAGCATCAAAGTTCCTCTGGGGTATCAATGAGAACAACTTTGGGGAGTCAGTTCTCCCCCTTTAAAGCGGGAGAACTCAGGTCACCATGGCTGCAGCACAAGCGTCTTTACCAGAACCATCTGGTGGCCTGATGAAAATATTCACAAGGGGTTGACCTTCAACTGTAAGAGTCATATTAACACTCACCACAAAGTGCTTCTGGAAATACTCATCCAAATTACAAAATGTGTTTGCTGAGTGAGAGAAAAAAATTTTCCCCATTGAAACAGTTGCTGGACTGGTGTACTGCCAACTCCCCCAGAAACTATGAACATGGAAGCTGTTAGAATTTTCCGTGGATATGGGTGACAAAAATTAAAAATAAAAATTCACAAGACAAAGCAATTTTTCTAATCATTAAAACTAACTCTTCCTAAGACATTGCCAATATTATTCAGATGCCAGCCAACAAATAACAAAACCAGCAAACACCGCTAGCATCTACTTTTCATGCATGCTCTTGCCAACACCTGCCTTTGAGTGTTTTATCTGCCATCTGGCCTACAGAAGCTGGTTCTCATATTGGCTGTGAGATCCAATGTTGGGCTGATGACTTCTGAGGCTGATGACTTCTGAGGCTCCATCACCCCAGTCACACTTGACGTATAAGGGTCATGTGTTCCATAAGGAGGGGCACTAACTGGGACACCCTTATTTTTTTTTTTTGATGCACACTGATTTTCACTGTTATAATTTTAAGGCACATATCATATAACCTAAGCTGGCTTCAAGCTCACTCAGCTGAGGCTGGCTTTGAACTCATGTTCCTCCTGCATCCACCTTCCAAGTAAACGAGAGGCGTACTATGCTGTCTATGGTTCAATTTTTTTGAAAATAGGTTTGAGGGGAATTAGTGGTTGCTCAAGAAACCAGAGATTTATTTAATATTTAAAACATAGTTTTTTTCACACTAGGGATATAGCTCAGGGGTCTAGCACTTGCCTAGCATATGCAAGACCCTGGGTTTAATCTCCAATACCACAAACATAGCCTATTTTTCTGTATTTATTATTGTTTTTGTAAAGAGGATTATTGAGTTGGAACAGAGACAAATAAGTTACTGCTCACACTGAATTCCTTATTAATTGTGCCTATTGGGTTAAAGTGTTCCCTGAAGTGTGGATGCCACCACAGAACTAGATGGGTGTTGGGGTCTGAGTTGTGTTTGTCTAAAGTTACTATGCTGAAGTTCTAATTCTTAACACCTCAGAATCTGTTCTCTTTAGAAATAGAGGCTTTAATGTTGACACTGACTTTAAATGAGGTCCTTAGGGCAGTCTCTCGTCTGATAAGATGAAGTCCTTCATTAAGAGGAAATACAAACACACAGAGAAAGGACCAACCGAGCACACAGGGAGAGAGCATCCATTTGCAACCCAGGAAAGAGGTTTCATAAGAAACTAATACATCAGAAGTCTTGACCTGGGATGTCCAGCTTCAGAACCATGGTTTTCTGTTGAGGCTATGCTGCCCGTGGCACTTGGCCAAGGGCAGGACAATGGGCAAATGCAATGAGCAAAGATCTTCCCAGGGAAGTACACATTCAGGGAAAGGTAGAGGAGACAGTGGGGAGAGGGTCATCCGGCCACAGTGTACGTAGGACATCTGAGGAGAAGGAGCAGAAGGATGGGTAGCATCTGGCAGCCCCTGAGAGAATGCTGCCTGCTAGAGAAATCCTTCCTCCTGTCTCTGATACCCTGGTCACACTCAGAACCTAGCTGAAAAGGCTCAAGGCTATGTGGCTGGACATGAAATGGCAATAGACCTATCTACAGGCCCATTCACCTCCCCACAGTGTATCCTGTTGACAGGGACCCACACATATCTTCTCTACTGCTGTTGTGAGGGGTAAAAGACAGAGGGCCTGCTTCGTGCCTTTATCCTCTCAGGACCCCTTGCCTTCCCAGCCTTCCATAGAACTAATGTTCATTGAGAATACTCAGGAGCCCAGCATGGGCTGGGGTGTCACAGAACAGAAAGTGAGGCAGGGAAAGGTTGTGCTTGGGGAACATGCCTGTAATCCAGCATTTTAGAGGCTAAAACAGAAGGTCAGTCAGCTTGGGAAGCACAGTTAGAAGTCAGCCTGGGATACATAGCCAACCATGCTTCAAATACCAACAATGCAAAACAATAAAGTAGAGTTACAGACACACCCGTACCAAGGATACTGGAAACACCCCAGGGTGTTGGTGTCGGTGTTGACCCTGGCCTTGCCGCTGATTCTCAGCGACAGCTGCAGTGGGCATTAACCTTTCCAGAGAACCATATAAACATCACACGCACACACACACACACACACACACACACACACACACATGCACGCACGCACGAGTGCATGCATAAGCCTGTGCACAGACTCAGTGTACAAATAATATACATATACATTTAAAACCTAAAATTTTCCTTGGCTGCAGTGGCACAATCTTGTAATTCAAGCACTCAGGAAGCAGAGGCAGGAGAATTATAAGGTTTACATCCAACCTTAATTACATTTCAAGACAGTATCTCAAAAATACCAGCAAAACCAGGGTGATGCGTGTTTTTAATCTTAGCACTCAAAAGAGAGAGGCAGACAGATCTCTGTGAGCTCAGGGCCAGCCTGGTCTACATAGCGAGTTCTAGGACAGCTATGACTATATAGTGAGACCTTGTCAAAAAACAAAAACTCAGAACATCAGCAAACCACAGGCAACATAAAGTTAGAAAACAAACAGGCGTACAATTAGAAACCCAAAGAAAATACAAAATAAATCAATATGGAAGGGATTTCCTAGCTTCTGCTCCACTTTGGAGAAGTGGCTTCTTGGATAAAGGCTGGGAAACAACAGTGTCTGGGTTCAAGCACTTTCCATGGCTCTATTTCATTCTTCTGCTTCTACTTTTTGATCTCATTTTCCCATCTCCCAACCTGTCATGATTTTTCATATTGTTGTACATACCATTCTGTTTCTATAATGCTCTCTCAGGTTCCATCTTGCCGAGGTCAGCGGTGATGGCTCAGGTCCCATGGAGGGACCAAGGCTGGATTCAGGTTGAAGGTCTTATCAGCTCTCACAGCCTCATCTCCCTTGGGGCTGACTGCCTTCAGAGCTTTCTTCAGGGTTTTACTTTCTCTTGTATAACTACATTCTTACTCCAGGGAAGGAATTTCTGTTTTGTTTATGATTGTCACCATAGCAACTATCATGGGAATTTAGACTTAGGGCTCACTGGTTATTCAGCTGAGTTTGATGGATGAATAGAACCATTTCATGGACTCTTTGTGTAAAAGGCCCCAAAACATTTTCAACGTGAGGTTTGCTCTGAATGTACTAAATAGTTACAGCGTGCTGCCAGCCTGTGTATACCTCACATTCAGGGAAATGCATGTTGAATTATTTCCCAACAGAGGTTATGCATTTTTAAATTTATGGTTTGTAATTCAAGAAATGATGGACCACAACACAAACAATTAGGAAAAGGAGCTGAGAAAATACTGTGTGTAAACACACAGCCACGCTGTGCTTTATGACCCAGAGTTTTTTGCTGTGACACCCCCCCCCCTTTTTTGTAACAGTAGAAGCTGAGATTAGCATTTTAATCTGCTTTGTGCTACTGTAACAGAATAACCCAAGATGAGCAATTAATAAAGGACAGAGATTTCTTTCTCACAGTCATGGAGGCTGGGAAGTTGAGAGTTATGTGTTGTCTGAAGTTTCTGGCCCAGAGTAGCCCTGAGGTTTGGACCAGCAGTCCCAAATAATAATCACACACAGGCTTATATTATTATATGCTGTTTGGCCTATGGCTCAGGCCTATTACTTGCTAACCCTTAATCTTAAACTAACCCATGATTCTATCTTGTTTAGCTGTACGGCTTGGTACCTTTCTCCTTAACTTCTTTCCTTTGTGTCTGCCTGGCATCTCTCCTCTGCTCTTCCTGTCATGACCATTCATATTATTGTACACACTATTCTCTTTCTGTAATGCTCTCCCAGGTTCCACCTTGCCCAGGTCAGAGGTGATGGCTCAAGTCCCACAGAAGGTCCAAGGCTGGATTCAGGTTGAAAGTCTTATCAGCTCTCACAGTCTCATCTCTTCCTGTTCCTGTTTTCTCAGTCTGGTAGCCCCGCCCACACTTCCTGTCTGCCTTCGGCCAATCAGCGTTTTTATTAAACCAATAGGGGAGACAAATATTTACAATGTACAAAAGCAGAATCCCATGCAGTTATGGGTCTCGTGGTTGGTGAGATTCCTTGCATCTCATTCTATGGTAAAAAGTGGAAAGGAAAGAGGGCTGGAGGTGAAGAGGAGGAAGAGGAGGAAGAGGAGGAACAAGGGAGGAGAAAAGACAGAAAGAGGGGAAAGAAGTGATGAGAAAAGCAAGGAGAAAAGGAATGGAGGAAAGAGAAGGGAATAAAAATAAAGAGAGTCAGAGATAGAAAGGAAGAAAGACAGCCTGTGAGGCCACGTTCCTGGCTCAGCTGGCAAAGGTGCCCACAGCCTGGTGATCAGGATTCAATCCCTCTATTCCACAGCATGGAAGGATGCAATCTGTGACTCCCACAAGATGTACTTTCCTACACAGAGAGAGAGAAAGAGGGAGGGAGGGAGGGAGGGAGGGAGAGAGAGAGAGAGAGAGAGAGAGAGCGAAGCACACGTGTACATAAAACAAAAATGTACTTTTTTGGTAAGCAGTTTTTGATCGTTGTCCTTACACAGAATCACACTTGGAGTAATTAAAAAAAAATAAGATGTGACTAAAACTACTAAAGGAATGATTACAAGATGTATTTCATTTCATCATTGTGGGTAGATGGTTGAGGCTGAGACAAGTACCCTGAATTACTGCAGGAGAATCTAGAGAATGGACATTTGAAGATTCCTTTTGTCTACACATCGGACTTTTTTAGACTGATTTGTTGGATATCCGGAGTTGAGCTGATTAAGTCCTTGAGATTAATCTGAAAAGGAATGGGCAGGGGCTGTGCACCTGTAGCACTGTGGCAAGTCACAGGGCCTTGTGAGATCGAAGGCCAAGTACAGACCAGAATGTTTCATCCTCCCTAGAGACGCAGGGGAGAGATCAACACACAACCTTCGCTTCGGTTTGTTTCAGGAAATGATTGTAGAGAGTGCCAACAGAAAGACATCCACCAATCGTTACTCAGTTCAGATTACTCTTAAGGAGTGACTACAAAATGTGACAAAGATTTTGTTTCTCCGAAGCAAAGATAAGATTCACAGAGATAATGTTTAGGTGATCGATAATTGCCAGTTATCTGCAAGTGAGTTCCGTGATCACTCACTAATTTTATTAGTTGAACAACTATATATTAAAAGTTGATCATATTCTGTTACCACACAAAGTTTAGGTATTAAAAATGAATAGGGGACTGGGGGCATGGCAATAAACTGTATTTGCATGGTGACCTAAGTTTGATCCTTAACATCCACATGAAAGCGTGAAGGAGCATGTGTCTATAATCTCAGCCTAGGGGAGGCAGAGGCAGGAAGTTCATGAGGCTCGGTGGCCAGCCAGCCTTGATGACTTGGTGAGTTCCGGGTTCAGTGATGAAGCCTGTCTCCAAAAAATAAGATGGAGAGGGAGGCATGGAGGAAAATGGCTCATGCCATCTTCGATCCCATGCATGCACAGATAACATACACATGAAATATTTGAGATGGTTTGGGTAAGAGTGGCTCCGCAGGTTTATACATTTGAGTGTTTAGTCATCAGGGAGTGGCAGTGATTAAGAGGTGTGGTCTTGTAAGAGGAAGTGCGTCACCAGGGGTGACTTTGGGGTTTCAAAATCTCAGGCCGGACCCAGTGTCTTCCTTTTGCTGCTGCCTGCAGATCCCAATGCAGATCTCCTAGCTCCTGCTCAGCACCATGTCTGTCTATGAGCTGCCCTGATGACAATGAACTAAATCTCTGAAACTGTAAGCAAGCCCCCGTTAAATACTTTCTTTCATAAAAGTTGCCATGGTCATGACATCTCTTCCCATCAATAGAACACCGGCTAAGATGGTGTTAAATTAATAAACTAGAGCCAGGGATACAGCTCAACAGTAGAGCGCTTGCCTAGCATGTACAAGGCCATGGTTCCAATCCTTGGTGCATTAAAATTAAAATGATGATGATGATGATGATGACAGAGAAGAGGAGGAGGAGAAGGAGGAGGAGGAAGAGGGGAAGGGAAGAAGAGGGAAGGAAGGCTATGGAACTGACCTGCAATTCTAACTAGAACAAGGAAAAGTTTTAGCCAGATCTGGAGAAGGTAAGAGAGACATTCTGGGCAGAGAAACAAAATGTAAAGGGTCCTCTAGAAGAACACAACTCGGAGACAAGGAGGGAGGGTTGATGGGATGGCTGAAGCAATGGGAAATGAGAATGGAAAAGTAGGGATGGCTGCACAGAGTCCTCCAAAGCCTTTGTGTTTGTCCTGGAGAAGATGCTACAGGATCCTCAACAGCTGGATGGCCACCTTTTGCCTCATGTGGGACAGTTATGGACTGTTGATGCCCTTAAGCTTTCCACTGGATCACTACTCAGTGTTCCCAAGGGAGCTAACTTCCTATGAGACAATGTAACCACACCTAGGATGTGGCAAATTAGTAACTTCCAACCAGCACGGTGGTGGCCAGGCAAGGCTTCCTGAGACACTGGAATGAATGTCAGGAAGCAGAAGATAAAGAGAGCCCCTATATAGTGAGCCCTATGTAAGCAGGCAGGTAATATGGGCACAGAGAAAGGCCAGAATCAACCCTAGGGTTGGTGATGGGTGGCAGAGGTGAGCCTGAGTTGGTATGTCATTTGTGCACATTCCAGGAAGCCACACAATGGTTTTCTAAGGAGTTTAGCCATACAGAAGGCATGGAAACCCTTTGACTTTTTGAGCCCAAAATTTAGTCAGTCTTTATGACAATAACCTGGACAATGAACTTCTGTTTAGAATTTTTTTCTCCTTTCATTTTTTAAAATAGAAATTTAAACCTACAACAACAACAAAAACCAAACAAAAGCCAACATGCATAACATAAAGTTTACCTTTGACCATTTGTTAGAAAGTTCGAGTCATTTGGGAGATGTTACACTGCTGTGCTGCAGATCTCCTGAGCCTCATCCAGAAAACCCAAACTCCATCCCACCACACAACCACACTGGTAACCTGCCAGTCACCTCGCTGATTCCAGTCTCTGTAAATTTGCACTTTCTAGATGCTGTGTACAGGTGGAGTCAGGAAGCATTTGTGGGTTTGTGACTGGTGTAGACAGATTTTTCAGGGGGACTGCCAGCTCACAAATGATGCAGAGACTTACTATCAATTCTAACTAGCTCTTATCACTTAAATTAACCAACATTTATAAATCTGTGTTCCTCCACATGGTGATTACCTCATCTCCACTATGCCCACTCTGGTTATTCCACATCTGGCTGGTGACTCTGCCTTTCTCTGTCTCAGAGCTTTCTGTCCAAAAGTTCAGCCTATACCTCCTGCCTAGCTATTGGCTGTTTATCTTTTATTAAATCAGCCACAGTGGTACATCTTCATACAATGTAAGGAAATATTCCACAACAGACAGGCTTATTTTATTCAGCATAAGGCCATCAAGGTTTGTCTATTATAGCCTGTGAACGTGGCTTTCTGTTAAGGCTACATAATATGGTAATTAGTATTGCCCTTGGCTTATTCATTCATCTATTCATAGATTTCTGAGCTGCTATAATTCTGTAATGAACATGAATATCCAAACGTCTCTGAGAGCCTGACTTACTCCCTATAATTCTTTCCTACTTTCTTCCTTTGTTCCTTCCTTCCTTCCTTCCTTTCTCCCCCCCCCCACCCCCCTGCTACTTTGCTCCCTAGCTTCCCCCCTTCTGTCTGTTTAGTTGGTTCTGGATGTGAGAGATTAAATCCAAGGACTTAGACGTGCCTTAATACTCTCTATTCCTAAGGCATACCCAGCCCCATGCTTTGATCCTCATGTGGTCCTTCCGTCTGTAGAGGCTTGGCTTAGCTTTTAGACTTGGCAATGGTGTGAATGGGACACATTTAGTAGACACTGTACTTTGAATTTTGACCTTTCACCAAGCTATTGATGTATGTAATATAATAGAACACTGTTTCACAACACTGGCCAGCAACAGGAACCAGCAACGCTCAGAGAGCCCTGTGGTCAAGCTGAGGGACAGCCAATACTCTGTGCTGTGTAGCTAAGCCTGGGTGCTGGGTGGGTTAGGTGTATTGAGCTGAATTTAGTTTTGACTCACCATGGGTATGGCTGGGAACAATGGTGCATGCTTGTAATCCTATCACTTTGGAGCCAGAAACAGGAAAATCAGGTGTTCAGAGACATCCTCTACTACCCAGTGAATTTGAGGCCATCCTGGGCTACAGGAGACCTCAAACAAACCCAAGAGTAGTCAGACTTTCACCTTATCATAAGTCAGAGGATCTACGTATTTTGAAATGGATTTTCTGGATCAAATGATAGGTACATTTTTAATTTTCTAGGAAACAGAATATTGTTTTTTGCAATGGCTGCACAATTTTACATTCCTACCAGCAGCACACAAGTGTTAAAGTTTCTCCACTTCCGCCCAGAACTTGTTATTTTGAGGGGTTATTTGTTCTGTTTTTACAGTGGCACTGTTAATAGATGTGAGATGTTCTTTGTTGTGTTTCCTATTTGTTTTTAAGTCAATAAATTTTTATTGAAGAGATTTCAAATGTGATACCTTCAGTGTCCATCAGGATCACTGAAGTTCAAAACTTCTCAAGGTAGCCTTTTCTCAAAGAGCTGGTGCTTATACGGTTGTGCTGACAGCACAAAGATCTTCAGTCTCCATTTCTTCAAAAAATTTACTTTCAGGACCATTTTGGGGTAGCTCTATCTCTCATAACAACACTCCATGTGAATGAGTTCAAATCATACGTGTTCCTATCAGAATCGGAATGCTATGGGTCTGTATGTAGGATATGTCAGGGTCAGGAGAAGGAGGAAAAAAACTAGTCTTTCACCATTGATTGTCTCAAAGTTCCCCACAGCTTCACCAAACAGTCCTACGAACAAGCAAAGACACACGTTACTGTATGAGGCATTTCTACCGATGGCCACTGGAGAGATTCCGCCAGGATAGTTCTCTGTCTTTGCTGTTTTAAAATTGAGCACTTAGTCCCTGCCAGTTCTGGGGGATCAACTCGAGTCCTCAGACTTGGCTGCAGGCACCTTTACTTGCTGAATTCTCTTTCTCAACCCTCACCCACCCCCTAACCCCGCTCCCTCCCTAGTGTCCTCCATTTGCCTAGTTGTGTCTGGGAGGTTAAACATGAATTTAGCATCTTTGCTAATCTTTGTGACCAGCCTTAACCATAGGATGTGCTCTCGGGAGAAGGTCTTTCCTTTGTCCCCTTGAAAGGGAAAGTGGTACCAGTTCCTCACAGGAGTGGCTGCAGCTTGGCCAGCATATTGGTTTTGGCCCCTGTAAAGATTCATTCTTACCGAGCACCCCATTTTTATGTTCTGGCCGTTAGGATTCAAGTCTCCAGTTGATTAGATAAGGAAGTCCTATCAAGGCAGCTGAAGGGTGGAGGAGGAAGGTGTTACATCCCAGCCTTCCCAGCCCTGCTCTGTGAAGCCCTCCACCCTCACAGAGTTCCCCTCACCAAGCATGTCTTTGGCAAGTACTCACTCATGCTTGAAAGTTTTCTGTGTTGAATAAGAGGCCTTTGATTCTTTTCCCTTCTGACCTTTCTTCTGTTTTTAAATTGCTGTGGTTAAGAGCCAGGGATCAGGTCCTGCCCCTCCTTACTACTTCTATGGCGTCTGGATTATACACACCAGCACATACTGACTGGAGTTTATTACACATTTTAATAACAACATCTGCATTTCTCTTTAGAGTGTAGGAGATGTTTGCACATATAACTGTTCTTGGTATCCACATACATGCAAACACTGTGATAGATAAAGCAGAAATCAGTCCTGTTTCACAGAGGAGTTGAGCCTCAGGGGGATCAAATAGCTGGCCTAGGCCACACAGGCATAGTCTGGACTCAAGCCCAGACTTTTTGATTTTTAAAGCTGTACCAAAGAGGATTCTATTGTGATTATGGAATTATTAAAACACATGAAAAGGTGTGCTGGTGAATTAGACTGCGTATAGTGCTTTCAAAAAGATTTGAAAAGTATGGAAGAAAATATAACCAAATGAAAGTAACTAGGATTTATGAAATTCAAGATGTGTGAAATAATTTTCCATAAGCTACGGGTAAAGAATATGAGAGATTACTATATTCGGTTATCTAGTCTTTGACAATAATCTCCGGGAAGGGCTAAATGAGGAAAGGGGATGGAGTTCTAGGTCCTCAGCCTGACTGTCACTTCTACAGACTCCCTCAGTGTCTGCCTGTGCCTGCCTTAAACATCTCCTTCATTTGTTGTTTCATTTCCAGGTTCAACTCTGCATCTTAATCCTAGAGTTAGGATTAAAGGTGTGAGCTTCTACCGTTTGGCTCTTAGGCCTGAATTCACAGAAACATAGAAGATCTCTGTCTCCTGAGTTATGAGATTAAAGGCATACGTAGATTACTGCTTGGTCATTCTCACACTGAGATTAAAGTAAAGGCAAGAGTCACCACTCTCTGACTCTCTATACTTGACTGTGGGTGATTCTGTCCTCTGATATTACAGGCTGAATTTATTAAATATAAAATATATCACTTCAAGCCATAGTAGCTGGCATTCAAAGTATATATTTTCTTTTCTTTTTTCCTTTTTTAATAAAGACCAGGCCTTAGTTTGGCTTGTTTCTTTCTCTCTCTCTCTTTTCAATTTATTTTTATTTTATTTAGTGTTTTGCCATGGGTGTCAGGTCCCCTGGAACTGGAATTACAGGCAGTTGTCAACTGCCATGTGGGTGCTGGGAATTGATCCTGGGTCCTCTGGAAGAGCAGGCAGTGCTCTTAACCACTAAGCCATCTCTCCAGCCCTGAATGTATATATTTTCTTATTTCCAGTTTTATTCAAAGTAAGGCTAACAGCATGTGAGTGTCAGTGTGGCCTGAGAGGTTGATGGTGGTGATCTACTCAACGGTAATCACTTGATTTCTCTGGGTTCTGTGCGGGTAATTACTGCTGAGGGTTTGAACAGGATTCATCTGTGAATCACAAACTCATTTTGTGAGTTTTTGGCTTCACATTAGATTATGCTCCACTGGGAGGAATACACATGGCAATGAATGTTATGTCTTAAATAAATCACCTTTAAAATATGTGATCTGTGTGTGCATGCTGGAGCGTGTGTATACACATGTATATGTGCTGGTGATCACAGAGGCCCAAAGGAGGTACTGGATCCCTTAAAACATTTGTGAGCTGCATGATGTGGGTGCTAGGATCTGAACTCTAGTCCTTTAGTACAGCAGTATGCTCTCTCTAACCACTGAGCATTCCCTCCAGTCCCTAAATGTTACACAAATTCTATCCAGTATTATAATAAAAACCTGGAGCTAGATATTAGGGAAAAGCTGAACTATCAGAGAGATAAACAAACCACAGCCACTTCCCATCAAGCACACTCCTCAGGCCTCTCTCCCCAAATCCCCCAACCCCAAGCCACTCCATCCTTAGCCTAGAAGGAAAGTGCCAGGCAAAGCTGAACTCCTGCCCCCTCTCTTTCTGCCCAGCTACCTCACTTCCTGGTGCAACTTTCCTAGTGCTAGGGTTGGGTGCCTGGTTCTGCTTGGCCTTGGACTCACAGCCTCCTGAGTGATGGAATTAAAGGCATGGGTTACCACTCCCTGACCTCAGAGGGTGGCTTGGTGGGTGGTTCTGTCCTCTGATATTTCAGACTATTTTTATTAAACATATAATATATTACCACATATCACCTTTTGTGTCCAAAATAAACAAGCTTATAACCAATATAAGAAAAACCATATGTAATAAGTACAATAATTATATGCAATATATACAAACAATAATTACATCAACAATGTCCAGTCCATTAACAACTGACAAATTTAAAGAAACTTAACCTATTTTGAAATTTATCCCATTTTGGTGAGTCTGAAAGATTGTACTTAATTCACTTTCTATCTAACTTGCATTAGCAACTGAAAACTATCTTTTGATGTCTCTCAGACTTATACACTTTACACTTCTTAGTGAGTTTCTTTTCTGGAACTCTAAGTAGGAAAACTAAGTACAACTATCTAGTCCTCAACTCCCTCAGAGACCCAAGAAGGAAATACTAAGTAACAGGATGTGCAAGTAAGCAACTTCCAAAAAATGTGAAACAGCTGTCTGCCTGGACATTCACCCAAGGTTCCTTTGCAGCATTGGGGCATCCATCTTTGGCCTACAGGCCTAGCATATCTGACAAACTTATCTGTGAAGCAGGATATTCTTAAAGGCCTTTCTACTTTATCTTGGCAAGGTTTGACAGTTCATTCTTGTGGGGCCTGCTGATCCATTTTGAATGTCATACTGTTAACAGTCAAGGCAAGGGCACTTTCTTGCCCAGTGGCTAACTTTGCCACAAAGTAAGTAAACTCCATATGGAGTTTCTTCGATGCCCATCATCTTCTCTGAAGTAGGCTGGTGCTGCCTGGAGCAGACATCTCATTGTCATACCTTAAGTGCCATATTCTGTAGATCTCTGAAGCACTGAAGATGACCTGTCTATCTAAAATATATCCCGCTTGATCTTGAAAACATGTTTAATATGACATAGTTAGTGAAAGGCTTATTGGGGGAGGGGGAGAGGAAAAGCCGTGGGGGGCAGGCAGAGAGAAAGACGGAGGAAGAGCAAGAGGCAAGAGAGTGAGCTGGGCTTTGGTGGGCACTTCTAAATGTCGCATAGCTGGCACTGATAATTCTCTCTTCCCTCCACACCTTTCTCTCCCTCTCTGTCCACCATAAGGTGAACAGCCTCCTCCACACACTCCTGCTGCCATGGTGTTCTCCCTGAAGTAGGCTCAGAAACGTGGAGCCAAGTGATCAAGGGTTATAAACTGAACTCATAAATCAAAACAAACATTTCTTCCTTCAACATGTTTCTCTCCAGCATTTATCACAATGACAAACAGACTAACACAACCTTTGTAACCGTAGATACCGGAACAGAGTGCATGGGTATCAGAGTTCATCTAAAGGGCTGCCAAAGGCAATTATTCAGAACAGAAAACTGCACTGTTAAAGAGATTAAGAAATTTTTCACAGGAAAAAAAAATTCTGAGGGAATCACATAAAAGTCGACTCGCCAAACTCTGGGGTTTTACCAGTTTTATTAGTGGATATTAATTATGCATAGCAATGAACTTATGACATTTTCATACTTGTAAACAAAGCATTTTGACTGCATTCAACGGCCATTATCCCCTTCTGGCTCTCTCACACTTCTGCAGATTGTCCTGTCTTCACCTTCATGGCCGGGTCTATCTATGTCCTCCCTCCCTCCCTCCCTCCCTCCCTCCCTCCCTCCCTCCCTCCCTCCCTCCTTTCCAAGGACAGCCAGGGTGTCCTTGAACTCACTGTATAGCTGTGACTGTCCTTGGTTTTCTTTCCCGTCTATTTGGTCCTCCTAAGTGCAGGCATCATGCACCACCCTACCTTTCTCAAGACAGTTTTACGCATCTTTCAGCATCAAAAGTATTAAAGCTTGAAAAGGTTTTCATCCACTTCAAGACATGCTGAATTATGCTTCCTTTGTTCAGCCTATGTTTTTGGCTAGAAAACACTCAAGCTGTTAAATTATAACCAGAACTGGAAGTGTTCTAAATCTCCACCCTTCTGGCAAACTACTGTGCTTATCAAACTGGCATGATACCTATGCTGAAGAAAACACAGCCCTCGAAGTCCAGAGTGGCCCTAGAGGCTGGCAAGGCAAAGGCGTGGTAGGAGTCACAAAGAAGGAAGATCTTGCCCACCTCCAGCACTACTTCCTGATGTTTTTCTTTGCCAATATTTTCTCTGGTTTGGGATCAGAACCTGGGGCTCCTGTGCTGTCTCCCAATTCAGATCCTCTCTGATATCATTGTGTCCCAGTGGCTGTACAAGTCACCAATAGAATTGGATTCTCTTGCAAAGACTTGGTCTATACTGATGTTAGCGGCTTCTTCAGCACCAATTTTCAAACAAGAGTAAAAGGAAAGAATGGAGAAAAAGAAGGCACCTGCTCTTTATTATAAGGATAGAGGAATGGGCCAGCAAAATGGCCCAGTGGGTAAAGCATCCACTGCTTAGCCTAATGACCTGAGTTCAAATACCAGGACCCACTGATGGAAGGAGACAGCAGATATCATAGGCACACACACAAAGAGACACACAAGCACACACACACACACACGCACAAATAAATTGAATACAAAAAGAGAAACCATTTAAAAACATATCAAATATAAACTTTATCACTGTTACCATTATTGTTACTATTATTGAGACACGGTTTCACTACATAGACTTTCCTTGCCTGGAACTCATATACAGACTAGGCTGGCCTCAAAGCTGTGGTAATCCTCCTGTCTCGGTGTGTCCCTACTCTGAGAACTGGGATTACTGGCATGCACTACATGCCTAGATATATTATATATATATATATATAATATATATAATTTGGGTTTGTTACGCCATCTTCATACATATATATCACTCTGCTTTTCTCCTCTTTACCTGCTCCCTCGTTTCCCCTTTGTTTCATTTTGCTATAGTTTGAATGTAAAATGTCTCCCACTGGTCCCCAGCTGGTATATTGGTTTGGAAGGCCATGGAAGTGTTAGGAGATAGATTTTTGTTGAAGAAAGTGAATGTGGGTAGGGAGAGCACAATGTGATCAGTTAGACCAGCTACCTCAGACTCTTGCCACCATACTTCCTCCTCCTCTTCCTCCTCCTCCTCTTCCTCCTCCTCCTTGTTTGTTTGTTTGTTTGTATTTTGATTTTTTTTTTAAGACCACATCTCACTGTGTAGCCGTGACTGTCCTGGATTTCACTGTGTAGGCCAGGCTGGCCTTGAACTAAAAGAGATCCACTTGCCTTTGTCTCCCAAATGCTGGGTGGGATTAAAGACTGCTATCAAAGCTTGCCTGTATCCCTTCTTAACTCTTCAGACAAAACAGAACCTTCCTCATTAGCCCTGCTTCTTGTCAGATATTTGGGGATTTACTTTTGAAATGGTTTCCACATATACCTCAGGCTGGCCTGCAGCTCACCAAGTGTAGCCAAGGCTGGTCTCAGACTTCCCACCTTCATGCTTCTGTCCTCGAGTGCTGGGATTTTAGGTGTGAGCCACCGCACAGAGCACAGCTAGCTTAGTTACAGGAAACCATTGTCACTTAATCTCTTAGTGTTGGCTGCTATTTATACGTGGACTTTGCAGACTTTCTTGCTGTATAATCAAATCCTCAAGTTGGGGGGGGGGGTTGGACTATATCATTTCAGGTATAGTACCACACATGGGTGCTTCTATAATCACAGACTTTCTAATCCCAGTTAATCTAAGAGTGCAATGATGTCATCTATAATTGTGTCAGCAAAGCTGGGAATAACCTGGGAGATTAGGAGATGCAGAGCATGAACACAGTTTCCTGCTTGGCCAAGTCTGTCATTGGCAGTGCTGCTTGGAGCCTTGTCCTGACTCAGCAGGGAAGAGATTTCATAGGTCAGCGCCATCTGTCTTCCACATGGCCTGATTTAACCCAACCTTGCTTTACACATTAGAAATTAGAGCCCCCCGCAGCTTACAAGGCTCTCCAAATGCTATGTCGGTTGTCATTGGCAGAGCAAGAACTGCGCATTCAATAGGAACATGATCTTATTTTTTTAAATATAACATTCTTAGGAAGAGAAGGTTAGAGTTTGGCTTACAGTTGATGACAGTAAAAATGCTCAATGGCCTGTCTGTTCATCAGCTAGACATCTGAGGTTGGTGCATTAAACATGAAACTTGGTGCTGAAGAGACAGTTGAGCACAGAGGACCGGGGTTCAGTTCCCAGCACCCACATAATAGCTCACAACCATCTGTAACTCTAGCCCTAGAGGACCAAACTCTCACTTCAGGCCTCTGCAGGCACCAGGCACACGCATGATATATGTACATACATGCAGACATATACACATACACATAAAAATAAATAAATCCCAAACAAAAGATGTAAAGTTTTTTGTATGCAGAGGGAGTGTAGGCAAATAGTGATAAGAAGCATAGAAATAGCCTGTGTACCATTACCAGATGTCATATGCTGAGCATATTGCATATGATATAATTATTTACACCACCATCACTCTCAGTGGTAATACATTGTGCTCTGATAACAGCCTTGAAGCCCCTAGGTGGTAGGAATTTTTCCAGCTCCATTGTAATCCCATGGGACCACTATTGTGCATATAGCCTACTGTTGACCAAAATATTGTTACATAGCACATGATGGGTAAGTGTTTTAATCCTACATCCATTTGTTTTTGTCACTCTATCCCCTTTCAGGCAGAGACTGCATTTTGATGAAGTCCAGTTTCCAGTACTGACTTCTATGTGTTTTATAAGCTGTCTGAAAACTGCTTTCTACCCTAAATTCTCTTTTGTTTTCTTTTCTCTTAGAGTCTTTGGAGTGTTAGCTTTCATATGTACAATTGTAGTCATTATTTAGTTTGCTCTACTGTGGTTTTTGAGGCAGCGTCTCATTCTTAGTTTGGGCTGGCCTTGAACTCTTAGAAATGCTTCTGCCTCAGCCTCCTGGTGGTTGGGGAATTGCAGACATGAGCTACCAAACCTGGATTATTTTTTTTTCTAGTCATAAGTGAGAAAAGTTTATTCTTGACTTAAATATAAATGAGAGTAAGCAGGCAGACGGACATATCCATTTCTCTCTGCTCTTGATTGTGGATGTGGTGTGACCAGCTGCCTCTAACTTCTGCTTCAATTTCTCCCAAAATGATGTACTATGACCTGGAATTGACCATACCTACAGGCTATGCAGAACGAAGCTCACAGACCCCAGACAAAGAGCAACCAGCCAGTGATCAACTAGCGAGAAAACAAACCAAAAAGTCCTGCTGGTCAGAAAGGGGTCCAAACATGGAAACCAAACAGTGCCCGGGTCTAGGAGTCTTAGGTTATTAAAGAGGAAGACAGGGAATTAGTATAAAGAACAGCTTTCTTTCCCAAGGGTACAGCTCTTCACAGTCAATGCAGTGGACAGGCACCTCAGCCTCTTTGGGAGACCCAAGCTCCAGAGAGCCTCGGGAGACTTTGGTGGCTACCATAGTGTCTCATTCTTCTTCCTCTATTATTTTTACACATATTTCTTCCAAGGCAAAGTCTAATAGCAGTGCTGAGTCTAAGACCCCCAAATAGTGACCAAAGCAGAATGTGCTATGAACTATATTACCTACTTTGGGAGTCTGCGCCCAGATAAATCCTAAGAGGTTTTTTCGTTGTTGTTCTTGAGGACTAGAGAAACGGCACAGTGGGTGATGGGACCACACTGTTGCACAGCCTAACAACCTGAGTTCAGTTCCTCAGGGCTCTACATGGTGAAAGAAGACAGCCAACTTCCACAAGTTGTCTTCTGAACTCCACACACAAGCTATGGCACGCACACACCCACATCCACACCCAAGTAAATGGAATATATATATTACAAGGAGAAACATGCCCAGAGAAAAGCACACAAAGAATAATTTAAAAATCTGTTTAACCCAAGGACTTGAGCAAAGTTGATTTAAACTGTTTATCTTTAATTATCCCAAGAGGCCTCTAGATAGGAAGAAACCCTGAGATGTTGTTTACGGAAAGGAAAAATTATAAGGGGAGGTAGCCATTATGAAGGGGAGTCTATCCAAAAGGGGAAGATTTCTCCCCACTGGCAAGTAAACAATCAATTCTGCAGCTATACAGAGGGGCCATAAGGAATGTGGACAGGTAGCCTTGCCAAATTTCTATTAGCAAAAAGCAAGTTCCTGTAGAAACCCAAAAGAAGCTTCCAGATAGACAAACCTGTGGAGGTCCCTGGAGGCAAGCCAGAACAGAAAGATAGAAAAGATGTAAAGTTTGGCAAGGGAAAGAGAATGCGTAAGTTTTAAAATGTGAACAAGGTGGGTACAGAGAAAGTAGCTGTAATTGGAAGTAGGGAAGTTGCGCTGAGGGCAAAGCCGCTCTCACTGAAGACTCCAACTTATTGGGAAAATGGCTATCCATATGAAAGGAAGCAGCCAGTGTTGGGAATGCCACTGAAGAGTCGACCTGATCAAAAACAACCACTTAGAGAAGTGTTTTCCCAGGTTCAGCCACCAAGGAAAATGGAAGCCCTTTCAGATTTGGCAGAAGGGAACCATATTGTATAATGGTTTGGCAGCAGAACCTGGCACGTCATTCACATGGTACCGGCTTTGCAAGTGTGCAAAAGTGCAACAGTTATTGGGTCACAGAGCTTGCACTAGGATTATGAAAACTCACAGAAGCCAGGTAATAGATGGCGAATCAATTTCCCAAGAGCTATGAATATCAAGCCTAAATTGTGATGGAAAATCAGGATATTGAATATGATGGATCCTTGGGACATCTGCTGATGAAAACTGAAGGCACAGAATAGAGGTAGTCTGAGGGAGGCCATGTTTTTACAGGCAGCAGAGCTGGAAGGGTGGTGCCCGGATGATGGATGCCAGACAGCTGCGTGGTTTGCTGTCTACCCTGTGAGGTTTCGGTCTTGCACCAGTGCAATCCTTCCTTACTATCCTTCCACTCTCCCCCTTTTGAATGACTAGGATTCCATCATATCTTGAAAGTATGAGACTTAATTCTTCCTCTTCCTGGGACTCTTAAGTTAAGAGAGTGTCTTGAATCTCAGAAAAGACTTTGGGGCTTTTGAGAAATGTTAAAGCTGTTAAGAGTTGAGGGCCTCTTAAAGATTTTGCATTATGATATGTCCACAAGTCTTTGACAACCAGGAGTGGAACATTGTGATTCAAAGTAATGTTCTGGGTTATCAAGTTAGCAAGGGGTAGATGTCTAAGGATTAATCTTCATTGTCAGCATGACTAGATTTAGCATCATCTAGGAAACACACTCAGGCATGCCCAAGAAGATGCTTCCAGAGCAGGTTAACTGGGGAAAGACAGCTTGCCATAAATATAAATGGCACCACCCCACGGGATAGAATCCAGACTGAACTAAGGGGGGAGGGAGAAGCTCAGCTTCAGCAATCATCTCTCTCTGCCTCCCAATTCCAACATGATGTAATCAGCTGCCTCTACAGCCGTTACTACAAGCCCATCCGACAATATGACTAACTATAACTATATCCCCAATCTTTGAACTAAAATAAACTCTTTATTCCCCAGATTGCTTTTGTCAATAATATTGTCACAGAAATGAGAAAAGCAACCAGTTCACTGTCTATGGGCAGGATGAGTTTCTATCACTTGCCTTGGGGAAGGAGTTATAAGTCAGGAACAAATTACAACAATCTATACTATATACCATAATTTATATCTTAATATAAGATCTTGGTCAAGCCCTTACTTATATCTTACTGTTGTTTTTTATATAATAAAATGTACTAACATATGTTTTAGTCATCCACTAATTCCTTTCCTCCTTTCCTGTTCTTTTCCTTTTTGGTAGAGTCCCACATAGCCTATAACAGTCTCAAATTCACTGACGATGAACTTGAACTCCTGATGCTCTCGCCACTTCCTGCTATGTGCTGAGATTTCAAGTGTGTGTTACCATTCCTAGTAAAGATATTTCATTCAGAAGAAAACTGACTTAACTTTATAGAAATGGAGTGGGATGGAGCTGGATTGCACAACATGACATAGCTACCTATTGTGTAGCACTTTCCTAGGAGATTGGATTATTCCATCCTGCAGCAGAAGCTCCTTAAGCAGTGAGATAAACAGCATTTCAAAGAGCTTCAGGAAGTCCCTGAAACTCACTAGAACCACTAGGCCCATCCCTGACAGAATAAACAATAAAGGCTGAGATCAAAGAAGATCTGAGACCAAACCAGCTGCCTGGGAGAAGCAGAAACCAACCATGTTTCCTGGAAGACCAACTGATTCACTTGAAAGGACATTCTCCAATCTGTTGAGAGCCTGCAGGCTGTGCGGTGAGCAGTCCCCCATGTGGGCCTTGGTGATGCAGCTGTCTTTGAGTCATTTCTGCTCCCCTAAGTGACCCCCAAAAAACTCACTGCTTCACCAAGTTGGACTTTGGTGGTATTCATTCTGTGATTTGTTGTGGGTTCCCTAACAGAAGTGAGTAGGCATGTGTGTTGAACCCCCCCTCCCCCCGGAAGATTTTTGTCATACTACCATCATCAGATGGGACTAGTACAAGTAAGATAGATTGACCTTGGGCATATTATTAAGTTGCCATAGTTGTCCCTACTTTTGAATCTCCCAATGCTGATGCATGACCCCATTTTGTTGACTTCTACCTAAGACCAACATCAGTATCTGACATTTTACTGGCATTCTTAATAAGCAAAGAACTGAAAAAGAGGAAAAGGAGGAAGAATAAGAAGAGGAAGATGAAGAATTAGAATGTAAGGGTTGCTTTGGTGCTTTGATACAATATGCCAGCACCTGAGGCTTCAGTGCTGCAGTCCTGCTCAGGGGTGGGCCTGTAGGAGACTGAAGAAAATGCTTGTGGGTGAGCAGGTCCTCAATAAAGGTGTCCAGGGTTTTTATTTTTGTTTTTTGGTGTCAAAGTGAGGTTTTCAGAGAAAAGAATCTATATCCAGAAAAGGTAGCCGCTAATGATTTGGCCATAAAAGTCGCAGAACCCAAAGTAACCTAGGATCAACCGAAACAATGAAAAGAACCGAAGGGACATTGTAAAATCAAAACTTAATGACTTCAGACCCATTAGAGAAAACAAGAACAAGGTAATAATAATTTTTTTTTTAAAAAAAAAGAAAAAAAGAGGAAAATTCAGGAAAGGGAGCCTGGAAATAACAGTAACAATAACAGTGATTTGGCTCAGTGGGTAAAGATGCCACCTGAGTTCAATCTTCAAGACTCACTTGGTTGTTTCCTGATTACACAAGTTGTTTGCTGAACTCTACAATGGTGCTATAGAGCATGTGCATACACGCGCACACATGCAAATATATAAATACACAAATAAAGCTTACAAGTGGAACAGGTTAGCAAAACTTAGTTATTCAATAGAAGTGTCAATATCTCACAGGATGGATAAGAAAATTAGAGAATCATTCTGGAAAGCTCAAAATCCAGGCAACAGACACCACATACAGGAGAGGAGGCCAGAAGAAAGAAGTATCCATGAAATAACAAAGCAGGGCTTCCCAGAACTACAGCCCATCCACTTTGTACGGGAGCCCAGAAGCCCCATGTGATTGATAAGGAAGCTGCTGGCAAGTGGACTTGGCAGATAAAGTGCTTGGGGTACAAGCAGGAGGACCTGAGTTCCAGTCCCAGAACCTGCATAAAAAGCTGAGTGTGGTGTTGCATGTTTTTCACCCTGGTGCTGGGAAGGTGACTAGTAGGTAGATCTCCAGGGCTGGCCAGCTAGCCTTGAGCAATTGGTGAGTTTCAGTTTCAGTGAGAGACAAAAGAAACAAGATTGGTATCTTCTAAGGAAGGACGTCATAAATTTACCTCTGGCCTCCACATACATGTGCATAAGCACTTAAACACACACACACACACACACACACAGACACACACACACACCCCTCAATATAGTAACAAAGAAGGTGGTAATGCTGTTGGTAATGTAGTTGGTAGTGGTGGTAATATGGCACAACAAAGAACGTCATCCTGGAATTTCAAAAAACTAAAGGGTGGCTTTGAAATTAATTTTAGAAAGGCATCCTCAAAGGCCATTCTTCCCACAGATGAACAAAACAATTTTTCTGTGAATGTTACCTTCTGTTATCAAAAGCCACGATAATTTTATGTCTTTATCCTCTTTAAATTCTACTTCCCATAAAAGAAGTAAAATCTTCTTCCCTCCCTTCCCCTGATTTTGGCATAAAAAATTACTAGACTCAGGAAATTCATTAAGAGAACAGAATTCCCAGAGGATAGGTCTGGAGGCTTGAGTAATGTGGAGAATAAATCACAGCTTCGTCATGCTCTGAGGTTCATAACTCAATTGGAATATAAAGGTGTCTTTCATTTGAAAGGCTATTATTCTTCATACTCCAATGAAAACACTGGGATATTACTCTCCAGTCTTCCTCTCCTCTTCAAACAAATCACATTTCCCTGGCCTGAACAGATGGGTCTCCCCATGATAAATAGCACAGTGTTCCAAGGAGTCAGTGACGACACTGACATCCTATCCCCAGTGTTCATGAGCTGCTCTGTTCTCCCACCTTGGACTAGACTGGAGCAGTGTTTAAGATCCAGATGATGAATTGGCAGGGCGTACCTCCAGTTGTCCCGCCCTCCAGCCATTCCTTATAGCAATAAGGAGCTACACCAGCGCTCGAGGAAGGATTCTTGAGAGAGTAAGGGAATGGGGATACGGCCCCTCCTTCCTGGTGGCTTCCACATTAACAGCCCAGACATGGTGTCTGTTTACGCGCGCGCGCACGCACACACACACGCACACACACACACACACACACACACACACACCTTACCTCATGTACCCCCTGATTGGCTTCTTCAGAAGCCCCCATCTTCCTCAGCATCACCAGAAAGACTGGCAGCCATCACTCACTGAAAAATTCTTTCTCTGAAGGAATGCCAGGCAGTACTTGCTATCTTGATTTCACCTGCAGCGTTGAGAATCAGGCTGGGATGAACTTGCACCTGAGTTCCCCTTCTTATGCTCTTGTAGAAATGGCTAACAGCAAAACCAACAGATAAACCACAATGAACAGCTCACTTTGTACCAATGATGCTGAATGGTCTCCATAGAGATTGAGAACGTGTTCAAATCCTAGCGGTACCACCCACCCCATCCCCACGCCGGATGTGCCTGCATGCAAACATCTGTGGACAGGGCATTTCCCTCCTCATTTCATACAAATTCTGTTTAACAAGGACTACCTGCCAAGCGTTCGTTTTATGTACCTGTAAACACCCAACCTTCAACAAATGTTTACTGAGTTCCAGCCACTAGGCAGCAAGGCTCTGAATGCTAGGTGGATGTGGCAAGTGGGTCCTTGCTCTCATTAATCTTTCATGTTGGTGGCTTCCCATGCCAGGGTATGGGGTCTCATGGGGGCTCTTTAAGAAAGACACTATGTACTGGCCAGGGATGGAGCTCCCAACTCACTGTTAACATGCTTAGCCTGTGTGAAGCCCTGGGTTCTAGATTTACCATGATATTAAATCAAATATTGATTTACAAAGAGAATTGAAATTGTGAAACTTTTGTAAAAAGAGTTCATTTAAGTGAAAGACCCAAGGCAGAGAGAAGTAAGGCCCTGTCTCAGGTAAGATAAACAGACTTCCCTTAGTTGAGCGGGGATCGGTATGACTTCAAGGCAAGCATTTTTCAGCTTGTCAAATCAGTGAGGTATAAAGAGTAAATTGGGGCATCTGACTGGAAGATGTTTTCCCTCCGCCCAGGAGCAGCTCGGTGTTAAAGGAAGGAGAAACACTCAGCCCAATCGCCTTTGCTACCAACTAAGCCAAGGATATCAAGCCCCCAAGACATCTAATATAATCTTAGGCCTTGTTTGTCATGGGATTTAGGTCTTTGTAGTATGGACGGCTCCAAATGTTACTGTAGTGTGAGCTGCTTTCAGATTCCTTGTGTGGAGTCAGGAGAATTGGATGGACCAGGTATAGCGTTTCTCAAACTTCTCTGAAGTAAAGGATGTGCAATGGTATCATGCATGAAAGATAGGGGCCCCGAGGGAGGGATAATGGTCAAGAAAAAAGCTCATGAAATTAACAAGTGACAAGCAAGACCCAGAAAGCTCACAAAACTTGACTGATGAGCACCCATCCTGGAGATGGCATAAATGATAGAGAAGAGATGCCTGGGAGTCCTCGTGGGCAGCAAACTGCACATGGACCTCCAGGGATGCGGCTTTTGTGATTCATTACTTGTGCTGAGGTGGGCTTTTCGGTAGTACAGTTGCCTTTGAGTATGCTCTTGCTGTAAGTGACCCCAGTAAACTCATTGCTTTGCCAAGCTAGACCTGGGTAAAATTATTTCTTTTCTGTATCTAGGGGTGAATAAAAAGAGACCCCAAGGAAGGTAATGCAACGTGGAAGGTCGTATCTAGGAAATGCTGATGAGTGGTGGGTGGTTGTAACTCACTGTGGTTTGAGTGTATGCTCTCCATTCAAAGGCTCATGCAATAAAGATTTGGTTTCTAGCTCAAAACTGGGAGATGGTGAAATATGTAGGAATGAGGCTGAGTGGAAAGAAGTTAGACCATTTTTCCCTTAAATAGGGTTACTGGTACCCACCCTTTCATCTTTCTCTCTTGTTGGCCACTTTGACAAAAACAGTGCAGTGCCATGTGGTACCAATATGAAGGTCTATGCCACCACAGACCCCATATCGACAGGCCAATGGCCTGAAACCTCCAAAAGCTGTCAGCCAAAACAAATCTCTCCATTTAGAAGCTGATCATTTCTAGTATTCTGTCACAGTGATAAATAGCTAAGCGACACACAGCTGGCTTCTTTGTTATTAACAGTTAAAACCCCTCCCCCAAGTACAGGATCTGAAGTTTGACTAAGGACCCAGTGCCTTAAAAATACAGAACTGGGGTTTCAACTCTTGACTTTCTGGATCTAAAATTATAGCTTAGACTTGGGTGTAACGCAGTGGGAGAATGTTCATCTCATACTCTTGAGACCCTGGGTACTCACTCCAGGACTGTTAAAGAAACAAACTCAAAAATCTATTCCATTTTACTACCTCATATTGATTCCCCTGATAGGAATTCCTTTGTTACTAACCCTATAAATTCCTCCTAAATTTAGTTTGGCTCCAGTCTTTCTAAAAAAAAAACTCGCTAAAAAGGCTGGAGAGATGGCTCAGTGGTTAAGAGCATGGGTTGCATGTGCAGAGGACCCACGTTCTAAATACCCGTGTCAAACAGTTTACAACCATCTGTGACTCCAGCTCCAGGATATCAAATGTCTTATTCTGGCCTTCAGGGGCACCTGCACTCGTGCACACACCACACCCCCATACACATAATTTTAAAAGAAAATAAATTCCAAAAAAGAGCCTGCTGAGCAGACCTTAAGAATGGCACCCTCATCACAGCCCTCTGGGTCAGGACAGATAATGCCTCTCTAAGCCTTTTGCTTCTTCTAGGCACAGTCTCTCTCCTCCCCACTCCTCCATGCCTTTCTTCATGTAGGTCAGGCTAGCTTTGCACCACCACACTTAGCTTGTTCCTCCTTCTAAGTCTTGTTAATTTGAACTCTGTTGTACCCTTGGTATTTTTAGACTCTTTCTTGTATTTGAGAGCGACTCCCAATTATATATGTGTGTGTATTCTTACAAGTTATTTATTACTAGTGGCCTTGTACATCTGTGCTGTTTTGTTTGTTTATCTGTTGGAGGACTACTTGGCCACCTCTTAAAATATTTATCTTCTTGCCAGTTGATGATGGTACACGTCTTTAATCCCAGCACTTAGGTGGCAGAGGCAGGTGGATCTATGAATTCAAGGCCAGCCTGGTCTACAGAGTGAGTTCCAAGACAGCCAGGGCTACACAGAGAACCCTATCTCAAAAACTAATACATATCTTTATCTCCTGAGACTATGCCTATGCATATTCATTGATGGCAATGAATGTAATAAGCTGTGTTCTATGATAATAGAAGGGGACTGGGAACGTGACTAGAGGTAGGTACAGTGGTTGCCCAGAAAGCACAAGGGCTTGGGTTTACCCCTCAGAACTACAAGAGGGAGGGAGGAAGAGGTGTTGATCACTAGATCCAATGAGAAAGGAATGTGGTGGCCTGGATCATTGGTACCAAAATAGTTAAACAGAAGGAATAGGTTCTAATGTGCTATGCCACAGAAGGACGATGCTACTTCGCAATTCATTATGTAATATATGTTATGGAGAAACAAGAAGAGAGGAATTTGAAGTCCCCCCTTCCCAAAAAAAAGGAGGGAAAGAAAATTGCCTCAATCTAGTCATGAATTAGTCAGTTTTCTGTTGTTCTAACAAAGCACCTGACATAAAACAGCTTAAGGGAAGGAAAAATGCTTTGATTTGCCAAACCGTCAGCATTCAGCCCCACTGCTGCCAGCCTTGGCAGCACTGTCCATCAGGAGTGCACAGTAGCTACATTCGAGGGCCCTCTTGAGTGTGCAAACCCAGCATGGAGAAGGACAGCATTGACCTGCTCAAGAAACCCCATCTAAAGAACATTGGGCTATGGGAATTTGCCGAAATAGGTCCATCTCATCGCTACTGAGTATGAGGCCAGAATAGGACCACATTGCACATGATTGGAGCCTTCATACAACATTGAAATATTCAATAAGCAGGCAGGGATTGCTGAACAGTCCAACTCAAGACTCACAAAGGTGATTCATGCTCCTCCAAAAGATGATTGTAGGGGGGCTAGAGAGATGGCTCAGTGGTTAAGAACACTGACTAGTCTTCCAGAGGACCCAGCACCCACACAGCAGCTCATAGGTTGTCCTCTGGTTTCCACATGTGTACTGTGGCATGAACCATCTTTATGACCCCCAATATACAAATGAATATAAAATGCAAAATAAACAGCTAAATACATGAGGGAACTTAAAAAAAAAGATGATTACCGATTATGTAATTTTTCCCTCCCTAAATTCTTCATGGGATCAACTCCACCTATGTGGCTAATAAATATTTCTCTTTATTCCGTGAACAAAGCAAACACTTTGAATGATCAGAGATTAAACGTCTGTAACAGGTTAGGACCAGAATATTCAGTGTTAATCAGAGCTGTTAAGGAAACTGTTCAAGAATCCTTCTGCACACAAACAGCCCATCAGCAATGAAGTGGACATGACAGGTCTAGCTTGAAGACACTCAGAAAAAGCCTAAGTCATTTGTCATCCAAAAACATTCCAAGAGGGTTGTACATCCTACATGCCACAACATGAAAAAATTGGTCCCACTAGACATCAACAGCTCTCTCTGAAGCATGGCAGTCAGGAATGAATGGTATGACCTTGCACTATGAGAATGAACTCATAAACAGAATTTCAACTCTTAGATATCACCTGATTTCTCCAGACTCTCTGGATTCCTTGAGGTGGGGAGAGAAACATTGACAGCTAAATTCTAGCATTGAAAACAACAAGGCTCCAAGACAAGAGAGTGAATGTGTACCTAAACTCAAGGGTGTGACTGTACATCAGTCATCAAATAATCCTGCTTCACATACAGGCCAAGTAGACTGCCTAGGGGAACAGCCCTGATGTCTGGGTACACTCATGTGATGTTCAGGTTGAAATGACCTCTGTGAATGATTGGTCAGACACCGTTGTTCTTAAAATGAATACTCCATTTGTCTGTGCCATGTGACCACTAAAGACTAGAAATTCTAATTTACTGTCATAGACACTTAATCATCTTTGATTGCATCTCCACAGTGAGGAGACAGGATGTCTACTTCAACCCAGAAAAAGCTGTTCCTAATAGAGTGAAGTGCCCAGGACCCAACACAGCACCAGTGCTGTTACTGATGGGTGGGGGTGGGTAGTTTATCAATGAATGCATTGCATGCCTGTAGGGACAGGTAGTTTGTGCTAATTCCCGATCCAAGAAACAGATGTCAAATGGAGATTAATTGTGAGTGGATTTATTAGAGGAATGTGTAGGTGAGAAGGGAAGGGAAGTCAGAGAGGCTGGAAGACCCATCATACCACTGTGAGATTATGACCCTGAGGAAAGAGGGGGTATGGACAGAAAGTTTCTGGTGTCATTAAAGGAAAGCTCATGCCGTGTGTGGTCACAATCTGTAATCTAGCACTTGGGAGGATGAGGCAGGAGCATTGATCGAGTTTGAGGCTAGGCTGGGCTACATAGTGAATTCCATGTCAGCCTGGGCTTCATGGTGAGAGAAGGAAAGAGAAGGAAGGGGAGAGAAAGGGGGGGAGGGAGGAGAGGGGAGGGAGGGGAGGAGAGGGAAGGGAGGGAAGGGAGGGAAGGGAAGGGGAAGGGGAGGGGAGGGAAAGAGAGGGGAAGGGAGGGGAGAGGAGGGGGGGAAGGGGAGGGAAGGGGAGGGGAAGGGGAGGGGAAGGGAAGGGGGGAGGGGAAGGGGAGAAATAGACACATCAGTTAAAGAAAAAACTAAAATCAAAAAAGTCATAGCACAAAACATCCAAGAAATCTGGGACACCATGAAAAGACCAAAGCTGAGAAAAATTAGAATAGAAGGAAAAGAATAGCAGCTCAAAGACACAGAAAATATAGTCAACAAAATCATAGAAGAAAACTTTCCCAATCTAAAGAAGGAAATGCCTATAAGATACAAGAAGCTTACAGAACACCAAATAGACTAGACCCCTCAAAAAATTCTGCTCACCACATAATAATCAAGGCACTAAACCTACAAAACAAAGAAAAATACTAAGAGCTGCAAAGGAAAAACGCCAAATTACCTATAAAGGCAGACCCAACAGAATAACACCTGACTATTCAATGGAAACAATGAAGGCAAGAAGGTCCTGGTCAGATGTTATACAGACATTAAAAGATTATGGCTGCCAGTCCAGACTACTATACCCAGCAAAACTATCAATCACCATAGATGGAGTAAACAAGATATTTCACGACAAAACCAGATTTAAACAATACCTGTCCACAAATTCAGCCCTACGGAAAGCACTAGAGGAAAAACTCCAACCTAATGAAGAGACAACCATGAAACCACAAGCAATCAATAATCCCACAGAAGAAAAACCCAAAGAAGGGAAATAGGCACATGCTACCACCAAAAATAATGGGAAAAAACAAACAGTGGTCATTAATATCCCTTAATATCAATGGACTCAGTTCAGTTATAAAAAGATGCATCCTAATATGATGAATACAAATACAGAAGCCATCCTTCTGCTGCATACAAGAAACACATCTCAGCTTCAAAGACAGACACAGACTCAAAGTAAGGGTTAGGAACTTTCCAATCAAATGATCCTAAGAAATAAGCCTAATATCTAACAAAACATACTTAAAAATAAAATCAATCAAAAGAGACCAGGATGGACATTGCTTATTCATCTCAGGAAAAACTCACCAAGATGAAGTCTTAATCTTGAATATTTACGCCCCCAACACAAGGGCATCTGCATATGTAAAAGAAACACTACTGAACTTAAACCTCACATCAAATGCCATACACTCACTAATAGTGGGAGACTTTAATACCTCACTTTCACCCTTGGATAGGTCAACCAGACAGAAACTCAACAGAGAAATAAGGGATTGAACAGATGTTATGACCCAAATGGACTTAATAGATATATACAGAACCTTCCACTCAAACACAAATGAATATACATATTTCTCAGCACCATATGGAACTTTCTCTAAAATTGACCACATACTCGGTCATAAAGCCAAATACCAATAGATACAAAAGAAGTGAGAATAACTGCCTGTATCATATCAGACCACCATGGTCTAAAGCTAGAGTTCAGCAACAACAAAAATCACAGAAAGCCTACAAATTCATGGAAACTGAACATCCCTCAATTGAACCACCTCTGGATCAAGGAAGAAGTTAAAGATGAAATCAAAGATTTCCTAGAATTTAATGAAAATGAATCCACAACATATCCGAACTTATGGGACACAGTGAAAGTAGTGTTAAGAGGAAAACTCATAGCACTAGATGCCTATTTGAAAAACCTAGAGAAGTTTCACACAAGAGACCTAACAGCACAGCTGAAGGCTTTAGAAAAATTAGAAGCAAACTCTCCTAGAAGGAGTAAAGGGCAGGAAATAATCAAACTTAGGGCTGAAATCAATACAATAGAAACAGAGAGAACAATACAAAGAATCAATGAATCAAAGAGTTGGTTCTTTGAGAAAGTCAACAGGATAGATAAACCCTTATCAAACTAACCAAAAAACAGAGAGAGAGTATCTAAATTAACAGAATCAAAAATGAAAAGGGGGCATAACAACAGAGACCCAGGAAATCCAGAGAATTACAGGTCATAGTTTAAAAAATACACTCCACTAAAATGGAAAACCTAAAAGAAATGGACAGCTTTCTGGACAGGTACCGCTTACCAAAATTAAATCAAGATCAGATAAGAGACCTAAACAGACCCATAATCCCCAAAGGAAATTGAAGCTGTTATTAAAAGTTTCCCAAGTAAAAAAAGCCCAGGACCAGATGGCTTCAGTGCAGAATTCTACCAGACATTCAAAGAACTAATACCAATACTCCTCAAACTGTTCCTCACAGTAGAAGCTGAAGGAACATTGTCAAACTCTTTTTATAAGGCCCACAATCACCCTCATTCCCAAGCCACTCAAAGATGCAACAAAGAAAGAGAATTACAGACCAGTCTCCTTTATGAACATTGATGCAAAAATACTCAGTAAAATTCTTGGAAACTAAATCCAACAACATATCATTAAAAAAAAAAAAAAAAACCCATCCACCACAATCAAGTAGACTTCATCCCAGAGATGCAGGGATGATTCAACATACAAAAACCATCACTGTCATCCATCATATAAACAAACTGAAAAAAAAACCCCCACATGATCATGTTTTTAAAAAGTCTTTGACAAAATCCAACACTCCTTAATGATAGTTCTGGAGTGATCAGGAACACAGGGAAAATACCTAAATATAAAAAAGGTGATATACAGCAAGCCGACAGCCAACATCAAACTAAATGGAGAAACACTCAAAGCAGTCCCACTAAAATCAGAAACAAGACAAAGCTATCCTCTCTCTTCTTATCTATTCAATATAGTTCTCGAAGTTTTAGCTAAAGCAATCAGAGAGCAAAAGGAGATTAAGGGGATACAGATTGGAAAGGAAGAAGTCAAACTATCTTTATTTGCAGATGATATTATTGTATACATAAGTGACCCCAAAATTCTACCAGGGAACTCCTACAACTGATAAACACCTTCAGCAAGGTAGCAGGGTACAAGATTAACTAAAAGAAAAATCAATAGCCCTCCTATACACTAAGAAATAAGGGAAACATCGTTCTTTATAATAGCTACTAATAGTATTAAATATCATGGCATAGCTCTAATCAAAGAAGTAGTAGACCTGTTTGACAAAATTTTTAAATCACTGAAGAAAGAAATAGAAGAGGATATCAGAAAATGGAAAGACCTCCCATGCTCCTAGATAGGTAGGATCAACATAGTAAAAATGGCAATTTTACCAAAAGCAATCTACAGATTCAGTGCAATCCCCATCAAAATCCCAACACATTTTTTTTTTACAGACCTTGAAAGAACAATGCTCAACTTCATATGGAATAATAGGAAACCCAGGATTGCCAAAACAATCCTGCTCAATAAAAGAACTTCAGGAAGAATCACCATCCCTGACTTCAAGCTATACTATAGAGCCACAGTAATAAAAGTTGGCATAAAAACAAGACTTGTGGATCAATGGAATCAAATCGAAGACCCCAACATTAGTCCACACATCTATGCACACCTGATTTTTGACAAAGAGCCCAAAAAATTCAATGAATAAAAGACAGTATCTTCAACAAATGGTGTTGGTATAACTGGATGGTAGTGTGTAGAAGAATGCAATTAGATCCAAACCTATCACCCTGCACAAAACTCAAATCCAAGTGGATCAAAGGCCTCAACATAAACCCAGCTACACTGAACTTGATAGAAAAGAAAGTGGGAAATACCCTCCAATGCATTGGTACAAGTGACCACTTCTTAAATATAACACCAGTAGTAGAGACACTAAGAACAATTAATAAATGGGACCTCCTGAAACCGAGAAGCCTCTGTAAGGCAAAGGACACAGTCAATAAGACAAAACGACAGCCTACAGAGTGGGAAAAGATCTTCACCAACCCTACATCTGACAGAGGACTGATCTATAAAATATATAGATAACTCAAGAAACTAGAGCCCAAAAATCTAAATAACCCAATTAAAAAATGGGGTTCTAAGCTAAAAAGAATTCTCAACAGAAGAATTACAAATGGCTGAAAGGCACCTAAAGAATTGCTCAGCATCTTTAGCCATCAGAGAAATGCAAATCAAAGTCACTTTGAGATAGCATCTTATAACCGAATGGCTAAGATCAAAATCATACATGTCAGTTTATGCTGTAGAGGAGGCAGAGCAAGGGGAACACTCCTCCATTGTTCTTGGGAGTGTAAACTTGTATAGCCACTCTGGAATGCAGTATGGCTATTCCTCAGAAAACTGGGAATCAATCTCTCTAAGGATTCAGCAATACCACTATTGGGCATATACCCCCCAAAATGCACATTTGTACCCAAAATCATTAGCTCCACTATGTTCATAGCAACATTATTCATAACAGCAAGAACTTGAAAACAACCTAGATGCCCCTCTGCTGGAGAATGGATTAACAAACTGTGGTACCTCTACACAATGCAGTACTACCTCAGAAAAAAAAAAATTCCTACATCCTAAAATTTTCAAGCAAATGGATGTACTTGGAGACTATCCTCCTTAGCAAGGTATCACAAGTCCAGAAAGATAGGCACAGGATGTACTCACTTAAAGTGGACTTTAAACAAAAAACAAAGAGTACTCAAGCTGCAAACCACAACCCCTGAACAGCTTGGGATCAGAAAGAACTTAAGAGAGACGTCCAGGGATTGCCCTAGAAAGAGAAAATAAAGAAGATCTTTTTAGCAAATTGAGTGCATAATGGGTTGCAACCAAGAAGAGGTGGGAACAAATCATAAGAGAGGGAGATGTCAGTGAGAGGAGCTACAGAGAGGGAGAAAAAAAAGAGAGAGATGGTAGATATCTTAATAGTTGGAAAGAGAATGGTTGCTAGGGAAACCTCCAAGAACTCACAGGATGTCCTTGGCTAGGTCTCCAACCAATAGTGGAGGGCGTGCCTAAACAGGACTTCCCCTATAATCAAATGAGTAACAACCCTAAGTGTCATCACAGAACCTACATCCAACAATGAATAGAGGTGGAGGCAGAGATCCATGGATGAGCACTGGGCAGAGCTCCTGGTCCAGCTGAGAGATGGGGAGGAGAGTCTGTAAGAGCAAGGTGATGAGGATTAGGAGCAGAAGTCCCACAGAGATGGCTGGCTGGAGCTCTGGGAAGCTCACTGAATCAATAGGGAGAGCCATAGGGAAAAGAAACTAGGCTCTCCAAGGGTAGGCAACTGTCGATTGGCATGAGTAATATGTGGAGTCTTGAAGGGTGGGATCAGAATGTGTTCCTGTGCATGGGCTGGCATCTTGGAGCCCATTTCCTGCAGAGGAACACCTAACCCAGTCTTGATATTGGGATGAGGAAGTCATTTCCTGGAGTGGACGTGCCACACTGGGCTGACCCACCTTGGGACTTCTTGCCCTTTTGGGGAGGGGATCGAGGGATGGGGAGAGGGGAAGCTGAAGACTGACTGGGGTGATTAGGAGGAGGGAAGGGAGGGTGAGCCGGGGGGGGGGGGGGGGGATGCATGCAAAAAGACTTTTTAAAAATAAAAATAAAAAAATACATCTAACTTTTAAAAAATTAACTAATTAAAAAATTGATAGGAAATTTAAGCACAAGATAAAAGACTTCTAAAATGTGAAATAAAATCCAGATAGCAGAAAAACAAAGAAAAATTAACATGATTTTAAAAGGTCACTTATGCATGGAAAAATACCTCAATCAAAAGAATAAGCGTAAACTGTGGAAGACAGTCTGCAATTCCTGCCACTAAAATCTGACTGCCCTGAGATAGAATGAAAACCTGCAAATCAGTAAGAAAGGGCATTAATTAAGTGAGGAAAAGGGTAAAGGAGATAGATACAGGGGGAAAATGGAAAAGGTTACTACAGATAAAAATGCGCAACTTGGTGCATAGCTTTAGAAGTGTCTTTTATGGAGCTGAGGATCTGAACTCAGGTCCCCGTGCTTGTATGACAAGCATTCTACTGTCTGAGCTGACCCCCAAACTCCCTGTTTGTTTGTTTCTTTGTTTTCAAACAGGGTCTCAGGTGGCCCAAACTGGCCTTAAAAGTTCCTCTGTAGCCAAGGATGACCTTGAATTTCAGGTCTACCTCCTGAGTGCTGGAATATACAGTGTGCTAGAGTCTCCCTGGTCCAATTGACTCCCAGGTTTCCCTATGCACAGTTTTGGTAGAAGGCTCTCAAAGTCTTCTCAAGTTATCCCATTTTCCTGGAGCCCTTTGCTTTGCCTTCAAGATCACTATTTTGATGAAGAACTATTTCAAAACCAATTTCATTATGTAAGGAATAATTACCACCATTCCATAACTAATTCATTTTCATTGGTTTCTTGAGTCAGCGTCTTAGGAGATGGAGCTGAGGTTAACCTTCACTGCCAATTTGACTGGATCTAGAATCATGCTGGAAACACACCCATGAGGGTTCTGCAAGGGCATTTCCAGGAAGGTCTAACTGAGGAGGGGGCTCAGCTTGAGCGTAGGCAGAACCATCCCATGGGGAGGCTCCAAACTGAATAAAAAGAAGAAAGTGAGTGGAGGGTACCAGCATTCCCTCATGTCTCCTGACTTCAGATGCACTGTGACCAGCTGCCTCCTGCCATCATGTCTTACCCATCATGATGGACTACATACTCAAACTGTAAGTCAAAATGGACTCTTCACTTCTCTCAGGCTGCTTTTTCATGTGTCCTACCTCAGCAATGGGAAAGAAGCTAGTATGGTGGTAGCCCAGACTGGCATCAAACCCACGACTCTTCTTCTAGTGGGATTCTGTGTTGTGAGAGTAAGGATTAAAGGTTTATGTCCCAGCACTTGGATCTGCAATGGACTCTGGAGAAAGGGTTCTGGTCCAGGAAGCTCTTCATATTCCCTTCATGGGCATACCTGCCCACCAGTCCATCTTGCAGTAAATGTGCTACACATGCCCATTGTAGTAGCAGCTCCAATAAGGCTATGACCGATCTAGAGCTGCACAACAGCACCAACTATGCAGAGACCACTGGGGCTGTGACCTCATCTCATTAACAGCGTCCTGAGCGGCAAGGTGGCCCTTGTCACACACACAGCTCTGTGATGGTCTCCTGTCACTGTGTCAGACACTCACTTATGAAACAATCTCACTCCTGATTGGTAGGGACTCTGAGATTCCTATAGTGTGTGTGTGTGTGTGTGTGTGTGTGTGTGTGTGTGTGTGTGTGTGTTACCAATGTAAAGAAACTGTGTCTTTAATCACCTCTTTCTAAAATTCCAGGGGAGTAAGATTATAGCCTATGTATATATAGAAGAACAATTTTGGTTACAAATCACCAAAGACTAAGGCACAATGTTGCCCCTCTTTCCTTATACTATCCAAAAGTACAACTGAGGATTCATGCAAGTGAAACATTTTAGTTGAACCTTCTGATTTCTTTGCCATGGTTGTGTGTTAACTACCCACTTGTGTCTGGTCATAAATTATTGACAACATTCTCTTTAAAACTTAATTTGTTCTGCACTGGGATTACACATGACCTATTTCAGGCTCATTGGATAGACTGTTAATTCACAAAAGGCATCTAATTCTTATGCAATCGCTGGCTATTTGGTATTGGAGTGTCTTTGCTAAGATGTAAATTTGCATTTATTTTTAGGACATTTGATTTTACAATATTTAAAAACATTTACAAGTTTCTCTTTACCAAAAACTCCCAAAGAAAAATTTGCTAATTTATAATTGACCTGTCACCTTTTTTGTCTCATTTTTATGCCCATTTGCTAAAGAAAGGGAGACAAACCTTAGGTATTATGGCACTTTTTAACTGCGCGAGTGGACATCTTTCTAAATTGGGACATTTAATCTTACAATCAAAATGCTATTATTACATGTCATGAAATCAACAGTAATTCCTTTGCCATGATCACTATATTGAATCTGTACTGAAATCCTCCTGACTGGTCCCCACATATCAGCCCTCAGTAGGTGTGTTTGACTCAGGGTCCCGTGTTGCACATATTCATTCCATTGAGCTTTGTACTACATGTCCTCACAGGAAACCTGTCACTCATCTCTCTTTTCATCAAAAATATGAAAGCATTTAGATCTCTTATGGCAATAGTCTTGTAAAGTGTGGAAGCAATTAATCTATCAAGTGGCTATAGCCTTTTGAAGATCAATAGATGTTTGTACTTAATTTTGTTCACTGTGAGAAGTCATTCACATAACCAAGGAGAGATTCTATAGCCTCACACATGCCTCCTTCCATTCTATTTTTAAAAACATGCCTGCAGGCTGCCTCTACCACACGTGTCTCCCTCCACAGCGGTGCGGGATTTCCATCTTCTTAGAAAAAAAGACATATTTTAGAGTTATATTCCTTATACTCATCTCAGAATTTTGGCAAGGCCCCTGCAGTGACACATTCTAAAATTACAAAGCCATACCTGCGGCACTACTTGGAAGACAGAGCGCCAGGGAAGAAAGCTGTCACAAGGACTGTGGGGAAATCTGAAAACACCCCCCACCCCACCCCCCCGCCGCCGCCTTCGGGGGTGGGGGCGGGACCTGGAGAAAGTGTTGGCAGATGACTGACTTCCTTTCACCTGAAAGAGTAGGAACAGCAATAGTTGTGCAGGTAAAGACACGCAAGAGTGTTTAACATGCCCTGGGGACTCAGAGTCTCTAGTTTAGAGAGGCAGACACATCTAAAGAAAGTGAATGGGTCTCTTCTCTCGCAAGAAAAGGGAAATGGCTAGTTATGTTACATCTGCTTTGGACCCAACAAGATGCGTAGATCTCAGCACTTCACTGCTGACTGAGATCACTGTAATGGCTGAATGTCCCGTGGCGCTGAGTGGAGACAGATGCGGCCTTTCTGAGTTCAGGAAGGCGCTGGGCCGTTGGCTGACCTTGCTTACTAAGGATATTGCGCAGGTAGCCACAGCTGGCTGTGAATTGCTGAGTGCAGCAGCCACGTCACGTCCAGGCAGTCTTTCCCAGCTCAGCTCCCCACCCTCCTGTTCTTACATTCTTGCCTCCCTCCTTGTTCCACAGTGTTCCCTGAGCCTAGGGCTTGGCGATTCATAAGAACAGTGTTCCCTGAGCCTAGGGCTTGGCGATTCATAAGAACAGTGTTCCCTGAGCCTAGGGCTTGGCGATTCATAAGAAGTCCTACACAGGGCTGACCGTTCAAGACTCACATATTTTCAGCACTTTGACAAGTTACGATTCTCTGAACTGTTGGCCAAGGCTGAGAGCGATGCTGACCTATTAGACAAATGCCATAAATATTTAGAAGTCAGTTTAGGAGCCGGGCAGTGGTGGCACATTTTAATCCCAGCAGTTGGGAGGCAGAGAGTTGAGACCAGCCTGGTCTACAAAGAAAGTTTCAGGACAGCCAAAGCTACACATGAAATGAAACCCTATGTTGAAAATAAATAAATAAATAAATAAATAAATAAATAAATAAATAAACAAACAAACAAACAAACAAACAAACAAACAAACAAATAAATAAATAAATAAATAAAAAAGTCAGTTTAATATGTCCGTTTTGTAAATCAACACTGGTAGGTTTCCTAGAGGGTCTATTACCTCCTGAACCATGTGCTTTTGAAGAGGCTTGTAGTACCAGGCATGAATAATTACTTTCTCCTGTGGAGTAGGTAGGGCTCTCTCTCTCTCTCTCTCTCTCTCTCTCTCTCTCTCTCTCTCACACACACACACACACACACACACACAGAGAGAGAGAGAGAGAGAGAGAGAGAGAGAGAGAGAGAGAGAGAGAGAGAGAGGAGAGAGACTGAATAACATCGTCTCTCTGTGTATAGAATATGACATATTTCTGTTTTTAATTTTTGAAGGAAACTCCATGCTGTCTTTCATAGTTTGCCTTTCCAACAACACACAAACTTTTCTCATGTTCTTACTAACACACGCTAACTCTGATCTACCTGACAATAGGCATCTTAGGGGGTTCCGGGTGATGTCTCCTTGTGACTTTGATTAGTGTTCTTCTGATGTTTTCTGAAGCCTCGCACCCTCCCAAAACTGCTGGCCATTGGTTGTTGGGAAGTATTTATTCAAAACCTTTACCCAGTCCTTTCTTTTCATTTTTTTTTTGGGGGGGGGAGGGTATACAGTCAATCTTAATTTTTTTGCAGCTTTCATTTTTGCAGACTTACTACTTGCTAAAACTTGTCCTCCAAATCAATATTTTCAGAGCTTTTGAACTCACAATCAGGACTTTGACTCGTCTGAAACACATTTCTAGTGAAATCCAAACAAAGTGTACTTTTCAAAATCTATCCAGTATTGCATTTTTGGTGCTGATTTTGCTGTTTAGAACCCTTTGTGCGTTCATTAATCGGGTTATTTGGATTTAAATCAGTTCATTTGAATTCTTTATTTCTCTTAAGTTGTATTGAACTCCAAGTCCTTAAAGAGCCTCAGAGCCCAGCCTAAGAAACAGACAAATTAGTATATTACAATGGGCCCTGATCAGTACGACTAACAATTACCAAATGCTCACTATAGGAAGACATGATGCTAGGCACATTATGTTGTGTGATCGTTAACTTTTTGCATATTAGCTTGGCTAATTAACATTGCCGCGGTGTTTAAACATTTCTGGATGTATCTGCAGGTATTTCTAAAGGGTTAGTATCTGAACTGATAGATGGAGCAGAGCAGGCATCGTCCCCTACTGTGGGTAGGCACCATCCACTCTACTGAGAGTCTAGATAGAGTCAGAGGCCAGGAGGTTGAATCTGCTCTCTCTCTGTTGCACCATCAGGGACCACTTGTCTTTTCCCCCATTTCATTGAGCTAAGGTTCTAGACCTTTTGAGGTCACAACATTTTGTTTGTGACCAGTAAGTGGCTAGAGAGTGGGAGAATTTCCATTCTTGGTTCCATGTTTCTAGACTCCCTCCCCTTATGTCATCCCTCCCTCTTCTTCTCTTTCTTTCTTGGGTGGGGCGTTAAGGTATGGTCTTCCTCTGTAGCCTGGAGTGGTCTGGAACTCACTCTGTAGCCCGATCTGGACTTAGTCTCATGGCTATCCTCCTGCCTCAGCCTCCTAAGTGCTGTCTAGGCCATTTCTTTGTTACCAGCTGCTCTTCCTCATCCAGCTCCCTGGACAATGCTTTTTAAAATATGAAGAAGTTATGAGAGAACAGCAGATTCCCTTTCTTCCCGTGTGGTTTCCAGGGGCCCCTCTTTTTGCCCTGAGGCACTTCCTGTGTTGCTCACACAGAGTTCCCATCTAGAAGAGGAGACAGCAGGCCGGATACCAGGAGCAGGAGTCCCTGGATGACTTCATTACTTGAGTACTGTGCAAGGATTGTTGTATTTGTTTTTCTATTGAATGAATAAATTAATCTTTTGGATGAATTTGGCAGTAGACTAATAGAGCATGTCTACAGAAGTTAACTATCCCCTGCTACCACACACAGAGATCCAATCCCTCAGCTTTCATTCTCTGTACTTCAGCTTCTCAACCCCACCCCCCACTCTAGCTAGCCCTCTGTCTGCAGACCGAAGTCCCCTACCCACCTCCCTCATGCTTGCTTATTTATTTGTCTGTTTTTCTTTTGTTTGTGTGTGTTTTCTGAGACAGGGTTTCTTTGTGTAGCTCTGGCTCTCCTAGAACTCACTCTGTAGACCAACTGGCCTTGAACTCAGAGATTCACCTGCTTCTAGTTTTCATGTGCCAGGAATAAAGACGTGTGCCACACACCTGGTTCTATAACCACTTCTTATGTCCAGGAGACTCAGTGTAACCAACATTTCTGGTTCTTCTATTTCTGCTGCCTTTATCAATAACCCCGGCCCCACACCCTTGCCTATACAATTCTGACTATAACTGATCCAAATTCATTTAGAAGACAAGATATGACAGTTGACCTTTTATACTCAGACGGTCTCTATATGTGCATTCAATCAACAATACTGTTAACATATTTTAAAAACTGCTTCTGTACTGAATACATACAGATGTTTTTCCTCTCATTATTACCTAAACAATAGACATTTCTGGCCCAGCCTAACCCCGAGGTCTACTTGACCAATCAGCATTTTATTAAACCAATATTTACAGCGACAAATATTTACAGTGTACAAAAACACATAATCCCACAGCAGTGTTGTAGAAAATTATTTTAAGATGCATTACATTTGTTCGTGCTGTGGAACATTTGTTTAATGATGCGAAGATGTGTTGCATTTTAAAAATACTGTATTTATTTAACCCCGTGAAGCTACGATTCTTTGCTTGTCTAAAACACCTGATGGTCTAATAAAGAGCTGACTGGCCAATAGCAAAGCAGGAGAGGGATAGGCGGGGCTGGCAGGCAGGGAGAGTATGTAGAAGAAGAAATCTGGGAGGGAAGGAAGAAAGGACAAGATAGGAGGACACCAGAGGCCAGGTACCCAGCCACCCAGCCAGCCATGGAGCAAGAGCGAAAGTAAGATACACAGAAGTAAGAGAAAGATAAAGATCCAGAGGTAAAAGGTTGACGGGATAATTTAAGAAAAGCTGGCTAGCAGCAAGCTAAACTGAGGTCTGGCATTCATAAGTAAGAATAAACCTCAATTTGGGATTTGTTAGGAAGATGGGCCTCCAAAAGAGTGAAGAGCAAAACCAACCAACAACAATACAGTGTAGCAATGGCTTAGATACAATGTACTACATACTGTAGCAATGGCTTAGATACAATGTACTACATACTGTAGCAATGGTTTAGATACAATGTACTACATACTGTAGCAATGGCTTAGATAGAATGCATTATGCATTAAATAGTATTGGGCATTAGTAAGCTACAATCTATAGTATATAGGAGGGTAGGAAAAGTTGGGCTCAGTTCTTAATGTGCTTGCCACATAAGCACCAGGACTGGAGTCTGGGTCCCTAGAACCAATGTGAAAGCCAGCCAGATATGGCAGGGACTGTCATCCCAGCACTGGGGAAGCAGAGGAAAGCAGGGGACGCCCTGGAGTAAGGGAAGTGAGGAATGGGAGAGGCTGCCTAGCTAAACCAGCAGGAATTGGGCAGCTCTGGGTTCAACAAGAGCTCTGCCTCAGTAAATAAGTGAAGGAGAGTGACTGAGGAAGCTATCCAATGTCAACCTGGGGCCTCCACACTCTTACCTACACACATACAAATTCACATACACACACAAATATCATACATATATTCATAAAAATAAAATCTGTGGGAGGATATATGAAGGTTATATGAAAATACAGTTATTTTAGATAAACAATCTGAATACCTAGAGATTTTAGTATCTGCAGGGGTTTGTGGAACCAGTTCCCTATGGAAACTAAGGGGTGATTGAAAGGATGGGCATCAGCACAAGGCACCCCAAGACCAAGTTCTCAGCACAAAGGAGACTTATTTGCCCCAGAGGGACAAAGGGCAGTAACTAAGAGACAAAGGGAAGGGGAACAAGGGAGAGGAAAGAAAATGGGGGAGGGGTAGGAATATTTGTCCCAGAGGGACAAAGAACTCCCTCTGGATGTAAAAGAGACCAAGATGGCTCATGGGCAAATGGTGGTTTATAAAGAGAACCAGAAAACCCCGTGTTAGGATGAGGTGTTTAATTTTAATTGGGCATGTTAGTTAGGATAGCCACAAGGCTGCTTCCACAATTGCTGGACCTTGGTAGTTAGTCTCAGGGAAGGAAGTGGCTAAATAAAGGAACCTTGGTGGTCAGTTTTAGGAATGTAATCTAACAGTTTAGCAAGGTATAGGAATGGGGGAAAAGGGTAAGGCCAACATTCTAGGCACCATGTTTGCAATGCTTAGGCTTGCTGAGCCCCTTCAGTGACCACATTTGATGCACTGATTAGTGGTACCCAGGAGTGGAACAAGAAGGTCAAATACAAGGAGCCTAGGCAGCCCAAACCGGTCTAGATAGAGAAGGAATTAAATATGCAGAGGACAGGATAAAAGCCCACGTGGCTAAAAGAATAGAGGGCAGTAATTAGAATTTCCAGCTGGCTTCCGTTGCCCACCAAAGAGATGCATTCTCCCAGCACCTGCCAGCATGAGTGTGTCTCTGTGGCTTGCAATCCAGTGATTTCCTGATAAGGATAAAGCTGTGCCTTTCCTTGCTACACAATGGCCCCTCAGTGTCCTAGTATGGCTGCTAGTAGATCCCTTTTGCCGTCAGATGTGGGGTCTGGCAGCAGTGCTCACGGAAGTAGGTAAGAATGGGGTAAGGGTATTAATTCTTTCATTCATTTATACAAATGCTTTCCAAGCCTCCTGCTGGCTTTTTTTATTTCATGAGATGCCAGTGAACTCTTGAATTGATGGGAGTGTTTCTAGAACATCAGACCGAAGAAATTAATATTCGTTAATAAATACTAATAAATAAATAGAAATTCATTTTTAGCCTTTGCTCTATGAAAACTTTGAGAAGTTAATCCCTGAAGCCATTAAGAAGGAAAAATCTGTGTGATATTGCACACAAGTGTGGGAAATATCAAAACAGAAGTCTGTGAGAAGATGCCCAGAACATGTAAAGATTTGGGGGCTCTTACGCCAGTAACTACTATAATAGCTTTACATCTCATAGAAGTATCAAGGATTTCATGGTTCAAACAAGAGATGCCTCACGTGCTGGAAGAGGAAGTGACATCATCTGGAAGGAAACACAGTGTCTGAAAGCCTCATGTTGGAAATGGTCTGTCTATGGCTGATAATGGCCCCGATACCGATGTGTCTCAGTTCTTTATTGCATGGCAATTTTTATATTTGAGCACTACATACACAGTATTGGAAAGGTAACAGACAGTCTGGAGGGTTCAGATGAACTGGAGAAGTTACCAGTAAGAGAGAAGATGATGTCTGCATTAAGAGCATAACTATTCATGTAGTGTTCAGTAGCTATAGACCTGGAGAAATAATGTGGCAACCTACTAGTTGTCACACAACCATTGTGGTTTACCCAGTTTTGATTATGCCAGCGATTGTAATTCTTTTCATGTTTATAGTAACATCGTCTCCCTTAAGCTCTTGACACTCAGGGGAGCCCAACAGCTTTTACCCTCATATTTAGCCAGTTCTCTGTGTGATGGTAATCTCTTTTCTCTGTCTAATCCCTCTCCAGAGTCTCACTAAGGTGTCCAAGCAGGCCTCTAACTCTTGATCTTCCTGCATTCCAGTAGAATTAGAGGCTTGAACCACTATGCCTAGCAAGTAGCTGAGTTCTCTCTGGGGCAATTTCTAACCTGTAGTTTTCAGGTCAGAATAAATCCTGCCATAAAGGCTCATTGGCCCTTTTCCTCTTCTCACATTGGTTTCCTTTTGGCCCATTCCAAAGCATTTCAAGAGTGCACATTCAAGAACTAAGATTATTTTCTTTTACAGAGGTCTATAGTCAATGTGACAGGATAGCCTCATCAACTTATCCCTACATGCCTTTCTACAGGTATGGACTATTCCACAATCAGAATCCCCAAGCCTGGGAAACCTATTTGAGGAAAATGGAAGAATTTCTGTTTCAACAGCTCCAAAGGCTGCTCAGCAAGCTCTGAGCCTCCTGGAGAGGTTTCTGGGTTTATGTGGCTGCTTAGGACCTGTGCACTGAGAGAAAGGATCGCCTTTACCTGGATAAGCTTCTGATCCTTCTCAGAAGAGGGCAGAGCAAGAGACCTCCATCCAGGTTGCTCCCCTAAGCCTTCTCCTCACCTCCAGCTTAAACATCTATTCTTTAGCTGATTTCCAATATCTGACACAGTGGGGGTGACTGAGAAGACAGATTCTAGTGAGCTGTATTAGTTACCATGTTATTGCAGATGTAATTTAAGAAAGGAAAAGCTTAGTTCTGCCCACAGTCTCGAGGTACAGCCCATTACATTGGGGAAGAGGCAGGGACAGTGGCTTTAGCTGTGGCAGTAGGAGTGTGCAGCTGTCACACAGCATCCATAGTCAGGAAGCAGAAAGAGACAGGTGCCTGTGCTCAGCTAGCTCTCTTTTATACAGATCGAAACCACAGCCCATGGGGATAGCGCCCCTCCCACTTGGGGTAGGTTCCCTCCTCAGTTAAACTTCTCTGGAAGGAAGCTCCCTTATGGGCGTGCCCAAAAGAGATGTGTCTCCCTGGAGACTCCAAATCATTTATCAGTTGCTAAGGAATTTTGTTGTCTTTTTACCTCTGTGCTTATAGCCATACCGATTGCTCTTCTACAGGTTTTTCTATTGAGCTTTATTTTTCCCTCAATAGCAGCATTCACAATAACAGCTACCGTTCACTGAACATCTGTTAAAAAAAAAAACTAGCCACTACCAAATCATTTATTATACATATATGTCTCAGTCTCACTCTGTCCTCTCAAGGACCCTGTGAAATGGGGATTCTTGTGCACATTTGTTTTTTTACATACAAAATCCTTGAAGCCTGGCATTTCAGTGTGTGAAAACAGCAGGTAAGTTAATAGAGCTGTGTGAACAAACTGTGGAGATGTCTCACACCCAAACCCCATCTCCTACTGCACCACTCTGAACCCAGCAGTCTCTGAGAACATCTCCCTCCTCTTAGATCAGCACTATGAAGTCACTGCCTCTCCCCCTCCCATGGCACTTGGCAGCTCTACCTATTGCTTTAAACTATAAACGAAGGTACTGTTATCTGTGCCGCTTATATTTTTGTGGAAGATTGATCAGTCAGGAAACTCCACTAGCACCCTTTGGGAAGCTACTCTTACATGTTCCCATTAAGTGGGTTGCTATATATATATATATATATATATATATATATATATATATATATATATATATATATATATGTGTGTGTGTGTGTGTGTGTGTGTGTGTGTGTGTGTGTGTGTGTGTCTAAAAATGTCCTTTGGCCATACACAAAGACTGACCTTGAATTTCTGATCCTCCCCCTCAGGTTTATCCAGTATAAGGATATATCTTGACACTCAGGAGCCGAGGAATTCCACAAAGTCACACCATGCAGCAAACCTCAGACAATAGATTTATAGAGGGAAACAGAGTGGTGGCTGCCTCTGAATGGGAAGAGAGACAGCACAGCACAGGGCTGAGTGAAGGGAAGAGCTTTTATAGGTTTCAGGTGCATGTAAAGTGGTCTGTTGGAAAAGTACAGCATAGCTGTTTATTGGCCTATATTGTCCCCCAACCCATGGGTATTTCCAAGCCTTAGGAGCTTAGGATCAAGCCAGGGGGCAGGATGTTTTCTCTTATCCCTGATCCCTAAACTCTTACCACTTCCCAAGTGCTGGGATTACCAGCATGTACTACTATTTTGACTCCTCAGTATGATAAATAATAATCACCATGTGCATCTTACAAGGTTATAAATAATATTCTTGTGTTTGGTGGACAGTCACGGTTTAAGGAGTGTTAGGTCCCACTGGACTGTCAAACCATTCTTGGTATGAGGGGAGTGTGGATTGAGATATTAGAGTTAAAAAGAATTAAGTCAGAAAGATCAGTGTTGGAAGGGCTCTCAGTCAATATTGGCAGCCAAGAGTTTATTTCTCAGGTTCCTTTTATACCCAAAGCAGGGAGGGCAGAAGATCTCTCATCTCAAGGACACCATGGTTCAAAGTACAGACAAGCATAAACACCTCCTCAATTCTCAAAACATCTAGTGACCATGCCTTACAAAAAAGCATCATAAAATATAGCTTTGAGGAGCAAGACATCTGGCAACCATACTTTTGGCCAAAACATCCTTCCATACAGCCTTTTGGAGCAAAACAAACTCAGACTCTGACCTTGAGTCAAGATGGAATCAGGCCACACTATGGAGTCCCTTATGGGATCCCACAAAAGGGTGAAAAATGCTAAACTGTAAAGGAGGCTCTGAGACCAGATCAGCTGCCTGTTAGAAGCAGAAACCAGCCAAGCTGACTGGAAGATATTAAAACCAACTGAGGCACTTGTAAAGGACACTACCCAACCTGTTGAGCTGTTCGCAGGTTGGGCAGTGTCCAGGTCCTCCATCCTTTGTGAGCATCATCCATGTAGCCTTGGGCCAAGGTGATGCAGCTGTCACTTCTATTCTTTTAAGTGACTCCAGTGAAAATCATGAGTCCACCAAGTCAGACTTCGGTATTATTAATTCTTTGGTCTGTTATGAGTTCCCTAACTGGAGTAAGTAGATGAATGTGTTTGGTCTCCCCAGAAAAGATTTTCACACAGCAGATAAACCCAAAGATCCAATTATACCACTCTTGAGCATATACCGAAACACACTTGCTCAACTATGTTCACAGCGAGAAAATTGGAAACAGCCTAGATGTCCATCAACAGATGAATGGATAATTAAAAATATGTACGTGAACAGAATCATGAAAATAAAATCATGAAATTCACAGGCAAATGGGTGGAGCTAGAAAAATCATCCTGGGTGAGGTAGCATAGACCCCAAAAGCCAAATTCTGTGTGTATTCTCATATGTAGATATTAGCTTCTAACCCATCCATCAGTTATCATGCTCTAATCTATATAACCATAGAGGTCAGGTATAGAGTAAGGAACTAGTGCAGAGAGACAGAATAGGAAGGAGAAACAGAACATAGGATTATGGAGAAACGTTGGGGAGACTAAAATGGGAAAATTAAATGAAGATGGTGAGGGAAGAGGAGACGAAGGGAGGGACAGTTAGCACCAAGGACCATTTGAGGGGGCATATGGAGGCCTACTACAGGAAGTAGTAGGTACAGAAGCTTCTTAAATATGTGCATATAAGAAAGAAATCCAAATAAAGTCAAAAAATAATAAGGGAGACCATGCTTCAACTAGACATGTTTTTACCACAAAGTGAAATCTTAGTGCCAAGAATGGGTCACATCTAATTGAGTTGTTGGCCAATGGGGTCCCATGGAAAACTCTCAGACAACACAGGCTATTGCCAAGGCTATTGGCTGTTCTCACAGACTGATGGGAAAGCCATATTGCTGAAGACAGCACATATGCAACTCACTTAACACAGCAAAGTCGATTGGTGCTAAACTAGACCTTTCACTCCTACTGACTAGTATTCATGGTACTAGAAAGTATGCTGCACACAGAGGAGAAAGGTGATCACCTATAATCTATAATGGTGACCTGTCTGCATGAAATGGTGGTATAATAGTGGCAAAAACATTGTAGGAGTAACCAACCACTAGCTGAGTGGATTTAAGCTCAATTCCACAAGATGAAATTCCTGTTTGACACTGCTTAGGTGGCCAAGAACCTGAGACTAGATAATCCATGGGTCTAGGAAAAAAGAAAACACTATTGTTCTACTAAAGGACTATATCAATGAAATGTCTAGTGACATTCTGCTATACCCATAGCCTTGTCAAAGAAACTTCTTCCTGTAGGATATGGGTATCAATACAGAGACCCGTGACTGTGCGATGTGCAGAGAAACTTTGGAACACTCAATCCTAAATTGGATGTTGTCACCAAACTCCTCCTCCTAGGGTTCAGGGAACTATGCCCAAGAGGAGGAGGAGAGTTTGTAAGACCCAGAGGGGATGGGTGACACCTAGGAGACTGTGGCAACATGCATAGGGTCTGCACAGGTCCAAGCCACACAAAAACTCCCATCTCTAACTGGGAGATATCTCCAAATGTCAACCTCTGGCAAAAGAAAAATAAATGAGTTTTATCCAATGGAGTTTCACTGTGCCTACAAACGACATTTAAGACAAAGCCTTATGCCTAGCAGTGGATGAACTAAATGGTATTTATGTAGATTTCGGGTTTCATATTGGTTTGATTGGATACTATTTATCTTACCTTTTTGATATTATAGTTTCTGATTTTGTGGTTCGTTTCTGTGGGTGTGTTTCTTGTGTTTTTTCCATTTTAAATTTTTTTTCACCTATTTTCTAAAAAGAGAGAGAAACATGGTGTGGATTTGGGTGGGTGGGGAGGTGGGGAAGAACTTGGAGGAGATGGAAGGAGGAAAACCATGATCAGAATCTACTTTCAATTAAAAAAGATTGTATGCCTCGTAAAGAGATTTTCAAATCTTGTTGTACAAAGCATTGAGTTAAGTTTTCAATGGTCAGGAGTAGGTGAAGAGACCTCACTGAAGACTTGTAGCTGACAGGGCACTGTGCCGTTCACCCCTGTTGCCCGGATGGACATCAGCATGAGAGAGGAAGACAGCGGTATCAGGAAGATGAGTTTCAATAATTCTCATGATGTAAATTATACTTATATTGTTGGAAAAGATAACATTTGTTGAATAAAGTTCAGAGCAAAGTTGTCAAAAAAATTTTAAAAAGCAAAGAAATGCAGAAGTCTTCAGTAACTGTTGTCAGCACAAAGTGAAAAGCTGTCGGGTGATTTTTTTTTCCTTTCCTTCTGTCTCAGAGCCAGCACTGTCTCAGGTGTAGAGCCACACCCTGCTGTGATGGACAGTCAATCAGCCCTGGAGTCAGAATGTAGATGATGAGAGCAGAGCCATCCATACATTGTGGTGATGGACAGATGTCATGGAAAGGAGGTACTGAGCTTTGCTTTTGAAGCCACCAAGATTGGAAGGTTGCTGGTCACCATGGAGAACTCAGCCTAGACTGATGGATAAAGTTGCTTAAGCTAGATTTGTAGAAAGCCTCTTAGGATGTATTTGCTTGCCCTGTGATTACCTTTTGATTCTCTGCTGGTTTAATCCGTTAGCATTTTTTTTAGGTCATCCAGATAGCCTTCTACTGGCTGAAATAACTCAGTCGTACAGAAATCAGGTGGTCCGAGAGTCCCTGAATGTTTGCTGTCACTGGTTTTTAGAAACCAGAGCTTCCCTGTTTCTAAAGTAAACCTGTACCAGCTAGAACTTTCTAACTAAAAAGTACATGCAAGAGCTTGTAGGCAAAGGCTATCTCACTGGCTGGCTCACATCTGCTGCAGTGGTTGGTCATGGTGGGCTAGAGGAAGTACAGAGGTGTTTTTGAAGAATGTCTGGTCCAGGCTGTGTTGTTGGGAGCAATCACTATCTGTCTCATAGCCTACCCCCAATCTAGGGCTTCTTTGAGGGGGAAGACTATATTTTTTCTACCCAAGAGTCCTCGATTTGGATCTTCCTTTCCTTAGACTGACTCTAGAATAAACTACAATTTGTCCAGCCTCTAGGTCAATTGTTCTCAACCTTCCTCACATTGCAACCCTTTAATGTAGCTCCCCATGTTGTGGTGACCTCCAACCATAAAATTATTTTATTGCTACTTCATAATTGTAATTTTGCTACTGTTACGAATTGTAATGTAAATTATCGGTATTTGCCAATGGTTTTAGGTGACTCCTGTGAAAGGGTCTCAACCCACAAGTTGAGAACTGCTGCTCTAGAACCTTCTTTGCCTTTGTACTATTTCAGCGACTAAACAAGGTCAAGAAAAGAAAAACAACAAACCAATTAGAGATTTACAGGTTCTTTGTTGAAAGTTCATCCGTTAGACTCTGTGGCCTTCTTAAACAGATAACTTTTTGAATTTATGCATCTGGCTGGACTTCCTTGGGGGGAGTGGGGACAGGGTGGGCACATATACCTTAGATCTTACAAACAAAGCTACATAAAAAGCCCATTGGACAACAGACTGTTTGTGGCCTCCAGTGGATACTCAGTTGTAGTGGGATTATGTTACATTGTAAAGAATTGTCCCACCTACTGGTTTAATAAAAAACACTGACAGGAAGTGTGGGCAGGGCTACCAGACTGGGAAAACTCTGGGAACAGGAAGGACAGAGCAGAAATGCCACAGACACGCCAGGGAAGCAGATGCAGAGGACAGCCATGCTGCTTTGAGAAAAGGTACCGAGCTGCAAGGCTGAACAGATACAAATCATGGGTTAGTTTAAGAGCAGGAGCTAGCAAGTTATATGCCTGGGTCCCAGGTCAATCATCATACAATTAATATAAGTGTCCGTGTGTTTCAGTAGGACTATGGGACTGTGGGTCTGCAGGTCCTGGCCACGAGGCTAGGCCAGAAAGTCTGAGCTAGAAATTGATACAACACTCAGTTGTTCTGAGTGCTCTGGGGATGTTGAGGGAACATTATCCTCTCAGGTCATTTTAAAGTTATAATATGGCATACCCTGGGAACTTCAGAAGTATGATAGGTGGAATCTACTTTGAGTAATGTAGGCTCATTAAAGGAAGAAATCCTGAATTAATTAATAATAGTTGATGTTAGAGCTGGAATGATGGCTCACATGTTCTGAGCAGTCAAGCTCTTGGAGAGGACGGGGTTTTCAAGCCCAGCACCCACATTTGTAACTTTTCTGGTCTCTGCAGCTACTGCACACTTGTAGTTGCTTACATCCATGCATGTAAAACACAAATATGGAATTTTAAAAATCTTTTTAAAAATGGTGGATGTGATGGTGATGATGGTGATGATCGTGATGCTGATGGTAGTGATGACGATTGTGGTGATGCTGGTGATGACAATGAGGATAATTATATTATTTGATATTTAATCCTTACCATACCCCAGATACTGCTCTAGGTGAGGGCATTTCAGCAGCATAAGTGCCATAATTATCACTATTTTCAAGGTCAGGGAATGGAGGGAGAGCTGGAATAGAGATTTAAACAAGGTCACACAGTTTGCAAGTGGCTAACCTGAAGTGTAAATCTAGGCTGCATTGTAGGGAGATTAAGTTGTTCCATTGTAAATAATTGTCCCCACCTATGAGTTTAATAAAAAGCGCTGATTGGCCAAAGTCAGACAGGACGTGTGGGCGGGGCTACCAGACTAAGAAAACTCTGAGAGCAGGAGGAACAGAGCAGAATGCCAGAGAGAAGCCAGATGCAGAAGACAATTATGCTGCTGTGAGAAAAGGTACCGAGCTGCATGGCTGGACAGGATAGGAGTCTTGGGTTAGATTAAGGGTAAAGAGTTAGCAAGTGATATGCCTGGGCCTTAGACTGATCAGCCTAAAACTATTGTAAGCATCTGTGTGTCTCTGTGGGACTGGGTCTGCGAGTCCCAACCTTGAGGCTGGGCCTGAAAGTCCAGGCCAGAAACCTCCTACTACACTGTATAACTCCTCAGTGAACTCTTTCTCCTTCTGATCTTGGTCCCTTCTATATTTCATCACATTTATCGTGCATGTTTCCAATTCTACTCTGAAGGGGTTTCATGAAAAAGAGCTGAACTCAGGTAGCAGGGCAGAGTCTGCACTAGTGTGTGGAATTTATTGACACTCCTCACGTAGCACTTGCTGTCCCCTGAGCATCTGATGCCTTCTCAGTTTCAACCTACTTTCTCATGTCAACTCCACCCTCACTGTGAAGAATCTAGAGGCAGGGACACAGTTCATTCTTGGTGGGGCCTCTATTAGTTACTTTTCTTATTGCTATGACAAAATACCTGGAAGGTGCAGCTTGAGGAAGGGATTTATTGTGGCTCATGATTTGAGGTGATATAGTTCACCATGATAGGGGAGGCACGACCGGAAAGTGAAGTGACACTGTGTCAGCACCCAAGGAGCAGAAAATGGTGAATGCAGGTGCCATCTGATCTTCTCCATTTCCCTTTAATAATTGGTCTGGTGCTCCACACTTTAGGATGGTATTGCTTGCATTTAGTTAATCCTCTTTGGAAAGGCCCTCACAGACACACCAAAAAGTGTGCCTCCTAATGCACCAAGTATGTCTTAATTCCAATCAAGCTGACAATTACAATGAACCACCACAGGGCTTGGATTTGAAGGCTGCCTGGTTTGTGAACATCCAGAGAGTTTTTTCTAAGTGTCCCTGGACAACTGGTTCACTGTCTTCTTTCAAAGCAGTTTTCCTGGCCTACCTGGTGATGTGGGATGTCTCTTTGTATGCTGCGAATACCATTGGTTAATAAAGAGGATATTTTGGTCTATGACAAGTCAGCTTAGAGGCAGTAAATCCAAGCACAGATAAAGGGGAAGGATGGCAGGCTCACACAGAGACACTGAGCGGCTGCCCAAGAACACAAGATGTCAAGAAACACAGGTAAGCCATGAGCCACATGGCAATACACAGATTAATGAAAATGGCTAGCAAGTAATGAGCCTAAGCTATAAGCCAAACAGTTTGTAATTTATATAAGCCTCTGTATGAATATTTGGGGCTAAGCAGCTATGGGACAGTGGGTCTGGACCTCCAGCTGGACAGGGCAGAAACTTCTGGCTCCAACTTGGGACAGTGCCAATACAACCACGCCACAGCCCCCAGGATGACTTCAGGAGGAACCAGCTGTTCACAGTCTGTGATGAGAACTTTGCAGGTGTCAGCTGATCTTATCCCTATGGCCCCTTGGAGGAGACATTTTCAGTACCATCATCTCCCCAGCCTCTTGTTTCAAATTAGAAAGAGTTCATCCAGATTTGATTGTCCAGAAAGGGAGGTTTCCGGTACCATACCTGACATTCTGTGGGGCAGGAGCCCCACCCCCACTCACCGTTCTCTGAACCTCAGACTTGGATCCCCAGAGGGGAGAGTCTAACAGACTGCGTGAGGCAAGAAGTATTGCAGCAAGCAGTTGGGGGGTGGGGTCACAAACAGCCCTACAAGGAACCGATGGGTAGGGTGTGGAGGAGGAAGGAACAGCAGTTCTCAGAATGGAATCTTCTCCTTAATGTGTGATGGGAGTCCAGATTCCCCACTGGTTACTCATGAGCTAACTGAAGTAAGCTTTTCAGGCTTCATGTTCCTGAGTGAGGCAAGAGAGTACTTCTGAAACCTTTCTTTCTTATAGCAAGCTGTCTAGGAAGAACGGGGAGACAGTAGAAGAACATATCATGTGACGTGGGCTTCTCCAAAGGGGTTGGGGGGAGCTGTAACAAGTAGTTCCTGTTATACATGTTTCTCTTCAAGTATAACTTTTAACTTTTCCACATGGAGATAAGGGGGTTTGGTCCTCTGCTTGAATCTAAGAGGCCCTATGATGATGGCAGATGTGCTACTGTAGGATTTCTGTGGTTAGGTCAGAAAAGATGAAAGAGATTCCACAAACACTTGAAATGCTTACCCTTGGAACACAGTCTACTGTGTGGTCAGCTTTCTGTCACTGTTGGCAAAATATTTGTGATAAGTCATGGATAAGGAAGACTCACAGTGTGAGCGGTCTGCTGGCTTCGTTGCTTGTGAGTCTACAGTAAGGCAACCACCATGACAGGGATGGTGTGGCAGAGCGAAGCTGCTCATGGGGAAGGAAGAAAGGGCTAGCGGTCTAAAGTGATAACATCCCCTTAGCCCTCACCTCTTCCCACTGGGCTCTAACACTTAAAGGTTCCATCAGATCCCAATCTGACCACCAGTGGAGGACCGAGTTATCAACACATGGGGTTTGGAAGTCATTCAAGATCTGAACTTCACAGCCACCTGCCCAGAGAACCCACAGAGGAAACACCTGAGATGAGAAACATTTATTCAGCTCTCACTGACCCTGCTCTAGCGCCATCTGCACACACTGATGATCAGACTAGAGCCAGACCTCCTTAAGTTCACAACCTGGCTCTTATGGATGTCATTTACAGATGCTAAAGTTTGCGTGGGCACAGATCTCTCATACAACAGCATACACTGAGTTCCAGAAGTCCCCAAAGGGACATGAGAGGCACCTGAAAATATATGAGGGATGTGATGTGTACAGAAGGTAGGCTTGAAATGAGAAGCTGTGACAAACAGCACTCAGAGCCTACATGGGTTTTGGAGAGGGACAATTTTGTCTTTCACAGAGGCTTTCTCTGGGGACAGAACTTTCAAATGAGTCATCGGACAGTGTACTTGAAACTGGAGTTTCAAATGGAAGGTGGATGGGATGTTGGGGGACACTGAAGGAAAGTCCAGCAGATTTCTAAAGAGACACTGCTCTTCTTTAAAGTTGCAAATATTTTTAATTATGTTTATTTGTGTGTGTGTACAGAAGTACATGTGACAGTCAAGGGAATTGATTCTCTCCTTCCACTATGTAGGTCCTGGGGATTGTACCCCAGTTTTCTGGCTTGGCAGCAGGCATCTTTTCCTGCTGAGCCGTTTCACTGGCCCAAGATATATATATATTTTTTTTATTTTAAAATTTTATTTTCTGTGCATGAATATTTTGTCTGTATACCACATGCATGCCCAGTGCCCGCAGACTTCTGAAGAAAGTATTGAAACCCCTGGAACTGGAGTTGCAGGTGGTTGCGAGTCATCGTGTGGGCATTGACAATCAAACCTAGGTCCTCTGCAAGAGCAACAAGTATTCTTAACCACTGAGCCACCTCTCCAATCCTCATAATTGATATTATGAGGATTGACATAATTCTTAATAAGTAAAGATAAAGAGGTCCTGAGAGCACATATTTAGCAAACTTTTTTTTTTTTTTTTTTTTTTTTTGGAGAGATGAAGAGGCCTTTCACATCCAAGAAGGCCAGAAAAGCAGGACGGGCCACTCACAGTGGAACTGTGTCCAGCAACACTTAAATCACACCCCTCTCACCTGAAGACCTCTTCTTGCCCACTTGAGCCTTTCCTAATTGTGCATTCCTTTGCTTCTTTCACGCCTCACATCCCATGGCTTGCTAAATCTCCCTACTTTCATCTCCACAGCCAGCGAGCAAGCGAGCAAGCGCCCTGCCTCTGTTTCTTCTGCTCCATTTGCAGCCTCCACTGACTTTCTTCACGCCACCCTAACCTCTTGGCTGGAAGTCTGCAACAGACCTCTCCACGGAGAGAAGGCTGCAAATGAATCCCCAAAAGAGATTGCCCCCATGCATCAGTGCCTGTTTACAAACTTATTTCACTTAGAAAACAGACCATTTCTCAAGCACGAGAGCCACTGACGACGTGGCCAGTGTGCTTAAGGCCCTGGGTTCAGTTCCCAGCAATGTTAAAAAACAAAAACAACAAAAAACCCAAACAACAACAACAAAAAACCTTTCATGATAAAAGTAGAGAGTGAAACAGAAGAGAAAATGGAAATGTGCAGAGATTTGTTCTCTCTCTCTCTTTTCTGAGACGTGGTCTCACCTTTGCTGATCCTCCTGCCTTAGTGTCTGGAATTATGGGATTATAGGTGTGCCCTACCGTGTCTGGTTTCTTGCACTTGTTTTTTAAGATTGCCATAATATGGCTGGGTGGTGGTGGCCCACCCCTTTAATCCCAGCTCTCAGAGGCAGAGGCAGGCAGATCTCTGAGTTCAAGGCCAGCCTGGTCTACAAAGGGAGTTCCAGAACAGACAAACTCTGTCTCAGCCCCCCGCCCCCCCCCAACAAACGAAGATCTCCATAATATACTATGAGCATTGTGGTATAAAACAAACATAAATATATTGTTTCCCAGACCTAGGCACTAGACTTCCGAGTTCTAGACACCAGCAAAGCTGTGCATCTAAAGGCTGCAGGGAGGAAATTCCTCCTGGTCTCTCCTAGCTTCTGATAGCTGCTAGCGTCCTCTGCAGCCCTTGGCTTCCGGCTGCGTCTTTCTCCTGTCTTCATCTGTCCCCGGCTTCCTTCCTGCATATGTGTGCGCCTGGACTTCCCTGTCTTCTCTCACAATGGCTCTAGTCATTGGATTTAGAATGAATTCTAAGCCAGCATGATTGCATCTTAACTTATTTCTTCAAAAGACTTTATTTCAAATGAGGTCTCAGCCACAGGCTCTGAAAGATAGAGCCTGAATGTATTTTTTAAATTAAGGGCTTCTTTATTTTTTATTTGTGTATGAGTGTTTGCTTGCATGTACACAAACACACAGACACACACACACACACACACACACACACACACACACACACACACACACAGGCCAGAAGAAGGCATAGGATCCCCCAGAATGGGATTTATAATTGGTTAAGAGCAGCTGAGTGCTGTTCTTCTGAAAGAGCAGCAAGTGTCCTTAATCTGTGAACCACCTCTCAGACCCTTGGATGTATGGCTTGTTCTTCTTTAAGATTTTATTTTTATTTTCTTTATAGAGATAGTATGTCTGTACACCATATGTGTCCACCTGCCTACAGAGGCCAGAAGAGGGAGCAGAATCCTTGGGAACCAGAGGTATAGATGATTACGAACTGGTTGTGAGACACCAAGTTATGTAGGGTCTGGAAATTGAACCCAGGTCCTCTGGAAGAGTGGCTGAGCCATATTTCCAGCCATAGATGAATCTTTTTTGATACTCAATACTCTACAATTGCCACTGTTGGAAAGTACCAGAACAACAATTTAGCATAGGGAAGGCACCTTGCTTATTAAACAGCTCTGGATGAAGTGAATAATTATGAGAATAGCAGGAGATAATTTCTATAAGGTCATCCAGACAGATTTGAAAAAAATACAAAAGCATACACAAAGAATAGAGTTTTTAATTTCCTGGCAGCTGGATACAGGAGAGTATAGGAAGTAAAGCTAGGAAGTTTAGGGAAGAGGATGTCTCAGAAATCCAAATGTGAGAGTCGAGATGTTGAGCTAGATTGTGAGACCCAGAGGCTTGTGAATCCTGTTGCAGAAATAGCCCAGGGCCTTTAGCCAACAGCTTGCAAAACTGTGTGTGTGTGTGTGTGTGTGTGTGTGTGTGTGTGTGTGAGAGAGAGAGAGAGAGAGAGAGAGAGAGAGAGAGAGAGAGAGAGAGAGAGAGAGAGAGAGAGAGAGAGAGAGAGAGACACGAGCTGATTGGAGGGACAGAGTAGGCTTGTAGCACTAGAAACCTATGAGGCATAGATGACCTCAGTTAGTTGGTTCTGAAACAAGGTGGGGGTTACTAAGGAACAACAGCGAAGCAGTGTTTAAAAGTCAGGCTTCCTGGGAGCTGGAGGTGTGATTCAGTGGTGGAGCGGTAGACCGCATCCGCAAGTCTGTCGCATCACAGGGCACCAGTTAGTGACAGACTGAATCCCTCACATCTAGACCACCTGCCACACGTGGTTTACCATAATAAGTATCTCTCTGCCCTCAGCCTGAAAAGGGCGAACAAAGATGTTCAAGCTTGTGTGGTCTCTAGAGCACCGCACACAGTACGCGCTCAATAAAACTCCCCATAAAGCAGATCGTGAATGAGTGAGTTTGGGTATTCACGCCAAATCGAGGTTCTCCGGAGCCAAGCTCTGGCTTTCCGACCTGAGCACGTTTCAAAAGGCCTGACACAAAGTAAGCGCCGCCCTCGGGCACTTGTTGAACCAAACAGAGTGAATCTGCTTCCCTCGGTTCCGCCCAGGCAGGGAGGTCTGACTCCGGCCAAAGCACCGACCGCTCAGCGGTTACATTCTTACGTAAGAGTTAATGAAGCCTGCGGGTTCTCTAGACCCCTCCCATTACAAGGGCGCAAGGGAAAGAAAATGAGCTCAGTATTTACAAACACTCGGGTTTGATGGTCATTTCAAATTCATTTCTAATCTCGGTTCACCACAATGATCTTAAAATACGGTTGCAAAGCTCGGTGTGGGGCGCCGAGGGGTGGCGCGCTGTGGATTCCGGGGGAGGCGTATGGACCGTGTGGATTAGGCCTGCGCACCCGGCATCCGCTCCAAGCCCCTCGTACCGCCCCAGTGCCCTGGGTGTGAGGGTGACAGCGGCCCCTGAAGGTGACTCGAGCTCCGTGCGGTGTCCGTGAGGTCCCCGTAGGCTCTGGTGCGGGGAAAGCAAAGGTCCCCTTTTCCAGGCCCAGCTGCCCGGAGCCCAAGGCCGATCGCCTTTGCAGGGTGTCCCTTCCCGGGTCCCGGCTGCCCAGAGACCCGGGTCCATCGCCTTTGTAAAACGCCCCTTCCCGGCTCCCAGCTCGAGTCTGCAGCGGCCTTACACCCCGGGCGCGGCCCCCGGAGCGGAAGATGGCGACGCTGCCCGGCTCCCGGCGGCCGCGAGGGGCCGCGGTGCTGCGCGCACGGCCCGGCCAGAGCGGCTAGAGCGGCGCCTGGGCCCGCGGCCTCCTCCCGCCGCCGCGCCCCGCCCCGCGCCCGCCCCTCCCCGGGCCCGGCCGTGCCCCGCGTCGCGCTCCCCCGGGATGGCCCGCGCGCCTCGGCGCTGCGTCTCGGAGCTCTCGACGGAGCGGCGGCGGCCGCGCTCGGGGGGCGCGCGGCTGCGGCTGCGGCTGCGGCGGCGCGGCGCTTGAAGGGGCCGCGTCCGGCGGAGCAGGGCGCCGCCAACATGTCGGATACGAAGGTAAAAGTTGCCGTCCGGGTCCGGCCCATGAACCGAAGAGGTGAGCCGCTTTCTTCCCCAGCTCCTTTTGCATTTCTGCTCCCGCCGAGGGCAGGCGGGCGGGGGTGTGGGGGGGTCAACTTTGCAAACTGCTGGGCGGCGGGGGTCGGGGACACCCGGGTGGCCCGGCGTGGCCCCGGGTGGAGGAGGCGCCCAGGCTCCGGCCGCAGCCACTGTGTGCCCGGGGCGCCGTCTCCTTGCCTGCCGGGACCGAGCCACGCGTGCCGGCTGCCGCCGCGGATGCTCCACTTTGCAACGTCTCCCTGCTCCTGTGCTTTCAGAGCTGGAACTGAACACCAAGTGCGTGGTGGAGATGGAAGGGAACCAGACGGTCCTGCACCCTCCTCCTTCCAATACCAAGCAGGGAGAAAGGTAAATCCCACCCCGCCGGCTCCATCCAAGTTTGAGCCAGGAAAACCGAGTGCGCTCTCCCATTGTTAGCGAGGGTGGCTTCAAGTTTGTCCCACGCTCGTATAGGAAGCGATTGCAAGTGCAGGGTCTCCTCCTTTCTCTGTGATCCCCTTCTTGTCTTCTCTTGTCCAGAGTGGTATCCCCTAGGCAGGGAATCCTGGCCAGAGTCTGCACTCCTGACTTCGAGGTTCCCAGTACGTTAAGGGACAGGATGGAGCTCTGGAGATGTTTAGCTCAGGCCACATTTTACAGATAGGAAAATCGGTATCTGAAACGTACTAATGACCAACCCAAGGCCTTATTCATAGGGTCCAGCGCCCGCGATTCTTACGCTGGCTTATTTACCCCCTTTAGCAGAACTGCCTAGGGATGCTGCATATGAAATGGGGCCCGGGAGCCTATAAAGCAAACACCCTGGCACAGGCTAGGTCTTTTAAAATCTTTAGGTTGTTGGAGGTGTTGAGTTGAGTCTGAAAGTAATGTGGGGGGTTTTGATTTTCAAGGAAACAAATAGAACCCTGATCTGGAGCTGTTTAGACACAGGGATGGGGGATGTCTAAAAGGAGGCTGCATTTTCTAGATGGCAAGGCATTTGCATTTGAAAAGTCCTAACTGTGGGATCCTTATTAATGCAATGGTATGGGAAAATGCCCTAAAATAATGTGAATATTTGGCATTTTTCTAGTAAGCCCCTGAGAAGAAATAGGTTGGAATTCACTTAGTATGGCATTATAGGAGCTTGTAAGAAACAGAAAAGAAAACCGAATTTTAAATTCAGCTTGGAAATGAGAATGAGTTTGTCTCTGAAAATCACCTGTTGATTGATGTGCTACATAATGAGTGATTTTTGCTCTTTAGAGTTTCCCTAAAACAGACTATGAAGTAGAGGTTCTTACTTTATTGCTAACTCAGGCAGCTGCTTCCTTCTATAACTGAGCTGCGTTGCAGCCCAGCCTTGCTAAATTTGGGGTAAGATTATGAGGGAGAAGACTGGGAATTCTTTGCTTTTAGTGTTGAGCCTGACATGTTTCATTCACTTTGCAAACATTCTGCTTTTCCAGGCATGTTCTTAAAGTGACACTTAATGGCTAAATTATCTTAAAGATGTGTCAAATACTTTTATAATAATGGGTGTACCCTTGGATAGTATTTTTAGACATGTTAAATATTTTACAGTGTATTTTACTATATAGTATAGATGGTATAGTTTATGGTGGACATTAGTAAATTTGTCGAATGAACTATTTACAGATTTAATAGAGCCTCTATCATATTTTTTCAAACTGGATCTTATATATTATCTCAGAAGACTATTTCTTTGACTGTGGTTCTTCAAGGCAGCCTGGGGGAATAGGTGGACTATTTTATCTCTTGTGAGGAAGCTAAGCCTTCAGTTTTGCTTCGTAGCTTGGTACCCACGCATCAATGGACCCTATTCTCTAAATATTTTAAACCGTATGTGTATGTACGTGAATGGGTTCATTCATTCATTCATTTATTTGTCCACTCACCCATTCATCCTGAGGTGCTAGGGATGGAGCCCAGATCTATGCTGGGCATGTGTTACCAACACTGTCACTCAGCTCTTCTCTACTCTCTTGAACCTTAAGGAATGCTACTGTTATGTATTGTTGAATGAAGCCTCATCATTTGTGTATAGAAAAAGGTTTAGTTTTATGGAAGAGAATTGATAACTCTGGATAGTTAAATGTTAAAATATCACTTGGTCATTCTTAGGGCCACTGTATTAGATTTGTGGAGTGTGACCTGGGCATTTATCCATCAGCATGCTGACTCGGGTAGACACTTATCTGGAGCTATAAGAATTGCATTGAACTGTGGGGTGCTCTATTGTTCTGGACTGACAGATCTGATTTTTCGTGTGGCAATAGGCTTGTCATCTCTGGGTCTGCTCACTACTTAGCTAGATAAGATAACATAATGGTGCTCCGTTCAGGTCAGGATGACTGTCTTTGCCAGAATGAAGACACCAAGTGCATTCTGATGTCCACTCTGCCGCTGGTTTCATATTTCTTCCAGGAACTTCCCCTTAAAGCAACAGTGCATTTAAAAATAGAAACAATTCCTCCCTTGGGCTGTGGCTTGGAAATCACATCTGTGCTTTATGGTATATTTGCAATTCATTTCTGTCAATAGTTTTTTGTCTGTTTGATTGTTTTGGATAGCGCTCAGGCCAGGACAAGGGTGAGTGGGTAGAATACTGAATTTATAAATAAATCTGGGAATTCCCAGGTTTGAAATGAAAGAAGTTCTTTAATAAATATTGGCACCTTGTTGTCAGGTTGAGAAGTAGTGTTTTTCTGAAGCTGCAAAAGATTATCTTTGCATTCATAGAAGCTCCTGGTTCCTGGGTCAAAGTTTTCAGTTTCACCAATAAGAACAAGGGAGACTAAATACATTGTCTTCTAGGAAAGTAAACAGGTGTCATTTTGATACATTTTTAGAAATGGGATTGTATTAGGGAAGACCAAAAGGTCAGAGAACTTGTCAGGCTATAGATGTTTGTTTTGATGCTGGAATTCCAGCATCATAACACTGCATACGTCCAGCTACATAGCTAGCTTTTTGAATCTTCATCCCTCTACAGTGCTAAGACTCCTCTGATTTGCTTCTTGTAATGTCATGGTACTACCATCAGGGACACACAAAGTTCCTGCCAGACCCAGGATTGGCCGAGGGGATCCAAAGACAACTGCAGATCAGTGCTTATGCCAGGGCCTTCATCACTGAGAGTTGTGGAGAAAAAGAGGGAAATATTTTAAATGCACTGTGGTAGCTGCTTTGCCTTTGTGTACACAGTGTATTATTTATCAGTTCCTCACTGCTATCCTGCTGGAAGCTGTGTACTCCCCGAAGGCAAGTACCTTGTACTGGTTCTCCTTGTTCCCAAGTCCCCACACAGCACCTAACAATAACAGATGCCATATCACAAGGGCTACAATTGCCACCCAAGGTAGGCAGCCTGCATCAGGCTGCTCTTATGTAGGTTCACTTTGCAAGCTGAGGCCAGAGCCCTTTATTAAGGAAAGTGAAAGCTTTCCTGATACAGATTGCTTCTGGGCAGTTCTCTGTGGAGGAATGTGGGAATGAGGGGTGAGATGCACGGGTATTGAGTGAGAATCCCCAGTATGTCCATATGGGTGAAATCCATATTCTCCTTAGTTCTGCTGGCATCATCCCTACCTTCCCATGCTCTTACCCTATTTATTTTATTCATCCTGGGTTTTCTGAGACAAGGTCTCATGTAGCTCATGCTAGCCTTGACCGTGCTAAGTGGTAGAGAGTGTTTTTGAACTCTCATCCTTTGTTTTCCAAGTGCTGGATGATGTGCCTTCTGCACCATGTCTGACTTTTTTCTCATTTATTATGATTCATTTTTCTGAAGCTCTCGGAATGTATTTGTACATGCACACTTATCTATATCTAAATAAATATTTTGATATTTTTTAATATCAGTATAGAAAGATTCATTTGTTTTTACAGCTGCCCTGGAATGATAGTAGTAGTTTTAAAAAGATACATATCATATGGATCTGATTCTTACAGCTATCAGAAAAATAATATAATAAAGCACATTCTTTAGGAGATGTTGTTATAATTTTATGTCTGTGAATTAAAAGTGAAGCATTTTAGCGAAACTCATATCCATTCCTAGCAGAGAAGGAAAAAGTGCATTCTGACTGGAACTTTAGTCCCAGCTCTTGGAAAGCAGAGGCAGGGGGATCTTTGTGAGCCTAGCCTTGTTTATATAGTGAGTTCTAGTCTAGCAAGGAGCAAGGGCTAATTAATGGTTCTATTAAAAAAAAAAAAAAAAGAGGCAAACTGGGTAGAATCTAGGCTCTTAGGGAGCACTGAAGTTGTTCATTTTGAACCCAATTTTTTTTTCAAGTTGCAAGGTGCACAGTGGACCATGGCAAACATATGAAGGCTACTTAGCCAACTACAGTGTGTTTTCTAGTTCACACACAATATAATGGATGTTTCCAGAATGGTGGTTCTGTTTAAGAAATGTTAAGTATTACTGACAGTCATACAAAATTAGTAAGACAGGTAGCAAAGAGTCAGGAATGTTCCACATTATAAGTTCTGGTTTATTTTGTTATTTCCCCACTCTCTGGCTTTATTGCAGAGTTGAATGCAAAGTAAACTTAGGTTTTGCTAGTATAGGAAGGAGTGCACATTCTTCTTGCATAGTATTGGAGTTTGGAGAAACATGACAATGGAATATTCTCCTGAGCTGTCAACATGTCTAATTTGTTTTAAAATAAGGGTTAATTGAACCTTCACTTAAAAAAAGAAGACTAAAGGAAATTATCATTTGGCATAAGGTGATTTAAAAATCATTTGGGGGAACCTAGGTATGGCAGTTCTTAGCTTTGACTCTAGCACCTAGGAGACCAAGGCAGAGGGTCATCTTGAGTCTGAGGTGGTTGTAGAGTGAGTTTATTCTTTGTCAGCCTGGTCTAAAGAGAGACTTTACCTCAAAAACAACCAAAATAATTGCTTAGCATTTGTTAAGCCATAAATTGGGCTCAATCCCCAATAGTGCCTCGCTCCCCCATTCCATTGTGCCTAAGCCCACACTTCAGACTAGAATTTATATTATGAATCTGTGCGTATGCGTGTATTGTAAGGGCTTGTGTGTGGTGGGATTTAGGCTACTAAGATCTTAAAGTCCCATTTTTAGTTCCTGACTGCTAAAAAGACCAGTTTGACATCCATCGACCATCACATAAATAATCCAGTCTATGAGGCACCTATATAACCTGTTACCTATATCATAAATGTTGACTTATATTTCAATAAATATTAATCTTAGATTAATATATTTTAAGAAAAACTTCCACCTTCACTTGTGTAAGGGCACTCTTAACAATATTCAATGGCCAGCTTATTTTCTGTTCTAATTCATTTAATAATGGTGGTTGGGACTTCCTGTACTTTTCACGAGTCACTAATAAGTAACAAATGTCTAATTTAAAAAACAAAACATAGGTTTAGTAAGATTGTAGACTCTGATTTTTATTTTTTATTTTTTTACATTTTACACTGTTTCTTCCCAGTCTCCCCTCCCCGTCACTTTTCTTTTTTCTCTTTAAAGATGATCTTGCTGTGGAGCCCAGGCTGGCTTGGAACTCCTGTTCCTCCTGCTTCCAGAGTGCTGAGATCCTTGTGTTGCCTTCTGGGAAATGTCTTCTGCTTGTTTTCTAAAACTTACACTCATTTTTTTTTTTCTTTTTTGAGATTACATATTTAATTTCCAAGAACACTTTTTTTTTTTTTTTTTTTTTTTTTTTTTAACAGCATCTTGCCTGCTGTGGTATTTCTCTGTCTGAGAATGCTAGTGGTCATTTTCTCTGTAGTCAGCCCCCTTCGCCACAGTGCATCATTTTGTTTGTTTTGGTCCCTTATGTCAAAGACATCTTAGATATGCAGCCTTACCTCATCTAGACCCAGCTTTCTGTGGGACAAAGACAAAGCCTTTGTCTCTGTTTTCATTGCTCAGCTTCTTCATTCCCAGCACACAGAAAGCATTTGGAAATACTCTGCTGGTGTGATTATTTACTATTAAAAAATTTGCTTAGCACCCCTCCCCCCCGCCCATCTACTTAAATAAGAGGACAGGTAAAGGCCATAGGTGAGTCAGCAGCTGCTCTGTGTAGCTTTAAGTTATTCCCATTCATGAGGATCATCACTTGTGCCTAGGACAAAATGCTAAGGAAACCCTCCTCCCTCTCTAATCATGCTTTTGTATTGCTATTGCAAAAATTTTTATTGAGAAATTGATTTATCCTTGTTAATTTAAGAGGTGTATGCCTACAGAGCTGTAAGGGAACAAAAAGTCCTAAGATAATCAGTGACACCAAACTGGCTGGTGTACTGGTCTACCTATCAGTCAGCCACTTCCGGCAAACTGGAGAGATAAATCGGAAACTTGGATTGTTTTCAACTGTCAATAAAAATCTCAGGTGTTGTGCACGTACATAAATTAAAGAAAATTTACAGCAGTAAGTTAACTCTAATAGTAGGCATCCCAGAGACATCAATGCTTCTCAGAATTATACAACCAAAGGTACCTTTTCCAAGATCTTCCTGGGAGCCAGAGCAGAGATGGTATTTATGTGTTTAGAATTTAAAGCTGTTTCCAGAACATTCTCTGCAAAGGAAACAGACTAACTGAGAAGTCGCCAGGACACACAGAAACACTCAGATCACTTTGTATCTCAACAGTATAAGAAATTAACTAGATCTGAAGTTGGAGCAGCCAATAAGGAGATGGTGCTGAACTTTGTGTGCAAACATTTTCAAACAGTCAAGAATTGATTTAGCTCGAAGTGGTGATGCATGCCTATAATCCCAGGGCTATGGAGGTGGAGGCAAGAGGCTTAGTAGTTTAAAGCTGTCCTCCCCTACACAAGAGCCTTCCTAAAAAACAATTTAAAAACAATTTTTAAATAAATAAACAAACATGGTTGGCCTGTGAAATTCATCAGTGGTCTTTTAAAGAAAGATTATAGCATAAAATATTTTGGGAAGTTTGTACTTGAAAAATATAAAAAGAAATTCCTCTTTGGAAATGAGTTTAAATGGCATTACCACCCAAGATAGTAGCACACAAAGAGCCAAGTTCTCATATCTTTCTCTAAAATGTCTTTAGGAGAAAGGAGTAATTCTTGTATTTGTTTATTCAAGGTTCAGAAGGGAAAGTGGGGTGGTCCATGTGGACACTCAGTACTGGTCTTTCTCTTTGGAGTCTCTCAGAGTATTATTCCTTATGCCCTTATTGGGAGCTGTCACCCTCCCTAATCCTGCCTTCTTTGGCTCAGCACCCTTAATTCTAAGTTCTAAATAGAAGCCGCACCTAAACGCTCACAATGTTAACAGCTAAGTCTGTCTTCAGATTCATAGAACTCAGGCCAGGATTGCCAGCCCCCAAATAAGTGATTCCTTCAAAGCAACTGGTGTCTCTCAAAACTGGCCTTTGAGTGATGGTCAGCATCACTGATTCAAGGTAAAGATCCTGAGAGTTCCCAGGTCCAAACTCTTGTGTTAATCACTTTTGTGTAGTTGCTATGAACAAAATACCTGGCAGGAACAACCCAAGTGAGAAAATGTTTATATTGTGTAACAGTTTCGGAAGGTTTCAGTTCCATGTAGTAAAGAAGGCATGGCAGAGATCCCGACAGCAGGAATGTATGACAGAGTGCATGCAGCAGGCGCCGGGGACTGGGCTCTGCTCAGCCCCCTAGCCACCTACTTCCACTGGCCAGGTACCACTTCCTGAATCGCAATGTGGTCTTCCGGTCCTGCTTTTCCTTTCTCTGGCCACACAAGCCTTTTCTGCCTATGAGTTCCTCAAGATGGAGCTCCTACACTGAGCCCCTTCTCAGGATTGCCAGCTCTTCAGTGAATCTGATTCTTTCTTGCCAAGCCCCATGATTCAAGAATTGGCCTTTTAGTGGCCGACTTCCCTCAATAACAACAGAGAACTAGAATCTGAGAGTAGCAGTCCAATTCCCTTTTTGATTGTATCCAGGGGTGATACCATGTTACCACGAGACTGGTTGTGCTACCATGAAACTGATTGTTCAGAGTCATTGATAAAAGTGGAATTATTTTCCACACTATCTTAACCATGCCTTTTCATATTAAAGCACACTCGTGTGTCTACAGAATTGCTTCAGTACGTGACTATCATTTTATAAAAAGCATAACAGAAGAAACAAATAATCCTAACAAATCAGTCATTCTGCTTTTATCCTAGCTTCTGTAATATGAATATTTTCAGTTCCAATTTTGTGATAAGCTCTTCTTTCATTTGTACTTTGTTGAACTACATGGCTTTCACAGTTTTCCATTTAATAATTAAATAGTTTATTGCATTTCACTCTTTGGCCATTTCCATATTTTTGAACTTAGAGTTGCTTCTCTTAGTGATTGTATAAATAACAGTAACTTCTTTACTTAACTGAAAGGCAGAGGTGCTGGAGAGATGGCATGGTGGCTGAGGAGGTGGCTCAGGGCATAAGAGCACTTTCTTCTCTTGCAGAGGACCTGGGTTTGGTTTCCAGCTGCAACATGGCAGCTTAAAACTGTCTGTAGCACCAGTTCTAAAGGATGTGATGCCTGCTTCTGGCCTCCTTGGCCCCCCTGAATTCATGTGAAACACACACACACACACACACAAATAATAAAGAAATTGGAGGGGATTTTCTCCAAGCTTGCTAGCACAGATATGATATACCACATATTATTCTCTTTCGTTATAACGAAGCTAAACATTGATGGTCTTAAGAGCCACAGATGAGAATGGGCATGGGCAAGGGCAACCAGAAAGCCTACTTCTGCCATATCTCTTTTCTGTCTAACCCAAAACACTTGAATTTTCATCAAGTCATCAAAGTGCTTTAAGTGGACTCAATCCACTTAAAAATCTACATTTCTGACCAGTTCCCAGATGACCCCAATGCTTGCTGCCTGCTCTGAACCTTGCTTTAAGGAACTTTGGTTAAGGAAGGAAAAAAAAAAAAAAATCAACCCCCCCCCCCAATCTATTAAAGCACTGCTTAATGGAATTTCCTGAATAACAGAAATGTTCTGTATCTCCGCTGTCCACTAGGCATAGATGATTGTAACTGAGGAGCTGAACTTTAAACTTGATTTAATTTTTTAAATTTAAATAGCTGTCTGTGGCATATGGGTACTGTACTGGGCAGTGTAGATAAAGAGATTTTTTTTTTTTTGTAGAAAATATTATTTTTACTTTATTTGTATGGGACTTTTGCCTACAAATATGTGTGAGGTGTACCATGTGCATGCGGTATGCAAAAATGCAAAAGAGGACTTGAGATCCCCTGGAGCTGCAGTTAGAGACACTTGTGAGCCACCATGTGAATGCTGGGAATCAAACTCCACGCTGCCTAGAAGAGCAGACAGTGCTTTTAGCAGCTGAACCGTTTCTCCAGCCCCAAGGCAGTGGTCCTTAACCATGACTACACATTATACCTTGGGATGCTTACAAATGGATGCCTGGTCCTACCTTCTGAGATTCTGGCTTCACTGAGTGTCTTAGTTAGGGTTACTATGGCTGTGATTAAACACTATGACCAAAAGCAACTTGGGGAAGAAGGGGTTTATTTTGCTTACTCTTCATCTTTGAAGGCAGTCAGAGCAGGGACTTGGAGGCAGGAGTTGATGCTGAGGCCATGGAGGGGTGCTGCTTACTGGCTTGCTCCTCATGGCTTAGCTTACTAAGCCTGATTGCTGATAGAACCCAGGAATCCCAGCCCAGGGGTAGCTTACCCACAAAGAGCTGAGCCCTCTCACATCAGCCAATCAATAATTAAGAAAGTGCCCTACAGGCTTGGCTACAGCCCAATTATACTGGAAGCTTCTCTTTTGAATTCCCTTCTTTTGATGACTCTGACTTGTCAAGTTGGCATAAAACTAGCCAGCGCCATGAGCAGTAATTTACCTTGGACACTTAAAAAAAAAAAAAAAAAAAAAAAAAAAAAAGGCTTCCCAGGTACTCATGTGACTATTATTTAACAAACCTCTTTCCAGCAAGCTGAAACAGCCATGCTGTTGCATCATGGATTCTGTAGGTCAGAAATTGGAAAGGGCAAAGTGGATACCATCCTCCTCTGTGGAACTGTGTCTGGGGAGTAGCCATCCCAAGCTCAACTAGGTGAAGGTCCAAGAGAGTTAATAGCTTCAACAACTATCTTTAATCAAAAATTAAATTGCACCTAATTAAGTTGCACTTCTTTTACCTCACAAGCTTGACACTTGTTTCTCATGAGTAGCCAGTGTTGTGAATTACTAACCTAGTTTAACAAGCCAAGCTATAAGCCCAGTTTTACAACCCAAGGGCTCTCCAGCCAGGTGTGTGTGACTGAGACTCACAGCATCAGTTTTACTGGACTTGAGGAGAAGGGGGAAGGAATCAGTGAAATCTCCTGTGGGCTGTGAGCCTGCTTGGTACTAACTTCTGGGAGACACAGGTTCTTTTCCCAGGTTCAGGCTAGTGGGCCCCAGTTCCTTGCTTCGGGTCTCTTCTCTAGTGTTCCCAGTGGGGGACTAAAGGTCAGATCTGCACAGTCTGGGTGCTGCCTAATGCTACTGCTGATATGATCTGTATCTCTGAGCTAGCCACTCATGGACCAATTTCACCTCAAAATTCCTTCACTGGTACCATTGAAGTCTGGACTAATTCATCAGAAAGGTCATTTTTGTTGTGGTTTTCCAAGTTCTAACCTTCAGATTTATTCATGTCCAATACTTAAATACAGAACCAAGTCACACAAGGTAAGCAGTAGACAGTAACTGAAATGGACTGCCTTTTTAATTTCCATCTTGTTAGGGTGTTGGGAGTCCTGCGGAGGCTAGGGAGGCCATTGGTGGGAGACTCAGCTGGTCTGCAGTAGCTGAGGCTTGAAGGTGACAAGTGAAATAAAGCAGCCACTAGCTCCAGACACTGGGGTTCTTATCAGCTAGCTGGCTGGGGGCCTGGGGTGCTTGCAGATACTCTGTCTCCTTTCTTGGCCAGAAAGGTGGCTTTCTCATGTGCCTATAGGACAGTATAAAAACCATTTGATTTAAATTTTCTAATTAGATGTTATCTTGTAGAGGGGTGTGTGTGTGTGTGTGTGTGTGTGTGTGTGTGTGTGTGTGTGTGTGTTTAGCTATTTTATGCAGCAAGGCATAAGACATTATATAGAGTTTACTAAATGACATTCTCAGATCCTTTGGCGTAAAGCTTCCTTGGGTGGCTCACTTACTCTTGCTGGCTGGTGAATCCTCCCCTCCCCTCTGCCTCCCTAGACAAGGTCTTACTATGTAGCTCTGGCTGGCCTGAAATTTACTGTATAGACCAAACTGGTCTTGAATTCAGAGGTCTGTCTGCCTCTGCCTCCTAAATTCTAGGATTAAAAGTTCAGGCTACCATGCTCAGCTCTTGTTTGGTAAAAAGAAAAAAAAAAAAAAAGGTCTTTTGTTTGTTTGTTTTGCTTTTGTTTTTAATAATATGTGTCTGTGTGTGGAGGTCTGTGCACGTGGAGTACAGGTACCTGAGGAGGCCAGAAGGGGGCATCAGATCCCCTGAGTCTGGAGTTATAGGTGGTTCTCAGCCAGTGGACATGGGTGCTGGGAATGAAATGGGAGTCCTTTGCAAGAGCAGCCCGTGCCTTCTACAATCCCAGGCTTGTTTTGTTTCTGAGGGTTTGGTTACAACCTTAGTCCACACTAGTTTATCCCTAATTCAGCCGAAAAGCAGAGGAATCCCCACTGGAATTTACTGTCTTCTGTTATAAATAGACTGTGTGTGAGTGTGTGTCTACTCTGGCTTATATACGCATTCCTTTTGTTTGTTTTGAACAGGGTCTGACGTAGCCGGAGCTAGCCTTGTGCTCTCTATGTAGTCAAGGCTGGCTTGAACTTTCAGAGTCTATTGCCTCTACTTCCTGAGAGGTGGGACTAGGGCCCTTTGTCCTCTTTCTTCAGTAAGCAGGATGGGGCTTTTGGTTCCCTGTGGCCTTTATGAGTCTGGTATGTAGGTGTGAGGTACTTTCCTGTCAGGCTCAAGGGAGGCATCTGTTTGCCATTTTGTGCGGAAGGAAGCAAATCTGGGCCTTTCTTTTCTCTTTCTTTTTTACTTTGCTTTCTTTCTTCCTTCCCTCCCCCCCACCCCCTCCCTCCTTCCTTCCTTCCTCCCCCCCCCCTTCTTTGGAAGTGGAAGGATGCTTTTAGGAAAAGGAGAGCTTTGTCCTTTGCAGCCAGCTTGTGCTGACTCTGAGAGGCATTCCCTCGACTGTACACTCATAACCAGTGACCACAGACATTTCCACTCACCCCTCAAACTGGGAGACTCAGAGGAGATGCAGGTTGGGTAAATGACGGGGAACTATGCAGGCCTTCTGTTTTGAATACTTACACAAATAGATTTATCCTGAGCTCTAAGTGCAGCCACCGAGTTTCATGTAGTTAGTTGGAAAAGGTAAACAAGCCTTTAAAAACACTTTACATTCTAATTCTGAGTTTAATGAAGCAGCTCACAACTGACCTATTCCTACCCCACCTATCTCACTAGCTAGGTGTGATATAGCTAGATCTCTATGTGTAGAGATCTGTAACTGAGGGCTACAGAGACAGCTCAGCACTTAGGAGCGATTGCTAATCGTCCAAAGCACCATGTTGGCCTCACAATCACCTATCACTCTGGTTTGAGGTATCAAGGCTGTGTTCTGGCCCTCTTGGGAAACTACATACACATGGTATATGCTCACACAGACATAGACACATGAACATAAGTAAAAATTAAAAATCCGGAGGAACTGAAGTGTTGTCAGTGGTGAAGAACATGTACTGCTCTTTCAGATGATCCAAGTTTGGTTTACCAAGACCCGCTTCAGGCAGCTCACAATCTCTTGGAACTCCAGCTCCAGCAGAGTCTGATACCTCTGACTTCCTTAGGTTCCTACACACATGTACATACCCCTCACACAGACGTGTACATGTATATAATTTAAATATATATCTATATCATGTATATAATTTAAATATATATCTATATATTTGCTGTTCTTGCAGAAGACCAGAGTTCAATTCTCTGCATCCAAATTGGATGGCTCACAACTACTTGTGACTCTGGCTCTAAGTGATTTGACACTCTCTTCTGGCTTCTATAGACACCTGCACATGCATGCACTTACATACAGAGCTACACAACAGCATATACACATGAAATTTAAAACACTGTCTTAAAGATTTATAGTTGAAGTTGTGATGAGAGGCTTTAAATGGACTAGGATTTGGTGTTGATTTTCCTTTTAATTCTCTGCCTTTAGCAGCCTCTATTTATGTAGTTAATTGGAGCACAGGAGTCGGGTACAAACTGGAATGGGAAGGTAGAGTGATTTCATGGTAATGTTGTTGACAACGAAGAAGGTCCTGAGAAATTCCCCCTCTTGAAGCCTTGCTTTCAGAAAGGTTAGGGAGAGTGGTTAGGCTTGGCTTATCAAGATAGTGGTGTTCAATTAAGCACCTTGGATGGATCCAGTTTAAAGGTCTGAAGTTTTGATACAGTTATAAAGAGAGGGCACTTTGGAAACTGGTATGGTAGTACTGGTTTAAAAAGTTGTCTGGGAGTCTTTAGGGTTTGTTGGCTTTCATGCTCATATTAGTATTTACCAGTCTACATTGTTGCAATGAGCTATACAGTGGGGATGAGTTTGCTGGTCTACTGTTATCCTTAAAAAGTGTTTTTCTTTTTTAATACTTTCTTTTTAAAAAATACTTTCTAGCCATGTTACTATTTAGCTAGTTATTTTCCTGCCATCCTAGATTTTTAGACCTGAGAATTAAAACAAAAAACAAAAACCAACCCAAACCACTAGAAATAAAGTGTAGAGTTTCCAACTTCCCTTAAATTGTTTCCAATAAGCAGCATTAAGACAAAAATGCACTTGTCTTGATACCCCACTTTCTAAAGGGTAGCGTAATACCAGGGGAATTGGGCAGCGTTAGAATTTAGCAAGTTTACTTTTATTGAATTTTCAAATTTAATTTTTTTTTTTTTTAATCTTTTTTTGGGTGTTTTGAGACAGGGTTTCTCTACATGGCTCTGGCTGCCCTAGAATTCATTGTGTTGACCGGGCTGGCCTTGAACTCAAAGATTATTATTTTTTGCCTCCCAGGTGCTGGGATTAAAGTTGTGTGCTACTATGCCTGGCTTGTTCTATTGAAAATTTAACACATCAATTAATTTTTCCCTTCCCTTGATATTGAAGGGAACATTGTATAGGCAGCCCTGGACAGTGGCCTACAGTTGGATTTCTCTGATGTCTACTTTATTGACCAGCAGAATTTTGAGTTTCTTAGATTCTATGGGTCCTTCAGGCCATTGCAGAACACATATAGGATTTCACTCAAAACACTGACCAGTAGGATGGTAGCAAATATCTCTAGTCTCAGCTACTCTGGAGCCTAGAGGTTGGAGGCCAGCCTAAGTAAAAAAAGGTTGACCAGGGAGTTGCCTTTTTTTCTGGCCTATATCAAATTTTCTTTTAAAAATTTACATTTACTTGTTTATTTTTGTATGTGGCCATATGACTGCATGCATATAGAAGACAGAGGACAGTCTGGGGGAGTCGGTTCTCTTTTTCTATTTGAGGGCTTCAATCATGGTAGTGAAGCCTGGTGGTGGGTACTTCTACTCACCTAGCCATCTCTCCAGCCTGACTTTGGATTTTCTAAGTGGCAGGCTACATCTTTCTATGTTTAATTTAATGTATTGAGATAATTCATCATTTGCAAAGTTTGTCTAAACAGAATTTTTAAGTTTTCTTTTTTCTATTTTATATACATTAATGTTTTGCCTGCATGTAAGTCTATGGGACAGTGTTGGATCCCCTGGACTAGAGTTATAGATAGTTGTGAGCTGCTATGTGGATGCTGGGAATTGAACTCAGGTCCTTTGGAAGAGCAGCCAGTGCTCTTAACCACTCTCCATCCCCTAAGCAGAGTTTGGTTTTTTTTTTTTTTTAAATTGAATTATTGTAAACTGCCCATGGACAGGTTGAACATTTCTTGTTTAAAATGCTTGGGACCAGAAGTATTTTAGCCTTCTGACTTTGTTAAACTACAGAGTATTTACTACACATAATAAGGCATCACCGGGATAAGGCCCAGGTCTAAACACTAAATTCATTTCTTTCTCCACTCTATATACATAGCCTGCAGCTAACCCCATGCAGTATTTTCAATGCACATGTGATTTGCCTGTGACTTGGCTCATGAGCTCAGGTGTGGAATTTTCTACTGGGGACATGACCACCCTCAAGTTACGTGTTTTGGATTTCAGATGTTCAAATTAGAGCCACTTAACCTGTAGAGAAACTCTTGTTTGTCTTTTGCTGTGTTTCTGTAGAGATCAGTGGGATGTAAGACTGGCTTCATGCAGTGCCCTCAGGCGTGTGTGACCTAATTGCGTGTTAGCCTAGACCCTAGAGGCAGGTCCAAGCTTTTGTCTTTGTGTGGCAAGGCTGTTATCTACACATTTAACCCTTGAGAACCACACAATCGTTATGAAAAATATTCATACAGAAAAGGCAACCTTACAGTTCTGATTGGGCCACATTCAGTCATCCTTGCCACATGCAACCAGAGGCAGGCAGAACAAATCTAGGCCTAGGAGTGTGGACTTGGCAGGCTAATTGATAGGGAATCTGATTCTACCACGTTCTAGCGGTAAAGTCCAGGGCAGAAGCTGCGCTAGATTCTCAGTGCCTCAGTTTCCACAGCTAAATGGAACAATGAAAGTACAGTTAGCAGAGGCCCAGGAGGCGCACTCAGAGTTGACAGTTTTATCTTTACTACCCTGGGACACATGGGAGCGGATAGCCTGGCTTTCTTCCTCTGTAGCTTATTTCAGGTTTAAGAAAGAGAGTTTCTCTAGTACCTAAAAATAGCAATTAAAAAAAAAAATGAGAGAAAGCCTCAGTAAAGTGTGGTATGGTCTGCTTCTATAATCCTAGAACTGGGGAAGCTGAGCCAAGGAAGTAGCTGCCCCTTCAGGACTGCTCAGGCCACATGGTGAGACCCTGCCTCAAAATAAGGGTGAATAAAGAGAGTCTCACAGTTTTTTTTTCCATAAGTCTTATGATTTTCTGATGACCTTTCATTTAAACAAAGCATACATAAAAAAGAAATTTTTTTATTTTTAATTATGTGTAGGTATATGGGAATATATTGACTGAGTACTAGTACCTGTGGAGGCTAGGGGCCTTGGGCTCCCCTGAAGCAGCTAGAGTCACAGGTGGTTGTTAGCTGCCAGAGTGGCTTAGCCACTGAGCCTTCCTTCTCTTTTAGCCTAAAGCACGCATTTTCAGGACTTTTGTGTGGTCTGAGATCAGGCCTATCCTGCTTCTCAGCTGAGAGGCACAGTGCTTTCTCCGGACTGGGCACAATGTGTTTGTGGAGAGGGAGCCTCCTTATTTATGGGTAGTCTTGTCTCTGGTGCAGTTAGCTGGCACTCATTCATTTAGGTGATGAATTTTGTAGCTATAATCTGTGTGTGAATACCTTCCAGAAAGAAGTGTTCTTGAGGAAGTGTGTGCATAAAGAATGAAGCTGGGCTGTGGGGGAGCTTGATCTAAGTAAGCTGTGGAAAAAGGTAGAGGGGAAATTTCGGTGTACTGTAGCCTGGGTGGTGTGCAAAGTTCTCTATACGTACATGTTACGGCCTCCCTTCCCTCTCTGCCTTGTGCATCTTCGTGGCTGCTTTCAAGCTTCGTGGTTTTGTAAATGAAGAGCACAGGTATCCTTACTGGCCAGTTAGCTTTTTGTCAACTTGATACAGGCTCATCTGGAAAGAGGGAGCCTCAGCTGAGAAGATACCTCCATCAGACTGGCCTGAAGGCAAGTCTGTGGTACATTTTCTTAACGATTGATGGGGAGAGCCCACCCCACTCCGTGAGGTGTCACCCCTTGGACAGGTGGTCCTGGGTTGTATAAGGAGGCAGTCTGAGCAAGCCATGAAGAGCAAGCCGATAAGCAGTGTTTCCCCACGGCCTCTGCCTCAGTTCCTGCCTTCAGGCTCTTGCCAAGACTTCCTTCTTGATGAACTTAAAGCTGCGAACAGGAACAAACCCTCTCTTCCTAGTTGCTTTTGTCATGGTTTTATTACAGCAATAGAAATCTAACTCAGTTTGCCTCTCCTTTCTCTCTCCTAGCCGTCCCTCCCCAGTCTCACCTTGGAAGCAAAGGAGTAACGCGGTGGGCAATTGGGACGGAGGGTAGAAGGCAGAACATGGATTGGAGAATAATGAAGAGAGAGAGGAGGCCTGGGCCTTGATGATGTAGATTTTCTAGCCTGTCCTCGGAGCTGCCATCCAGAGGCAGCAGCAGGCTGGGCTCTGGGAGATGAGCTTGGGTTGGGTTTGCTCCTGCAGCTGAACAGGGTAAAGCATCTGCAGTATGCCTTAGGTCACCTTGGGTTTCAAATCAGAAAGAGAAAGCCTTGAACTTGTCCAATTATCCTTACTAATTAACAGCTAAGCAGAACCTATTAGGAACCGTTTCGAGCATGACACAGACACGGAGCATATGTGTATGTTTGCATGGCCAGATTCTGAGAGGAGATCCAATGGTGGTGTGGAAATAGATGAGTTTGATAGCTTATATGCCTCCTGCAGTTTGTCTGCTTCAATGGCTGGTTAAAAAAAAAAAAAATAATCCAACTGTAATCTTTGACCTACAAATTTGGATCTTTGATAGCTGTGGACATTATGGTTAGTGACAGGGAACCCCTACCCCAAGCTTCTTACTTGCTGGATTCCTTCTAGTCAGGTCAACAGTAGGCTATGTTGGAATGGTGAGCAGTTAGGTAGAGCTACTAAAAACCCACATCGGAGCATCTCTATGCCTTTCCTCTCTATGAAAGAAGAATCCCCTTCTAGGACCCCTGGTAGGTGGAGTCACTTATGGTTCCCTTTCTTATAGCAATTAGTAAATGTGTGTGCAAAGCAAGTGCCCTTTCTTGATGCTGTGAGATAGAGTACAGTAAATCTTGCAAATTCTGTGCCCCAGACCACAGGTCTGCGGTGGAGTGATCCTCAGGCTGTCATGTCACTTGTGGGCTGCCCTCGAGTGTGGGCCTTGGGCAACCTCTAATTTCTGCATTAGATTATTACATAATAACAGACTCTGCTGTTGTGTGGCTTTTGGGATCATAGCAGTATGGAAGGCTGATAGCGTCCTTAAGCTTTCTGTGGTCCTGGGGAATCGGCTCCAGGGCTGTATGCATGCTTGGCAAGCGTTCCACCACTGAGCGAGCTTAAACATGGCAGGGCAAATGTAGCCCTAGAGTCTTGGGCCATTGACAGTCACTGTTTTGGGCTGACAGTCAGAAGCTGACACCGCTTAGCACTCCATGACATGAATGATGCTTATTCGAGCTAAAAGGTCACCCAGTGTTTGGCAAGAGTTCACATTGTAAAGGTTTCCTCATTTCACAGCCTGTGTGTCAGCCCCGGCTTGAGGTTTATACAGGAGCTTTAAAATGGGAGAGAATTGTGCTCCAGGCAGAGTCATGAAACTAGAAATTCATTTCCAGGAATGCCCGAGTTGATGATGTCTTCTGACCTAGGGGTGGTAGAGAGGAGAGGGGAAGAGTCGAGGGGAAAGAGACTGTCCAGTTGTCAGCATGTCCAGTGTGCTCCGCCTGGAGTCACGGCCTGTGGATGTCATACCTGCTACCATCTTCCTCGTGGGGAATGAGGGCATTCTGGGCACCTCTCACCCCACAGATCCCAAGTGGCAACTGGATCTATGCTGTATATTGTGCTTGCAAAGCAAGCTTGTCAAAGCTTTATGTTCCTGTCTGGAGCATGCGTGCCAGTGATGATGTTCCTGAATTCTGTCATTCCCCAGGGTATTCTCAGCATTGTGGGGAATCCTGAACATGTGGTCCAGGAGTGTCCATTGGCAGGGGAGTCACATGAGGGTGGCATGTTGCAGGGAGAATTTAGAATCTGTTTGTATGTATTTTTAAAATGCCACTAGTGAACTTTATCGAGTCTTTGTTAGCACTTGGCAGAGTTGATCAAGCCAAGTTTTACATTTCATTTAACAAGCCTCTTGCTAATAAGTTGCTGGTGATACATCATATAGTGGTTTCCAAACACGAGCAGAGTCCATGGCTGGAAGTCACAGGACAGAAGACTGGGACTGGCTAGCTGGGAACAGGAAACTCCACTGAGAGCTCTGGGAAGAGGTGGCCTGTGGTGGCCTGTGGTGGACTGGATGCTGGGCACTTCCTGACCTTGGGGATGAGTAAGCAGGTGTCTCGGCTCCTGGCCCCTGAAGTCTTTAATTGTTTCTCTCCACCTGAACAAATTTGGTTTCCCATCTTTTCATTGTGAGTTGGACCCTCCCTTATTCCCAGTACTTTTCAAATGACAAAGCAGTAGGTGACATGTTTCTAGTTCTGCCACTGGGTGTTGGGGATCAAACCATGGTACATTATCTTTTTGAAAGCTATGACTCTGGTCTTCTATTATTATTATTATTATTATTATTATTATTATTATTATTATTATACCTAACGATGACTGAGTGGCTTTTCAGGAATTCAAAGCTAACATCTGCCTAGGCAAGGGAAGTAAACCTATCTTTTTTTTCCCCCCCTCAAGTAACTTTGTTTTTTAATGTCATTTGTTCTCATTATAATCACGGCACCTTTGAAGACTTAGGTTATATAGGTTAGAGATAAAATACAGTTTGTTCCTCAGACTGTCAACAGTTTATGTGTAGTAATTCCAGTGGGGCACATAACTCCTTTCTTAAAGCCCTGGAAACAGTTGTTCTTTACGGCCTGTAGGTATTAATGGTCTGTGCTAGGCGTTTAACCTAAGCCACAATTTCGTCCCCTGGAAGTTTTTTTCCCTTACTCTTTTGTTAGCAAATCTTTTCCACAAACTTTTGGTTCTGAGAAAGTCCTCATACCATGGGAGCCCAGGCCTGGCTGAGCTGGGCTGGGTCCTGATGGACTGTTAGGAGTTTTCTGTCTCTCCTAGTGAAGCTGTATTAGAATTCTAGCTTGGAACTCCAGCCCACCTACGTGTGACCTTGGTACTTGGCCTTGCTAAAGCTGGGTGACCTGCTTGGGTGAGCTGCTTCCACTCACTGTGCTGTTGTCTGCACAACAAAGGTGCTGATGGCTTGTGGGAGCTGTTTTTAGTGACTTATTCTCCCTGAGAACCAGAGCCCTAAGGCAGAGGGATGACAGAAGTAGCAGAATGATGGGAACAGAAATTCTTTGAAGTAATTTCTCACAGTTACCAGGTTATCAGGTGGGAGGATTCATCCAGGTGGCTCTGTACCTGGTCCCTGTCGAAACAGCCTGGCATGTCACGTGTTTGGGGTCGATGTCATAGATGCTGTTTATTAGTCTCCTTTTGTCTTTTGTTCACGCACATGTTGTCATGCTTGACCTACAAGTCTCGTGTGTGTGTGTGTGTGTGTGTGTGTGTGTGTGTGTGTGTGTGTGTGTATCTATGTGTATGTGTGTGTCTATATGTGTGTATGTGTCTCTCTGTGTGTGTGCATGTGTGTGTGTGTATGTGTCTGTGTGTGTGCATGTGTGTGTATGTGTCTGTGTGTGTGCATGTGTGTGTGTGTATGTGTCTGTGTGTGTGCATGTGTGTGTGTATGTGTCTGTGTGTGTGTGCATGTGTGTGTATGTGTCTGTGTGTGTGCATGTGTGTGTATGTGTCTCTGTGTGTGTGCACATGTGTGTGCATGTGTGTGTGTATGTGTCTGTGTGTGTGTGCATGTGTGTGTATGTGTCTGTGTGTGTGCATGTGTGTGTATGTGTCTCTGTGTGTGTGCATGTGTGTGTGTGTATGTGTCTGTGTGTGTGTGCATGTGTGTGTATGTGTCTGTGTGTGTCTATGTGTGTGTATGTGTCTCTGTGTGTGTGCATGTGTGTGTGTGTATGTGTCTGTGTGTGTGTGCATGTGTGTGTATGTGTCTGTGTGTGTCTATGTGTGTGTATGTGTCTCTGTGTGTGTGCATGTGTGTGTGTATGTGTCTGTGTGTGTGTGCATGTGTGTGTATGTGTCTGTGTGTGTCTATGTGTGTGTATGTGTCTCTGTGTGTGTGCATGTGTGTGTGTATGTGTCTGTGTGTGCACCCATGTGTGGTGTGTGTCCTTTTTCTTTCTTCCCTTCCCGTTTTCTTTCCTCTCTCTTGTCTCTCCTCCCCCTTCTCTCCCTCTCTCTCCTCTCCCTCCTCCTCCACTTCCTTCTTCTATTTTTCCTTTTGGAGACAGGGTCTCATATAGCCCAGGCTGGCCTTGAACTCACTATATAGCCAAGACTAACTCTGAACTCCTAATCTTCCCAAATGCCCCAATACAGGTATGCCCTGCCATGCCCAGCTGGTCCTTAGAACCTGCTCACTGTCAAAAGCATGCTTCACAATCTTGAATACTTACTTTGTCAAAATATAGATCCTTTTAGTGAAAAGGAATATTAGAAACTAACTCTGAATGGGCACACCAGGCCATTTCCCACGCATTACTAAGTTGCTATGTGGGGCCACTTTAGAGAAAATGAGAAAAAACACATAATATTCATGAGTTAACATTGACGGTTTACATTTTAGCTTCAATTCAGTTTTACTGCCCATGTAGGTACAATATTTTAACCTGTACCAAACTATTACTTTAAAAAAATTACATTAATTTATGTGTATGTGCGTGGGAGGTGGAGTGGTGCTTGGACACTATTTCACAGCTGTCAAGGTCAGAGGACAATCTGCACCATGTGGATCCCAGGGATTAAACACAGGCATCAGGCGTGGCAACAGCCTGCTGAGCCATCTCTCTGGGCCCAAAACAGTACCTTTTAATTTGTTAAGTTTGTTAAGTTATTACATTAATTTAAAGTTAGTAATCAGATGAATGTATCTGTTACTATAAAGATGGATCTAAAATAAATGAATGAGGCCAAGCCCGATACAGGGACAGTCAGGAGGGTTAGCATCACAGGCATCTTGAGTTGCCCTGGAAATGCCCGCTAATGAAACACGGTCAGATTGCTTTGTTTTGAGTCACTTGTAATATTTTCCCCCTTTCCTGCTGCTAAAAAGAGAATGGAAATTTTGACTCAGTGAAAGCTATGTGAAATTTTGTAGAGACCAGAAACCAGTTCTGCATTGGAAGTCTGGGTTCTCTCAATAATTGCTGACGTGCTGGCTACTGAAATGGCCTGTTGGAGGTGTGTCAAGAGATAGAGCTTTGTTCTTCCCACACTGAATTTTCATATTTGAAATCTCTGTTCTTGGAGAGTCAAGTTTCAGATGATTTATATGCTTGTCCTTGGTGAAACATTTCTTCTTCCTCCCTCCCTTCTTCCCCCCTTGTAGTAAAGGGTTTCTGGCCCGGCCTTTCTGGCCTAGCCCTGAGGTTCTGACCTGCAGCCCTGCAGAAACACACAGATGCTTGTATTAATTTTATGCTGATCATCCTATGGCTCTGGCATATTGCTAGCTAGCTCTTGTTCTTAAACTAACCCATGATTCTTATCTTGTTCAGCATATGGCTCAGTACCTTTTCTCAGAGCAGCATAGTTGTCTTCTGCACCTTCTGGCTTGTCTGGCAACTGGCAACTCTGTGGCATCTCTGCTCTGTTCTTCCTGTTCCCAGAGTTTTCTTAGTTTGGTAGCTCCACCCACGCTTCCTGTCTGCCTTCAGCCAATCAGCATTTTTATTAAACCAGTAGGCAGGACAATTACTGACAATGTAACACAATCCCACTACACTCCCTCCCTCACTTCCTTTCTTTTTTACAGCCTTGAGGATTGAATCTAGAGCTGGTGGGTGCTGAAAAGCATTCTGCCTGTGAGTTCTCTTTATTTATTTATTTATTTGGACAGCGGTTCACTAAATTGCCTATACTATCCTTGGATATTTAGGTTCTGGATAACAAACTTTAAAGCCAACTTTATTAAGATATAATTTGCCTAAGACAAAATGCACCCATTCAAGGGTGGCCTTCTTGAGTTTTTACAGTTGTGCGTACCCTGTAGCCACCACCAGCATTCAGGGTGTTTGACACTGCCCTACCCAGATGGTTTCTGGGACCCCTGTGAGTCATTGGAGAATCATCTATCACAGAAAAGCTTCTCCACTCATGGCCCTCAGTGCAACACTCTCATTCTCTTGAGCATGCTCACATCTCTTGTGTTCATTCACTCTTTCTCTTGCCTACTTTTCTCTTGGGCTAGGAACTGAATCCAACTGCTTGCACATCCTGGATACACTTTAGCATTGAGCTTCCATCCCAGCATCAAACTTCTCTCTATTTGTCCTTCCTCCTCCCCGCCCCACCCTATTGTACAGGGCCTTCTGTGTCCCAAGCTGGCCTAGAACTCCTGACTGTCCTACCTCTACCTCCCAAACACTGAGATTCCATTGTCATACCCAGCTCCTTCCCATCTCTCTTGGTCTCAGCTTGTCATGAGAAGCAAGCACTCTGTTATCTAGCCTTCTGCTTATGTAATTAAACTCTGCCAGGGAGCAGGTAAAGGGACAAAGAGGTCTGCAGTCTAAATAATAAACCAGCTGCACCCATGCAAGAAGCCTTGGACTGTTAGATAACGCAAGCCCCGGTCCACTAATCACATTGTCATCAAGAAGCCAAGACCAATGGAAGAAGCCAAATGTGGGCCAGGCAGAGAGTCCAGTACAGTGCACAGCTGTAGGGCTGGCTGTGTATTTATTCTAACATAAGGAAACCCAGGGAAAAGTGATAGGGGGGAAGAAGGGACCAAAGGGTAATTTACTGGGCAGAATGGAGCAGTCGCTTGACGGTTTTCCCGAAGCCCACTTGTAGACTGAGGCAGGTATGCGGCCCATCCCTTTCTAAGCATGGTTGTTTGTGGTGATTCATTGTATATTTAAGAAAGTTGTCTGAAAGTCCCATCCCTTTCTAAGCATGGTTGTTTGTGGTGATTCATTGTATATTTAAGAAAGTTGTCTGAAAGTCAATGCACTGAGCCAAGCCACAGATTTAGCCCTGAAGGTCAGGGAGTGGTGACCCACACCTTTAACCTCAGCATTTAGGCAGAGATCAGTCTGGATCTCTGTGAGTTCAAGGCCACACAGAGCCAGGCTGTGGTGACACACACCTTTAATCCCAACACCTGGGATCCTGTGTCTCTGCTTGCAGTACTTTGGAAACACTGGCCTAGCTCTAGGAAAGTTGAACCAGGAACTGAAATGGCTGGGCAGGGAAAGAGAGAAAAGGTATTGGCCTGTGACCCCCTTCCCTTCTGGCTGAGGACTCGGAGGCGTTCATTCTGTGGATCTCTGAGGAGTGGCTAGGAGAGAAGTGGCTGTGTCTCTCTGATCTTTCAGGTTTCCCTCAATACCTGACTCCAGGTTTTTATTATATAGACTAAGTGGAATTCGTGCAATAGTTGGCCCAAGGTTTGCGTGTCTATGTGCTGTGGAGTGACATCTGCAGACACATCCCTATTCGGTCGGTCGAGTCACTGGTTTCCTGTCACCTGCTGCCTTTTCTCTCTCCAGACTTACTGCTGCTTCTAAAGCCTCAGTATTTCTAGGACTTTGGTGGCTATTTGAAACCTCTTGTCCAGTTTATTGCCATGTGCTCATCACCAGTGATAGGACTTAGCAGTATCTAGGTCCTACCAAAGAAGGAGGAACTTGCCAATGGACCCATAGCCCTGGCTGTCCTGGAACTCACTCTTAGACCAGACTGGCCTTGAACTCATAGAGATCGCCTGCCTCTGGAGTGCTGAGATTGAAGACATGAACCACCACTACCCGGGCCCCATTGGGTTTTCTTAATCGTTTGGCACATTCTGTTTCTACACTGTTATAGGGCAGAAAAAAAAAAAAAAGATGATAACATCTGAGCCTCACTAATCTGGGATGTTTAGGACTAGTAGTGTTTCAGATTTTGGATTTTTTTTCCCCAGATCTTTGGATGTTTGCTTGTATACAAAACACCATAGGAATGGGAGCCATATCTAAATAGGAAGCTCATTTATGTTCACATATATCTTATACACATACCCATAAGGCAATTATATATATTATATATATATATATATATATATATATATATATATATATATATATATATATATATATGACAGAGTCTCACTGTGTAGCAAATCAGACCAGTCTCAAAGATCATGCTACCTCTGCCCTGAGTGCTGGGATCAAAAGTGTGTGCCACCACACCTGGGCTTATGGTGTTTTTAGTGTGCCTGCATTTGATAGCACTAGGGATTGAACCCAGGGCTTCATCTGTGTACACAGGGCAAGCACTGTACACCCCTGAGCTCTAGCCCCAGCCATATGTATGCATTGCAACTGTGATTTATAGCACATTAGGTGAAAATATTGAAGCTGGAGGTGTGTGGAACCTACCTCCAGCTTCACAAGTTTTAGAACGCAAATTGTGAAATGGGTGCTTTGCATTCACAAGTCCTGGGGTTTTGATCCCTACTATGAAAAAAAAAAAATTGAAAAAGTTTGGGATTTTTGGAGTATTTCAGATTTTGTATTGTGGGTACATAATTTATGCACTCTGAAATTATCACTTGATGATGACATCAGTGAGGACCCCTCAGCTTCTAGCACTTTCCTTTTGCTGTTTCTGCTGCACTATTCTAGGATGGATGCTCTGTGTTTCACTTCCTCTCTGAGAGTGATATCGGGACAAGGTGTACGTAAGACCTACTCCTCACTACTCTAAAACCATATTTTAACATCTTGTTTTATGGGTATGAGTTTTTTGGCTCCATATCTGTAGTACTCTGCACCAGTGTCCTTGGTGCTGATGGAGGCCAGAAAAGGATTTGGGTCCACCAGAACTGGAGTTATGGATGATTAGGAGTCAACATGTGGGTGCTAGGAACCAACCCAAAAACCCTGCAAGAGCAGTAAGTGTTCTTATCTGCAGAACCATCTCTCCAGACCCTCTAAAACAACCTACGCCCCTCTGAGATATACGGTAATCTAACATATCCAATGGGGAAAGGGAGATGTCGGTTTCCCTATACCCACCCCAGCTGTAAGGGATGCTCCTTTAGCTAATAACATTGAAGGTTATTTCTCTAAAAGGCCACTTATTTGTTGGCTAGCCTGATCACAGTTATAAAGTTCATTTAGATTAGAGGAAGAAGAAAAGTTGCTTATTAAGGGAAGAGTTTTGCAAGGCGTATTGATACTGAGTTCAACACTGTTATTTTTAGTTAGGTTCTGTGTGCAGACATGTGGAGCCAGAGGCAGATTCATCAGTCTTTCCCATGAAAGCAAAACCTGAAATTATTTTTCACAGCCCCCTGTCTAAGAATGCTTTATCGATTTGACTGTTTTCCAAAAGTATGCTTTGCCACGGAGTGCTCCCTTTTCCTCAAGATTCTACCTGATCAGCAACTCTCACCCCTTGTAGGTTGAAAAACCACAAATGCCATTTAAAATGAATGTGTAATGTAGCTGTCTAACTGCCTTCCTACCTCCTGGAGAGCGTATTGGTCTGTGGCAGCAGAAAGTTTTTTATCCAGTAGGGACAGGGATTGCAGATGTCTCTGATTTTCACACTGAGTTTTTAGGTTAAGGCAGGGTTTTAGTAAATTCAGTTGAAAGTGAACTTACCCACTCAATGATGAGTTCCCTTTGCTTAAACAGACCTTGTGAATCCGGCTTGTTTGGGGTTGTTTACACTGTCTGCCTGTTTCTAGCCAGTTTATTTTCCTAAGAGTACATTCTTTCCTCTCCTGCCTTCCAACCCTTGACTCTCATGTGCTCATACAGAGAAACATCTGGTATTCTGAGGATTTTATTTTTGGTGGCAGTTGAATATTTCACAAAACCTTTTGTGTGGTATCTCCAGATATAATACAAGACATTCGATGGAGTTCTCCAGATGCACTGAAGATGCCCAACTTCATTAAGGGTGTGGCTGAGGTGTCTGGTAGCCTGCTAATTTGGCTTGTTATTGTATGCCTAGTACCAGGGTGTCCAGTCAGCACTGAATGAATGATATGCTCCTTATACAGTGACCTTGTGAGGTAATACAGACCTAGTAAAAACGTGCTGTGATAGTAATATTTTTAGTCTCATTTTCTTCTGTGCATGAGTGTGTGTGTGTGTATGTGTGTGTGTGTATGTGTGTGTGCACGCAGTGCCCATCAAGACCAGGAGATGGCAGAGCTGGGATTACAGGGCATAGATAGGCAGCCACCATCTAGGAGTGCTGGAAGCTGAACTCAGTTCCTCTGAAAGAGTGGCAAGCTCAATCTCAGAGCCATCTCTCCAGTTCCTTATGTTGTTTGCATAAGACATGTAAGAGGGTCTGGGAAAACCTGCTCACAGACATTAATCTTTTAAAATTTATATATATTTTTAAACAGGGTCACATGAAGGCTAAGTGTAGCTAATGATGACCTTCAATTCCTGAATCCCCAACTCTGGGATTACAGGCATATGCTACTGGACCTGGGTATAATTTTTTTAATTAGCATATAAATTCTAAAACTATTAGCATTGTTTACATAATATTATAACTGGTTTTTTATTATATATTGAATATATTGAGAGTGCCAGTAATAGATTAAAACTAGTGTTCAGGAGAACTAAAATAAAACTTTGATAATGATTAGATGGATAATTGAAATTAAATTGTGACAATAAATTACACAAGAGGAAATAATTGGGATCGCCACACTATATATTCAGAATAAAGCTGAAGGACTAGAATTCAATTCTTTGATTTGAGATACAGGAATAGTTGATATCTTTAAAAACAAGTATTATCAGAGTAACCAAATATGTAGTCCTTGCCTTTCAAAATTTAAGTAACAGCTGTTCTATATTTATAGAAAATATTTTGCTATTTCTAGCTTGTGGAACTAATGTTATAAGCAACAACTACGTATTTGGATATTTATAAGTGTTTTACTTAACAATTTTAGATACGCAAAGCTCTCGTACTATCGAGGTTTTTAAAAAGTGGGTATATATAGTTGGATGCACGATACCTGGGACACTGTGTAAATACAGATGTTCTTTTTAACATAAGATCTCATTCTCTTTTCTTGGAGGGGGACCCGACGTGGGGAGGTCGGAGGACAACTCTCAGGAGTTAGTTCTGTACTTTAACCGTGATTCCTAAGGAATCAACACAGGCTATCGGGCCGAGTAGCAAGCCCTTTACTCACTGAGCCACCTTGCCATTCTTTACATTATTTTTAATATGTTTGTGAGTGTAGGGGGAGAGGTTATGTGCACATGCCTGCAGTGGTCAGAAGAGGGCGTCAGATCCTCCTCCTAGAACCAGAGTTAGAGGCAGTTGTGAGCCACCCGTTGTGGATGCTAGAAACTCACCCCCTGTCCTCTGCGAGAGCAGTATGTATGATTAACTGATGAGTGATGAGCCATCTCACTCCAGATATGAGTGTTCTTAAAAGCTTTGGGACAAGCACTTCTGCTGGAAGAAATGCATGGACAGGGAAAAAATTCAGAGTAAGTTTTTGGAAACAAGCCCCAACAGGAGTTGGAGGACTTGGGTTGGCTAGATGATCCTGAGTGATAGCAGATGAAGTGGCTGTCACCAGAGACAGCTATCAGTGGATGAGTGTGGTTGGGGCTGATGCTTTGGTTGACTTTCGCCGTGGGAGAGGTTGAAGTGTAACTACAGAAGCTTCAGGCTCTGCAGGACGGTGTCTGTTACTCAGAGAGCCTCCTATGTCTTCTGGGTCCCTAATGGGTGACTGGACAGAGGGGTCAATAGCAGGGTTTGGTGACAGCTTTTAGAGACATTTGGTCATTGGAAATGTCTCCTGTGAATGTTCTCTAGAGGGAGGTGGGCCCAAGCTGCGCTTTTGAGGCTTTCTGAATGTGGGTGTGAATGTGATAGAAGAGGGTAGAGATGTGTACCCCCCCTCCCCCCCTCACTCTAGCCATTGCGCTGACTGTTCTGCATATAAGCTGCCTGCACCAGTTGTGATAAATACTACCATCTGTAGTACGCGGTTTCTGGCCCTGACTTTCGGGCCTAACCTCAAGGTCTAGGCCCACGGACCCACAGACCCGCAGACCCACAGTCCCACAGAGACAGACAGATTCTTTGAATAGTTTTTGGCTGATTGGTCTAAGACCCAGGCATATAACTTGGTAACTCTGTACCCTTCATCTAACCCATGCCTCTTGTTCAGCCATGCTGCTGGATACCTTTTCTTAGAGCAGCATAGTTGTCCTCTGCTTCTTCCGGCTTCTCTCTGGTGCTCTGTCTGGCATTCTGCTCTGGCATTCTGCTCTCAGTTTTTCTTAGTCTGGTAGCCCCGCCCACCTTCCTGCCTGCCTTTGGCCAATCAACAATTTTTATTAAACCAGTGGGTGGGACAATTATTTACCATGAAACAACACAATACCCCTACAACCATCTACATTACAGAGAGAAAACTTCCCTTCCTCATTAAGATGCTACAGGTTTTGCACATTGGAAGCACATAATAGATTTCTTATTTCTGTCTTGGCTGCTCTTTCAAGGTGGCTAGGGACAAAGTAGAAGACTGGTAACCTTTTTTCTACTTAATTTGTAAGAGGTGGCCTCCCTGTGGTCCCCCCACACGGGAGTGAGGCCCTGAGGCAGTGTGTGCACACTTTGCTTTTTTTTTTTGTCTTCTCTGTGGCTCTGTCTTAAAGGTAGCCTGGAGCAGCTGAAGCAGAGGCTCTGGCACAAAATTGGGTGCAGTCAAGATCGATTTTTTAAACTGTGAGACTCTGGGCAGGTTGACTGTCCTCACCAGGCTTCAGTTTCTTCATTTGTAAATGAAGATGTTCACATGGGTGGGAAGGTTAAAGAGAAGAGCTTGGCACCAGTAACAATTAGCTCTGTTGACCCCACCCTCAAAGCAGTGTGAAGAAACTTAGCCCGCTATGGTTCGGATCTGGAAAATAAGGGGATCAGGTGAGTCTGCTCATGAATCCAGCAGCCCCTCTCAGTAGCATTATCCTTAAATATAAAAGACAGTAATTGAGAAGATGACTTAATATGCTGGGATGTCGGCAGCAGTGACGATGTTGAGCAGCAAAGTAGTATAAATTAACCTTTCAGGTTAAAATGGCTTTGAGTTCTCTAGGCTGACCTAGGGACTTTGGAAAGAGTCACAATAGGGAACTGACAGGTAACTCAGCATGTAACGTCTTTGGGTTTAATCAACAGTGACTGAGCCAAGTGATCCCAATACTCAGGAAGCTGACAGGAGGATTTTGTGAGTTCAAGGCCAGCCTGGCTACTACTGGATGATACTACTACAAACCAACCAATCAACTCTAATCCCACCTCTACCCCAAGCAAACAAACCCAGACTATTTCCCCATGTTCTGTTAGCTGAACAGCCAAACCATAATGATTACACATCTCACTGTACTGAAATGAGACAACATTTGACCAGGATGGATGCTTTATGAGCTACATATAATTTAATGAATACATGCTGTATGTGTTCAAGAAAACCATTTGTTCAAGTATATTTGTGTAAATTAAAGGGAAGGCTTTACTTGTGTGTATAATTCGGCCAGATATGCATACTGAGGCAAAGGTAGACCGGGCCACAGGAAACTGCCCTTTGGGTGATTGGGCTTAATGCCTCAAAAGTGAGAAAAAGCAGATTGCCCGTGAATGACTTGTACCATAGATTTGTTGCTAAGTTTGAATAGAAACACCTAATGACTGAAGTCCAGATTCTAGTCCTGCCTTGTCCACTGATGGAGGGAATTGGGGTGAGGGAACCAGTGCTGGTTTGTAAACTATTGGAGTCTTCTCCCACCCTCATATAAAGAAGTAAATGTTTGGTGAAATGTGACCAGAGGTAAACTCCATGGTGTTTAGTCATGTACAGGTAAGCATATCTTCCAGAATTACTATTTTTTTATTTTTAATTATATACATGTGAGTGTGGATATCCACAGAGGCCAGATTCGGATGCCCTGGAGCTGGACTTCCACCCAGTGTGGGGACAGCACGAGAGTACAAACCCTTAACTGCTGAGTCTCTCTTCAGCCCCAGTGATGAGCAACTTAAAGGTTTAGAAATCCAGTGTTCTCTGTGGGTTGCTAGGGTTATATTTAAACATCTTAATGTGTGTTGTCTTTACATTGTTTTTTTATTTATTTTTTTGGTATTTTTGGTTTGTTTCTCCTACCCCTTTTTGTTTGTTTGTTTTGTTTTTCATGATTAAAGGTATTTTTTGAGTGTGAGAAAGAGGCAGGGGGATGGCCTTGAGTTCAAGGCCAACTTGTGCGCTCAAGAAAGACATTGTCTCAAAAACACAAAAAGGAAAGTGCATACTTGAGAACTAACTACTAGGTAAATAATGACTGATTCCCAAGATTTTGCATTGTAATTTTTCAGGTTCCCAACAATGAAATAAATAAGGGCATTTGTTAAAATTGGGGGTAGGGGTGCTAGAGAGGTGGCAGGGAGATGGCCCAGTGGTTAAGAGCACTTGCTGCTCTTCCAGAGGACCTAGGTTCAGTTTCCAGGTACCTTATAATTAACCACATATATCTCCAACTCCAGGAAATCTAATATCCTCTCTGACCTCTGCAGGCACCTGCGCGCGCGCACACACACACACACACACACACACACACACACACACACATCTTTCATTAATAAATAAAGATATAAAATTCTGGTACACTCATCTAGCAGGTAGCATGTAGAAAAGGATGTTTGTAGGGTGTGCTGTCTGTATCTGTTAGTACAAGAAAGTAAATTTGACCAGTGAGAACCATAATCATGGTGCTTTATTTGGTAAGTCGTTAATAAATCACTTTATCACAGCACACAGTTTTTAGCAGTTGTATTTTTAATCTTCCATGTCTCTAACCAAACACAAAAGTTTGCCTTCAGATTCACTGAAATCCCCACTCACTTGTAGGAACTGAATCAGCTTACTCTTGGCTTTTCTTGTATTTAAAGTGAGGAAGCAGATATTTTCAATTTTATGTTTACTGAGCCAAAAGAAAAGAGCTTATACTCCACTCTGGGGACCTCTGCCAGAAATAATTTACATTTGAAAAAGGGTTACAAAGGGAGGATCCTGAGGAAAACAGCATTGTAGCTGCAGACAGTATTCCCCCCCCTTCCCCCCACCCAGCAGACTCTGTCCCCGGGAACTATTGAGGTCACCTCTCTTTCTTTCCTTCTCTATAGACGCCTGAGTTATGAATAGTCAGAAAACTGATGGTAATTAATAATTGTTTTAGTGTGAGGCTTGGTTGAAGAAGAGAGCTAGCCGCAGTAAACTTGTGAAGCGTTTTGTAGGAAATGTATCATGACAGGACACAATAAAAGCCGTTAGAGTTATCGGTATCAAAGCCCAGCTGCAGAGCTCACTGCTTCTCGGCTCCTAATCAGTCTGGTCCTCTTAGCTTGTCATGAAAGACTCGCTTTTTACAGTTGTACAGTGACATGCTTGGGTGTGTGGACTTTCCAAGGAGAAAAGCTCGTATGCTTTTGTCAAGATCCCAAAGGTTCCCACAAATCCGGGAAATAAGAACACTTCTTGTTTGTTGTCAAGATAGTCTATGGTGGTTCTTGAAGCACATTTTCCTCTTCTTACCATGCCTTCCTTAGGATGTATGCACTAAAACCCAGAGTGCATTTAGAGCCCCGCCTCCTCCAGCTGAGGTTTCTAGACTATTAGAATTGTTTCTCTTAAAGTTTTGGAATGTGTGAGAAGTTACCTCTGTGGTCTCTCCACGGATGGAATTAAAATGCTATTGGTGGCTTTAACTCATAGCAGGAAGGCCTCTTTGTTTACCACAATAAATACCAAGCAGAGGCTTTACAAAGCTGTCAGTATATGATCTATCTCACAAGTAATTACCAGTGAGTGATGGTACACTCTGGTGATTTTTTTCCCATAAAGATTTATACTTACAGCCATCTTGGGTATGATCAGTTTTTCTATGCAAAGTGCTTTTTTGAGCCAGAGGAGATTAATGCAAATGTTTAATGAGCTGTGGTGCATGAAGGCAGCAAAGTTGAGGATCTTCTTAGTGAATATATTCTCCTCTCATCCCTCAGGGTGTGGTGTAAATATGACTTGTGCATTCACAGTGATTAAATGTTGTAAAGAGAGCAAGAAGCTAGGCTTGGTGGCTCATGTCTGTAAATCCACAGACTGAGGCAGGAGAATTGGTTTCAGGCCAGCATGGGCTAAATATTGACTTCCTAGTCCCGGACAGCCTAGAATATAGTGTGAAGAAAATAAAAGGAAAACCCCAAGTTACTATTACTATGAGTTGGATTTGCTTTGAAAGAACCCATATTCTCACCTGCTCTTGCCAAGCCCTAATATGTTACAAAGAAGCAAAGAAGATCCATGGTCAGTCATGTGTCTGCGTTTGGACTGTCTCAGCATCCATACACACCCACACAAAATTATTCCTTTTTTAAAATCAGGAATTTGTGAACTTCAAGTTATCTCTACCCTGAGACAAGTTTGTGGTGCCTTCTGAGGCCACCCATGAAAACTTCCATGCCATGGAGGTCTGAGGACAAGTTTGTGGAACCAGCTCCTTTTTTTCTAGCTCTGTATGGGTTCCAGAATCTAATTCAGGTCGTCAGTGTTTTGTCCACTCTGCTCGGTGCAGAGGTGAGGAGGTTGGGGTGTCCTCTGTTTGACTCTGCCTGAATTCTGTAAGCCAGTCTCTCACTGAAGGGCTGGTAGCCAGCTAAACTGAAGCCACTCTCCTATCTCTGAATCCAACCACTGCCTTCGGAGCCCAAGGGACTGTGTGCTCACACCTGACTTTTGTGTGGGAGCTGGGGATCAGAAGTCAGATTTTTATGCTTCGACACTGGGTCATTTCCTCAGCCTCTGATTTCTATGTTAAAAAAAAAAAATGGATGAAATTGTGCGTTTAGCACTTTCTACCACTTCTTTGCTCAACCTTCTTATTGAACAAATATTCATTTAAATTAGTTTACAATCTCCTTGATCTTGGTTAGACTCACTCATATGTGCAGTTTGAATATTTTCACTTTCTTTACTGGAATTAGAAAAGAGTTGGTAGGCAAGAAGAAGGAACAGCTTTTTAATTCGTTTATGAGGGTCATATACTTGAGTTGCCTAATGCATTCCATCCTTGAGACGATAGTCTAAAGCTCAGTGCACAATTACATATGCGAAGCTGTAGCCAATTAAAAAGTCTGTCATTAAAAACTGCAGAAATTCTTGTTGGAGAGAGAGACTTAAATGTAAATAATCGTTTGCCATCAAGTTAATTATGTGCCTATAAGCAAAGCCCTGTTCACACAGCCCGCTGGGAGTCTTTTCTGGAAAAACCATCCACTGTGTCTGGGAATGGCAACAAGGAGTTCATCTTAATCCCGCAGGTGCATCTCAAAAGTGGGAAAGGATTGGGAGGGATTGGGAGAGGAAGGCTGTGTAAGTGCTCTTTGGCCCCTCTGAGGTTGATCTGCAGGTTCACTCACAGCATTTCCTCCCCAGTGTACCATCAGCTGGCCAATCACATTTTGTCCACAACAAATGCCTTCCATGCTCCTAATCCATCTTCAGACCTGCAGAACTGACCCACTTTGGGAGCTCATTAGAACACGCAGGTGCTCAAGCCCACCCAGGTGTGCTGAACTAAAACACAGTATTTCAACACATTCCTGGGTAGTCTGCATCCTCCATTCTGAGAAGCTTGGCTTTGGATTCAGTGACAGCAGAACTTTAAGTGGTGCTTTCTCTTGTTTTGTTTTTGCTTTGGGGAGACAGAGTCTCATGTAGCCCTTGCTAGCCTGGAGCTTGCTGTTAGCAGAGCCTGGCCTTGAACTTCTGATCCTCTGGCTTCCTCCTTTGGAGTGTCATGGGGTATGAGCTACCATTCCTAACTTTTAATTGCCCTTTTCAGAAAACTTACCCATGCAGGATTTTGTCTCACTTCCTTTCTGTTGTAACGCTATTTTTTTTTAAAAAAGATACTTGAATTTTATTTTTTAAAGTGTGTGTGTGTGTGTGTCTGTACACATGAGGATAGTATCTGAAGAGTCCAGAAGGCATCACATCCCTTAGAACCGGAGTTTCTTGACACGGGTGCTGGGAACTGAACTTGGGTCCTCTACAAGGGTACCTCTCCTGCCCCTCCAGCACAGTGTTATGTAGGTTTCTCTAGTTTCTTAGCTCACGGCCTTCTCTTTTTCAGTTTTCCCACTCGTGATGAAGATAGCACCTTAGTGTTCAAAGATTAAAGGAGAGGATGTCTGTAGCGTTCTTACAACAGTTCAATGCACAGTGTTCATCATCTGATGTCTCTATTACTTTCTAATTAATTGTTAGCACCACTGTCACTGCTACCACCATGCAACCAACCTAAGCAGCAGTTTCTTGTTCAGGAAAATATGTACAGTGAACACAAGTAATAACTGTAGTGATTTCTTTACAGCAGTCAAGAATCACCATGAACGCAGATATGATACCCCAGCTTCTTTAAGATTCTATTTGTATCTTTATATCTACATCTATAGGGGTAGATAGGTATAGTCATATGTGTCAGCGCATATATACACATGAGTGTAGCTGTCCTTAGAGGAGAACATTGGATCCCCTGGAGCTGGAGTTACAGGTAGCTGGGAGCCTCCCAATGCGAGTGCTGGAAATTCCAGTCTTCAGGAGGAGCAAGCACTCTTTTTTAAAAGTTGAAAATAAAGTTTTTCTGGTTTTGTTTTTGTTTTCTGAGACAGAGTTTCTCTCCATAACAGCCCTAGCTGTCCTGGAACCAGCCCTGTAAACTAGGCTGGCCTCAAACTCACAGACATCCACCTACTGCTGCCTCCCAAGTAGTAGGATCAAAGGTCTTCGACCACCACCTGGCCTTTTTCTCTCCTAAGAAAACAGATAAGCACATAAAGACAAACACGGATAAAACAAAAGGGGCAAACTGATGTAAAACCAAGAAGACAGACTTACACATGTGTGTGGACACAGACATAAAACAAAACACATAAAAACTCAAAATTGGAAACCATAATATATGAGCAAAAGACCAGTGAGGTGGGGGTTGGGGACTAAACAAAGCAATATGAAACAAGACATGTCCAAAAAATACCTTTGAGCTCATTTCACATTGGCCATTTACTGCTGGGCATGGGGCCTGCCCTTAAGTGTGGTTTGAATACCTGGAGAGACTCTAGATTTTTAGTAAGAAACTAATTTTTTCTTTGTGTTAATTGGAACTAGCTTACTGGTTGAGGATGGGGGGGGGGGCTTGTGTCCACTTGCCCATCTCAGTTCTGAGATCCCATTCTGTTTGGATCTGTGTAGGCCCTGTGCATGTTGCCACAGCCTCTGTGGATTCATATGTGTGTCAGTCCTGTTGTGTCTGGATGATGGTTTTCTTCATCCCCTCTGGAGATGTAGATTGTAGAATCTTTCCACCCCTCCTTCACAGAGTCCCCCGAGACCCAAGGGGAAGGATTTGATGGAGACACACATAGTCCCCTGAGCCCCAAGGGGAAGGATTTGATGGAGACACACATAGTCCCCTGAACCCCCAAGGGGAAGGATTTGATGGAGACATCCCACTGATCCAAGTGTTCTCACTTTACACATTGTCCAATTGAGGGTCTGTATTAGTTCCCATTTACTCATAACTACTTTCTATCTCTCCAGTTTCAACTCACCCAGATTTTTAAACTCTCCAAAATCAAGCCCAATGACATCTTATTGGAGAAAAACTATCTGTGAATCTTTTTCATGTGTTTACCATAAAGACACTGGTAGAATGCGGCTGTCTCCTTCATCAGAGCAGCACTGATAACATACAAATGGCCCCCAAACCTTCTCCTGAGATTCTGGCTCCTCCCACTCATGCCATTTACATGTAATTATGTCCTAATAGCTGTGGCTCATGAGATTTGGGGGAATATAGACTGAAAAGTTAATGAAAGAGGGACTCCATTTATGAGGAAGTCATCGTCCATACTGGGGTGAAACTCAGGTGATGCTCCTGTAAGTAAGCCCTCAGCAATGCTTTGTAAATGAGCCAGGATTCGATGGCAAGGCCTTGTTAGTAACAGCATCACATGCTTTGGTTGCAGGACCTGGAGAAATCAGTCTGGGCGGTGGACCCTGTCTGCTACATTATAGAAGTGCCAGGCAAGATGTGCCAGCTAGTACAATAGTGGCATAAAAAGTTAGGGATGTAACTAATTTTCTGGTTAAATTTAAGGGAAAAGTTATATCTATGAGCTCAGCATGGCTCTGTGTGGCTGGAGAGGTCATCAGTTCCACAGAAGCAATTGCTATTGTTTTGTTAAATGACTTTGATGTGTCTGTTAAGTTGTCTTCTAAATATTAGTTTATTGCTGACAGCCTTGGCTAGGGAAGCTGCTTTTCACAGTGAGTCTCTCCAGAGACTCATAACAAGTCAAACTCCTGAGATCAAATGACCGTTGATATGGCATGGCAGCCCAACACTTGGCTAAGGATGAAAACGAATAATCAGGCGTCTTTGTCCTCCTTCAAAGCTTAAGAAACTCAGATATAATGGGGAGGAGAGAACACAATAATGGGAGGAAGGAGTAGGTGGAGAGATGTAGAACCCCATCTTCCAAGTAAAACAACTGACACCTGTAGGTAGAAGTTTCTGTCCCACCAGTAACTACCAAACACCCAGCAGCCACTTCTCAAATAATTGACTTGGAGGCTTAATATTATTTATAAATGCTCATCTGGTAGCTCAGGGTTACTCTTAACTAGCTCTTACACTTAAGTTAATCCATAATTCTTATCTATATTTGGCCACATGGCTGGGTACCTTTTCTCAGTCTGGCATTCTCATCTTGCTTCTTCTGCATCTGACTGGCAACTCCTGACTCCACCCTTCCTCTTTCCAGGATTCTCCTAGTCTGGTGGCCCTGCCTATACTTCCTGCCTGACTACTGGCCAATCAGCATGTTATTAGCCCAATTCAAGTGACAAATCTCTATTACAGTGTACAAGAGTATTATCCCACAGCAGTCATCTTCATCAAGAGACTCCTGCAACAGACCTATTAACATTCTCTTATAGAAGGAGGTGGAGATCATCATTGAACCACCTTACCTGAGATTTTGGCCACTCCCTCCTGCACCTCTTGCCTATTTGGTTTTGCGGGGGAGTTGTTGTTATTGTTTGGTTGATTGGTTTTGATTTTTGAAGCCAGGGTTTCTCTGGGTAACAGTCCTGGCTGTCCTGGATCTTACTTGTAGACCAGGCTGGCCTCAAACTCACTGAGATTCGCCTGCCTCTGCCTCCCAAGTGCTGGGATTAAAGCCATGTTCCACTACCGCCTGGCTCTTCTTGGCCATTTGTATTTAATTCTGTCTTAATTGCATGTGGTCATGTGGTCTCTGAAGATATTGAAGGTGCATGGACTGTGGAGGGTTAACAAGCAGGGAACTACATCTCCACAGCTATGGGGGAGATGTAGAACACATGCTGAGTGGTGTGGCTCCCTTGCAGTCCCCTATACTCTCTAAGTAAGCCCAATAAACTCATTGTTTCCCCAAGTTGGATTGATGCAATCATACATTTATTTGTTGTTGGACTTGTAAGGAGCATATAGAAATATTTGTTGGGGGGCAGAGGAGATGAGTTTTCCCAGTAGTGCTCAGGTCCTAGTCAGAGCTTCCTTATTTGATGGAAGTCATTGTCTCCTTATCAAGAGAGTTATTTTGTGAATGCTTACAGTCCCCAAGCCTGGGTTCTGACCCTGCCCAGCTGGCAACTGACTAGAGGTGATGACTTATGGCTCATGCACACACGAAGAAAATTCAGCCGTGAAATTGTTAGTGTTCTACAGGTGAGTGTGTGGAGCATTCCCGCACGGCCTCTGTGGGACTCATTTCTATTTCAAACGGTTGTACTCTCAGACTCTTAAAGATCTGTTTAGTGACAGCACACATTGAAGAAATAATCAGCTCGACTAGAATGGCCTTAAGGGGCCGATACAAACACAAACCCATCAAATACAACATAGTCTCTGTTGTGTTGCCTGAAGGACATCCTCACGGCTTTGCTGAATACTGCATTTCAGAGATTGAAACATCTGTTCAGAAGACAGACCCAGAATGCTTTATGTCTTCCTTGTAGGAAATGTTTGTCTTCATTCAAATTCGGTTGTTACAATATTGTTGATATTTGTAGCAAATGCATGGGGATCAGGCAGCAGAGAGGGCCGCCAGCATCCTAGTACATCTTAGAGTTTTTCCCAAGACTTAAATTGTGTCTCTTTTCTTAATTGGAATAAATTAATGGGAGTCTTGGAGAAGTTTATGTCAATTTGATTGCTTAACGATTGCACTTATATTAGAGCTAAATGACCCATGTCCTTGCCTTCATGGGAGTTTTGTCGTGCTGGGCTATAACATTTCATGAGATGGGTTGGCTGTATTGAGCTGGTTTTATGGAATGAATAAATAAAAATTAATTGCGTACGTTCCATTTGTAGAGAATAGTCACCACCCACCCTTGGCTGGGTGAGGATGCAGGTTCCTACGGCTTTCAGTCCTAAGCTGACTTAGGGAAAGCTGCATGTGGGGAGAGAATAGAGGAGACACCGTCTCTTTAAAGCACCACGCTGAATCCATTAATTACTTACAAGACCAAGATATTAATTTCTGACATTTCGCTGGATGTGGCTGCCAAATTTGTGAAAGGAAAGGTTATTCAAACAGCAGCGCCCCTTCATTCTTTATATGAAGTTAGTTTTAGGTCCAAGTCATAAGCACATACCTCAAGCCTGCCACCTGCCATGTTATATACTATAAGCTCAGTTGACCACTATATAAAATATAAAGGACAGATGGGAGTTTCTTTATTTGTAGTTTTTCCATGATTATTCTTTATTTTGTGTGTGTATGTGTGTGTGTGTGAGAGAGAGAGAGAGAGACAGAGAGACAGAGAGAGAGATTGAGACTGGATGGCTTGGAGGTCAGAAGAGGGTGTTGTGTTGCATTTCTTGGAGCTGGAGTTCCAGGCTTTTGTGGCTGTTAGGCTCTGTACTCCATCCTCTGCCTATGCCTCCAAGCTCCAGGAAGATGGCATTCCTTTCTCAGTCTAGTCAGACCATTTGGATGCCTGTTTCTTTCCCATCCCTTCCTCCCTTCATTCATTCCCGTCTTGTGTGCCTTCATTGAACATTTGATTGTGTGTCAGTCCCTGTGTTCTGTGATGCTGTCTCGTCTCCTGGATTACAGTGAACACTAATAAACGGCAGTGTCTGAAGGGCAGACGCCCATCCCCACAGTTCTAGAATTCTGTTTCTCAAGCTAAGTCACACGGACTGTTTCTATGACACCATTGCTTCCTATATCTCCACGGAGAGGTCATTTGTCACATCATCCAGGTAGCACATTCAGATTCACTGTGAGACCTATAGGGTGAGCAAGCTTGGCTCAGAAGTTACAAGAAGCATAGGACCAAATTTGAAGTCACTTCCAAGGTTGTCTGTCCCTACTCACCAGTCTGTTCTGTGGTCACAATGTGCTGTCCCCTGGGTTTCTGAACTGACTGGTGGTGACTATTCTTGCAATTAACAGCCCTTTCAGAGGCTGTTTTCCAGACTGGATGGTAGGTGACCAGTACCCCCCCCCTTTTACCTAACAACTTTTTGAATACCGCCCCCCATTTCATTCTGAGGGGATGCACTCACTCTTACATGAGCCCCACCCCGAATGTCAAGTGAATGCCATGCTTCTTAAGAATAGGGTTTTTGCTTATTAATATTACAGAAATTCAGCATTTGGATTTGTCACATTGGTGCTTTGCACAATGTGTTGCACAAATCCTAATCGGTATTTTAATAATAACTAGGAGCCAGATATTGGGGTAAAACTGAAAGATCAGAGAGACAGGAACAAGCCACAGCTACATCTTGCCATTACTGAATCCTCAGGCTGAAAGGGGTAGATCCTGTTTCCTAGGAATCCTCAGAGGAAGCCAAGGGAAGGCCAAAAGGGAAGGGCGGAACTCCTGTCTCTTTCCACCTTACATGCCTTTTTCTACCCAGCCATATCACATCCTGTTTTAACCTTCCTAGAGCTGGGATTAAGATGTGTGCCACCACTGCCTGGCTCTGTTTCTCTTTTGGACTGAATTAATCCTGTGTAGCCCAGGCTGGCCTTGAACTCACAGAAATTCAGATGGATCTCTGCCTTGTGAATGCTAGGTTAAAGGTGTGTATCACCACTGCCTGACCTCTATGGCTACTCTGATCTCCAGGCAATCTTAATTTGATATGCAATATATCATGACCACAACAGTGCTTATCTCTCTGAGCTTCACTTGATTCCATCTTTTATTTGGGTTTGTGTGATACTAGGGATTGAATTTAGGACCTTATTCATGGTAGGCAAGTGCTCTAGCCCTGAGCTGCATCCTAGCCACTGAATCTCATCGATAAATTGGAGTAATAACAGCCATATTGCAGGATGGCTGCAATTTAGTGAAACAGTATGTGTGAGTACTTGGCACCATCGTCACCTAAAACCTGCATCTCCCTCTACCTGCTTTCCATTTCCTTCCTGCAGAATTGCTTGGGACTATGATATATCCACGTGTGTGAGATCCAAGGTGTTCATGAATGCGTTTGAGTGCCTGCCTATGTGCATGTAAACATGCGTGTGCACATGCATTCATGAATGCATTTATGAGTGCCTGCCTGTGTGCATGTAAACATGCGTGTGCACATGCATTCATGAATGCATTTATGAGTGCCTGCCTGTGTGCATGTAAACATGTGTGCACATGCGTTTTCTCACCAAGACCCCCTCCCAATAACAAACATCCCCTGTGCACTTAGTATAAGATAAAAGTAAATGAGGTCTAAAGAGTAAGTGATACTGTCTTTTTGAGTGAGTGATACTCATCCTTTTGGGAGGATGGGGTCCCACAGGGTAGCCCAGGTTGTCATTAACTGGTAGCGGTTTTTCCTCCCTTGGCCTCTCAAGTGCTATGATTATAGTTGTGAGCCATGGTGCTTACCTCTTAAGGGTCTCTTTCTTGCTAAACATTCAGCTTTTATCTTAGGTTCGAATTTGGCTGGAACTGAGTAATTTGTCTTCCTAAACGTGTCATTTGTAGTAATCAGTGTAGGAAAAAATTGGCTTTTGGTTAAATACCTGAATAATAAGAATATTTTTGTTTATTAGACAACAGTCTTATATGGCTGCGGAGGAGCCACTTCTCCCCATTTCTTTTCTTATACCTAGGAGAAAAGAACTGGATTTGAGAGAGTTAAAATTTCTTTGTTTGTTTTGGGGACAGGGTCTCTCTATGTAGCCAGGCTGACCTTAGCTTGTGGATCCCTCCTGCTGCTTAGCCTCTTGAATATATGCCATCTTCTTTTACTTTAAGTTTTTATCTTTATTTATTGGGGAGAGGCATTGTATATCATGATGCATATGTGGAAGTCACCAGATAACTTGTAGGAGTTGGTTCTTCCTCCGTGTGGGTCCCCGGGATTGAACTCAGGTCATCAGGCTTGGCAAGCTCCTTTATCTACTGAGCCATCTCGCTGACCCCCCTCCCCCCACTCTTGGATTTCTATGGGGTATTATTGATTTACAGACCACTTAGGGCTGTGTATCAGAAGCTTCAGGGAAATTCACACTTTTACCTATGAAGGCTTGATAATTGATTTTGGGTATTTGTTTGTTTATTTGGTTTTCAAGACAGGCTTTCTCTGTATAACCTTGGCTGTCCTACTTGCTCTATAGATGAGGCCGGCCTCCAATTCAGAGATCCACCTGCCTCTGCCTCTCAAGTTCTGAGATCAAAGGTGTGCACCACCATTGCCTGGCCAATTGATTATTTTTTTAAATTAATTGACAGAAGAAAGGGGACATTCACTTACTAATGTGCACAGGAGCCATGCAAAGTGTGGTACTCAAAAGCCGATGGTTGTTGGGGCTTAACACATTTCTTATTAGGGGAAAGAGAGACAGGATATCTTTGGGTGTGTGTCTGTGTGTGAATTTTAGGGGGAATTATGTGAGCTAGAGAACAGACAGTGAGTTCGAGAGAATCCCTCTGACATCCTGGTGACTTCCACATGTGGCATTAGTATAACCCTCCTGATTCACTGTTCCCTGTGGCCAGTTCACAGTAGTGTAAGAGAGATCAAATATAACTTTTTTTGGTCACGATGCAGAAAATATTCCTAGATTTTCAAAAAAAAAAAAAGAGAGAGAGAGAATGTTTCCTTTCTTTTCACTTAAATGCTTATTCCCCCATTCTCCGTAAGTAAGTAAATAAATAAATCTCAACCCTAGATGGCACAGTACAGATAAAATTCAGTTACAAAAGTCAGCTCTTGTTTTCTAAGAGAAAATAACACTCTGATGCTGCGTTGCCATAGTTACGCTGCATTGTCCTCCCATAAAACAGGTCCCGAGGCTATATCAGAAAGGCACTTGATGAACCCCTGGCTCTGAAGCCACCTGTGAGGGTTACTGCTGAGCCAGCTCATGGGAGAACCAGTTCAAAAATTCCCATCCGAAGACAAGCTGTTCTGATGCTTTATATTGCAGATAGAGACGGGTGAAGGGAGCAGATGTCCACAGCGCAGGAATGCATTTCACCGGTACCCAGGGCCACGCTGAAAGGGCTTTTGTGTCCGAACTGAACACTGGAGTTTTCCAATAACTGTAAACTTGTAAAAATTCCAATGGTTGCATTATTTCCATCTTGTTCCTGCTTTAGCTATCATCATCCAGTTATTTATTCAAATATAGTTCTGGGGACTTTGGGCTGAGTTGAATTTGTTTTTAATTCTTTTGTTTGTGTTGTTTGGGTTTTTATTTATTGGTTTGTTTTCATTAGTTACTGTGCATTTTGTCTTTAAAAAAAAAAAAATCTTTCTTTTTTAGTTTTGGAGACAGGGTCTGTGTTTCCCAGATTGGCCTCTGTCTCTCTGTGTGGTGGAAGATGACCTAAGACTTCGGAGCCTTCTGCTTCTTTCTCCTGAGTGCCTACATGGCAGGCGGCCTTAAATAACTTCCTAGAAGCAGCATAGCTCAGGTAGAGGTACTGGTTTGAAGCCAGGATCTGTTATGATCCATAATGCTGTTGGCTTTTGTTCGAGCTACTTTGAGTGCTTGGTCCTTGGCTGCTGCCCCTAGAATGAGATGGCCATAGTACTCACTGTGGTAATCACTGCTAAGATTGAGGGCTGGCTTGCAAACTTCATGCTTGCTTGGTTTAATTTTCTTAAAATTAAAGTAGTGTGTGCATGTGTGCACATGTATGTGTGCATGCACACTCATGCATTGCTAGTGTGGAGGTCAGAGGAAAACCTTCAGGAGTCAATTTTCCTTTATCTTATTGAACACATTTTTTTTTTTTTTTTTTGTTTCTACTTTGTTGTGTACTTCAGGGTAGCTGGCCCAAGAGCTTCCTGGTCATTCTCCTGCTTCTGTCTTTATCTTGTCATAGGAGCACAGATGTGAGCCCCAGCATCTGCTCCCCATACCTTTTTAGTGTGTGGCGGGGGATGGGTGGGTGCGCGCGCACATATGTTATATTGTGAATGTGGAGGTAGGAGACAATTGGGAAGATTCAGTTCTTTTCACTGTGTGGATTGAACTCAGGCCATCAGGTTTGTATAGTCAGCATTTTAAAAACCCTTCGACCATCTTGCTGGCCCATTTCTGATGATGCCAGGTCCTGGTTCTGTAGGTGTATTTTGTGGTTTCTGGAATACCAGTGAAGTTTGTAGGTATTTGAGTGGTGCTGGGGATGAAAGACAGTACTTAACACATGCTAGGCAAGAGCTCTGCCCTAGATCTTGGCCACCCCTTTGTCCTCTGAGTCTTATGTGGGGATCTCTGGTATCCCCAATAATATGATTGATGTTCAATGATATTACTTGAACTCATGTGTGCATCGATGTGCTTTTGCCCCAAGCTCTTCATGTAGCCATTTAATCCCCATAAAGCCCTGGGAAACCCATAAATGGGGAAACTAGGCTCAGGGGTTTGGGATTTGCTCATGTCTTCAGCTGGAAAGTGGTATAATCAGCTCTGAGCCCCCGTACTAGGCTCTATCTGAGGGATAATTTGGAATTGCCTTCTCTTCTCTGTCTGCTGTGCTTTGTAGTATGTCTTTGGAGTTGCTAACACTGATGGATACAGTTGAAATGTCTTCTTTTTGTTAAGAGAAAAAATATTTCTTAGTGGCATAGGCTTTACAGGTTCTATCTAGGAAACTCTTAAGGTCACAGAGCAGGCAATCATGCCATGCTTTAAGAAACAAACCCCAAACACACAAAGACAAAGTCTTGATATGTAGCCCAGGGTGGACTACATATCAAATGATGAGATTTATAGTGTGTAGCACCATGCCTGGCATTTCTTCCCCTCCCTCCCTCCCTCTCTCTTGCCATTGTACTGTATGAGACTGTACTGTCACTGGGGACTTATGTGGTGGTCCTGTTAGCCTTGGACTTGAAATCCACCTGACTCTGCCTCCTGAATAACTGGAATACTGGTGTGCACCGCCAGACTCACCTCATTTCATAACAGAAAAGGAGACTGGGGCCCAAAAAGGTTTAATGACAAGACCAAGGCCACAAAGTGTGGTTTGGTTCTGTTTTCTTGTAAACTAAAATGACATACTTGAGTTTTTTTATGCATTGGTTCTTCCAGTTAAGATATGCTACTTGGTGACCTTGACAAAAAGACAATCAAAACTTGACCCTTTCTTAAGCTTCACTGAATTGTGGTTTTTGCTAGTTTGTAAAAGGTTTAGAGGACATGGCATTTTAGAACTGGAGAAAATAATTTAGTCAAGTAAAGCATTAAATCTCCCTGCGCTCTTGCTACCTGCTCCCTCCCAACCCCCCTTTTCCTCCTTTCTGGTCTCAGACACTCTCTTTTCTGAGTCTCTTACTGTGCCTGAGTCCTACCTGGCAGGGTATGAGCCCCACGGGAGGACCATGCAGTGATGCTCTGTGGTGCTTGGGAAGTGGGACATAGCCAAAGTATTTAGGTGATAGTTCCCATGTGTCACATTGATGAGCCAAGAAGTATTTGTTCAATGCTGAGATATTGGACAGCAAATCAAGTTTCTAAGGAAACAAAAATACCTCCATGGACAGGGATGCAGAGAAGCCAATGTAAAATTCTTCTTATTTTAAAAATAACCTGAACATCTTATATAACTAACTGCTCAGATGTGGCTAAAACAGGTTTCATTGGATCCCAGCACTGCTGAATGACTTGTGTATTCAGCCAACAGTGTTTTGGTCTGGCTGGCTCTTGATGTTTAATTGCATTTGCTATATGAACCATTTTGCAATACTGCTGACCCGTGTGCAAGTCATTCAAGCATAGGGTAAAGTGTTTATGCAATATTTAGGTGGCTCTCAAAATAGAAACTTAGTGCCAAGTAGTTAAATTTTAAATGCTATGTGCTCCACATTCCCATTTTGGAGAGAGAAGTTATATGCACATGTATCTGTATGTGTACATGTATGCACAAAGTATAAAATGCCATGATGTCATAACCTTAAGTATTGCACAAATTATACTTGGTCTTATAATTACAAAAACAAACAAACAAACAACAAAAAAAACCTAAACAGATCCAGATATTGGGGAAAAAGCTAAAAAATCAGAGAAACAGAGGAACAGGTCACAGCCACTTTTTACCCAGCCAACTCCTCAGGCCTGTCTTCCTGAATTCTCAGACTGAACCCCTCTAAGTCCTCAGCCAAAAGGGAAGTTCAGGCCAAGGGCCGAACTCCAGCTTCCTCACACCTTTTTCTCTCTTTCCCTGCCCAGCCATCTCACTTCCTGGTTCAACTTTCCCAAGTACTGGGAGCAGAGGCACTGGATCCTAAGTGATGGGATTAAAGGTGTATGTCACCACTGTTGGCTCTGTTTGGCCTTGAACTCACAGAGATCCAGACTGATCTCTGCCTCCTAAGTGCTGAGTGCAGGTCAACACTCTCAGACCTCTATGCTAACTCTGTGGCTTGGCTCTGTCCTCTGATTTTCAGACAGACTTTATTAGATATATATCACTATATTTAAGGACTTGTTAAAATATATGGCTGTGGGACTAGAGAGATGGTTTAGAGCACTGACTGCTCTTCCAGAGGACCCAGGTTCAATTCCCAGCGCCCATATGTCTGACACCCTCACACAGACATACACGCAGGCAAAACATAACACACATAAAAACAAAACAAAAACCAAAAAAGCTGTGGCTGTGGCTCAGCCCCGTAGTGTCATGTCCAGTAGGTCTGCGGCGGGCAGATGTGTTAGTGAGTGAAGTTTGCAGTTGATGCTGGTAGAATTCAGCCGGAGACCAGCCAGAGAAGCACAGGGTGAGAAGGAATCCTCACCACTGCTTCACCAGGAGGTGTCCATCTCCAGGCAGGAGGGTTCCTGCATTTGTTCTTTCCAGTGACAGGGTGTGGCTATTATCATCAGAAAGAGTATTGTAGTTATTTTGAGGCTGTCTTTTCATAAGTACACACAGAGCTTCCTGCTCTCTCCTCTCCCATCTTATCCTATCCAAAGACTCCATGGTGCACTTGCTTTTGGTCTTGTTACAACGTAGCCACATAGGAGGACCTTATCTGAGGTCGGAGCAATGGCCTGGGGGTCAAGAGAACTAACTTGCTATTGGTGTAAAGGGTGTTTCACAATCGCCAGGAACTTCAGTTCCAGGGAATCTAGTGCACTCTTCTGACCTCTGTGGATTCCTGCATGTATGTGGTGTACATATTTACATTTAGGCACATACATATAAAAATAAAAATGAATCTTTTTTAAGAGAATTTATTTCTCCCAGAGATCTCCTACATCTGTTCTTGTTAGTTGAACACATGTGTTCAGTAGATGCTTAGTAACTCCACTTAGAATAGACTCTTGGCCATGCCCTGTAAAGTTTCTCCATTAAAGCTGTTTCACGCCTATAAATTGCCTTTAATGGAAGAGAGAAGCCTTCCTCAGAGCATGCAAGAAGAGTGAGGGAATCTCTCTAAGGTAGTAGAAGTCACAACCAAGATGATAATTGTGCTTTTGATCTCAGAATGAACCCGTAACCAGTGAGCCAATGACAATGACACTGTGTCACAGGAATGTCTGGCCCCGTGACCCCAGGGTTTACATGTGCATAGCACTACACTTTAGAACACCTCAAGAGCCCCATGCTCATGTCTCATTGCTATTTTGGGAAAGCCCCATCTCAATCAAAAATAAGCTTGTTTGTCAACTAGTTGGGAAAACACAGAACTTAGAATCCAGAGGAGTGATGATTAGGTCCGAGTCTATCAGATTTCAGGCCAGTGGGTTGACCCCTTGATCTGGGCCCTGTGAATGCTGTAGATGGTCATAAAGACCTGGTGATTCCAGGCTCTAGAGGGCTGGTGATTCCAGCAGCAGGATCAGCACCCACTTCCTCCCACTTTGTAGAAACTTTACTTACTTCCCCCGTCTCCTGTCTTGAGGAAGGTTCTGGAAAGCTTGGCCGGTCTTGGGTCCTGTTCTTCCTTGTACTCCACCCAGCCAGCTTGGCAGTGATACCGGCCGTTGAGTGACCAGTGAGGTCAGACAATCTGAGGAAAAGCAAGACAGCGTCTGAGCCATGTTTCCCCTGATATCTCTGAGTGCTTTTCCTCGCCAGGTCTCCAGGAAGTTAAAGGATTTACTGTCTCCATGGAAATTCCAGAGTCTGTTACATAAAGTAGATCTCTCACCTGGGGAATGTCTTTGTCATTTCCTTGCTCACTGGCCACATCAGGAAACCTAGTGCTTAGGCACTTTGTGAGCAGTGTGTAAAGTAGCTCATGGTCTCAGGCAAGCTGACAGTTTGTTCATTACCTAGTAAACGCTCAAAGGGGCCTGGTGATTGTGGATGCAAGTTTCAAAATAAATTTTGACTTTTGCCCTGATTTCTGGCTTCCATGGCACGTGACCACATTGGGGCATCAGGTCATTTATCTCAGCTTTCACAGGGCAAAAGGCCAACTCATGTCAACATGATACCTACACTCATTGCAGGTAGGTCTTTCCCTTCTTAACTTCGGCTTCTTTAGAGTCTCATCTAGCAGTTACTGTGTAGTTGACTTTTTTACCTGCGCATCCTTGATGGCTGTTGGCAATCGTGGTAGTGAGATTCATGGGCAAGTGAGCCCCCATGGGAGGCCTCATCACTGTCAAACAGGACAAGGTAAGACCAAGTCCTAGATTATGTTTTATCCTAAAATGGATATTGTGCTTTAAATATGAGCTGTCCTTTATGGACTCTGGTGGCTTGAATAAGAATGACCCCCACAGGTTTTAGTCACTACAGAGTGGAACTATTTGAGAAGAATTAAGAGGTGTGGTTTTGTTGGACAAAGTGTCACTGGGGACTGGGATTGGAGGTGTCTAGATCAGGATGTTCCTCTAAGCTACTGCTATAATGCCAAGCATGCCACCATGCATGTTGCTATGGTCCTCATCAAGATGATTACAGACTAAACCTCTGAACTGTAAGCAAGCTCCCCTGCCTCCTATAGTAAAAGGTTTCTGGCCCAGACTTTCAGGCCTAGCCTCAAGGTTTAGGCCCTCAGACCCACAGACCCACAGAGACACACAGATGCTTACAGTAGTTTTAGGCTGATCGGCCTAAGGCTCAGGCATATAACTTGCTAACTCTTTACCCTTAAACTAACCTATGACTCTTATCCTGTTCAGCCATGTGGCTCGGTACCTTTACTCAGAGCAGCATAGTTGTCCTCTGCTTCCTCTGGCTTCTCTCTTGAGTTCTGCTGTGCGCTGCCTGTTCCTAGAATCGTCTTAGTCTAGTAGCTCCACCCATACTTCCTGTCTGCCTTTGGCCAATCAGCGCTTTTTATTAAACTCATAGGCAGGGACAATTATTTACAATGGAACAACATAATCTCCCTACAGCCTCCTTTAACCCATTAAATGCTCTCTTTCATAGAAGTTTTCTTGCTTGTGGTGTCTTCCTGCAGCAACAGAATACAAGACAGGTTTATATGTTGAAACACTTGGTCCCTAGGTGAGAGCTCTGTTTTTGAAGGTTGTGGAAACTTTAGGAGGTGAATCCTTTTTGAAAGAAGTGGGTCACTGAAGGTACGATTTGGGGTTTGACAGGCCTGGCCTCACTTCTTGTTCAATCTCTGCTTTCTAAAATCTACTGTCATGTGACCAGCAGGCTGTGCTCCTGATGCCACGCCTTTCCCATTATGATGCCCCATGTGACCAGCAGGCTGTGCCCCTGCTGCCACGCCTTTCCCATTATGATGCCCTGTACCTCTCTTCTTAAACTCTGGACCAAAGTGAAGACTTCTTCTCTTAAGCTGCTTCTTATTGGCTTTTCCAACACAGCAACAAGAAAACAAACACAGAATTCTTGATTCCAGTCATCACAAAATAGTTAACCGTAGAAAATTATTATGAACCGGATATAGTTTGGCATACCTATGATCCCAGTTATTAAAAGGTGAAGGGGGGGGGGGGAGATCATGAATTTGAGGCCAGTCTGGTGGGACATCAAAAGACCTTCTCTCTAAAAACTGAGGATGATGGCGATGATGATGGTGGTAGTGGTGATAGATATTACTATTTTTTTCTTTAAAAGCCGTTTTGTTTACTAAAGAAATTTTTGAGTCACTACTTGTGACAGATCATTCTAGGATACTCTCCCAAAGTCCCAATTGCTCATAACCTTTCTTTTTTTGTTATATTTTATTTAATATGTCTGTGTTGCATGTGCTCATGATTTGTGTACACATCATGGTCAGAGAACAACTCTCGGGAGTTACCTTTCTCTTTCTACCCTACAATTCCCAAGGATTAGACCGAGGTGGTTGGTGTGGAGGCATGAATCCAGTTCTGGCCTGTAATCTTGTAGTTAGCTTTTGTGTTAGCTCTAGTGTTCCTGGTCCTTCTTAATATTTCTTCACATTTCTATTGTCTGCCAATCTCTCTCAAGTCACACTGAGTGGTTAGTGTGACCTAGGTCCTTCTGAAGTTGAAGTTCGAGATTTGCTATGACCCTGGCTATGCTCTTCTGCTGCTGATGTCCTTATAAACATGATACAATTTTTGAAAGGTTATCTTGTAGTGCTGTTTGACACATGTCCTTCTTCAGAGCTACAAGTTACCTTTCTTGCCTGGTGTTCTGCTGTTACAGTGTTATAGGCATCATGATACAGACCACTGAGAGCAGGCATTGATGGAGAGGCCCAGTGTGGCTGTGCAGTCGGCTTCTAATGTACAAGGTGTAGCAGAAAAAAAAATACATTATTAATTTTTTCTTCCTTTCTTGTTTCTGAAAACTACTTTGGTCAATGAAGTGTAATGTGGCCTTGGTAGTGACAAGTGATGTCCAAGGTCTGTCTCTCTCTCTCTCTCTCTCTCTCTCTCTCTCTCTCTCTCTCTCTCTCTCTCTCTCTCTCTCACACACACACACACACACACACACACACACACACAGAGTTTCTTTTTGTAGCTCAAACTCAGAGATCTGACTGCCTCTGCCTCCTGAGTGATGGGATTATGGGATTAAAGGCATGCACCACCTATCTTCCTGTGGTCTTTTCTGACTAGTGTGGAAAGATTTCTTGAAACTTCATCTGAGACCAGTTTGAAGTGTTTTGGACATTTTGTTAAAAAAAAAAAAAACAAAACTCCAAGAATATGTTAACACAACTACTTGAGCTACAGAGACACACAAACGTTCAAGGACATCATGGAACTTTTATACAAACCATATCTTTCAGCCACAGTATCTGTTAACAAAAGATGAATGTTTTCTTCTCAGAATTAATAGCAACTTGGCATGAAGACTGATTTTTCTGAGCTCAGCCCCACCACCTCTGTCACGCAATAATTGGTTTATACAGGCTGTAAGTAGGGTAGCCTCTCAGGTACAGTGTCAGTCAGTTGGGGTCAGGATAGGACTGATTGATGTGTTTAATAAGCATTGTTGTTTACACAGCAGCATGGGATTTTTTTTGTCCATTTGCTTCTCTTCTTCCAAAGTATCCTCTTCATTAATAACTAATTTCAGGTCTGACATTCTGGTGTCTTGTAATTCATGCGCAGACTGTTAGGACAAATGGCACTGTCAACCTTTCCCATTACGTTAGGAACTACCTAACTCTGAGTGAATGACTGCTGTTAAGCAAGCATGTTCCTTAATTATTGTGGTGAAAAACTTCATCTAAAAGCAATGTACACTGCATGTGTACGTGCATGTGTATGCACACACACTGACACACTTCACACACTCATACAACACACACATGAGTGAACCCCATTCTTTCCATAGATGACGTTTTTTATATTACCTTCTCATCGAGCATCCAGGGATGCTTTCTCTTAGCACCATCCCAGAGATGGTCTCTTCAAAGTGAGAAACTTGTATACGTATTCACCTGTGGTGTCTGACAGCTCACATCCAGGCTCAGGACCCTACACATCTTATTTTGACCTCTTGTGTACCTACACTGGCTCATTCCTTCATCATGGATCTATTTAAGTATATCTCAGGGTTAGCACTTTTATAACCAAGTGCTTCCTTTACAAATCACTAATCAGCTCTACCCACGATCTTCACATTTTACTAAAAGACAGCTCTATTCTTCATTTCATCCAGGGAAAAAAAAAATGATTTCTTACCTTTATTTGTATTTTTTGAGACAGTCTGTAGCTCAGACTGGCTTGGAACTCACCATGTAGCTAAGCTAGCCTGAAATTTACCACAGTTCTGCCACAGTCTCCTAGGTGCTGGGAACATGGACGTGAGCCACTCAGCCCAACCTCGTTGGTTCTTCTTGTCCCTGGTCATGTTACTTCACCAGCAAGTTGTGTTGGCTCCAGCCTTGCGCATCCGTGCTGACACCGTGTCTTCTCCTCTCCTCCAGCCATGGATTAGCCTTTGTTTGTCCTGGTCGCTTCTCTAGCTCGGATCTTGTTTTCCCAAAACAGTGTCGTGTGGATGGATGTGATGTTTTCTTTCTTCTGTAGAGTATGTTTAGAGGAAGGGAGGATGATAATTTAGAACAGATGTGGACCACAGATAGGTGTTCTCTTATGAATATATCCATGTATCCTTTGGTGTCTTAAGTGCTATGTGGTATAAGGTACAGGCAGAGCAGATAACCTAGGTTTGGTAAAGACTTTTTGCTGTCACTTCTAAAACAGCTAAGCTTTCTTCATAACCGGCTACCACCAGCAATCAGAAAAATTGGAACCTTAATGTATAGCCTAGGCTAGCCTTGAACTCACAGCAATCCTTCTGCCTCAGCCTCCTGTCATCACACTGCTGTATTTTGCCTCTTCTGATCTACTTCTTCCAAACTGTTAATGCTGTCCTTCCCGGGGGTCTTTGTCCTCGTTCAGTAGTTGATAGCCACCAGGCAAAAGCATTTGTTAATTCCACTTCTAGTGCAAACTTTATGTAAGAGGGACTGCCGTTGGTAGAAATTTTATTTATTGATATAGATATTTCACTTGACCTGTCAAGTCCTGTTACTACAGCATTTACTTTGAAAAGAACTTCTATTGATTAATCCAAGGAGAAATGTCAGCTTTTTTTTTTTTTTTTAAATCAGACAAAGAAGGTCACAGCTATACATTGAATTTCGAGTTGACAGTGTGCACAATATCCTGTGGGCACAGCACTGTGCCATGCTGTGTAGAAAAAGCCCCAAATTAGAAGCAACTGTAACTAGTCTTGTAATTGGTTGTAGGGAAAAAATTGCAAATTAAGACCTTGTCTACCTATGTGACCCTTCTCAGCATCCTAATAAGTCATATCTCAAAAGTATAATTAGCATCTCTACCCATAGTACCTTACAGTTTCAACATTTAAAAAAAAAAAAAAGGATTTTAAAATTCCAGGATCAGACATTAAAATAAGCATTTTATGCACCTTGGTGTACGGGGTGTTGAAGGGCTTGCACGGCCTGGCTTGAGAGAGCTTACTATATGGACATTGGAGGATGCATCTAAGCTGGTGCATCTTAGTGGCTTGGGGAGTTTTATCATCATTGACACACAAGATAAGAAATGAAGACTTCTATTATATTTGCAGCTAAAATGTAAGAAAGAGCTGACTGGAGATTTAGGGGGCTTTGGGAAAGCGTTAAGGGTCTTGTGTGGAATCCTTAGAGCTTGGGAAGAGTATATACCTTCTGCCTTGTGCAGGCCCAGGTAGTTGAAGCAATTTGTGGAGAATCTATGCTCTTTGCTGGAATCATTGTGAATAGGCTCTCCTTTGATTAACATGTGCTGTCTTTCTACATATCCGGAAAAAACAAATACAGTCTACTTATCACCACCACAATCCTGGGGAACAGTGCATGGCACTCTCCTGGTATTTGGACCAAGGGAGATGTAATAGAATTTCCTGTGTTAATTGTGAAGACTTAACTAAATTCCTGAGCCATTTTTGACCTCATTGGGGTTGGCAAATCTCTAATAATTGAATTCTCCTGGCCCATTCACTATATGTTTTAAATTTGTTTTCTTCTGAAGACTTAAGGAGAGTCACTAAAAACAATTTTTTTGAGAACATTATCTTTGAAAGTATGTGAGCCATACCAAACTGAAGAATAACAGCACAAACATATGCCCTGTAACCTTGTGTCCAGCTGAAGAAACAGAGCCATCTCCAGGAAGGAGGGATGGCCACTAAGCTCTTAACTCCCCCCCCCCCCACACACACACACACAATCTTCTTTTCCTGACTTTGGAGCTCATCATTCCTGTGTGTTCTCAGTGAAATGATTTTACATTGAGCTAGGACCCCTAAAGTGACTTATTTTTACTTTTGACCTTTTTAAAAAAGTCTTAAGTAAGTGGAATGTAAATAAATGTTATTCAGACTTCATTCAACATTAGGAGTTGGGACTCTTGTCACACGATATAAAGGATCATGTATACACAGTGTACACAGGATCAGATTATCCTTCTGGACTCTTTCACTAGTTTTGTGCAAAATGATGTGAAATCTGAATTTTTCAGGTCTGTGGCCTTTTAAACCTTCGAGGCATTTGATGCCTTTATGTCCAGATCTCTAGGCTAGGGTGGGATTTCATTGCCATAGCTATTGGTATTTATTCTCTCTCTTTCCTACTTCTTTTTTTTTTATTTCTGCAAAATCTTCCTTTTCCTCTCTTTTTAGTATGTACATGTTTATATGTACACATGTATGTGCACATGTGTGTGTATGGGTGCATGGGTATAGGTATATATGCATGTGTGTATACAGGTGCATGTGTACAAGTGTGTGTACAAATGTGTGTACAGGTATATATGGATGTGTGTGTACAGGTACATGCATACAGGTGTGTATAGAGGTGTATGTGCATGTGTGTGTGTACAGGTGTTTGCACATGTGTGTGTTTAGGTGTATGTGTACAGGTACATGCATACAGGTATGTGTACAGGTGTATGTGCGTATGTTTGTGTACAGGTGTTTGCACATCTGTGTATGGGTGTATGTGTACAGGTGTGCGCACAGATGTGTACGTATACAGGTATATGTGTATGTGTGTGTGCGGGTACATGTGTACAGGTGTATATGCATGTCAAAGCCAGAAGTTAGCCTTACCATCTCCTTTCCTCTTTTTTGTTTGAGACAAGTTCTCTCGCCGGCCTGCAGCTTACCAATTAGGCTAGGCAGGATGGCTAGTGAGCCTCAGAAGTCTCTTCTGCCTCCCTAGCATGGGAATTACAGACAGCTGGGTGCTACCACGCCCAGATAAAAAATATTTATTTAGTGCATGTGTGTGGGTGTGCATGCCACAAAGCATATGTGGAGGTCAGAGAGCAAGCTGTGGGAATCAGTTTTCTCCTTTGACTACATGGGATCTGGGAATCAAGCCTGGATCACCAGGCTCCGAGGCAAGTGCCTTTATCAGCTGGGCCATTTCACCGGTCCTCACCCAGCTGTTTTTAAATGTGGGTTCTGGGGCTGGAACTCAGGTCCTCACATTGGCACCAAAGGCTACATTCAAAGGGCTATCTCCCCAGCCCAAGCCCTTTCTTTTTGCGTGATCCTTTCTAGGGTTATTTCTCAGTTCTAAGTTTAAGGTAGTTAGGGCTAGCTAGGAATCCCAGAGATGCAGGCTGGTGCACAGGAAGACAGTGAGATTTTTCTTCCTGTACTTGGTCTTGCTGGCTTCTCCTCCCTTCCTCTCTCCACCTTGTTTCTCCTCGATTTTGGCAGATCTTCCCTTCCATTGTGTCCTCTGTGAGGGAGTCAGCAAAGGGCACACCCATCATTGCATTTTGAAATATTCCTATGGAAGCGACTACAGCACTAATAAAACATTCAGCTGCTAGCGTTTATTTTCAAATTTAGAAAATTCCAAAATGATTACATGAAGGGGTTACTTGGGTAAAAAGTAGCTCTGTCCATACTCTTTTTCTTTCTCATAAAGCAAAGACGAGGAATACACTTTCCCATATTATCTGGCTAGCGGTACTTGGGATTTGTGCGGCGTTCCTTGTGCTGGATGTAACTACTCCTTCCGGTAAAGGCGAAAGTGACTTTTAAAATAAAATTCAATCAGTTTTTTTTTTTTTTGCTGCAGAGCTTCCCAGAGCCTTTGGTATACCATCCAGCTTTCTGTGTGCTTCAGTGGGGGACAAGTCTGTTTGCTGAGGTGACCCCCACCCCAAGCCTTGCTGCCCCTCAGCATCCTATTCCAGGGTCTCCTCTGAAGATACCCTGTCTTCTGTTAATCCCGTTGGATTCCTCTGGCCAAGCTTTGGGATTACCTGGGATTTTTTTCTAAGGAAAACGGGAACCCTCAGAGCAGACTGTTTTCCATTCACTTTGATTTAGACCAATTATTCCAAATAATATTTACCTTTAAATGAGAGTAGAGTGAAGACATCGATTTACATATTGATGAAAAGAATAAACTTTGAAGTAATATCCAGGGGCTGAGGAGATGGCGGAAGAGTTAAAAATGCTTGCTGCTGCTCCTTAGGACCCGGATTTTGTTACCAGTACTACATGGAGGCTAACAAACCCCCTGTAACTCTGTTTCTAGGGAATCGGACAGCCTCTGCTGACCTCTGTGGGCATCAGGCTCGCATATGGCATGCACATACATGCACATAAGCAAGACACAGATGCACATAAAATAAAATAAATCTTTAAAGAATATTCATTCTCTTTGGACTGCTGTTCCCACAAATGTAAAGGAATCACAAAATGGGACTCATACTTTTTTTTGTTTTGTTTTGTGACCATCTAGAGAAGAATTCTGTGCATAAAAAGGTGATGAAGATGACTCTTCCGTATGAGTGTGTGCATGTATGCGCAGGTGTGCACCCATATGTGTGCATTGAGTGTGTGTGTGCACGCGTGCATGTGTGTGTGTGTGTGTGTGTGTGTGTGTGTGTGTGTGACTTATTTATCTTATGTTCATTGGTGGTTTGTCTCTGTATCTGTCTGTGTGAGGTGTCAGATCCCCTGGAACTGGAGTTGCAGGCAGTTGTGAGCTTCCATGTGGGTGCTGAGAATTGAACCTGGGTCCTCTGGAAGAACAGCCAGTGCTCTTAACTGCTTAGCCATCTCTCCAGATCCCTTTGTATATTTTCTTGACCTCAGACTTGTAATAGAGCCTGAAGCTTAGGTGAAACCTGTGTGGTCATACCTTTTTGCCCCAGATAAGCAATTGAAAATAGTCTGCTATCTTTAATGATTCTTGTTTCAGTGAGACCTGCATCTCCACAAACTATGTTTTCCCCACCCAGAAGTAATTTGACATTCATTAATTTTCCAAATAACTGAAATATATTTCTTCAAATACCAGTTCTTGCCTGGTTTGCCATCTTGACACATCTGACTCTAGAGGTTGTTGGAGTCAGTTTTTCTCAGCTTCTCTCTCTTTTGTCTCTCTGTTGGGATGTCAGCAGGCACCCTGCCTGACACAGTCCTCTCTGGCAGTCTCCTGTGCTGCGTGTGCTAGAAAGCAAGGTAATGAACGAGCAGGTAGAACCAATGTAGTAGTTGCTCTGTATCAGCAGTAGAGGCCAGTTGATCCCTGGGGCTGTGGAACATGTTTCTGGTGCTTAGAGGCATTTGCTACAAGATGCAGAAGTATGAAGCCCTTTGGAAAAGAAGCAATTACTCATCAAAGCCATAAAAACCTAAGACTTGAAACTTTGTAACCCAAAGATTTTTTTTCTCTCAGCTGAACCTGCATCATTGGCAAAGCATTTGGAATCCTGGAGCAGCCTTAGAGCAGAGCTGCTCTTAGACTGTGCTGTATAGAACTGAGCATCACGTGTGGGAATGTTTGATGAAGAGTTTGTTCTCAACTTATTAAATCATTCTCTGGCTGTACACACACACACACACACACACACACACACACACACACACACACACACTGACAAACTGAATGCAAAAGCAGCATAACATTTTGTTTTGTTTGAGACAGGGTTTCTCTGCCCTGGCTGTTGTGGAACTCATTCTGTAGTCTTGGCTGGACTCAAACGCAGAGATCAGCCTACCTCTGCTGGGATTAAAGGTGTGCACTAGCATGCCCAACCCTACAGCGTGTATTTTTGACTGGACTCAAATAAAATTGTCACTGATGCCACAAATGTTACTACTAAGTTAGTGATGTGAGCCAAGTAATTCTTTCCTCTGTGTATTCATCCAGCAGTCATGTATTGGGTAGTGTGAGTCATGTTTTAGGCATTAGTGATAAGAGAGATGATACACATACAAACACAGATTGATGTGTGTGTGTGTGTGCACGCGTGTGTGGTCTCTCTATAAATACTGAGGGAGACATGGTCTTATGTATATAGCTCAGGCTGGTCTCAAACTTACTGTGGAGCCCAGCGTGGCTTGGAACTTGTGATCCCCCTGCTGTGGCCTCTCTGCTTCAGCTCGGGTGGCAGCAGGGAACAAGATAGATGAAGCTCCTGTTTGCGTGGCTCTCGGAGCTATTGGCTTGGGTTTGGGGTGCTCAGTAGTCAGGTAAGCAGAGAATGCAGTGAAGTGGTTTCAGATGATGTAAAGAAAACTGAGCAAGGTAACATGAGAATGAGGGTCAGAGCTGGCAAGGAAGGCTTCCCCAGAGGTAAGGTTTGGGGAGGGCACTGGAAACAGAGGGAGGGTGCCTCACAATCTGATGCCCATAACGTGATCATTGTATGTTCCCCAGCAGCAAGTCAGCTCCAAAGGACTAAGGGTCCATTTAGTTCATGGGACACACAAGCCTACTGAGGGCAAGGACTGGGCATTGGCTGCCACCTGCTGCCTTAATAACTGGAAAATCTAGGGTAAGCCAGCAAGCAGGTCCTTATGGAAAAGTCTTTTACTAAGATGAGAACTTGTAGGGAAGAAGTGTGCAGAATAAGAGATGGTAATGGGTGTGTGTATGGTTAAAGTGCTGTGGGGTGTGTGTGTGTAAAGTGCTATGCTGGCTGGCTAGGAATTTTTCCTTAAAAATATAAAAAAAGACTGTGAATTTGGTGGTTAATCAAAATAAAACATTTTTTTTCTGTGTTGGTAAAGTACACACTCCTATCTTATATCAACATAAGCTGCTTCTCATTGAGTGGTGGCATCCTTCTGATACACAGTTCTGAGATTCCTTTTTACCTATGCATTGATTTTCTATAAACATTATCTCCCACACCCAGGCACCAAGTCAGACCCAACAGGCGAGAGCCCAAGACGAAGTGTCAGTTAGCCTTGTCTAAGCTAGGAAGAGGCTGTGCCTACCATGTGCCTGGTGTGGGACAGGCTAGGGCTTCTTAAACTTTGTCCAAGAAATGCTTATGTGCCCCAGGATGTGTAGGTACATACCACAGCTATGTAAGTCAGGCAATGTGAATGAATAACAAGTTTATGTTCAAACAAGTCTTAGGTTATACGTATATTTTTCTATATATTAAAGCTGAAAGCAAATTTGTGCTCTAATGAGACTGATGCATATGTCTGGTTTTTTCCATAAAGGATTAAACCTCTGAATATTTGACTCAGGGAGTCAAGCATCTCCATTGATTTTCACAGTTGATCAATATTTTGATTTTAGTTGTCAATGATGAGAGTACTGATTCACATCAACACACAATACAGAATAGCAGATGAATGTTTGGAGCCATTTCAGAAATGATTGGAAGTTCTCTTATAATCCCATGCCAAAATCTATTTAATGATTTTTAAAAAAGAAAGAGAAACTGAAAATTATGCCAGCAGCTCAAATACAATATTAAACCAAGGATTCTAACAGGGTGCAGTTCAAAGATAAACTCATATGATACTTATTTGTCAAAGAATGACAGCAAGAACATAGAGCAATCCCAGCCCTCAGGAGGCAGAGGCCGGCTGATCTCCGAGTTCAAGGGCAACCTGGTCTACAGAGTGAATTCTAGGACAGCCAGGGCACCATACCTAGACTATAAATGAATGAATGAATGAATGAATGAATGAATGAATGAATGAATGAATGAATGAATAAAGATTAGATAGATAGATAGATAGATGGATGGATGGATGGATGGATGGATGGATGGATGGATGGGACATAGCACAAATCTTTGTTTTAGAAAATTACCCCCTTTTGTTTTTTTATGAGCAGGAAACTTTATATGTTCAATAAAAACACTTCAATGCCTGACACAGTAGTTTCATATCTGGCCCACCATGTTTCAGGCAGAGAAGACTGGCATTGTGTGTATCCTGGCCTGATCCATGCAGAGCTTTAGGTTGTGTATTCAGAATAAAGGCCGTGGTGAAGTCACAGGATGCAACGGAGCAAGCCCTAAGAAAACTCAGATTGATGACACATTTGATTTTTGAGTTAATATTTAGTAGTTGCATGTTCAGAAACCTTTGGCCATTGTCAAGCTTTTTGTGACCCCCCCCCCCACAACCCCATATTGTATGTAACCACCTACAGGGTTGTGACCCACAATTCAAGAAGCTGGAGAGAAATGGCAATGAGCCAAGCATGACCATCACCCTGGAGCAGCTAGCTATAAAATAGGTTGGGGGCGGGTAATAAAGAGACAATAATCATGTCAGAACCCAGAATAGGGAGCTTGGGGAAGGTCTCAGGGGCAGGGCCTTTGTGCCAAGGCAGAGACAGGGTGTACGTATGGGGTAGAGTAGAGGGGGTGTGTGTATGTGTGTGTGTGTGTGTGTCTGTGTGTGTGTGTGTGTGTGTGTGTGTGTGTGTGTGAGCGTGTGAGCGTGTGAGCGTGTGAGTATGTGAGTGTATGTGTGTGTGCTATCATTTGTGGGAGTTGATTTTCTGCTTCCTCCATGTGGGTTCTGGGGATTTGAACTCAGATCTTTGGGCTTGGTTGCAAGTGCATTTACGTGCCAAATTACCCTGCTAGCCCCATGTGCTTACTCTTATGGGCTTACTTCTTGAGAAACAAGGGAGTGGTTTCTACCTCCTGTTCAAGTAGGGACTCAGATAAAGGTGTCAAGAGCCGTCTGCAACATACAAAATATGCTTCCAGAGATGGTGAGATAGATGAGGAAAATTTTCTGTTGTCATGGATGCACAACAGTCTTTGGTGGCTTCAGAGGCTGCACTGACAGCTCTGTGAAGTTATGTCCAGCTTTTTAAGGTGGAATGGAAGTGCCATGTAGGCAGTGTGTTGCCTGTTTGCACATAGCTAGCTCAGGTCACAGCAGATGAGAAGCTGCTCAGCTTTGGGCCTCTGTTCATACTCTGGATCAGTTAGATGAAGGAATTCTCAGCTGGGAGTTTACACGGAGTTTTCTGTTCTGATCCCGTCCCCACTCCCCAAACCAACCAAACAAAACTTTGCACAAATCATGGAATTCTTACAGAACTTCCAGGGGTCTTGTAACACTGAAGAATTCCATCATGAAGATTTTCTTTGGGTTCATGTTGGCAGTTTGCCTAATGGGCAAATGATTTGTTTGTTTGCGTCTGACCACATAAATAGCATGTGCAGATGAGATGTTTGTAATTCATATGGAAGTAATAAAAATAAAGTGGGTGTCACAGCTGGTGTGCCAGGGTATGTGGTATGGGAAGAGAAATCTGGCAGCTGCCTTTTAGTGATCCTAAACCTTTGCAAATTGGCCTCAAACTTGCCTGCTCGTGACTTCTGGGCCCTCTGTCACTTCCCATTCATTTTTTTTTTTTCTGCTGTGGATGGAATTTAAAATAGGTCTGTGGGCCTTCCTTTACTGTTTCGAAGCATATTTAGGTTTAAAATCAAGAATTTCTTTCTTTCTTTCTTTTAAGTCATGTACATTCTAACCCAGAGGATGACATTGCTGTAAATGCTAACTGCCAGTGTGACGTTTTGTCACCTTTGGAAATGGGATGAGAAATGACATCCTGCCCAGTCAGCTGCCTCCTAAGATACCATTTTGTAATTGACATAATCTCCGGCCTTGGTGATTCAACTCAATGTGACCTTGAAAGTGGATGGTTCTACACAGATACCTTGTGAAGTGAGGGGGCTGCTGAGTCAGGGGCCTTCTGATGAGGAGCCCTCAAGTGGCTTGTCCTGCAGGCTGTCAAAGTGAAGCAGCATCTGGCCCCAGCAGCGGCAGGTGGAGAGAAGGCATTTGTGAGTAAAAGAAGTCAAGTTGTTGATAGTGGAGGCGCTCGTAGCCTGTGTATAAAGTGTGTCAAGCTGATTCTTCCAAATTCTTCCTGAATATTAATTCGGTTAACTCTCTCTGCGTCTTCTATGTGTCAGCTCTGCCAGCTGTCACATAAACACCATATCCAGTGTCACCTTGCTGCAGAGTAGCAGGGTGAGATTAGGGGAATCTCCATATCAGCATCTCTACCCATAACCACCCTGCTGGGGCAGGCTCTCACAGAAGGCCACTGTGGGTCTTAGCCTGGACATACAGGAGCTGTTTCATGGATCCTGGTGTTGGTTTCTGACTCCTTAATGGAAGAGAGACAAGTGTCATTCAGTGGCAGAGTGCTTTGCCTCAGAGTGCAAGGGCCCTGGTTTTGGTCCCCAGTACCACAGGAAGGAAAGAATATTATTATTATTATTATTATTATTATTATTATTATTATTATATTATTATTATTATTTATGTAATCTCGAACAAGTGATATAAGACTTCATGTGAGTGAAAAGTTAATTTAGAAATAAAAATAATAATAGAAAATTAAGAGGCACCACCCATCTCAAAAGGCTTGATAAAGTGGAATCAAGTCTTTAGTAACAGCACATAGGCGGAGATGCATTGTATTCTGCGAATAACCTCAGAGAGTGTTTCGGTCTTGATTTGTGATAACAACGGTCATGGTTTTAGATGGTATTCTCCTCGAACTCAAGTAATCCTCCCGCCCCAGCCTCCTGAATAACTAGAGCTGCAGTCACATGTGCCAACACACCCAGTTCGCTTGTGGCTTGAGTCAAATGTACGTGCTCTGTGCTATCTGTCATGTTTTGTATATTCCACAGTGTGATGCTTTTGAGGAGAGGGCAAGAAAACTGCCCAACACTCTGTTTTCTTCACTTGATTTGTTTTGGTTTAAGCCCAATTTGAATTCTCACTAGGTTTCTCCATCCTTGGAGAATTGCAGTCATAGTGATCAGGAGGAGGAACTGGGAAGTTGCCGGTGAACACACCAAAGGGATGCTCTGCAGGGACAGTCCTGGCCGTGTACGTGGGCCCACCTGGCACATGTGACTCTGGCTGTGCCGTCAGAGGACCAGTTTGGGGTTTGCTCCCCTTGATAATGTTTGGGAACAAGACAGAGGAAACCAGTCTTGATGTATAGCCGTTACACAACACAATGTCATGTTACTGTAAAAGGTTCCATGTGCTTTGTGGACCCATTTCAATTTTGGAAAAGTACATAGAAGATGCCATGGTCATCTTTATTTTAAACCAATATCATGTGGACGTATTTGTGCAAATTCACTCATATTTTAAACTGTATTGTAAGCTTTGTTAATCACCCGAACACAGATAACGAACTAGTGAGTTCATAAGCAATAAGAAACAGAAGCAACAAAGAGCATTGGATGAGAGAAAATGTTGCTTTTCTCAGTAGAAGAGATTACTATATATAATTCAGCTAAAGTCTGTTTTACCATTCAGATGTTTGAGACTTGCTAAGCTCTTCCTTTCTTCGGTGCTAGAGACTAGGACCTCCACACACGCTAGACAAATGCTCTACCACTGACCTCTGGCCTCTGGCCTCCCCACCCCTTTCAAGTTGCACACCCACGTTCCTGCACAGGTAAACTTTGAACCTCTAAACCTAGGAAATGGCCTTCCACTCAGTGCTTCGGGAGAATCCTGTGACAGGCTGTTTCTTTCTGCCTTTTCATCCCAGTCAGTCATGACCTGGAGCTGTAAGTTTTCCTGTGTCCTGCAGCCGCTTGGTCTCAAATAAACACAGAGAATTATATTAATTATAAACTGTTTGGTCTGTGGCTCAGGCTATTACCACCACTGGCTAGCTCTTGCATCTTATATTAATCTATGTATCTCCACATGGCTTACTGGTACTTTCACATATTGCTTCTTGGGCAGCTGGATTGTGTGCCCCCTCCCCCCCACACCTTTCTTCCTCAGTATCTCTGCTCAGATTCCCAACTCACTTTATCCTGCCTTGCCGTAGGCCAAAACAGTGTCTTTATTAACCAATGGTAGCAACACATATTCACAGCGTACAGAAAGGCCATCCCACAGCAATGACCTGATCATTTAGAAGGTTTGAGAGGAGGGGGTCACTGTGGCAGTTTTTCCATGACAGAAAGCAGAGTGTGGCTAATACACAGGAAGAAACTTATCCATTCTCTGGAACTGTCTGTCACTCGTACTGCACTAGGTGGGGCTTCGAGATTTCATGTAGGTCAGTGTCCCCTGTCCTCCTTTCTGTCTAGATTTGTGTCTGCAGCAGCCTTGGTCCCTAAGGCTATCCCTTCAGCTCCAGCAGATTGCTAACAGCTGGCTCAGTCAGTCCCGAGTAAGGGCTGAGCCCTTTCTTGTCCAGCACTTCTGTTCCCATCCACACCCAACCCACCCTTCCATACTCTGCCCCTTCTCCGGCTCAGCCAAACCCTCCCATGGAGACACAGGCTGCTGTTTGTTCTTGCCCGCCTCAGAACAGTCACCCAACCCCTACATCTTCCCCTCTGCTGGGTGGAACTTCCAGAAGAGCTAGTACTGTCTTCTGGTCGGGCATTTCCCAGAACAGACTCCAGTTATGCGTCGTTCACTGCTCTAAGAGCAAGGGCTATGTAAAGTGTCCATCACTACAGGACTGTATTAAAAATGTAAAAGTCCACCGGAAGGGGAATGCCTCAGGAACAAAGAGTCTACTGTGTATAAAGTTTTAGTTTACTATAACTCTAGATTTATAGTTGTAGAAAATGTATGGAGTTTTCTAGAAATCTGCCTTTAACTCTCTGTTCCTACCCACCCTTGCAATCTGAGGTTAGAGTTGCAGCCTCAGTTTACTCTGAAGCTTCAAGGTGGAGGAAAAAGAAATATAAGGAGGTCTGAAGTTGTGTAGTAGGAGTCATAGGGATTTTCCTTTGGGTTACCTTTACCATCCGTATGTTTCTGCCTCATGGACAAGATGGCCTGTAAATAAGGACATGTCTCTGGGTAATTCTAAATTACATTATTTCTCTATGATTATTTAACCCAGCTGTCTGTAACAGTAAGATACTTTAACACAGAGATTAAGAGATGGAAAAGGAACACTGAAAAATAAGTCATAAAACTCAGGAAGGTAGCATCTCAATTGGTGAGATGGCTCAGCAGGTAAAGGTGCCTGCTGCCAAGCCTGATGACCTGAGTTCAATTCCTGGGACCCACACAGTAGAAGGAAGAACCAACTCCTACATTCTGATCTCTTGCTCTACTCGCTAATAAATAAATCACACTCACATACACATATAAATACATACACACACAGAGATACACACACAGAGACACACATATAGACACACACACACACTGACTAGAATTCATCCAGGGCCTGCAGGGTGTAAGTGCTTGGGCTCAGGACAATAGTGAGGGAGGAAGGAACAGTCTCAGAGAAGATGTGAAGTAGGGCTGTCTAGTTAATCAAATCTGCTTTTCCTTCTTGGTCAGTGAAGCTTGTTTTGGTTTTTTAAGGAGAAATCAGGCACTGGAGAGTGGCCAGTAGTAAACACACCTATGACCCAATATTCACTGAATGCTCCATTTGGTAGGAATTCGCCAGCTAGCCTGTATCTTGGGCTCATAACTTTAAGCCCGAGGGTGGCCTTTCGTTACTTATCAACGTGACTGGCTTCTGTAAGAATGATCCCGTGTTGTTGGAACACCATAGAGTGTATTTACACAAACTAAGATAATATAGTGTCCCTGGTGATACTGCCTTAAGGGACCTGTGTCCTCTGTGGATTTGTCATGTGTTAGTATGTGTCAAGTGTTAGTATGCGGTGCATGAGAGTACCTAGAATTGTAGGTGTTGAGTGTCTGTCTTATTCACCCACATTTTCTCCTTTTCTGTGTTGTAGGAAGAGAAAGTTGGATACATTAACACTTTCAAGAACTTTTTAGTGCTTCCAGGGATCTGTCAGTTGAGCTGTTCCAGAATGAAAGTGGTGGGGGTGCTCTATCAAAGCAACATGAAGGGAAATGTTTAGCATGAACATGCACGCAGAGCAAAGAAACGACGTTTGAACAGTTTTCTCTTTCATCTGCCCTGACAGAAAGTCCCCGATAGCCCAGCCAATTCTCACTCATCCCTGTGGAATGGGCTCAGCTTGCTCCGTTTTTCTTATATAGAAACTTGGGGCTCTGGCACCCTCTCAGCCCCAAGGCTTCTTTTGAAATATTTTTATAATTTGTCTACAGTTTATCTCCAGGTTGTAATATCACAAAAATTTCTGACCATCAAAGATGCTGTGTGTACTGTGTTTTATTATAGTATCAGTATTACTCATCAGGGGTTAAAAGCACTTATTGCCCCTGCAGAGACCCAAGTTTAGTTCCTAGAACACACCCACATTGGACAGCTCACAACTGCCTGTAAACCGATCCCAGATAATCGGATTCTTCTGGACTGCCTATGCATTCACATACACTCCACACACAAATATAGCACAAGTAAAAAATAAAATAAGCCAGTGTGGTGACACACGCTTTTAATCCTAGCACTTGGAAGGCAGAGGCAGGCTGAATTCTTGCGTTCAAGGCCAACAACCTCTACATAGTAAGATCTTGTCTTTTCTAAGAAAACACACACACACACACAAAAGAAGGGAAAATTGTTTCTTCATTACCACAGATGAATGATGTGCAGCCATTACTAGTCAGCGGGTTGAGTTTTTAAGCTACCTACATAGGAATCAGGGGTAGACAAGGTAAAACTCTTGGCGATCCAAGTCTTGAATGGCCAAGGCCTAGAGTTTAGACAGACAGATCCAGAAGCTTGTAGCTTCAAGCAAAGCATGCTTCTGGGTTTTAAATGATTAATTTGGAGGTTCCTTCCTCTGGGCTTTAGTCACCTATGACCTCAGTACTTGACATGTTCTGCAGTCCTTGGCTTCTCATAGCAGTGATTGGCAGCAGCAGCCAGCAGCGCTGGGTGGTATCTTCTAGAGTTAAAACTCCTGAATGGGCCTCAAGTTCTAGAATCCCAGTCTTACTATGGTAAATGATAGCAGCACTCCAGGCAACTAGTGTTAACACTACCCTTTTCTATAATACTGCTATCATCAGCCATTGACAGAGGCTACAGTGTCAAAACTGTCATCTTAGGATGCCTAGGACCCTTGGTGTTTAAGGTGCATCTCCTTTGAGCTGGGGCTCTGAGTTCCCGTTACCCTTCTCGCTTTACCTGGTCTCTGACATCTTCATTGTTTCCATTGTGCTCCCCCAAACTCAGTTTTACCTGGTCACTCTCTGAACTCTTACATTCAGTGGCTCTACAGAGGAGGATATCTCCTGGTTGACTGGTAAAATGAGTCAGTCTGCTTATATAGCCAGAAAGGGGGTGTCAGTAATTTTCACAGAAATCAAGGTGAGCTTTCATGCAAATGAAGGAGTTTGTTTGCACCAAACAGAAGCATAAACTCATGTGCAAATAAAGGGCCATGTTTGCTCCATCATATGCCTTATTATGGGCATCAGGGAAAGTGCCCTCCTTTTGGCCAGGGTGAAAATAGCTTCTGTAGCTATCGGACAAGGATGTTCAGCCCACTGTGCAGAGGCTGGATGAGACCCAGGAGAGCTACAGAAGCGGCCCGGCACAACGTTGTAAACTTACTCAACAATGTAAGATTTGTTTTGTACTGGATTGCATGATCCTTCAGCATGCACATTATAGACATAAAGATATGACCCAGAAAAGCCAAGGACTAGATACCTAGGCTTCTAATTGAAAATAGAAAAGAGTAGAAAAGGCTGTGTGCGCATTCTGAGACAGCTGTGACTACAGAGTAGCTTCCTCCAGTGTGCATGGAGTGTTCAGAGTAGCCAGGTTGACATGAGGGTGGACGATGATGATGACAATGCCTTGGCAGGTAGTCAGAGTAACTTCAGCACCAGGGAAAGGTCTGACAGATGTCAGTCAAGGGAGGTAAGCCATGCTGAGTCCAATATCTTAACTCATTTACAGGAAAAACAAACAATAAAAGAGACACATAGGAAGCCAAGTCAGTGGTGCATGCCTATAATCCCAGAACTGGAAAGGCAGAGGTGGGGAAATTGTAAGTTCAAGGCCAGGCTGAAGTAGACAGCAGGAGTATTTCACAAAAAAAAAAAAAAAAATGAACTAGCAAAAAGTCAGTAGGGCCTGGCGGGCAAGCTAGAGTACTACACGGATTGGTTGCAGAACCCAGCACCCATGTAAGTGCTTATAATCACCAGTAACTGTGGCTCCAGGACAATGGGCTTCCCCTCTCCATTACCCTCATACTTTGATGCAAATATATATACTTAGGTCTGCACACAGATAGACACATGAGATAAAGATAATATATAAAATAAAGCATAAAAATAAAAAAAATAATCTTTTATTTATTTATAAAAGGCAATGGGGAATGTTTACATAACAAAGCAAAATGGCTGATTAGCATCGAGTGATCTAATGGGACCTAACAGTCTGCTAGCAGGTGCTTGGGTCTTCCAGTTTGACTCACAACCTCTAAGGATTCAGAAATCTGGGCCACCCATCACCTAATTCATAGTTTCCAAAGAGCTTGTCAGTTAATAATGTGGAGTATATAATGTGTGAGAAGGTTGCTTTTTTTTTTCTAATGGGTTTCCGTTTTCTAGACCCATAATGAACCCGTATGGGTGGCCCCACATGAGTTTGTGACCCCCCTTTTCCTGTGGCCCAGTGTGCATTATTCTTAAGCTGTTCTTCATCAGAACACATAAAGTGAGTTACGTTGGGTTTCCATGATAAATTCCTGTCTTCCCAAGTGACGGGAATGCACCTTTCAAAGTACATAAAAGGCTGATATGAGATTGGCAAAAAAAAAAAAAAAAAAAAAAAAAAAATCCTACTGGAATGTCATTGAAAAAACAGATGGAGTGTTGGAGTGTTTTTGGCCAACTAAGTACCATTGGCTACAAACCAACACACTGTTCCTGGTGCCATGAGCATTGTGGGACTGTAGTGAAAATCATGCCGTGACCACTCTGGAGAGCCCCTTAAGGTTCCTAAAGGGAACCTCCTTAGGTTAATCGGGTCCCCATAGCTAAATGGGAAATTGTGTGGTTGGTCCTCAAAATAACTTACTCAACTTAGATCCACAGATTAAAAAAAAATTCAAGAAAAAAATGTTCCTGTACCGATTGTGTAGACACTTAGATTATTCCCTTAACAATCCTGTGCAATACCTGTTTCCCTAACTCTCAACTATATTAGGCAGTCTATAGATGTTTTAAGTAGAAAGTGGATAGGAAGATGTGTACCATTTTATGCAAGGTAATTGAGCATCCATGGATTTGGGGATCCATCCCCATGGATACTCTCAGGGACAACAATATTTTATCAACTTGGCATATGCTGTTTCATGTGCCTGCCCTAACACAACCCAAGTGATTTTCCTTTGTCAAATAAGGGGTGATTTAAAGAACTTAAAAAATAATAAAGCAAGTGAAACGAGACGTAATGAAATGTGTGGGGCACAAGCCCTCTCTCTTCTCTGGGCACAGAACAGAGGACTCCAGACAGTCTCCACTTAAGGAAAAGTTCTCAGCGGAAAACTCAAGCTTTGTGTATAGAGTGAAACTCTGGCTTTCTTAGAATTAAAAGCACTTCTGTGTTCTTATGGTGACATCCACACCGCCTGTCTTGTTTGGATGGGTAAACTCACTCTTATGTTGGGACTGGCCTGATAACAGCTGGAGATACCCTTTGGACCAGACAAAAAACCAGAAGTCAAATACTGAATTCCCACTGTGCCTGACTGCCTAAGGTCAGTACCATAGGCATACAGGCTGTTTCCCTCTGGCTAATTCATGAAATTTCGAGAGAGTGATGCTTCAGCTCTAGCACAAGTAGAATGTCATAATTTTCTTTGCTTGTGTTCAGAAGTGTGGAACTGCCCACCTGTCTGTGAATCCAAGGACCTTCTTTCTCCACTTCTGAGCTGGATTTTTCAAGACGTCCTCAGAGTTCTATGGACAGTATTGAGCCTGGTGCTGGAGAAAACACAATGTTATTTTTGTCTGTACCTTTTGATTCTCATGCCTCTTGCCTCAAATTTAAATGAAATTAATTAACCTGCCCCCTTTTGAGACATAACCTTGCTTTGTAGTCCTGGACACCCTGGGATTTATGTTAACCAGGCTGGTTTCAAACCCTCCTGCCTCTGTGCCTTTCAAACACTTGGATACTGGTGTGAGGTATGTACAACACACCTCAGCTTAGTTTTCCGATCCCCATGCGTCTGATTGCTGTGAAGACATAGGAAAGCTCCCCATTTCTTGAGAATTATTTCATGAACTGTTCATGAACTGATATTCTAAGAGGAAAAGCCAAGGAACTATTGTAAGATCACATACCCCAGAGAGCAAAATTCAGGCCCTGAATCTTACATGTAAGAAAAATACTTGCAAAGCACATTAGCCTCATATTTTCTTACTTTGAAACCTCTGACTTTCACTGCTTTCTCTGAGCATAATTTTAGTCATTTCTGAATAGTTGACATGCAAAACTAAACATAAAAACAGGCACTGCAGAGCTGGTGCTGTGACTCAGGAGTGGAGCATTTTCCTAGTGTAGGCCAACACACTGGTTTGAGTTTTCACCACCAGGGGGAAAACAATTAACATTATGAATGTGGTTGATATTGGGAGAAAGCCAGAACTCGTTTTTAAAGTTCTCTTCAGTGTTGAGATAGATAAAACTTGTCATCTAGAATCATATTCTTGAAATCTGAATCTTCATATATATTAGAGTATATGTGCCTAAATATATATTTCAATGCTAACCTATAAAAACCTATAAAAAATTAAGTATAGCTTAGTTGAATGAGACAGGGTGTGTTCAGGGTTGGTTTGGCCAGAAGCATAACTTGAGTGGTAAAGTGCTTGCCTGTTGTACATGAAGCCCCAAGTTTCATCCCCAACACCACAAAGATCAGTTGCAGTGGTACCTGCCTGTAATTCTAGCACTCCGGTGGTAGAAACAAGACAATCAGAAGTTCAAGGTCATCCCTTGTCATTTCTAGTATAAGGCCAGCCTGGGTAACATGAAACCCTGTCTCAAAGAATTAAGGTGGAGCCAGGAAGGAAATTTACCTGTAAAACTGGCTTAAAAGAATTTAGCTATGTGCAGTAATGGTTATAGTATTTCTGTATCTCATCCTTTCGCTGCCCTTTCTTAGAATCATTGAAAACATCTCTGAATGAGTGTCTAGATAGAGCCGTTTTATTAGAGCAGAGTGGGTGTTGTCTTACCTGCGCAGATTCGGAGCTACAGGGAGAGTTACTGCTGTAGGCAGTTACGTGTGATTTTTCAGATCCCGTTACAAAGTTGCTGAATTTGTTTTTGTTTTTTTCTTTCCTTTTTCTCTCTCATTGTATCCCTCTGATGTGGCCATTGTGTTGACAACCTTCTGTATCTCGGCTATTGAATTCTTTTCTTTTCATCGGGAAGAAAACCACCCAAGGTAAGTGTGGCAACTGGGCATCAGTACTGACTTAGAATGCACTGAGGATCCTAACGCATCACAGGAGCCCGTGGATAGATAATACCTGGCCACCTAGGAATTAAGACTAACATTCTAATTTAAAATTTAAGCCTGAGCCAGCAGTTCATGTTGCTGATGTAAAATCAGTATGTTACTTACTCTCGCCCATTGTTAAATTCTTAGAAGATGCTTGAATCTGTAGACCTGTCTACCAGGGATTGGTTCTGATCTGTTGGTATTGAGAAAATTTATCGAGGAGGAAGAGGGGGTGTGGGGGAGGAGGAGGTACTGGTTCATAGGCTGAGAGTGGAGAAGCTGACGTTGTTGGCATGACTTTGCTGCTGGTTTCATGTCAGTTTGACACAAGCTAGAGCCATTTAGAAAGGACTCTTGACTGAGAAGATTCCCCCATAAGACTATCCTGGAGGGAAGTCTGTAGGTTATTTTCTTAATTAGTGATGGGTAGGGGAGGGCACAGGCCATTATGGGTGATGTCTTCTCTGGGCAGATCTGGATTCTATAAAAAGCAGGCTGGATTGGAGACTGTGCTGAGGTCTGTAGCTCTTGCAGATGCTGGAGGCCAGGTGGATGTCTATATTGCCAGATTCCAAGGGCGAGTCCATTATCCATGCTCCCACTGACTGTAAAAGACAAAGAAGCTTCTTCTGCAGTGGTATTGATGACTGCAGCCTCACAGATGAGAGAGAGAAAGGCTTCTGTGACAACCCCATCCCATCCCCTGAAAAAAGTAACAAGCTAGACAGGAAGCCATCAAAGAGAACTCTTAGGATTTGTAATAAGGATGCTGAAGTGTGACTGTCCAATAGAAGGCCATTGGTAAAGGTGAAGGTGGGGAAGAACCCATTTTTCTTTAGAGGTCTGGCCAGACTATATGGACAACACAAATTAGGTTTGCTTTTGTTTGTTTATTTCTGGAGTGTGGGAGGCCACAAGGTTGGGAGAGACAGACCTAGGGGGATTGGGAAGTGTAGTGTAAATCCTAATTGGTTTTAGGAATTAAAACCCAGAGCCAGATATCAGGATAAATGCTGAAAGATCAGAGAGACCAAGGAGCAAGCCACTAGAGAGACTTTGTACCTGTACCAAATCCTCAGACCAAGGATTTGGGCAAGAGCCTTATCTCTGTGAATCCTCAGACTGAATGGGGCTGAGATTCTATCTCCACCCACCTTATATTCCTGCCTCCACCTCCCTGGTTCTTGGATTAAAGGTGTGAGCCACCACTGCCTGGTCTTTTTGGTTAACTAGTGGCTGGCTCTGCCTCTGATCTTCAGGCCAGCTTTGTTAGAGCACACAGAAAGTATTACCAGAGGAAGTAAAGATGATCAGGATGCATTATATGAAATTCCCAAATAATCAATAGAAATATTGTGTGTGTGTATGTGTGTGTGTGTGAGAGAGAGAGAGACAGAGACAGAGAGAGAGACAGAGAGAGCAGGCTGATCGTGCCAGGAGGAGCAAGCCAGTAAGCAGCATCCCTCCATGGCTTCTGCATCAGCTCCTGTCTCCAGGTTCTCATGCTCTGGCTTCCTTGGATGATAGACATCAAGGTGTGAGCCAAAATAAATCCTTCCTTCACATGTTACTTTTGATCATGAATGACTAAGACAGTGATCGTTCAAGAAATCAGAATAAAAAACCTAGGATGAAAGTTGGTAACTTAGACTGTCTTCTGTCTCACTAAGAAGAACCAAACGGTTTCCCACACAGTCAGACAGAGATGAGGCCCTTCCTGCACTGAGCTCTCTGCTCTGGAGAGTTCTTAGTTGATCACAGTGACTACTAGTTAGAGCTGTCCTGCCGCCTCAACCAACTTTTGATGGCATTTTTACTGGTGGAGTCCCCCAAAAGTTAAGTAAATGGAGTAGGCTTAAGAAGGTGTTTGAGTGACAACCCTGAGTAAGTGAAGGTTACAGTTACCACCACGGAACATTTCTGGTGTCATCACTGGGGAACATGTTGCTGGGTGTCACAGAGGTGTTAGTTCCTCAAGTCACCTGAAATTTGACCAGCCCTGGCTAATGTCACTGATTACAGCCATGCTACCTAAGATAGCATTAGGGTAAACTCTTTCTCATATGGCCAGAATCTAGGACATGGGAGAGCATGGCAAAGAAAAGAGAAAGCTTACTTCATAGCCCTGGGGCTGTGAAGAAAACACTTAATATAGCTCTTGGATAATGGAAAACCAATAAAATGTTACTTTATGCTTTATATTTATTGAAAGCATCATTCATATTGTCTTTGGCACTAAGAGTTTGAACTCCAGCAAGGAAGGAATGCACTGAATAAATAAAAGGAGATGTCTTAAGAAAAAGAAAGTGTCTGATGCTTCTGAAGTGAGCTGGGCCAGTTATTATGGTCAGATCTGGAGGATCATAACAATTCTCCCTGAGTAATCGATGAGGTGATTATAATCCCTAAAATTTATAACTTTGAAAGTTTTTTGTTCTTGGAGGATATATATATATACACTATATATGTAATATATATGTGTAATATGTGTGTATGTTCCTTTATCTTTGCTCCTAGAGGTTTCAAAGCATATGGTCATCCTGGCAATAAATTAACTTTGTTTTCCACAAAAAAAAAAAAAAAAAGTAAGCCTGATGGTGCCTTTAATCCCAGCATTCAGGAACAGAGAGGCAGGTGGATCTCTGAGAGTTGAAGGCAAGCCTGATCTACAGAATGAGTTCCAGGACAGTCAGGACTATGCAGAGAAGCCCTGTCTTGAAAAACCAATATATAATCTTAAAGTATATTCAAGTATTTTAACATATTATAGATATGTAGATATGTCTCTTTAAAATACTTACTAACTGATACCTACTCTATGGGGTACATTTGGAAAGCCTAAAGATTGGTGTGAAACCAAATAAGTGATAAAATAGAATAAAATATATTAAAGACACTGAAGTAGATTTAGTGCATGTGTGTATTGAAAACAAATGGTAAAAGCAAAGATGCTTTTAATGCTTTGTAAGATGATGAGCTGGGTCTCAGGACAGACAGGGTGATTCGCCTTAGCTAATATTCCAAGGAGGAGCAACCCATACATGAATCGGACTTAGTCTTGGCATTGTGGTGGTTGGTGGTGTACTGAGTATGCGTGCAATATGAAATCAGTTGCGCTGAGGCCACGGGAGCCAAGCATCTGAAGTTTATAGGCTATAAGTTCCCTTTCTGACCTTGCAGTCAGGAATGACACACCAGGGAATCAGTATTACCTCTTCCATCAAGTTCAGTTGAAAATACTTAAGGCCTATGCTTAGGATGCTGACCTAAGTTCAAGCCCCAGGACCCACCTATGTGGTAGAAGGAGAAATTGGACTCACCTCCATACATGCACGCTGGCATTCATATACCCACCCACATACATAAATACACAGATACATAAATGTGAGTACAGTTCTTTAAGCCTGTGCTTAAAGAAACTGGAAATCCATCAGGGTTAGTGAGGGATTACTAGATGGAGGTCCAAAAGGACCCTGGAAATTTCGAGAGACAATTGTATTGCTTCATATGAAATACTCAAGTAGAAACAGCTTTGAGGTAGAGCAAGGTTACTGGCAGATTTATGGGGCAGGACAAGGTATGGGGCTGAGGCGCACACTGGCAGAGCTGAAGTCCTTGCTAAACGCCTGTCCTGTTGTGAGCACGGTGGGTTGAGCACAGGCCTTGGGCGGCATGTGAAGGTAAGATGGAAATGAATCAGCCCTGAGGTGGATTAATGTCAGCTCTAAGTCAGTGTTGCAGTGTGGTGGTGCTTTCCTGTGACCCCAACACTCAGGAAGGCTGCGGCAGACCAACCTGGGCAGAACAGTGAGTTAGTAAGACAAAACAAATCTATAATGCCAGCACTCAGGAGACAGAGACAGAAGGATCACCACAAATTCAGGACTACCCCGGTCTGCATAGCCATTCCAGGTCAGTCAGAGGTACGTGGTGAGACTCTGACCCTGTCTCAGAAACAAAGGGACTAACAAAAGCCAATAACTAAAAGGAACAAATCACACACCAGGTCACTGCGCGATCCAGGAAATCTCAGCGACTGAAATCATGTGACAGCAATCCGAGAATTCAGGTGCCTAGAAACTGCACGAGGAAACGGATGGAATCCTGTATCTTTAGGGATTCCACAGCCACCTTAAACAACATAGTGTCCAGCTCTGTGGGTGCATCTCAGCCACACAGCACTAACCTGGTGTGCACAAGGTTTCAGGTTCCATCCATAGCAACACAAAGCAAAACACAGACTGAAGCACATCAGAGATAAAGCAAGTATAAACAAAACAAGAACCAGCTGAAATAAAAGTAAAAAATACCTACAGGTGTCTATAATATCTAATTGTTAGGCCCCAACTTTATCTTTTTTCTTACAAAGAAAAACGATGAGGTGGCCGCTTACACCTCATTGTTTGAGACATTCAGTCCATTATAATCATGGAAGAACTAGGCAGAGGGCGGGCAGACATGGTGCTGGAGAGGTAGTCCTTACATCTCGCCTCACAGGCAACAGGAAGTGGTCTCCAAGCTCAAACTTTAAATGCACTTGTTATGTTTCAGGAGATTTCAAAAAAAAAAAAAATTAGATCGAAAAATGTTAGCAAGAAATGGATGTTATATAACTCAAGAAACCAATAACCCACTAAAACTTCTCAGTCTGACAAGCCTAAATTGGAAATTTAGTGTTAGGATTCTATAGCAGCGTACATCAAGCTGGAAGACTTAAGGAATTGGAAGAGCTAATAGGTAATAGTAAAATGAGATGCTACAGAGACAAAGGGTGTGGAAACAACACAAGATCCACACTTTTAAAAAGTAAACTCGGACCTTCCATTCTTCAGAAAAATTCATTCAATATGGATCGTAGACCTCGATGTCAATTGCACAACTGGAGTGTTTTCAGAAGCTAGCAGGGAAGAGGTGACGTGGCCTGGTGATGGCCTTCCAACCCCAAAACTGAGAGCATGACATAAGGGGAAAAGATGTGATGCTTTACTAAAGGGAGAAGTGACATTACCAGGGACAATGTTAAGTAAAAAGAAACGCTAGAAAATACTCCATAAATGATTTGTATTCAAATTATACAAAGGTCTCTTTAAAACTCAGCAAAGAAAGAAAGAGGAAGGAAGGAACGAAGGAACGAAGGAACAAAGGAAGGAAGGAAGAAAAAAATGTTATTTTAAAAATGAACAAAAAGATCTGAGTAGACATTTCCTCAAAGAAGATGATGGGTGTCAAATAAATAAATAAAGTCGCCATCATGTCATTAGAGAATTATCATTAAAACAACAGTGATATGCCACTGCACATCTATAGGATGCCTAAATTCTCCAAGTGTAATTAAAACCAAAATGTGGCTGGTGGGTATTACTAGCCAAATGGGGCAGAGGGTCTAGGCATTCTGGAGGACAGCCCGCAGCTTCTGAAAAGCCTAGTTATCTCCTTAGCATGTGACCCCAGAGATCAAGCCTCCAGTTATTGACCAAACCAGCAGAAAGTTTGTATCTACTGCGTGCAAGTGTTTATGGCAGCTTGATTCATGATTGCCTCCAGCAGGAGAATGGATGACAAATCCTGGTACAGTCTTTTGATACAGTATTGTCCAGGGATAAAAGAGAAATGAGATATCCACCCACAAAAAGGCACAGTGGAACCTCCAGTGTATATTAATAAGAATGCTCTAAGATTCCATTGTTAATCTACAATGTACTGGAGCAGGTGGAATTACATACCAGTAAAAAAGACAGTGGTTCCTCAAGACAGTGACCATAGTTCAGACAAGCTACTCAGGGAAGCAGGGGAAGATAGGCCAGTCAGCTGGAGCAGGTTATGCCTCCCTTGTTGAGGGACAGAACCACAGACAGAAAATGACCCCTTCTCATACACCCCACCCCAAGTATAAATTGCTGTGTACTTGATCTTTTGGAGTTTTCTGTCTGTTAAGTGTTGGGTTTTAGAAGTTGTTCTGTGTAGAGAAGCATTTGTCTCAGATACTGCCCACCTTCCTGCCTTTCCATACTTGGACCTGATGGGCACTCTGCTGTGTTTTTGGGAGCGATGTCTGTTTCCCCAAGAACAATAGTCCTTCAGACAAATATGGAGCCACTTGTTTATATGTCTATAGATTGAGAAGAAAGAGCCTTTGTTGTATAATCATTGGGCATGAGAGGTGTGTCTGTCTGTCATGGTGCAAAGGCAGTATTGCAATTGCCTGTTGCTTGAGCCATCTTTTGGTAAACTGGAATTTGATGGGCACTGGTACACATGGAAAAGAAAGGTTATTTTATTTATTGTGTTTTATTGGGCATAAGAAGGAAGCATTTAGGAAAAAATAAAAGTATCTACCAATCTCCTTGTTTAGGTCATATCTTTTTATTCAATTTGCTCATTGTAAATTTGTGAACAAATAATATTTTTTTTTAGTTTACTGTATGATTTATTTTTCTATTTCAGCCTTGTAAATTAACTGTATTTTCAATTTTTAAAAGCATTGTGTGGAGGCTCAACCTCAGAGCTCTATACATGGTAGAGAAACAGTTTAGCAGTGAACTATACCCCTGCCCATATTGATTAAGGGAGCTCACTGAAGACCCAAGTTTGGTGGTATGTATGTAATACCAGTACTGGGGGCCACAGCAGGGGATCTAGAATTCGAACCTAGCCTGGGCTACATAACAAGACCTGTCTCCAGAAAGAAAGGTACACTAATGTACACCAAAATATGGCTTTATAAACAGTTCTCAGGAAGGAAGAGAACCATGCAAGCTCTGCCATCCAAGACCTGGTTTTGTTCAGTCTGGTCTTGGCTGTCGTGACCTCCTGCTGCCTCTTCGATTTTACTGAGAACAAAGTTTGGCCTGGCTGTTGAGCATGCTCTGTGTGGCTGCTGTGGCTTGGGCTGTGTTTTAAGTACAAAATACACAGCAGTTTTCTAAGGTTTAAGGGGTAAGAGAGAAAAACTGTAGCACAAATATTTAGGATATACGAGGTTAACTAAAATATGTTGCTAAAACAGGTTTGTTGTCCTTTTGCTTATAAGTTATGTTATGAAAACAATCTGAATTATATCTGTAGTTCCCATTGTCTTCTTGTTAGGCTGCTCTGCTCCAAACAAACAGGTGGCTTTGTAGTGACATGAAAGTCACTGGACTTAGCATGGGCTGGTTTCCTTTCTGACTAAACTTCTGCCCTGGTGTCTGGGTCTTTGGGTCCTGCTTTCATGTGAGCTAAATAGCTGCATAACTTTCCCCATCTACCTACATCCCTCTAGAGTGTCCAAAACAATGGATTCTGTTCTCTAGAATTCAGTGTGGTGTGGATGGTCAGACATGCATAGTATTTTAAGTGACATAAGACGGGCTTTGCTGCATACCGCCTGTCACTACTTCAGTCTTCATGACTTCACAAGAAGAAAAGCTCAGAGCTGAACATAGGCTTCAGGATGACATGTGTGTCCATATAAAGCTCCCAAAGGCAGAACTTCGGGGTAATAATTACGATGTACATTGGGACAGAGGTAAGGAAGCAATTGGTGTGTTAAGTAATGAAGGCTGGGAGTGTAACTCAGTGAGGGAAGGAGTCCCTGGGCTCAGCCCCCAGGGGTGGGGGGAAGAAGAGGAAGGTGTCACGAGTTGTACACACTGGCTAGTGTAGGGTATGTGAAAGAAAACGTGGTACATTAAAGCTAAGAGAAAAGGTTAGCTTATAGAGAATCCTGGAGTCAGATCTTAATGTGGTGATCGGGAAGACTGTTCAGAGTTTACATGTATCCAAGTTATGTAAGCATTAGCATGAATGCAATAAATCCACCTGGCTGCAGACGCAAGATACACCAGTGAATAGAGAACACAGAGCAGACGGTAGAGCTGGTCTGTTGCACTGTAACTTCCTTGTGCTGGCCGCTCATGCCAGGTGACTCAACAATGAAGCCTTCAATGCTTCTCGCCATGAGACAACAATGGTCTGTCTCTCTAAGGTTAGTGTTAGTCCGGGTCACCTGTGGCTTTAGTCTGGGCTCCTGTCTGAGGAATCTGCTACTGTCTGGGACTTACTAATGCTGTGGCAGAAACATACAATCCAGCCACTCCTCTGAACCTACAGCCAGTGCTTTGTTTAAATACATGTGTCCAAAGCCAGTGGTGTGGCCAACCTGTATCAGTAGGGTCGTAATTACATTCCCCTTCTGCAGGTCTGACAGGTATCATGGCGGTAGTGGGAACATGTAACTCTTTCAAGCAGGGCAGGGAGTCATTTGGAACAGTAGTACAATTCTTTCACACATTGTCAATTCTAACATATTTTAAAAATGATTCTAAAACCTTCAGAGACATATCACTGTGTATTTTTGTCTTGACTTTTCCTCAGACTTTATGTATATCTCACCCATTTTGTGCCTGGCTTTATTTGGAGTCAGTTGCTCTCTGTGGTCTGTGCGCAAGGATGCTCATAGATGCAGATGATAGGGTGCCAGGTTGCTCATTTCTCAGCCCCCAAAGAGAAAACATCTCCCTTGTGTGTCCATCATGGTCCAGCTTCCTATCCAGAACAGTAAAAGCCTCCCGGATGGAGGAGAACTTCTGGGATCCTGCCTAGGTCATCCTCAGCAGAGTGAGCTCCCCTCAGCCCTTCCTATGTCTGCAACCACTAGGCTGCCTGAGGACCTATGCCTTGAAGCCAGCTTCCTCTTCTGTCTGGCACTAGATACTGAGCTTCATCCCACGGGGTGTGGAAAGCACGTTAGGTGAGCCGTTTGGAACCAGGTTCCAATATCACCTGTGGTAACTGATGTCTGGCTGAGTTATTCTTTCTTTTGTGATAGGCAGGAGTGACCATTTGTTAAGATGACGGGCAGGTTGAAAACTTCGAGCTCGGGTGCTTGTGACTTTATCAGCGTTTGTTAAAGAAACGTCCTGGTTTTGGAAATATCCGCAGTGCCATGTTGAGTGCACCATTGAAGAAGTTTAATCAGGGTGTGATAGAACCAATAAAAAGCACCCGTAGACTGGGGGTATGATACACCTCCCCTTTACAGACAGTGAGCTGATGTTGGTAAATCAATGGTAAAGATGTTGGGGATCAATGGTAAAGATGTAAATGTGGGTTCAACAGAGTCTTCAAAAGAGTTGGAATTGACTTCAGGCTTGCGCCGGTAGCCTGCAAACCCCAGCAAACCCCAGCGCTGAGTGGAAGCCCCATGCTGCACTTAAAGCATTAACATGGGATTTGGGGGAACTGGTTAGCTGCTATTTTCAAATTTCCTTCTTAGCTGGATAACAATGTGGATATGACCCTAAAAAAAGACACTGTCCATCTTCCCTCTTAGAACATGGAGTCCCCATCTGTGGAAGTATTTTGCAGAGCGGTAGTTTCCTCCTCTGGTGGATGAAGTCCCTGAGCTCAGGGCAAGGCCTTATCTTTCGTAGGTATTCATCAGATGCTGTTAGCTGTTTAGAATTTTCAGTCAGACACCGTATACTGTGTAACCTAAGACATTGTTTGGTATGTAGTTACAAGCCTATGTGAAGGAAATGATTAATTACATTGTGAAAAGGGAACAGGGACTTGACAGACTTTTAAACAGGAAGGGAGGTCTGTCAACAGACCTGACTAGAAAGGCTGCCAGCTCTGGTACTCGGCTCCCTCACTGGTGGCAGCTGTGTTCAGACACAGGCTGAAGCTTGTGGTTGGTCCAGTGACTTCTAATAGCAACAGTGAGGACAGTCCTGGGGTCAGACAGCTTCCTGTGCAGTTTCAGTCCGAGACTTCTAAGTGAGGTCTAATGTAAAATAATAATATAATAATAAATAACTACCACATATTTGTTACACGTAGTGATGGGTAATTCTTTGTTTTATAACAATTCTAACAGTAGGTAAGAGAAAAGCAAGAATAGCATAGAAATGTCAACATAAGACGAGATATAGAGCGTCCTTGGCTTTTTTGGAGGGTTTTTTTTTTGTTTTGTGGGGGTTTTTTTTTTTTTGGTGTGACTCAGTTCTCATAACACCACGTGGTGAAATGAGGACCAGAAACATCATTCTCATTGTCCTCTTGCAAAGCTACAAAGGTTTCTGTTGTTGTTGTTTTTAAGGAAACAAAACAGGGCCCTGGCAAGCCCACCCTCAACTGGAGAAACGGGGTTAGCAGCACAATCTTGGGCACAGATATGAGATATCTGCCATCACAGGATGAGCGGTGAATGGCAACATGGGGTTCACTGTTCAAAGAGGTGATGAAGCCAGGGTAAAGCAGAGCGACCCCGCGTGGAGCGGAAGTCGCGTGCTTTCCGCTGGTGTTTTTTGTATAGCGCCAAGCAGTTCCAGCAACACTTCTCGCGTGAACTTTTTAAAAATGGGAGCATTATCATCTTTCCTACAGTTGAAGTGAAAGGTCTTCACTGTGTGGCTGATCCGTGCCATGATATGTGAAAATAAGCTTCTCCAAATAAGAGATAAGTCGCTGTTTTTGTCAGGGTTATTTGATGAGATAAAACACCATGACCAAAAGCAAGGAGGGGAGGAGGGGGTTTATTTGGCTTATGCTTCCACACCATCACAGTCCATCCAATCAGGACAGGAATCCAAATAGGGCTGAAACAACCTGGGATCAGGAGCTAATGAGAGGGATGCTGATTACTGGCTGGTTCAGCCTCCTTTCTTATAGAACCCAAGACCAGCCCAGGGATGGTACCGCCCACAGTGGGCTGGGCCCTCCTCCATCAGTCATTACTTAAGAAAATCCTTGCAGGCTCACATGCAGCCTGATCTAATGGAGGCATTTTCTCAGTTGAGGTTCCCTCCTCTGAGATGACTCTATAGCTTGTGTCAAGTTAACATAAAACTAGTGAGACACACTCATCAAGAAGCTATTATAGACTAAAATGTAAATTTCCAGAGTCCTTTTGTTTGCTGGATCATAAAGCACAAGAATGAAGCCCTTGACGTCTTAGTGGTTAATAATATAGCAAAACAAAGGGAGTCATACATGAATGGAGATACATGTCTACACATGCATAGAATGTGACTAGGCAGGCATGGAGTTCAGAGTAATTAGAAGTGTTTCTGGGCTCTTGAAGGCTCCAGGGGCAAATGTGCTTGCTGCCAAGCCTGATGATGCGAGTGTAATTCTGGACTCAGATATTGATCCCCACTAGGTAGTCCCCAGCCTCCACAAGTGTGCTATATAGTTCATGGGCCTGCACGCATCATCATCATAATAATATATTAAGAAATTTTTAGGAAAAATATCCTCAATAAAGCTTTCATAAAGGACACTTAAGATCACATTGGAAAAGTTAAAAATTGAAACAGACTTTAAGTCAGGTTGCAAAAATGGGTGTTTGCTTTCCAAGTTTTTCTCCAGGTAAAATTTAATATTATGTCATAATAAAGCCGTAGGTTAATCGTTTTACATCTGGGAAGAGGATAAAGGGCAAATTAATTTCTTTTAAAACAGTATATGTATTTTCAGGAATAATTCTTTTTTGTTTTGTTATTTTGAGGAATGGGTGGGTGGGATCCTGTATCCCAAAGGTGAGGCTGGCCTTGAACTCCTGATCCTTTTGCCTCTGCTTCAAGTGCCCAGTAGGCCCAGGTGTTGGATATTTTTAACTAGACTTCAGCAAAAATGGACAGAAAATATAACTGACACGTATGTGAGACTCCAGCTGAGAGTGACTTCTGGGTTTTATTGTTTCCTGATGTTAATATAATGTATTTGGAGACTTTAGTGAAGACACAGACCTAGACAGGATCACAGAAGGCCACAGAGCAGCTGGAGACTTGGCCCAGCAGTAAAAAGCGCTTGCTACCCTTGCTGAAGATCCAGGTTCTGAGGTCAGTTCCCAGCACCCCCAACTCACAGCTGCCTGTAATTCTAGTTCCACGGGGATCTGATGCCTTCTTCTGGTCCCCATGGGTACTACATGCACACAGTGCACTTACACATTGTAGGCAAAATAGTTATATACATCAAAAAATAGATTTAAGGGAAAAAGGGAAGGAAAAAAAAAAGAATGCCATACATCCCATACAACTGAAATGCCTTTGCATCTGGTTTTTATTACTTTGTTGATCTGGAGTCTTGGTCTCTCTGTGTAGCCCAGGCTGGCCTTAAATTCTTGACCCACCTATCTCCGCCTCCCAAGTACTAGAATTACAGGTCCACATCACCCTATCTGGCGTACAATTTTAAAAATGGACTAGAAAAATGGTTTCAGACTGTATTTCCCAGAATGCTGATGCCTTCTGCTTCTCCCTAGAATATGCAGCATACTTTCTTTCAGGTTTTTTTTTTTAAACCACAATTGAATTTTGATGAAATGCCATCAGAGATCATAGTTCTTAATAAGCAGGGAGTTTGTACAGCATGCTGCTCACAAATTCTGGAACCTCCTTACTTCAGGATATATGTCATTCAATGAATTTGTCTTATTAAAAACAGCCTTAGCAGCTTTGTTAGATGCTCAGTGGTTTCACAAAAATGCAGAGCTAACTTTTTTTTTTAAAGGGCCTGATGGAGCTGAAGCAGATGTACAGCAGGGCTGTTAGGAATTCAGTGCTGGCGTGAGTTTTACACATGGGAGCTAAGAGGAAAGTGGGATTCTGCTGAAGACAATGGCTTTCTAATTTTAAAAATAGCTGGAGAATGTCTGTACATTCGGCTCTTTTTTCTAGTTAGAAAGATGTGAATAACTGGTGTCACTTGGCAGTGACAAAATAGAAGGGTCGTTCTTGTTGAGGGTCTCACCTGTTGTCCCAGGTTGTCCCAGAACTTATATATAGCCCAGGCTGGCCTCAGATTTAAGGCAGTCCTCTTGCCTCCGCCTCCCAAGTGCTGGGATTACAGGTGTGAGTGGCCACACCCAGCTTCCTCTTTCTGTATTTGCTCAGGTGTATCCAGGCTTGAATGTTTTCCATCACCCACTTTGCAGTTAAGATCCACTAGCCTTCTTAATAAGTAATTAGAAGACATTAAGAAGCTCTAATGAAGCAAGTTGGTCCTGAAATGGCACACCTCTAGTATGTTATGTCTTTGGGTTTCAGTGACTTCAGGCTTCAGACTCCTTTCTGATAAGTGTTTACTAAGATAAAAACCTACACTCTATAACTGGTTTGAGGGATCACTATCCTGAAGTGCCTCGGACCAACAATTGTGAAATTCAGGACATTGCACAGCTAAAGAAGTCTGTGCTTGACAGGCAAAGAACCTCTGTATCTTGCAATGCCTTTATCCATGGTAGCATTTTAATATTTGTCTATACTTCAAAGGGGAAATATGGGAAATGAATTTTTCTGTTATTTTTATTTGAAGAAACAACTTCAGATAATTAGTGTTAGGAAGTGTTGTGGAATGGGCAATGATTGTTACTGGCAGGGCCACCCTCCATCTTGGGCTGCATCTCATTTTATTTCAAGTAGTGGCCATGCCTATACTATATATGCAAGACAATGAGCTGTGAGAGTCAGTCAAAGATGAGTGTGACTCTATAGGAGCTACTAAAGATACTCGCTGTGACCAGAGGATACCAGTAAAGATATTTTAAAAGTGGAAAATAGCTTTTATTGACCATTTGCAGTAAGGTTGGAGCATTGACTTAGGTGGAAAATAAGGCAGATGCCCTGAGGGTGAAATATAAGTATTATCCAATTTCATGGAAAGGGGAATCGTAGAATCTCCATTTCTGGAAATGTTTTCAAACAACACAAGTCTTTTGGGAGCAGTGTTGAAGTTCAGTCCTGCCCAGAGGCAGAAAGATCAGCTGGATTATGCCCCTGTGTTCTTTTGAGTCACTGAAGGAACCCTCGAAAGCAGTAAGCATTCTTTACTCTGTCGGCTGATACTGTTGTTTGCTAGCCATTCATTTGAAAGTTGTTTTTTGTGGGTATATTAGTGTCGAATTTGAATCTGGAGTCAATGGTTTAAGTTCTGTGTATTGTATATGCCTGAATCTGTGATCAGTGATGAAACGCCTCTAAATGCATGTTGGTCTTTATTTTGTTTTAATTGTGTGTGTGTGTGTGTGTGTGTGTGTGTGTGTGTGTTTGCGATAGGGAGGTATAAGGGGAGAGGGTGATGAATATAGATGTGTGAGCTGTGGCATATCACTTTCTCTTATTCCTTTAAGATGATCTTTTACTGAAACTGGAGCTAGGCTGGTAGCTCCAGAAATTCTCCTGACTCTGTACCCCTTCTCCATTGCTGGGGTTCCGGGTACACATGACCACATCCAGCTATTTACACAGGTCCACACGCTCATACATCAAGCACGCTGTCTACCTATTAAGCCATCTCTCCAGCTCAGCTAAGTCTTTTGTTATATAGAAAGTACCTGCTTCCTTGCAAAGTTTCAATGCCATTAATCATCTGATAAATAATTCCAAAGCAATGAATATAAACATTGCAGGCTTCAAAGATGTATTATATCTGGTTTCTGCCGTCAGGGAACTTAGGGTACAGTGGAGTTAGAACATTCACAGATCATGTCCCTTGGAACACAGTCTGGGAAGTATTTTCTGTGTGTTTGATGATAATGACTATCTAGAGTATAGGTAGCGGTGCTTGTGTGGAAAGAGAGCAGCTAGGGAGGAGATAGCAGTGGCTATATGGAGGGAAGGTCAGTGCATACAAGAGCAGATGGTTGAGTTATCAGCAGTACTCAGCCAGGGATTGCATGTTGGAACAGTGAGAAAACCGGGAATCCCGGATTGTGAAAGGGGTGAGCTTTGCAGTGTTAGAGATGGCAGCATGCATAGCCTGGAGAATGTATAATGTGACTTGAGAGGGTCTGGGAGAGCCAATTCAGAGGTTTCCCTGCACACCGCTAGACTTGGAGGAGGGAAAGGGATTCGTATGAAATTTTTTTGTTTGTTTGTTTTTTTGTTTGTTTGTTTGTTTTTTTTTGTTTTTTTTTTTTTTTTGCTGTTGCTGTTTGATAAACCACATGGTTAATATGTTTGCCTGTTAGAACTCTGGATAAATCGTAGTTTCCATGTGAATTCATAACTGTAGGGAACTTGCACACTGCTGTTTTCCTCTCCGTTGAGTATGTTCCCAGCCTGATTTGCCTCTTTGGAGCTAATTCTCAAGCTTGATATTTTGTTCTTTCGTCTAGGTGTTTGCCTTTGATTATTGCTTTTGGTCCATGGACGAGTCGAACACAACAAAATATGCTGGTAAGTTGTGTTTCCTTTGGGCCTCTGCCCTCCTCCTCCTCCGTTATGTCTGCTTTCTCTGATTATTCTGGAGTTTTGTTTGCCCATGTGTCTCACACCCACACCCTCGTTCCAGTGGGTACGTTTGGAAAGCTGGTGATCTGGCTCTGCCAGGTTCTTGCTAAGCAGCCTTAGACCAGGTTTGAAAGCCTCAATACAAAGGTGTGTGGGATGTTGTGCACCTGTGACCCCAGCACAGAGGAGGCAGAGGCAAGAGGACTGCCCTTGTTCAAGGCCAGCTAACGCTGAGCTATATGGCTAGTATTAGGCCAGGCAATACTATGCAACAATACTCTGACTGCCCCCCATCCCCTTCCCCACCCCTGACCACCAAAATTTCAAAACCTCATTAGGTTTCTAGTTGCTCACCTCATAAGGATGTTGTTATCCTCAGGGATACCCACAGGTCAAGCCTAAACTTTACACGTTGTAACTGCTATAGAAAAGCTGAGATGAGACATGGACGGGCTACAGTGGTTAAGAGGGACATCATATAGATGGCACACGAACTGAGTGTATAATTATGTATAAATAAAAATATAATTAAGTCTAGAAGGGAAAAATGATAAGTATTGAGATTAGGTCACCTGATTTAGCCATTCACAAATGTATACATATATTAAAATGTGTATGTAACACCATACATACCAATTTTACTAGTTAATTTAAAAAAAAAAAAAAAAGGAGTAAGCTAAGCATATGGTTTAAGAGGCATGTAGGAGGTATCCAGACATGAAGTGTCATGGTGCACAGATCTGTGACCAGCTTTGACTCCTTGGGATCAGTGTCTAATTTCTCTGCACTTCACCCTGCTTCCTGTGAGGTGGAAGCGACTGCCCCTATGCACCTCGTCAGATGGGTGCTCCACAGGTTAACTGGGGACCAGAAATGGGACTGACAGAGGCCCTTGTAAACATTCGGGTTATTGTAGGGAGAATTCTGGACCCTGTGCTAGCAGTGATGACAGGAGATTTAAAAAGCCAGGCTATGAAGAAGAGACCAGTGGGGTAAAACATGGAAGCTTTTGGCACAGCCTTCTTAAGATGATGTGAAGAGTAGTCCATTCCACCCTTCCGTGTCCCTCAGCACCTCAGCCCATGTCGTCCATTACTGCCTACAGATAGCACTGTAGCCTCCTACGATGTAGCACTCAGGGCCCACAAACCTTCTTTTCAGTCAAGTACAACTTCATTGGATCCAGAAGGGAAAGTATCTGTGGAGTTTAGGATCTGATAGACACTATGATCAGAATTATAAAAAAAGATAAGAATGATGTTCAGTGTACTGATAGCTAACATTGATGTGCTTTTTGGTTGCACGTTTACTTCAAACACTATGTTGCAGTTAACCTTGAAGTAAAGTCTCTTGATCTATAGAACAGTGCATCTTTACAATGCTGGGGTGATGGGTAGGTTTTACTTATTCTGCAAGATACCATCATTATTACACAACTGTTATGATACTCTTAACAAAAGGTAAGATTTGTAGTTGCTGTTCTTCCGGGTGTTTGACTGTTAGACGAAATCTGCATAGAAAATTCATTACCTGTAGATGAGATTTTTGGTAAAAGAGTCAGCAAATCTTAACTATAAGTAGAAACATTAGATGGAAACATTCTCTGTTGAGAAGTAAGTGACATGGGGAGAGGGGAGCACAGATTTCCTGAAACCAACCTATTTGTCAGGCTCCGTGAATAATGAATGGCCTCATTGAGGCTCAGTCGGGGCTCTCAAAGTGGCTCTCAGAACTGGGGTCTGGCAAGCCAAGTGGGAGAGCCAAAGATGCCAGGGCCCTCAAGTGTCATGTGCTGATTAAATCCTCAATGAAGTTTTGCTGTTTATTAAAAGCTATTGCAAGATGCTCTGCCCTTTGGCTTTTCAGCCTGGAACTCTTAAGTTCCCTGGAATTGATAATGGCACTTCAGAGCTTGGAGAAGCACATAAAGAATGTGAGCTTTTATATCAGACAGTGGGGTTCTAATTCTTGGCCCCCACCTTTGTATTGTGTGTTTCTGAATCCTTTTACCCAGTACTTGTCCTATAAACTGTATTCTCATCTGTCTCCCTGTCTCACTGTGACAGTGGCTAGCATCAGGAGGCTGGCAAGAAAATGCCCTGGCCAGGGATTTATGGCACCTGGTTTTGCTACAAGCTGCTAGGCTTTGGTGAGATGAAGATAACCTTTTTCCTCATCTGTGGACAGGATGAGGTAAAGGAGGAGCTGCAGACATGCCTCCCATAAAGCTGAATCATCCATTTTGTGCGGGCGGCACAGCTGTGGCGTCTTCTCAGAGGCAAATCAAAGGCCGATTTGTTCAGCCGTTTGCATTGCATGGAAGTGTGCTTTGGAGCATTGTGCACTGGAAATTTCGCTTCTTCCTTTTACTCTCTTGCTTAGATTGGTATGTTAATGTTTGGCAGGTATTTTTGAGTTGGAAGCAAAAGTCTTTGTGGTAGGGACTAAGTGGGGAAACAAGGCGGCAGAGTTAGAGATGTCAAACACGGTCTCGGCATACACCCATGAGTTCCCCCAAGCTTAGCATGCAACCACATATGAATCTCATTCAGCGATTATAAAGTGACTGTATTAGAGTCAATAGTGATGCATTTGAGCTATCTTAGTAAAGGATTATATCGTGCTAATGGTAATTAAGATCTTCTTGGTAAGGAGTCAATACATTAAATATATCACTTCCTAAGGTGAACTCTGTAGAAAAGTAATGTCCAACTGTTTTGTTGTTTATATCCTGCCTGTTTATCTTTACATCTTAGTGCAGATATGAAGAGCACCCTGGGGGCTGGAGAGATGGCTTATTGGTTAAGAACACTTGCTGCTCTGCCAGAGGACACACATTTGGTTCCCAGCACCCACATGTGGCTCACAATCTCCTGTGACTCCAGCTCCAGAGGATCTGATGGTCTCTTCTGGCCTCACACACATGTGGCATACACAGACACATAACATAAATAAAAATAAAACAAATATTTTTTAAAGGAAAGAAAGAATAGCAGTCTGATTGCGGGTCAGTGTGGATAATATTCCTTAGCCTGGGAGATTCTGAATGTTGGCCCAAAAATTATGGAGTCTTTCTTGCCATATGGTGTGATGCTCAAATTTGCTGAAGCCATGTGTTCTTGGGCATTTGCTGATACCTCACAACCTGGATGGGATGATGTCCAGCTGACTCCCACGCTCCTTACGTTTGTTCATACTGTGTGAGGATGGAAGAGCACCTTCAGGCCAGGTTAGAACCAAGTTGTCAGCAGAATGGCACAATATGGATTTGTCTTAACATATGTAGGCCTAACTATTTGACCACTGAAGTGTTCTCCTAGTAACTCCTTAGAAAAAGCACAGGCTCTTGGAGTTAGACATCTTGGGATCGAATGGTGGGCAATTGTGATAGTACTTCATTATTTTAATCTGAATTATTTACATCTAGTGTCTACCCCACCCCCGCTCCTTTTTTAAATTTTGGGACAGGGTCTCATGTATCTGGGCTGACTGTGTTTGAAGCTAAGGATGACCTTGAATTTTTAATTATCTTGCCTTCACTTCCAAATGCTGGGGCAGTAACCACAAACCTCTATGACAGGCTTAGCCTGTACTGGTGCTGAGGCCCAGGCCTTTGTGCACACTAGACATACTGGACTGACTCAGCCACAGCCCTGCCACCAAATGTCCATTTTAAATCCTCCTCCACCCTGCCTTTTCATGCTTTTCTCTTTCTGACCACATCTATTTCTTAGAGTATTTGCTGGCGCCCAGAAACATTACTTAGCATAGTTGTGTTTGGATGGGGCATATAGCAATAACTGTGATTATAAAATACAGTTCATTTGCTGCCTTCCCAGCATGGTGCTAAGCCTTTTTCATGTGGGAGGGGATGTAATAACAAGAACATACAATTCAATAGGAAATACTATTGTCGAATTTTTGCAGATGAGAAAACAGAGGTTGAGGAAGGTCCTGCTACCTTTTGGAGGTGAAAGTAGTGACCAGTGTAGACTGAGTCAAAACCAGTGGAGCATGTGAGTGATGACTTGTGGGTTCCACACCTGTCCTGAATGTTTCTCTTCTCCCTCAACCCCAGAGAGGTTTTGTTAAGTCCTGGTGCAGAGCTCAGCTGCGAGTGCTAATAATCGCATCCTCCCTCCAGGCAAGTGCTGCCCATGTGCTTGGCTAAGCTTGAACATTTCCCCTAAGAGCTGTGAACACCGTAGCCATGAGTTCTAGAAGTGACAGTAGACCCAAGTCTGCTACCTTATTGGAGAGAGCTATTGTAAAATGCTTTCAGAGTCAAGGACACTTCTTTGTCAGCAGCAGAGTATGCGGAGTCAGGCTTCCCAGCCAAGCTAGCTTTATTTTTCTTCATCCTTGGCACCAGTGCCCAGATAGGAGTTTTCTTGCCCCCTCCCTGTGAGTCAGCCACTTTATACAGCAACAAAAAAGGAGCCCAGCTCATGCTCAGCCCTAGCACTGTCCCCAGACTGGAAACATTGTCTGGGTAAGTCACTCCCTGCTTTGGACAAGTGACACTTCCCCAGCCTGCAATGCTGATAGCACTTGGAAGCCACCGTGGAAAGTGGCCTATGGTTTACTTTCGGCTCATGGCCCAGTTCTCAAGTTCCCTTTACCAGGTCCCTTCATGGTAAACTTCTGAAGTTGGATTAAGAATTAAATTCTTCACCCCCAAGTCAGACCTTAAAGTCTTTGTTCCTTTATCTGAACTGTAGTGTGGGTTCATTTAACTTAAATATGGCCTGAAGTCTCTGAATGTGAGAAATTTTGTGAGCTACACTTCTCACACCAAAGGCCTTTGAGGAAGAAATTTACTCAAACATCATCCAAATAAGGCCTTTTCTCCCTTTGAGGTATGCAAGTAAGACCTGTCCGTTCTTGCACCATCCAGGTGCTCTGATTTGGAGCTGGGCCTCTGCCAGGTCCAGACTCATCAAAATTACTGTGGCTGTCAGCCCTGTGTGGAGGGAAAGTACCTTGATAGAGAAAAAAGCCCAGGAATTGCTGCTTACAGATGCACACCCAAGCTCCCCTGACTCCCAACTCCAGAGAGAAAGGAGATGAAGAAAAGAAGGGGCCTTGAGAGATGAATTAGATTTGGGGTTGTGTTTAGGGAACCTGAGGCCCGAGCTCTGGAGTCCCCAGTTCATAACTGACCAGCCCCATTGCTCTGGACCTGACAAAGACCACATATAATGGCAGAATTGTAAGGTGGAAGAAAACCTCTTACCTTAAGGCAAGACAAAAGGTGGGACAAACTGGGATTCCAAATCCTCTTCAAGAATCCCCTGATAATCCAAGGACCTCCCCCTTTAGGTTCTTACCCCCCCAAAAGATTCTACCATATTCTACCATATTCCACTAGTACTACCCTGGACAACAATCTTTAACATGTGGGCCTTTGGGGACACTGAAGATCTCAGATATAGCATTACATTGCTGTTCCGATCTTAGATGGTTTTCCATGGAGGAGATTCAGTTTGTGTGTTAAGTGTGCTGTGCCCCACCTAGGAGTTTTGTTGACTATGGTGTGTCCATGTGTTTTCTTTTTAAAACGTGGTTTATAAACAGTGTGGCTCATACCCTCTTTTTTCTTCCACTTTCTAGGCCCCAGCCCATCCTGTTCTGTCCTGTGCCTATTCAGGGGCAGATGTTGGGCCCAAGACTGCAGCTGTCTTCTCTTTCTTCCCAGTTCTATCCTTTAGTGCTTTCCACCAGGACCCTATCCAAAGACAGTTGTGTAGGGTCCTTGCATGGTGACCGGGAGGCCACTGCTGCTGTTTCCAAGGGGTCAGGTGATGCCCCCATATGGAGATCTAGCTGACCATTCAGAGATCTGTGACTCAGGGTTAGGTGACTCAGACTGTGACTCTGCTTGAAGAAATCCCACACAAAGGCTTCTGTTACTGTTCTGACATTGTGTTACAGGTTTCACTGGGCATGTCTGTGTTTTATGACTTGTCTACATGGTTATAGGAGGTCTGATTATAAACCCTGAAGGAAATTGGCATCATTGTCATGCTTATTAACAGTGAGGTCAGATGAGGCATGAGCTGACGTCTCCAGAGACACCTCCTCCCTGGCACTGATTCTGCTAAGAATTCGCAGGCCTCTTGGGTTTGGCAGTTTTGTGGCTTTGCTCTGTTGGTCTAGGTTGGGAATAAATACCCATAGATCCTCCTGTTTCCCACAGGACTTCTGAACTTCCCTGTAGGCTTTCCCCTAGAAAAACAGCTCTCCATTCTGCTTAAGTGTAAACTGTAAACTGTAATTGGGAAACATTCAGGGTGGGGATAGTACATCTTTTATGAGATCTGCACAGGCAGGGTTTGAATTCCCTGGTTCCCACCATGTAGCATAAACAGCTGCCTGCTTCTTTTTTTTTCTTTAATACACCAAGGTTCAAAAAGCAGTAGGTAAGTCATTTTTTCCTATGCTAAGAGAGGCTGTTCAGTTCAAAAAATATGTAAGTAAACAAAACAAAATCTTTAAAAAAAAAAAAAAAAAAAAAAAAAAAAAAAAAAAAAAAAAAGCCTCCCAGCTGGGGATGTAACTGAGTGGTAGAGCACCAATCATGTGCAAGATTCTGCATTCATTCCCCAGTACTGCGGGGGGGGGGGGGGGGGGGGGGGGGGGGCGCGGGCTTCATTTGTCTGAGTTCCTGTGGGTCTTATGTTCTAAGGCAGTGTGAAGTGATGCCACCCTGTGCTGCCTGCAGAGGCTGATGTTGATAAGGGTGGGGCTGAACCCCAGATACAAGCACTTTGGAGATTTGGCTAACAGTTTGGATCTTGGCCCTTCCACTTCCTGTGATGGTGGTTCCCTGAAGGTTACTGAACAATAGGATTGGTTGAGCATAGCTGCAGCCCCGAACTCATATGTTCACACAGCTCCAGGGTGGAAAAATAATGAGACGTCTATAAAATTGGTCCCAGTCACTGTTTTACTGCTGTTTTTCATTATATGGTATTTTCCCCTGCAACCTTTTATCCTAATGTCACAAAGGATGAGAACTAGTTTACCTATACTAAATTGTGATGTTCTGTTTTCTTCTTATTACCCCGGGTATGTGTATGTGAGTATACACACACATGCATAGGCACAGAGACACATACACATACAGAGAGACATGCACACACAAACACACACATGCATAGGCACAGACACACACACACATACAGAGAGACATGCACGCACATGCAAGCACACAGACACACACACAGACACACACATGCACACACCTCCCATTACTCATTCTTTTTTTTTTTTTTTTTTAAGATTTATTATGTACAGTTTCTACCTGCATGTCTATCTCCCGGCTAGAAGAGGGCACCAGATCTCATTAAGGATGGTTGTGAGCCACCATATGGTTGCTGGGAATTGAACTCAGGACCTCTGGAAGAACAGCCAGTGCTCTTAACCGCTGAGCCATCTCTCCAGCCCCCCACCACTCATTTTGAAATGTGAGAAACACTCCCTCTTACATTATCAGTGCACTTCACCGGGGGACCACGAGGAAAGCAGAAAACAGTGGCAGTGGATGATTCCTGTCTAAGGACTGTCTTACTGTCTGTTTTCTCACCCTCAAACCTAGAGTGCCTCACAGAAGCCTTGCAAAGGTGGAAGGAAACACGAGTAACTGGTGGCTTCCTTCTATATACCAAACTAATGATATGATAATACTCATTATTAAAAAAAAAAATGACTAAACTACATCGCAGGTTTTACTGACTAGGCACTGTGGTAGGTGCCTCTAACCCATCTGGACATCAGCACTTCCCAAAGTCACTCAGCTGGTAAGAGGTCATGCTCACACCTTTAAAAAAAAAAAAAATGAGTGGATGCTTGTATATTATGGATGTGGAAACTGGGGGGGGGGGGGGGACATATAGGAAAGAGAAAGAATTGGGCATTACACATTTTTTTAGTACTGGGTAGTGGTGGTGTGTGCCTTTAGTCCCAGCACTTAGAAGGTAGAGGCAGGCAGACCTCTGAGTTCAAGGCCAGCCTGCTCTACAGGGTAAGTTCCAGGACAGCCAGGGCTACACAGAGAACCCCTGTCTTGGGGAGAAAAACATTTTTTATTACATTGTATATGTGTGCCATGTTGCTGTCAGAAGATAGCCTGTATGAGTCCTTTCTCTCCACCATGCGGGTCCCAGGGGTCAGTCAGGTCATTGGATAGTAAGATGCTCTGTTGTTACCTGCTGGGCTGTTGTCAAGGTTTCTCACTACTGCCCCCAAGTGGCCTTTTTAAAAAAAATACTTGAATATGAAGTATCAAAATGTTTCGTGACAGAGTGGGGAGAGATGTTTGCAACATGTATGATAGGCCAGCATTGATGTCTTTAACCTGCTGTGAAAAAAGAAACAAGAGAAACACCACCTGGCTGATAAAGCAACGAGGGTCTCAATCAGTCCATTTACTAAGAAAGAATGGGAAAGTAGCCAAAACGGGGCTTTGTGCCCTCTTGACGTAGTCAGAATGGAGAAGATGGACAGCAGTGTGGGGTGTCGGAGAGGCCAGCTGTTTCATTTAGGGGATCCCTGCAGTTATCCCCTGACCTCTCCTCATGTGCGCATCACACGTGCCTGTGCATGTACACACAAAAAAATTGTTGAAAACTTAATATTAAATAAAATGCTTAAAGAGTCTGTGGATGAGGGAAATAGTCCCTTTTTGTCTTCCAAAGAGTTTCCTTTGGGATATGAAGTCTTAATAAAATGTATTCCAGTCTCTCTAGGAATCTAGTAAATTTGTGAGAAGACAAACTTCACAGTAGTTCTGTTTTGCTCTTTCCTGAGTTTGTCTTGGCACAGTTATTTAGGATAGATGAGGAAAAGCTAAAATATCTGCCTTACGTGTCTATATATGTATACACACATATGAACATATGTACGTGCATATACATATATATTCTATTGTTTTTCAAACTTCTCATTTATCAGTTATGAATAAAACTTTATTAAACATGACAAGCCATGGGGCTGGGGGATGGCTCAAGAAGTAAAGGAGCTTGCTGCCAAGCCTGCTGACCTGAGTTCAGTTCCTGGAATGCACATGTTGGAAGGGGAGAGAATTGCCTCCCTTGACCTCCACACATGCATCCACCTTTACACACAAATAAGTAAATGTAAATATGACAAGCTTGGGTTATATTCTGTCATCAAGTCTATTAGCATAAAAAACTCTACTGTCTTCTAAAATTATATGAATATATTTAGTGGAACTAAGACTAGGTAATATTTTCCATGCACATTTATTGTTATGACGCCTAGAAAATTACTGCATCAGTAAAGAAGTAATTTCTATTTTTTTAATTTAATTTATTATCATGTTGTGATGTATGCCTTTAATGTGCCAGCGAGCACATTTGGAGGCCTGAAGTTGGTTTACTATTTCCAGCCTTACATGAGTTGTGGGGACTGAACTCAGGTCACCAGCCTTGTGCATCAACCCTTACCCACTGAGCTATCTCCCCAGTCTGATTTCTAAGTTTTTAAATAAAAATTACTCAAATAGCTCATACATATTCTACTAACCTGTCTATTCATACCCATCTGACTTATTTGCTAGAGGCTGACTCTCATCCTTTGGGACTTAATGAAACGTCAGACTTTGACCAGAGTATAAATGGAAACAATTAATTAGTCCTTTTTAAGTGTGAAAAGCAATCTTTCAGTAACTTAATTGTCACTGATTAGGAAAAAAAAACCTCTGTTAGAAATATATGTCTTGGGCTGGAGAGATGGCTCAGCAGTTAAGAGCACTGACTACTCTTCCAGAGCTCCTGCGTTCAGTTCCCAGCAACCACATGGTGCCTCACAACCATCTGTAATGAGCTCTGGTGTCCTCTTCTGGCCAGTAGGCAGAACACTCTATAATAAATAAGTAAATCTTTTCATAAGGAGGAAAAAGAAAGAAAAGAAATACATGAGTCTGAGAGCAGCTGTATCCACCCAGGAACAACTCAGAAAATATGAAGGCCTGCTTCATGCCTATGCTCAGCAGAATTGCAGCAGGTCCTTCATCATAGCCTGATAGTTGAAGCCAGAATGACGGGTGGACGGACGGACGGACGGACAGACAGACAGACAGATAAATGAATGGATGGATGGATGGATGGATGGATGGATGGATGGATGGATGGATGGATGGATGGCAGGCTTTCCTGTGAAGCAGAAATTTTGAAGGACTGTCATACCTTGTCTTGGCAAAGTTTAACAGTTGCCTTCTTTTGTGTCCTGCTTGTACCCATCATCCTTTTTTAAAGTAAATTGATGCCATCAGGAGCAAAGGTGTCTCACTATCATGAAAAGTTTTATGCTATTAAAATATCTTAAATGCCAGGTTCTGTAAGTCTCTGAAGTGTTTCAAGACCACCTATCTAAAATACATCTGCTTAATCTTGAAAACATGTCTAACATGACTACCAGTTTGATTGTTATAGATGACTAAGTATTAACCTGTATTTCTTAATTAGTCTAAATAGTTTATAATAATAGCTCTTAAGGACTAGAACTATACATTACATTGTTAAATGATCCGCATAGGTATATACCTTAAACAAGAGTAGAAACATATATACAGTATGTTAAGACAAAAATAACCTTAATTTTTTATCAAATACAAAAATCCATATTTGAAGTTATTTTTTAGTTTGAAAGTAGACTCAATAATCCACCCTTTTATCCTATGAGATTCTGTCCTCTCTTTTTTATCTTTTTAGAAAAATATCCCTGAATCTAATTCCTTTGTTTAGTTGTTTTTCCCCTAGCCATGACCAGTAGAAACTTGCAGCCAAACCCCCCCCCCAAGCAATGACAAGCATCTATAACCCAGAGAATGATCAAAAACCACCCATTCCACCTCTCGGGAATATGGATGTGGTGTTTTCTAAACGGCTTCCTATCATCTTGGGGCAATAGCATCTTTACGATACCCTGAGAAAACTGGAATAATGATCAAGTCTTGGGAGAGTTGCCTGTATTGTCTTTTGTTTGTCTGTGTGATAGGAAAGTGTAGAATTATCTGAAGTCCTGCCTGGAGGAGTCTGTGAAGCTAGATCATCTCAGCTACCAGCTTTGAAATTCTTCTGGATGCAGAATTTTGAGGAAACTGTAACAGAAGCATTCTGAGAGGCTAGATCACCTGGGCTACTTGTCTTCATTGGTATTAGGTCCTTTTTTCTCTCTGAAAACACAAAATTTTCAAAGTAACATATATAAATGTATAGATGTGTATATATGTATGTATATGTATATCTTCATTAACACACGTATGGAATGTGCAGTGTACACAAGTCAATTAAAGATAATTTTCTGTTCTATGTATGAGCAGGTAAAAGGTATCTGTCAACTTTATAAGTCAGTTTGGACTGTATAACCAACTATAATGTAAATCTCTACCCTTGTCATATGAAAGGATGGCATGTAATATTAAGTCATGAGGACTCTGTAGCCAACAAGATTTATCATATCTCATCCAGTCTCAGACCTGTTCTCATGTAGAGAGATCAACATATATGTCACCTATCCTATATTCTTTTTTGAACTTTTCCCTTGTGTCTGTAGCCAAGAGCGTCAGGAGGTCTCCACCAGTCAAATCTGACCTTGATTAACTTTGAAGGAATCCATAGCTTTTCATTTCCTGTGGAAACAAAAGCACAACCTCTCTCCCAATGCAACATATTTCCTGACTTTCATTCTGAAGCCAAGACATCATTAAAGTTTATAGGATGGTTTAATTCAGCAGTCTTTTGTGCAACCTGATGTCTATCAGCAGATGCCGTTTTCTGTTCATTAGCATTCAAAAAATTTAAAATTAACAAATCATCATATAAGGTTCAAACACTCTGTGTTACAACATTTCCCAACCTTAGGTGACTTATTCTTTTCATATTACTTTACTCTCTCACTGAAGACTTTACTATTATTTTTAAACTATGTTTAATAACTATCTTTACTCATTTTATTTTCTTTCTTCAGCACCTAAGCACCTTTTTAAGCATAATGTACCTTTTTAGAATTTTTTGTGTCTGGACCTGGCATTCTGTGTGTCTGTAGCGTTCTCTGATTGTGTGAGCCAAATCTTAAAGGACTAGTTCATCTCCCATGCACATGGCACTAGCGGCTGGCTCAAACCTGCAAGCAACAGCCCAGAGGGAGGCCTCTGTATGCCATGAGCATTGGCAGTGGAACTGTGGAGTCTGTGGAACTAGGGAAGCCACGTCTGGCTCTTTGTCCAGAGCCTTTTAGCTTTCTCAGGCCCTATGTTTGGATATTTCAGCCCCACATTGGACACCATAGGTAGTAGTACTTCTTATCAGGACTGCCAGCCCACAAATCATGACACAGAGACTTATTAATTATGAAAGCTCATCTTAACTTAGGCTTGCTTCTAAATAGTTATAGTTTAAATTAACATTATTTTTAATCTTCATTCTTCCACACACTCATCTTCGTACTGCCTATTTTGCTTCCTTTACATCTGGCTGGCGACTCCACCTTTCTTCCTCCCAGAGTTCTCTCTCTGCCCAGAAGTCCCTCCTATACTCTCCTGCCTACCTATTGGCCATTTGACTTTTTATTACACCAATCACAGCCATATATCCTCACACAATGTACAAATACCCCCACAACAAATGTCCATCCTTGGCTCACTCACAAACTCACTCCTGTGATCACATTACCTCGTTCATGAAGACAGTAATCTACCTGGTCTTCACCTCTTGACACACTCTCTCTGGGAACTGAATTTCTAGCCAGTGAACATTGCTGGACATGTGTAAAGCCCTCCCACCTGTGTTGATTACCTTGCTTGTTGTTTGACCAGCCATTTGAGAGGGGAAATGTTTATTTTGGCTTGCATTTTGAGAGACTACATCCCATCATGGTGGGAAAGGCATAGTGACAGGAGGGGAGGGGTGCTGGTCACATTGTGTCTGAAGTCAGGGAGCTGAAACCAGTTCTGTGCACTGCATGCGCTGCTTGCTTCCTTTTTATTGCCCAGGAGATGATGCAGCCTGCACTGAAGGTGGGTCTTTCCTCCTCAGCTAAACTTCTAGGAATACCCTTATAAGTGCACCCAGAGGTGTTTCCATGGTGACTCTACATCCAATCAAATTGGTAGTGAAGATGAACCAATGCAGTAGTCTTGTTTCCAAACCCCCCCCCCATGTCAGAAGAATTAAGTTGTGAGTTATGACCAGATAGCTAGACCTCCTGTCCTACCTGTCTCCCACCCTTTTTGGTTGGTTAACTATCGTGGAAGAGCAAACAGGATTGCTATGGCACCTGCTTGAGCTGAGGAAGCTTTGGAATATGCTTGACTCTGGCTGAGGACCACAGCCAGGGAGAATGTAGAGTAAGCCTGAGCACAGCAGAACTTATGCTGCATTCTCCCTACACCAGACTTAGCTCCAGTCTAAGGCCTGACCTGTCCTTTGAAGCCCAGAGCACATATAAAATAAATAGATCCTAGGGTATATGAAGGAAGCCCAAGAGCCTTGTAGCAGACTGTGACTAAAGAGCAGTGTTTAGAGTGTGCCATAGACCATGGGACTGGCAGTACCTTGCTTTTGGAAGGCATGTGCACACACCCTTCACAACACACTGTGTGTTTAGAAAAGGCTGTTACAATTTTATTTGCTTTGAAAATCTGTGTGTTCTGCCAACGTGTTTTGAGAAAGCTGTATACTAAATGGTAGGTGTTAGGAATGGAGAAGTAAGACGATGTAAACTGGGAATCTATTTTCTGGTTCATTTTGCAAACTTTAACATCCCACTTTCTCCTTCTCTCTGTGAATATCTCATGAATTATAACGTATATGCCTTATATTATATTAGTTACTATGACATGACTTTTCCCTATTCGACATTGCTTCTTAATTATATAATTTTTGACACATAAGTATTTTTATGTTTTCATTTTTAAATGTATTCTTTTTCATTCTGAAATGTGTACATTTAAGGTATCCATTCCCATACTAATGCTGGGTATTTAACTTGAAAGCAGTTGATAGCATGATAAACAATACTTCCACACCGGTCAGGGACTTGTGGGGAAGTGCATCACTCAGGTGGATGCTCACAGTGGGTTCAAATGGAGGCTCATTCCCGTCGCTGTCAGGTTTTCCTTCAGAATGGCCACTGGTAATGATTCTCTCCACAGCGGTTTATAAATGATGTCTTTCTCTACAGCTCAGCAATATATGATGGTGCCAGAATTTCACTTTTTAACGGCTCAGTGGCTGAAGGGTCAGTTTTTGTCCTTGTTGGCAGTCTCGGGAGAGTCTTGTCTTGCAGTCTTGACATACAGCAAGGCTAAAATCCTATCCAACTTCCCATAAAAGAGAAACTCAAACCAGTAATATCTTGCAGTTTATTATTTTTGAATATGAGGAGATTTTCAAGTGTACTGAAGGACAAAATGATTAAGCTGACTCATTCTTTCAACACTTATTTATTAAGCATTTTATACAAGACACTAGGATTACAAAGATAAAAAGATTGTCATCTCTGACATCAGTACTTGCCAGAGCTTACAGTACCTAAGCTTGTAGAAGCTCTAAGAGCGAATGGTCTACAAACCACGGGAATGTGGAGTAAGGAATTGTAATGTAATGTTCTTCATTGTTGGGAAGTCAGTGTGAGGAAGAGCCTTGCCATCTTGAATTTCTCATAGACAGGTCATAGTTTACCCTGTCCCGCTCCACCTTCGTGTGGGTCATGGGAAAAGCCCCGGGAGCTGGGCTGTGGCAAGGGTTAAAGAGAGAATCTATCTGGGAACACAGATGGAGTGTACCTGTAAATCTACTGATGGCAACATATTAGTTACTTTTCCCATTGCTCTGGTCCATTGTACAGTCCACTGGTCAAACGGTTTACGGAAACATGTCTTTGGGCTCACAATTCTAGAGGGACTCCATCATGGCAGGAGAGCGTGGCGCGGAGCGTGAGGTCCCAGCCCACATCTTGTCAGCAGTCAGAGAGAAAAGAGCAGTGAATGATTATGCTTATCCCGCTTTCTCCTCTCTCCTCCATCCGGGATGGATGCCAGCTCATGGGATGTTAGTGTGCACGTTTAAGGTCCTCCCCATGTTAACTTAATCTAGATAATCCCGCAATGCCATGCCCAGAGGTTTGCTATCTAGGGGATTTTAGATCCTGTATTATTGACTACCAATCAGTGTTTACCATCACCCACTGCCACCAGTGAGCAGTGTCCCAGCACTTAATTGTGCAAAACTCCTTGCGTGGTGAAGTGAACTTAAGGAATTGTGTGTCATGGTTCTCACTCGTTGGAAACTGAATCCAGAGCGGAGGACATGACAGTTCTTGTTTAATAATATTTAGACAGAATTTCTAAGAAGAAAAGGAAACAAAATTTGACAGTGCTTGTATACAGTCCACTAACAGGAAGTAGAAACCTTAATTCCCAGAGAAATGTCAAAGAGGAAGCCGTATGGAAGCATGACTTTATCCAGCTATTCAGCTGTGGTTTAGGAGCAAAACTGATATTGCCAGCCAGGTGTGGTCATCCATGGCTGTAGTCTCAGCTACTGAGCAGGCTGGGGTAGGAGAGTCACTGAGGCTTGTGAATTTGAGAGCCTATCTGCCTGAAAATGTGTTTGTTAAGCTCTCCCATATAACTGTATAGTAAACATAGCGTAGACCTTTGAGGGGGGCAGGGAGGATGAGAGAAGGCTGTCACTTATACATCTGTTAGAGGGCCGGAGAGGTGGCTCATCTGTTAAGACCACTTGCTGCTCTTGCAGAAGACCCAGGTTCAGTTCCCAGAACTCACATGGTGACTCACAACTGTAGGTAACCTCAGTTCCAGGGGATCCAGTGCTCGCTTCTGGCCTCTGAGGGTACTACAGTGTGGTTTACATACATATATGCAAGCCAAGTGCTCATACACATAAAATAAAATAAATCTGTCTATTAAAAAAAAAAACATCTCAACACAAATTACCCTTTTTAAATTTTACTTGTAAGTATCAGGAGGTTAAGCAAATGTCTCAGCAGTTAGGAATGTTTGCTGCTCTTAGGACGATACATCATATGACTCACAGCTGCATGAAACTCCGGCTTCGGGGAGTCGGATCCCCACTTCTGGTTTGTGTAGGTAGCTATAGGGGCACATAATTTTATAAATCTTAAATGATTGTCTTGTTTTTTAGGTCAAGAAGTTGTTTTCAAGTGCCTCGGGGAAGGAATTCTTGAGAAAGCCTTTCAGGGATACAATGCTTGTATTTTTGCATATGGCCAGACAGGTAAGCTGTTACTTTTATTCCAGTCAATGATATGAAACAAGTGTTTGCAAGAATGTAGATCAGCGGATGAGCGCTTGCTTCATGCATGCAAAATCCTAACTTAATCCCTAGCACTTAAATAAAAATCATACAAAAATAAGTGGGTTTTTTTTCTTCTTTGTTTTTGTGTGTGGTACTAGGGATTGAACCCAAGACCTCCTGTATGCCAGGCATGAATTGTGTTCCACTGAGCTATACCCGTATCTTAAATATAATATCCTAATATTTAAAAGGCAGAGAGAACTTGAGAAACCCAGAAAAATTCTCCTAATGTTTTAGACTGAACTGACTCATGCTCTCAAAAGTATCCCACTTTTTGAAAATGCATCAGTCCTGATAATTGCCTAATTTCAGTGTTAATGAGTGTAGCTAGTTCCAACCCATTAAGTGTCATTTTCCTAAATTATAGTTTTAACCTGAATTTGAACTGGAAAACTCATCGCCAATTTCTCAGTATAAATGTTTTAGTAAAATCAATACAAAAATCTCTAGAATCCTCCCACTTCTGAGACTTCCACATGGATTAAAAAAAAAAAAAAAAAAAAAGATGATGGATTCTAAACCGAGGCAGCTGGAACGATTGGCCCAAATGGGTAGATCCAAAATACTGTTGTGATCCAGCTGTAATCACTCTGAGCAGCTCTTTCAAAGTAGAAGTAAATAGTAATTCTTAATAAGGCTTCTTCCTACTGCATCCCACATGAAGCCAGAAAGAGATTGCAGATAATGCAGTAGACGGTAAGTCCAACCATGACACACCATTTGTGTTGTCCCGAGTGCAGCTGGGATTTTTACTGAGTATGCAATCTTGTGTCCCAGTCAAACTTTATATCCAGAATGAAGAGAATGCCTCGTCTTGTAGAAAGTTTGCTATGTAGACATGTGGACTTCACTTTAATCACCAGAACCCATATAGAAAAACTGGGTGTGGTGACATGCACTTATAATCCTGTGCCTCAGAGGCAGAGGCAGACAGATTCCTGGAATTTGATAGCCAATCAGTCTTGTGAACCTCGCCAGAGAGAGACCTGGCCTCCAATACCAGGGATGGCAAAAAGGAATGAAAGACAAAGGTGACCTCTGCTCTCCACACCCACGGGCACTTGTGAACACATTTAAACACACACACCACTTGCCATGTTCCTAGTGGACATGTGGGACTTTAGCAGGCTTGCTCTCCAAGGGTGCATTGATAGTTACTGCATTCCAAGGCATTCATGCCTAATGGATTGTACCAACCTTTTGAAAATAGACCCGAGGTTCTGGTATAAAGGAGAGAAGTGAGAAGTGTAACTGAATAACCACTGTTCAGGGGTCTGGGTGTTAGATCAAGTTCACTCCATTTTTTCTGTATGGCTTTTACTGATGAGTGCCTTGTTACTGAAGTGTTCAGCTTGCTTTCTCTCTTGCCCTTCCATCTCTCTGCTTGTTCTTTTCCAGGCTCCGGAAAGTCCTTCTCTATGATGGGCCATGCTGAGCAGCTAGGCCTTATCCCAAGGCTCTGCTGTGCTCTGTTTAAAAGGATCTCTCTGGAGCAAAATGAGTCACAGACCTTTAAAGTGGAAGTATCATATATGGAAATTTATAATGAGAAGGTTCGGGACCTCCTGGACCCCAAGGGGTAAGTAGGTGCTTGAAAATGTACATCACCACATAAAAAGATGTTCTTATGACTAGTAAATTTGTTTATCACCAGGGTCAACAGGGGCTGGAGAGATGGTTTAGTGGTTAAGAACGCTGGCTGCTCTGCCAGAGGTCCCGGATTCTAGTCCCAGCACCCAAAAGATGGCTAACAATTATAATTCCAATCGCAAGGGATCTGTTGCCCTCTTCTGGCATCTGTGGGTACTACATACACATGGTACATAGACATGCACTCAATCGAAACACCCATAGACATAAAATAAAAATAAAATGAAATAATATGAATTATAGAGTTGAGTGATATGGTGCATGCCTGTAATGCCAGCACTTGGAGGCTGAAGCAGGATTACCAACTATTTGAGGCTGTCCTGGCTACATAATGAATTCCAGGCCAGAGTTATATAGTGAGACCCTGTCTCAAAGGAACAACAGAAAACTGTGTTACTAATTAATTACACATTCATAATGGAAAACAGCAATTGTAGGTAAATGATGGGGGCATTGCAGCCACTGCTCATTCCCTGGTTATGTGTTGGGAACATACAGTGAGCTCTTTAAGGGTCTTGACTGGCTTGAGCTCCCACCCCTCTGACTCCCCCACTCCCACCCCATTCTAAATGATCTGGGAGATGCCAGTTAAAACCAAACATCTATGTCTTTCAAAAACTAAGTGATGCTGGGTGTGGTGGTACACACCTTTAATCCCAGCACTGGGGAGGCAGAGACAGGCAGATCTCTACTGGAGCCAGCTTGGTCTACAGAGCAAGCAAGGTCCAGGACAGCCAAGACTGCACAGAGAGACCTTGTTTTGAAAAATCTAAATAAACCAAACAAACAAACAAAAAAAAAAAAAAACTAGGTGATAAAAGCCAGGTGAGTTTGAGTCTAGGCAAAAGTTTGCTTTGATTTAAGAGTAATAGTTGAAAAAATTTAGAATTTTCATATCTATCTTATGCACTGCAAAAAATGAAGGTGGCATTTAGACATAGCACTCCAAAATAACCCCAGTTAGCACCTGTGTGTGTCGCTCTGCTGTGTTTCAGATCCGTGCCTTATGTGGCTGTGCTCCTCGAGTGTTTTTAAATAACAGTCCCGTATCCTTAATTTCCCGTGTAGCTTGAGACCACTTTCTCCATCATTAAGTGCTTTTCATCTCTCTCAGTAGCTGTATATATAATATGTAACATCTCTGCCCACTTCCCACCCTTGTCTCAAATGAAAGCAAGCATTTTACCAATAATACTATAGACATCAAGAATGCTCCCCGCCCCGTCATCAAAAAGTGTGTGTTTACTTGAAAGAGTTACTAGCTGCTTATACAAAAGAACGTTTGTGAAGTACAAAGGATAATAAATCAGCCCCTGCCACTAGTCTCAGAAAATGGAAACTGACCAGTAGTTCTTAACCTTCCTATATGTCCCCCTCGACTCTTGCTCTGTTCCCCAGTGGTCCCCAAGGTAACTGCTACTGGGGATTTTATATTTACCATTCTCTTTATATATGGGATAGTTTTTTACTATTGTTTAATATCCATTGCATAATAAAGCACAGTATGTTCCGTTTCTCGTCACTTGCATGACGTCACATTTCCTCAGTATAGTCCTGCTCTGAGCGTTTATACACAGGCCTCCTGGCACATAGGTACCAGAGTTTCCAGACTGCAGTTAGGACTTCCAGTCCCAAGATAAGAAGGGGCCTGCTTCATTAAACAGAGCGCCAACAGTATGCAGGAATTCCAGATATCGGCATAAGGGCCCCTTCATAGTATGCTAGCTTTCTTCTTACTATTGAGCAGCAGTGCAGATCTGGTTGCTAAGGAGAAAGAGCCGGCTGCTGAGGTGTATACATGACAGTAGCTCTCTTGAAGATCAGATTGGTTGGTCTCTGACTCCAGCAGAGTTTCTATAGTTACCCTGAATTCTCATCCCTAAAAGTGAGGTTAAAAGGGATATCTGGAAAAATGCTTCAGAAATTTGGCCAAGACTTTCAGAAGCACCAGGGATTTCCCACATCCGAGAGAAGCCAAGCATTAACTCTTGGAAAGACGATTAAATACCCCGTACCATGAAAAGATGCCACCTACAGTGCAGGAAAAACCTAATGGCTTTAAGTTTTAAATCTCATGTCTGATAAAAGTCTAAAATGGGTCCCAAATCAGAGGTAACAATTGAAAATTCTTAGAGGGGTAGTGAGATGACTCATGGGACTTGCTGCTGGGCCCAACGACATGAATTTGATTTTAGGGCCTCATGTGGTGAAAGGGAGAACCCACTTCCCTCTGAAATCCATGTGTACCATCTCAGACACACACTCAAGCACACAGACACAGAGGCACACACACACAGAAACATACACACACACATAGAGACACACACACACAGAGAGAGACACGCACACACACATACTTGCACACAGACATATACAGAGGCACGTGTACACACAGAGAGACATACACACACATACACACACTCTGACATACACACATGCACACAGATATACACACACACAGATACACATGTATACAGACAGACATACATACAAACACACTCAGACACACACACACATTAATTAGAGCCCTCAAAATTGCCATCAGCAGAACTAGCTCTAAGATCAGGCGTTAGTGGCTATAATTGCGTTATTACCTAACCTTCTGTATAAAATTGCCAGCATATATATGGCCAACATAAATCAGTGAAACTTGAAAAGGTTAAAGCTAAAAATATTTTATTTTTGCTCAGTATTTGCTCAAAAATTTAACTTTAAGAGAGAGAAAAAAACCTGAAACCTGAAACTGGTGGGGAGGGAGGGGAAAAGATATGATCAAGTATTTTGTGTGGAATTTTCAAGAGAATAAATAAAAACATTATCAAAAAGAATGTAAGATGTTCTCGATGAAGAATGTCCAAGCTTCTCCATCTACTCATACAGGGAAGCCCAGCCTCAGTTTAGCTGTCCCGATTTTTCTCACGTTGAGAGGGAAACGGTTTAAAATAGTATCGATGTTTGAAATCAGAGTCGAATGCATTTCTCGTGTGGATTGCTACTTTGTTAGTTCATATAAGATGGCTAATAGAATACCTTCCAATCATTAAAAAAGACCCTTTAAAATTGTGGTCTGAATTTCCAAATGCTTAAGGGGAAAAAGCTTCTGAGTATGTAAGATTGATTCCCTGAATCTTTCTCCTCTTCCTTCAGGAGTAGGCAGTCTCTTAAAGTTCGGGAACATAAGGTCCTGGGGCCATATGTAGATGGTCTGTCACAGCTGGCTGTCACCAGCTTTGAGGTAAGAGTCATTTTTTAAAATGTAATTAAAGAAGAAAAAGCAGGAAGTCAGGATAGGTGATTTTTGTGTGGATATGCAATGGCATACTGATGCCATAGCATCAGATGTAGGGACCAGCACACCTAGGGAGAAATGTCCTTCGGTCACACTTATGACTCCTTCATTGAGAAGAGTTCCCAGTGAGGCCAGAAGATCCAGTGACCTCGGGTTCCTAAGTTCTTGCTTCTTTTGAAAGTGCATCTTGGTGTGTGGAGGGTTTCTTTCACAACATTCATTCAGCAGATGTTCTGTAAGAGCCCTCCATCTCTGTGGGCTGGGGATAAGTACACAAAGAAAGCAGATAAGTTCCCTGCTCTTGTAGAGCCACAGGAGGCAGATAGCAGGGGACAGACAGCCATGTCAGGGTGCCAGGCGCAGGAGAGTTGGAATTAAATGAAGTAACTATCATTCTTGAGTGTGTGTGGTGCTCTATAAGGGTCTGCTCTTCCTGAACATGCAGAGGAGAAAATAGTGTGTTAGCTGGGGCAGAGAAAGAGTAAGGCTCTGTGTGGGGAGGAGGCTCAGGCCGTGCTGTGTGGACAGGAGGCTGGGCGTTTCTGTGGAAAGGTATGGCTGCGGGATGGGTACCGTACTGAACACACCCTGGGGTGCAGGATGCACCTCCATGTTTCACACGGTGCTTTCTTGGTCTTGGCCTTTAGGACATCGAGTCATTGATGTCCGAGGGAAATAAGTCTCGAACGGTCGCTGCAACCAACATGAATGAAGAAAGTAGCCGCTCCCACGCCGTGTTCAACATCATCATCACACAGACGCTGTACGACCTGCAGTCCGGGGTGAGGGGCGAGGCAGAACCTTTCGTGGGGAGCTCAGAGTGTAAACAGGAAATGTTTCACGAGTGGGTTGAGGTTGAGAACTGTGTGTTGCCGGCTTGGCATTTGGGCTGCTTAAACCACCTGGGTTGCTAGGCCTTTCCTTCATACTGGCTTTTTTAATTGGATTTTTCAAGGCTGGGGAAATAGTTCAGTGGTAGAGTGCTTCCCTAACATGCACGAAGCCCTGGATTCTATTCTCCAGTGCTGTATAGAACCCAGAAGTCCAAGGCCACCCTCTACTTCTTGAGACTGAGAAAATAAAAATGATTTTGTGTGTAAATATCCTAACTAACATGATGACATCTTCATGCATCTCTTAAATATGTTTCTCTCTTACTAAAATTTCCCTAAAAACAATGAAGTCTACTTCATGGCTACTGCAGGATGTTACAAAAGAAAACACAACATTCTAAAAGGTAGAATTTGACCCAAATGCAAAGGAGCTTCGTGTGCTCCTGTTTCCTCTAAGGAGCATTAAACCTCTAGCTTCAGCTGCATTGGAAGTCTGGACTTCCCACTGCCTTGGATGTCTGGAAAACTTCCTCCCCAGCTGCAGAGAGACATGTTAGATTTCTGCGCTCTTTTAAATTTTGACTTAGAGACTCAGAAGATGGCTTAGTGGATTAAGCCCATGCCACACAAACATGGGGACCAGAGTTGGGATCCCCGTAACCCATGTCAAGTCATATGTGGAGGTGCACATCTGTAACCCCAGCACTTCTATAATGAAATGAAAGGAGAGAGCAGAGAGATGGGAGAGTCCCAGAAGCCTGTGGACCAGCTAGCCTGGACCACTGTGGCTAGCAAGGAGATCCTGCCTCAACAAGGTGGAATACAAATGTACGCTTATATACATGCAAAGTAAAAAAAAATGTAAAACATGCTTTTCTAGGAAGTGATTTACTGGCTGACATAACTGATTAATATCCTGAGCCCTTTATGGGGTTGTGGACCACAGTGTTGGAAAATATGTCATTATCTATGTGACTTTCCTCCGTGCTTTCTCTTTCTCTTATTTCTTACAATTAGAACTCAGGGGAGAAAGTCAGTAAGGTGAGCCTGGTAGACCTGGCGGGGAGCGAGAGAGTTTCGAAGACAGGAGCTGCGGGCGAGCGGCTGAAAGAAGGAAGCAACATTAACAAGTAAGGTGACTGGAGCGACCCGGGTGACTTTGGGTTTGTTTGCTTTGAGTTTGGGGGACTCACTGCGTTATGAGGATCCAGTGGTTCTAATGCAAGGTGCTTGTGTAGCTTTAGTAAGCCAGATGCAGACGAACAGCAGTCTGCCATTGTTCCAGTGTATGTATTGAAGTAAGCTGTGTGTATAGCCCCATCGTCTGCCAGGTAGGACAGTGCCTGTGTGTATCATGTGGATGGCTGGTCCTCAGCTCAGGTGGCTAAAGTGGTGGTTACTTTTACTGTCACTTTGACTATATGAAGGGAGGGGACAGTGGATGTGGCTCATAGTTAAAGTCCATTATGGCGGAAAGCATGGGGACAGGAGTAGTCCCCTGGCTGTGGCTATAGTTGGGGGCTCCCTTTGGGATGGGAGATCAGCAAGAAAAGAGTGGACCAGAGGCAGAATGCTGTCTCCGTCTTAAGGTTGTCCCCAGGGGTCCACCTCCTCAAGCTCCAACCTCCCAACACAGCACCGCCAGCTGGGGACCAAATCTTCAAGCACCTTCAAGCCCTATTAGGGGTTCAAATCAGGATTTTTCAGGTCTTATGGGACAACATGTAGTCTGATTCTGTACCTCCAGGCTTAGTAGATGTTGACAATCCATGGCTCACTGGAGGACCACATCCAACACTTGGCAGTGTACTGAGTTGCTAAGCTGGGATGCTGGTTAGGGCAGATGTGCTAACTGTGTTCGTGTCTCAGCATTTCTGACTGAGGATGACCTACCTGGAGCTAACTCCATTGGAAGTGAGGAACGGCCTGCAGTATGGTCTTGGGTGAACTTCAAGCCACAATGTTATAGGGCAGATGGTATCACAGAAAAGCCTACCTTAAATTCCTTTGTAAAACTGATGCTGTTTATATCTGAGTGGTGTAGATAAGTCTAATGGTTACTGGGTAAATACCACGCTGGAGCCTCCACTGTGTGTGTATGTCCATGTATATGTGTGTGTGTGTGTGTGGTGTGTGTGTGTCTGTATATGGGTGTATGTGTGTGTGAGTGTGTGTGTGTGTGTGTGTGTGTGTCTGTATATGGGTGCATGTGTGAGAGTGTGTGTGTGTGTGTGTGTGTGTGGTGTGTGTATGTCCATGTATATGTGTGTGTGTGTGTGTGGTGTGTGTGTGTCTGTATATGGGTGTATGTGTGAGCGTGTGTGTGAGTGTGTGTGTGTGTGTGGTGTGTGTATGTCCATGTATATGTGTGTGTGTGTGTGGTGTGTGTGTGTCTGTATATGGGTGTATGTGTGTGTGAGTGTGTGTGTGTGTGTGTGTGTGTGTGTGTTGGGAGTTTCCCAGAGAAACAAGAAGGAACCTAGGAAGGAAGAACTCAGTGTGCAGGATCCTGGTGGCTCCTGACATACAGGAGGAAAGAAGTCCTCTCCAAATTGAAAGGGTTTTATATTCAAAAGTATGCTTGAGGACCAGATTACCCAGGGTTCATCCAGCGTCCGCTGTTTAATAAGTGTGCGTGTCTTGGGGAGATGACTTATCCCTCTGCCTCATCATTTTCCTCACCTAAAAGGAGGGGGCTCAGCTGCCAAGACACTATGCCGTCGCGTACTTAGAACAATGGCTGGCGTGTGATTTGTACTGGACAAGTACTAGTTATATCAGTACTGCTTTTCTAATACACATAATTGCTAATACACATTTTTCCAAGTTCTACAGAAAATCGTTTATAGTTATCTCTTTCTGTTGATTAATTGTAATTTGAGGTCTCGCCTTGAACAGAATGTGACAAGCGGGAATATATTGAGGAGCATGATATGCAGGGTGACATTTTAGCATTATCCTGGTACAGAAAGAATGAGATGTGAAGCATCGCCCCCTTTCTCAGACCGGCCCAGCTGCACACACTGGGAAAGTCTCTCCCTTTTAGGAGTTCACCTGCCAGTCTTTCTATCTGGGGCTCTGATAAGGAGGGGCTTTGTTATATGCTTCAGGACAAGGCATCACAGGAAGCCCGGGTGGCCCTGCAGTTCTTCCCAAGAGCTCAGAAAATGATGGGAAAAAAGAGACAGGAGCATGGTGGGGTGTGTGCGTGTGTGTGTGTGTGTGCGCGCGCGCGCGCGCGTGTGTGTGCCTGCATGTGTGCGTACATGTGTCAGTGCATGTGTGTGCAGGTGACCTGGAAGAGTCCCCTGGAGTTGAAATTATAGGTAGTTGTGAGCCACCGTGTGGATGCTGGGAGTTCATCCCTGCTCCTCTGAAAGAGCAGCCAATGTCTTAAGCTCTGAGCCGTCTCTCCAGCCCTAACCCACTATCAGCATTGTAAGATGGATTTTGGGTCTTCATCTGGCTGATGAGCAAACCCAGGCAGACAGTAGTCAAGTAGTAAACCTGAGGCCACCAACCCCTGTGTGGTTCCTGGGCTTAACTGTGGGAAAGTTCCAGGGACTGTGTGTTGTTTGCCTAGATGAGTCTGATTCTTATGTTCTAGCATGGATACCAATGATGCCCCCTCGTATTTGGATACTAAGTTCTTTAGAAATCCCAACTGGATTGGACTGGATTGGACTGGATTGCACAGGGCCATGCAGTAACATTGTCTCCATCCCTAGCAGCTTTGGTATAATGACCTATGAGTTCTAGCATCCTACACTTTTCCTAGCTTATACACCAAGGTCCCTGATGGATGGAGTGTGTAGCTTCCTGCTGCTTTGTGAGGTGGGACCTCTGTTCTCTGTGTCCTCTGTAGCTTTCAGAATGCTTTCACGTGTGCTCGGCACAAAGCTGGTCATTTTGTGTCTGTTGATAAAACAGGTAGTTTAAAGACTCGTAGACTGATGTTTGGAAATGTCACATAAATGAAAGCCCGCCACACAGAAGTCATGCATGGGCTCTGTGCCATCTTTGTAGTGGATGCTGGAATGCAGAAAGACTTGAAATGCTGTGATAGTCAGCAGAATACCAAACAGCTCCACACCATCGATTTCAAAACCTGTGTGTATGTTACAAGGCAAAGGGATTCTGCAGGTGTATGTAATTAGGGTTGGGTCTTTGAGATGGAGCGATTATTCAAGCGGACCCTATGTGTCAAAGACTCCTTACAAATGAAGGCGGGATCCAGGTGGGCCGGAACTTTGTCTCTGCTTGGAGATGGAGGAAGGAATCGTGTCAGGAATGAGGGCGGCCTGTAGAATGTAGGAGAAAATAGAGCTTCCTAGAGCCTCCCCAAGGAATGCAGCACCTTGGCTTTTGTCCAGTGGTACGAAGTCTAGGTTTCTGACCTTCAGAGCTGTAAGATTATAAAGCTATGACATCTATAGTAATATGTGACAGCAGGTGACCACTCCTGAGGGAGTCTCTGGCTCAGGAGAGAAAGAGCATCACCACTCCAGAAGCAGAAGACACAGAAATTGTCTTGACTAGGCCAAATCAAGATCACTCCACTCTCATGATGGAGACTCTAAACTATTGATCTATGTTTCTACATTGATTATCTTTATTTACTCACATTATGGACATTTTCATATTTGTTATGGAGACTGTCCATGATCCCTCCAGGGATTCCATAGTGTATATAACAATACAAAATTCTAAAAGACTCTGAACTTCAAGATACACATGCACTCAAGGATCTCAGATGAGAGATTCAAACTTGTACTTTGCAGACCCATTTTAGCAAGTGTGTGATGATTTAGTACTGATAAAACACAGGCTGAGTAAGTTGCAACCCTGGTCTTGGGGGGTAGAGCGGGATTAGCTTTGGAGCTGATGTGTTGGTGCATAGATTGCCGTAGAAATATGCAAAGGACGATGGGAAGCTTGCAGAGGTGAGTGACAGCTGGGGAGAGGGGTCAAAACGGGCTTCATGGAGGAGACCCTATAATTTCCTGATTATCCAGACCAGCTATTTGACCTTCTTTGCTTTCCTCCTGCAAAACGTGACTAAGGAAGGTGTCAGTCATATGTACGTACTGTGAACATTAGCCAGCAGTTAATGGTGCTTAGGACAGTGGCTGCCACACAGGAAGCTGAGTGTGCAAATAACAATGTTTAATGAGATGAAACTGTTCATAGTTCCACAATGGCTTTCTAAGCCTCATGATCAGTGACAAGCTGAATGCTAAGCTAAAGAAATCACTGATGTGCTCCTAAATGCCCTCTCAGCCTCTCGGCCCAGCTTCTTCATACGCAGCATTAATAATCCTCTTACGCAGGCCTGTCAGGGTCTGCCTAATGGGCTGCCGATTCAGGGTTTCACCTCTCCCAAAGCTCTTAAGTACTTTAAAGTGCATGGTGCTCCTTCCATTTGAAGAATCAAGGCATCATGTGGGTACACTGCCCAGGAATGAGGGGGGTGTAGTTCATCTGTAAATGTTCTTCCTGGGGATCCAGGGTGAGACGTTGTTCATCAGAATGCCAGGCTGCAACTCTATCTGTCTGACAAAAGTGGATGGAGAAGCCATTTCTCCGACACTGGACTCTGGCTGTTCAGTTCATGGAGTGCCCTTCTTAAGGCTTCTAGGCTCTGACCATGGTTTCTTCACATTCTCATCCTTGGCTACTCCCTAGATGACAGTTGTGGCCACTTTCGGAATGTTACATCTAGTCTGGTCTCCATCTTTTCTGTAGTGGTGAAGTGTCTGCAAAGACACATCACCTTAGCTACTCAGGAGGCTGGGGTAGGAAGACACAAGCTGAAGACTTCTGTAGGCTACACAGTGAGCTAGCCTAGACATCTCAGTGAGGCCCTATCCTGAAAGAAAAAGAAATAGAAAAAGTCTCACCATGTACAAGGCCCCCAGTTCTGCCAAACTAAAACAAATAATAATAAGTTCATTAGCATTTCCAAAATTTGGCTTCACTCAAGAAATACTCAAATGTATTACTTGTATGATTAGGTCATACAGCTTTTTATAACTTACAAGCTTAATAATCTTTCCCTTTTTCCCTCTTGGATACTTTTCCTGGTTTATGTTCTTTTGTTACTGGAGAGCCTGGGCCACAAGCCAGCTACCCAGGAGTTTGAGCTTTCTCCTGACTGGCTGTCCTCTTAATGACGCTTCAGAATGACTGTTGCATGGTGTACATTGAGCTCCTTAGCTGCTTCCCGTGTAATTTGAAGAGGATTGGCTTCTGCGATTGTTCTCACTTGGTCATTATCAAGGTGGACAGAGTGAGTGGACTCTTTTCTCATCCCTCTGGGTTTCCCACTCAAAGGCAGATTCCCGGAATAATTGTTCAGCTCCTAAAGGGCTCTTCATTTTCAAGGCCCTCGTTTTCTTTGCAAAACTTGTCTTTATATTTAGTCTCTGTGTCTTTCACATCCTGCATCTTGATCCCATTCATTTCCCCGTCCCCTTGTATCGGCCCCCTTCCCTTACAACCTCCCCACCAAAATAAAATAAAATTTAATGAAAAATCCTGTTGTGGAAGCTGCAGCGTGACACAGGGGTCATCTTTGCAGAGTGTTTGACCACCATTGCACACAAGTCCTTAGCAGTTCCTGGACTAGATGCTCTGTTGGTGCTTATGAGCTGCTGCAACTGCCTTTCCACTCATTTTGAGCTTGTGTAAGAAAATCCCTCCAGCTTGCTTTTTGTCCAACATCATTTCCAAGCTATAAAATAAATATAAAATTAATAGCAAGAAATAAGTAATCAGAGAAGAAGAAATGCCCAATAAAATGATGTATAATATAAACACATTCCCTAAGAACACATTCCATTATCAAACTCCAAATTTCAACAATGCAGAAATCTACTTGCTGGGGAAGAATTCTGGTGATGAAAGCTTTAAGTTTTAGAAATAATAAGAAAATGGAAGTGCAGCCCAGACTCTTCCCTTCGTCCACTATATTTACTACTGCAACGTTTGTTCTGCCTTTGAGCCCTAGTTATTGTCTCAATTTTTTTTTTAAATGTATGTGTCTTTGTACCTGTACACATTCCTGTGAGTTCACTTGCCCACAGAGACCAGAAGAGGGCGCAGTTGTAAGTCTCCTGCGCTAGTGGGCTCTAGATTTCTATCTGGGGATTCTTTGCAGGAGCCCCAAGTGCTTAGCCATCAAGTGAACTCTCTTGACCCTATTTGGGTTTAAAAAAATAGGTAGGGTTTTAATTTTTCTACTGTTAAGTACCAAGGTTTGAGGAGAGACTATGGGTAGAATTCAAGTTGACCAGCTCATTCATCCCCAGTGCCACCAAAACTCAATGAAAACAAAGCCAGGGCTGTTTATAAAAGGTGTCCCAACCTAAGATTCTTCCTTCCCCTGCAGTCGGCCCCTCCCACTCCCATCCTGCTCATGAACTGAGATCTAAAAGATTAAGAGTTTCCTAACTGCAGACTAGGAGATAAGCAGAATTAAAAAGAGTTCTGGAATAAGTGCTTAACTTCTGATCTGACATTAAGCAACAGCTGCCATCCCTTGCTCTGACCCCTCTGCTGCCTTTGGCTGCCAGCTTGAGACAGAGCTCATTCAAATCACAACACAAGTAAAGCATCAAAGCACCTGCCAGTGTATTACAGAAAGCAGTGTATCAGATGGCCAGGGAAGCTTGTCAAATGCAGAGTCTGCCCTTCAGCAGGTTGGGGCGAGGCCCGAGACTCTGCATTTCTGACAAGTTCCCAAAGATGGTGATGGCTGAGGACCCAGGACTGGGCTTTGCTAATGATGAGGCTAGTCAGCTGAATGTGGACATCTTTGGGTACTGTAAGGTTTCAAAAGTGTGTGTGTGTGTGTGTGTGTGTGTGTGTGTGTGTGTGAGTGAGAGAGAGAGAGAGAGAGAGAGAGAGAGAGAGAGAGAGACCCTGAGAGACTTTGTCTGACTTAGTAGTTCTGGGGAGGCTTCTGCAATTTTTTTAAAAGTCCTAGCCGAGGCTGAGAACAGAGCCTGGAGCTGTGCTCTGTTCACGTAAGTCTTAGCTTTTGTGAAACTGTGTTAACCCTACACTGAATCCTGTCACTTTAAACACTGAGTTGTGGGGGTGCTCTATACGGTGCAAGCAGAGGTCAGAATGATCCAAATTTGATCTGAAGATTAAGTAATCCAGACTTTAATATTTGGGATGGATTAGTACTCTCTACTAGGACTCATAATTGCATGTTTTAAGGTTTTAAAATGTACATTTCATAAATTCTACAATTAAGCATAATATTTTCTTATAGAAATTCTAATTCATTGTTTTTTGTTAATGGGTTACTTTTTTCTTTGTTCTTGGATTCTGGGGAAATTATTGGAGGTGTCATCGATTGTCAACTTGGTTGCATATTTTATTCTCACTTTCTAAAATGATTGTTATTTTATAAAACAAAGCAAGCAAGGCTTAATTTTATTCCTTTTATGGCAGATCACTTACAACCCTGGGTTTGGTGATATCGTCACTTGCTGACCAGGCCGCTGGCAAAGGCAAAAATAAATTTGTGCCTTATCGAGATTCAGTTCTTACTTGGCTTCTTAAGGTAACTTGTTAACCTAGGGTTTTATTTTTATCTAAACCTTGCTGTTTCCGGTTTGAACGCTATGGAGGAAGCCTGCAGAGCTAACAAAGCACACACAATACTGTCATCCTGATTCTTAGTGATACACAACTTTGTGGGGAGTGTGAGGGTGGCCAAGCAGGTAAGATTGTTTGCTTGAGTATGCATGAGTACCTGAGTTCAAGTCCCCAGCACCCATGTGAAGAGTTGTGTGTGGAGATGGCTGGAGCTTATTGACCAATCAGCCTAGCTGAAACAGCTGGCTTCCAGTTCGGTGAAAGACACTTTTTCAAGGAACTAAAAGTGACAGAGAAAGACAGCCAACATCTTTCCTCTTCACGTACATGCCCATGCCCATACACCTGTACTCTCATGTGCCACACAACAGCATACATACACAAATTAACACTGTTTATTATTTTTATTGTTATAATATCCTTTGTCAGGAACTATTTATTGTTATAAATATAGACAAACCACGCTTCATCTTTTCATTAAAAAAATATGTGCAAAATACTAACACATTTTCACACTGCATTTTTTTTTTTTTCACAAAGAGCAAAGTCACATATTTCCTTTTGTCCCATCTGTCATGAAGTGGTCTTCAGTGAGGTGCTATCTGTAATTCTTTGCAGGACAATTTAGGAGGGAACAGCCAGACCTCCATGATAGCCACCATCAGCCCAGCAGCGGACAACTATGAAGAGACGCTGTCCACGCTGAGATACGCAGATCGGGCCAAGAGGATCGTGAACCACGCTGTGGTGAACGAGGACCCCAATGCCAAGGTCATCCGAGAGCTTCGAGAGGAAGTGGAGAAACTAAGAGAACAGCTCTCACAGGCTGAGGTAACATCAGTCTACGCTCTGCTCCTGTCCCTTGATGGGTGCGGGCACACTAGCTTACAGCCCTAGGTTATATCTGTGTGATTCAATATGTCAGTGTGTGCTGGCATTTGCTCCTGGCTACCATCGTGAAGGACATGTGACTCATGCCTTGGCAGCTTGCTGACAAGGAGGGAAGTGAGGTCATTTCTGTCACTACCTACTTGTTTGCCTCAGTCAGTCACGTGGCCCTTGAACTTCCAATGGGAAATCCTAAGAACAGTGTATGGTTTTTGTTTTTTTTTTTAAATTAACACCGTACATTGTTTCTGTGAGGCTTTCATAGATGTTGGGTATCCTTCCTTTAGTCTTGGAGATTGGGTCTTATTGATGGATAAGTTCCTAATTGGTTACTATAGCCACAGGATATTTATGGATGGCATTATGGATTTCTGTCTTAGTGACAAATCTGCGTAGATAACCTTTTTCCTACTTTGACATTTCAGAAATAAACTTTAGCATCTTCTTTCAATCTTTAAATAAAACACCCGTTATCCATTATAGCTTTTTCTTTAAAGAGGAACAACCACGTCTTCTTCCATCCACTTTGATTAGCAGAATTTCAGTGTCCACACTGACAGTTTGTGATTTAATTACTTCTGAAAGACTAATAATTACTTGCTGAGGGAAAACATAAGGATGCTGATATGTAGCCCATAACTATATACAACATTCATATAGATGCATTTGGAATGTGCAGAGCCCTGTGTGCAAACTCCAATACCATAAGCAAGGATACCATTATATATGTACTGTACATAGTGCTAAAAGGATTTTGAAAGCTGATGTCTCTGGTTTTATTTTTAAAGGCCATGAAGGCCCCTGAGCTGAAGGAGAAGCTTGAAGAGTCTGAGAAGCTGATAAAGGAGCTAACAGTGACATGGGAAGAGAAGCTGAGGAAAACGGAAGAGATCGCACAGGTGGGCTGATGAGTTAGCCTGAAACACTAAGGCCTCTGCTGTCCTCCGGACAGATGCCAGCCTCCTCCAACACCCTCCAGGGCCTCATTCTCTCTGCCGAGCTCATTTTAAAGCACCAGCTTTGAGTCTTTCTCCAGTCTGCATATGGTCGTGTGCTGCTGGAATATGCCATTGTATAAGCAAGGCTGGGGGATATGTCTTTCCCACTTTCTGCTCCTTTTATGAACAAAGGTCCACATTGTGATTCCGTGGTCTTTTTAGATCGCTTGGCAAAGCATGGCATTAAAAGCTCTGATGGTCAGAAAGTTTTAAGATGTACAATGCAATAGTTCTTCACCATTTGATTCTTTGTGCTTATTAGAAGATGCTGTATGAGCATTTAGTGAAATGGACTGGGTGACAAGGGGTAACAGCAGGCGTGTGTGTTTGGGATCATTGCATGCTGCATTTCATGGGCATTTTAATTCTGTTGACCCTGTCACAAGCTCTCGCCGCCACTTGTCTGTCATAAGAAGGTATGTCTTCACGAAAGGAGGGCTTCATTTCATTGGCTCTTGTGTTTCCAGCTACCTAGCACATTCTAGACCATTGCATAAGTTTTACATAGACAAGTGGACTCAAGAACCATTGTTACAGGCTTTCTACCTGTTCTTCCAACTCCATCTCCTACAGCTTTCCCCAATTGCTTGGAATTCTTGGCTGCTGGAATCATCCTTTATGCCCAGAATCCGACTGTGCTTTTCCTGTAGCCACTGTTCAAACAACTGACCATGCTTCTCGCTATGGAAATTCATTTAGTGCTCCAAGAATTATCTCACACATATTCTGAGCCCATCCTATTCGCTAAACCCATCCTGATTCCCCTCCTCAGAAGCCATGCAGCCCTTAGTAGCCCTCCACAGCACACTGCTATTCTTTTGCATTCTAATTATGTGGTCTTGTCTTTTTTCCCAGATTTGTAGCGTCTTGAAAGTTGGTACTGCTGTGTGATTCACCTTTGGTGCCCCATGACACTGTCATGTCCTGTAACTGCAGATGCTTAGCAAACTTAGTTGAGCTGAGAATGTGTCATCTGTCTGGCATTGTCCCAAGAAACAGTGACTTACTCTTTCCATGGATATATCTTGTGCCCAGAACAACAGAGTGTCTCTGCTTTTGTCTGTTTCTGTGACCAGGAGAGACAGCGGCAACTGGAGAGCATGGGGATCTCCCTGGAGACCTCCGGGATCAAAGTTGGGGATGACAAGTGTTACCTCGTCAACCTGAACGCAGACCCCGCCCTCAATGAGCTCCTGGTTTACTATTTAAAGGTGAGAGGGCGTGTGACCAATCACAGACCTCTGCAATCCTGTAGCATCTCAACCGAACCGAGATGCCTGCCCCGTGATTTTGTTTTCTGTACCTAGCTTCACCCCGAGTAGAAGACCATAGATGGTACAGTCCCTCATCAACTGATCGTACATCAACTTCTGTTTCACCTGATGTCCTTGAGTACAGGCTACAGAGGAACGTAAATGGGCAGCTTAGGGTACACCTTTTGGAAGAGGCTTCAAATATAATATGGCAGATGTCTGGGGTCCAAGAGATTCATCATTTTAACTCTAAAGAAATCTCAAGTCCCACACAAGCCTAGAAAGACCCTACGGTAGATCCAAGAGCAAAGCTCTTCCAAGTCTGTCTCAGCTCTGACCCCATTATCAGGAAAGGACTTTTGTCCTGTGATCCTTCACCTATGAACTTTTAGCATTAGCACCTTGGCCTCAGTGTGCACTGACCATGCTGGAGACATCTTACAGTGGGTTTTCAAACTTTCTGGCATTAGATCCCATGTATATTCTTTGAAAGCACTGAGGCCTCCAGTGCACATTTGTGTGCCTGGGAATCCATATGTAGGGCATTAAGACTGGGGCCGCTGAAATGCACACACACACAGCTCTCAGCTCTCAGGGCTGCTTCAGCAGTAACCAGGCACCTACAAAAGCGCTGCCATTCATGCATTATAAAATGAGAAAGCGGGGACAAGTAACACTTAATGTTTTTCCTAATATAGTTTTGACCTCATGGGTCTTCTGAGATGTCAGAGATTTCAAGGATTCTTTGGCTACATTTGTAGAACTATGGGCCAATTATCCTAAGCAAGAAATAGGACATCAGATCCAGGTGTGGTAGCACATACCTATAATCTCAATATTTAGGAGGTGTAAGCCAGAAGGATTGGGAATTCAGGATTATACTCCACTACATAGCAAGTTCATAGGCTATGTGGGACTCTATCCTGGCAGAGGTGGAAGTGGGGGGGGGAGCTATTTTAAATAGGACACTTGATTATATTGGTACAGGATGCCCTAACTAACAAAGGGAATTCAGTTGACCATCAAAACATATTTAATTATACCATACTCAGAGAGAGTGTGTATGTTATGGTAGTTTACTTATATGCCAGAGGCAGGCATTGAATCCCATTTTAAATGGTTGTTAGTTACCGTGTGGTTGCTGGGAATTGAACTCAGAACCTCTGGAAGAGCAGCCAGTGCTTTTAGCCCTCTGCTATGGTAGTTGAATAGTAAAATAATGGTCAAGGATTAGGTAGCTAAAATATTTTTACATTTTTTTGATTTGTTTTTATTTATGTGTATATGCCTGCTTGTCTGTATGTATACAACATGAATGCAGTGCCCACAGAGGCCAGAAGAGGATGTAAGATTCCCTGAAACTGGAGTCACAGGCAGTTGTAAGACACCATATGGGTTCTGGAACCGAACCCACATCTTCTTCAAGAACAGCAAGTGCTTTTAATTACTAAGCTATCTCTTCAGCCCTAGACCTGGGTACTTTAAGGCGATTCACATATACTATACATTGTAGTAGGCAAACCTGCTAATGCACAGAATTGTCCTCTTTGGAAGGCAAACAAACACCTTGTTCAGGATTTTGATCCCCGGGAGTATGTAATCTGCAGTGGAGATTGGAGCAGACAGTCTCGGTCTCCTACGATCTTTCTACTTCCACTTTTTTCCAGAGGTAAAAACAAGGTACCTAGCCCTTGACCTACTAAGACTCCATGAGCCAGCTTAACATCTGTTATTTAGGGAGAAGGAATTGCTTCTGAAATGAGGACCTGTCAACCCAGGGTCCTATGTACAGTAAGCAAGCACTATGCCACAGAGCTGTATCCCCAACCATAGACATCTTAATTTAAAAGAGAAAGTGTTAAATTTTTCCCATTGTATACAGAAGCTTGTGTGTGTGTGTGTGTGTGTGTGTGTGTGTGTGTGTGTGTGTGTGTGTGTGTCCATGTGTGTGCGTGTGTGTAGTATGTGTATGTCATGTCTTCACCAGTCATTTTCCTCCTTAGGTCTTGGAATGGGGTCTTTCTCTGAACCTAAAGCCTACTGATCAGCTGTACAGAATGGCCACAAAGCCCTAGGGAATCCCATCGCTGCCTTCTCAACATTAGATTGCAGGCAGAACTGCCATGGCTGGCTTTTTGTATAGATAAATACTGGGCTTCTTTTTACTGAGTGTTCCCAACCCTGAGGTGGGAGGGAGAGATGCTGAGGTAAAACTCTCCATGAAACCACTTTTTAGTGGTTCTGAAATGTAGCCTTTTTAAAACGAATCCCATCAAGGAGACTGAATAACAGAGAGAGAAGGGGGGGGCGGGTCTTAGGATGAAACATGCTGGGATCCACTTAAATAGTAAATATTCATTCCAGAATTAGAACTCAAAGTCGGCTACTGCTAAGTCCAATTCTCTTGTTTTAGAACGATATAGAAGCAGGTTTTGGTGAAGTTGGAGCATTTTATTTTTCCCTCTTTCATTTTTTGTTTCGGTTTCTTTGCCTGTTTGTTTATTTTTTGTTTTTGAGTCGGGGTTTCTCCCTGACTGTCCTGGAACTCTGTAGACTAAGCTGGCCCGGAACTCAAAGGTCCACCTGCCTCTGCCTCCTGAGTGCTGGGATTAAAGGTGTGCGCCACCTTTAAAGTTGTTTTAGAGTTAGCTTTTGGCTTAAGGAAATTATTACTGTATCTACCTACCTGCCTGCCTATTTATTTAATCTATCTATAGAGGACTATCGCCTTCCATCATGTATGTCTTGGAGATTGAACTCAGGTCATCGGGCTTGGTGACGAATGCCTTTGTACGCTGAGCTGTCATGCTGGAGAATGTTTGCCTTTTGATGCTTCAGATCGCCTGTGTGGTTCATTTCACACGGTCCTGTGCACTGCTGATTTCTTCTAGTTGCCTGTGACCATTTCTGGTTGAGTTACTTGTAAACTTGGTCTCTCCTCTCTTCAATTCTGTGTTCTAGGATCACACCCGGGTGGGTGCAGATACCTCTCAGGACATCCAGCTCTTTGGAATAGGGATTCAGCCTGAGCACTGTGAGATCGACATTGCCGCAGACGGAGACATCACTCTCACACCAAAAGAAAATGCAAGGTAGGAGCTATCCATGGAGGTATCAGCCTCTCTTGTTTTCAGAAGGACGCTGGTCCTTTACCTTCTCTTGCTTCAGTTAGGTCAAAAGATATGGTGGGTATCCTAGAAGGTTTGCTGATTACAGAGGATGTTCTAGTTATAGTTCTTACGACCTTAACCAAAAATACCTAGGAGGCGGGCCTTATTTTGGCTCACAATTTGAAAGGGTATACAGTCCATATGGCTAAGAAATCATGGCAGTAGGTCTGGCTCTGGAGAGTGATAGTTAGAGTATGCAGCAGCTGGCACTATCACATCTGGCATCAGGAAGCAGAGAGAAGCAAGCCTACACAGACACAGGATAGCTTTAGCTCCTAAAATTTGCTCCCAGTGACCAACTTCTCCTAGTGAGGCTCTGCCTCCCAAATGCCACAACTTTTGGATACAGCACCACCTGTTAGGAACAGGAGCCTTTGAGGTCACTGCATATTCAAATCATAGCAGTAAAATAACTTTGAGGAGTAATAGCATTATCTTAGAGTTTTCTATTGCTGTGAAGAGACAGCATGCCCATAGCAACTCTTATGAAGAAAGTATTTAATTGGGGTGGCTCACTTAGAGTTTTAGAGGTTCAGTCCACTTTCATCGTGACAAGGAACATGGCAGTGTTCAGGCAGATGGGGTGCCGGGGCTGAGAGTGCTCCATCTTGCAGGTGACAGGAAGTTAAACTGATCATCACACTGAGGGAAGCTTGAGCAAGAGAACTCAAAGCCCGCCCCCACAGTGACACACTTCCTCCAACAAGGCCACGCCTCCTAGTGCCACTCCCTTTGGGGGCCATTTTGTCTCAAATCACCACATGGCACTCTTTGGCCCCCAAAGGCCTATAGCCATATTATAGTGCAAAAATGCATTCAGTCTAACTTCAAAAGTCCCCATAGTCTCAACAATGTTTAAAAGTTCAATGTCTCTTCTGAGATTCATATTATCTCTTAACTGTAATTACCTATAAAATCAAAATCAAAAAACATCCAGTACTTCCAACATATATTGTCACAGGAATATACATTACCATTCTAAAACATAGGAAAAGGAGCAATGTGAGAAAGCATTGGGCAAAGCATTTGACCAAAGCCAGCTGGGCAAACTCCAAACTCTGCGTCTCCATGTCTGATGTCAGATGCTCTTCAGATCTCCAGCTCCTCTCAGCTTTGCTGACTGTAACACACTTCTCTCTCTTGGGCAAGTTCCACTCTCCATTAGCAGCTCCTTGGCAGGTATCCCATGGCTCGGGCATCTCCAACATCTTGAGGTCTCCAAGGCATTGTAGGCTTCACTTTCACAGCGTCATGCAATGGCCTCTCTAGACCTCTATTCAGGGACACCCCTGACACATGCCTGCCCTCAGTGGCCTTCCTTAAATGGGAAGGCAAATTTCATAGCTTCTTTTTTTTATCCTTAGCCCTAAAGCCAGAGCCATATAGCCAAAGCTGCCAAGTTCTGCTTCTTTCCCCGGGCTGGAACATGGCTCCTCGTTCAATTACATTTTCATCAACTTTCTGTTTTGGGTGGTTTCCTTCACTGCCTACAGCTTGGCAGTTTTCGGACTTGTTCTGTAGACCAGACTGTTCTCAAATTCAGAGATTTACCTGCCTCTGTCTCCTTCCTGAGTGCTGGAATTAAAGCAAGTACCACCACACACAGCTCTAAATTTTTCTTTTACTTTCTTTAGGAAATTTAGGAAATTTAGCTGGGGGGGGGTGGAGGGGGGGTTGAGGAGGGTGGAGGGGGTGGTTCTTGCCCTGAGGACACCACTTTGCCTCCTTCAACACAGGACTGAGGGTTCCACTTCCGGGTGCCCCTTTTCTCCTCAGATTTTACATTTTTTAATTTTTCCTGCTTAGCTTGCTGCTTTTCATTATAAGTCTGTATAAGAGTGACAAGTAATAACCACACAACAGAGTCTATATGAGTCTGTTTTGTGATTTCCTCTGACAATAGAATCAATCCCAAACTCTTCACTTTAGCCTCAGGCAGACTCTTTCTTCACCAAAATACCACCAGAGCAATCTCTAGGCAACACACTAAAATTCTTCTTCTCCAAAACCTCTTAAGCCAGGCCCACAGTTCAAATCACCCTCAGCATCACTGTCTTTTATATTCTTACTAGTGTGGCCCATTAAACAATGCTTGAAGCATTCTACTGTTTTCCTAACCCAAATTTCCAGAGTCCAAAGTCCTCCAAACACACACATGGTCAGGCCTATCACAGCAATATCCAGTCCCTGGTACCGACTTCTGTCTTAGGGTTTCTAGTGTGTGAAGAGACACCGTGACCATGGCAACTCTGAAAAGGAGAATATTTGATTGGGTGGCTCACAGTTTCAGAGGCTCAGTCCATTATCATCATTTGTTTGTTTATTCTTTTATTTTTTGCTATTTGCTGTAACAGCGAAGCCTTAAAAACCAAGGCTAGACTGTTACCCTGAAGAATATATGTTTTCATGCATGAATTTCAAAACTGTGGGCTTCAGAGTCTTGCCAAGCCCAGGACTCCACTGATGAGAGATGGTATGAGAAAGTACCTAAAGATAAAGATAATAGCCATCATGTTCTGTCATCAGATTTCCCTGACAATCCTTTAAGGAATTTATTATTAGCTAACTACCTTCCCACTCCCACATTTTGTTTCCAGATTACCAGCAGACATTTTTAATGAGCTGTTGAATATGTATATTTTTGGATTTGCAGTTCTTTAATTTTGGTGGGCGGGGCTAGGGGTTATGGAGTGCAGATCAGAGCATAACAGAAGGTGTCAGTTTTCACCTCCATCTTTTCTGAGGTAGATTCTCTTGTTCAGTACCACATATACCAGGCTAGCCCGCCTGGGACCACCCAGGGATTCTGTCTCCATAGGAATGATAGATTACAGATGTGTCACTAACTCCCAGCTTTACATGGCTCTGGGGATCTGAATTCAGATCGACCATCTAGCCTTGGCCAATGAGCCACCTCCCCGCTACAGTTTGGAAATGTTGACAAACCTTCCTGTTGTGATGTTTGTGTCTCCATCAGAAGCACACAGGGGTGGCTGTCACTAGGCATTATAGGAGTCAGTTACCTGTCACTTCTTTGAGTCTTGGGACTACTGTCTTCACCTGGCTCTTCCTTTGTGTCCCTTCAGGTCCTGTGTAAACGGCACCCTTGTCTGCAGTACTACCCAGCTCTGGCACGGTGACAGAATCTTATGGGGAAATAACCACTTTTTTAGGTGATAACTTCATGTTCCCTCATCTTTTTATCTACACTTTTTTCTGTGGTCTATTTAAATCTAAATCAAGCTGATTTTTATCTGACAATGAATACCCCACAGAATTAATTTACCTAAGAGGAAACGGCGGGATTGGCTGAAAGACTTTGAAAAAGAAGCAGGTCCGGCAGAGCATGACCTAGATGCCTCGAGTGAGGCTTCCTCGGAGCCAGACTACAACTATGAGTTTGCGCAGATGGAGGTCATCATGAAAACCCTGAATAGCAATGGTAACATGAGAGCGGGGTACGGGGGTTTGGGGGGAGGACACAGAGACACAAGCAGGGTCTTCCTAAGGTTTAGACACATAAAGCTAATAATGTCTTACAGAGGGCAACATCAAGATAGCACAGAGAACTCGGGCAGAATCAGGAGTTCGCAGATGGCCCCCTCAGGGGTCCTCTTGTTCCTAAGCCAATTGCTGTGGCATTTTTATGGTCTCTGAGTATTTACGGAGTGGATCTGACATACTTCTTTTTTTAGTCAAATTTTCCATCATTGATTTTGTAATTTCTAGAAGAGTGAAAAAAGTCCCCAAGAAAATATGGGTCCAGAAATTTTGAATAAAACCCAATATATGTAAAAGGTAGTATTTACTATAAACTCATTTGGAAATTATACTTCCAAAGAGACTTACTAAATAGATAGGCTCAAGAACCTTTGATAAAAATGATGCTTAAAGTAAAATGTCCTTCAGGCTCTTTGCCTCACCTACACCCCCTTCCTGTGTCAGGCTTATTCTTGACAGTGTTAGTTTTACCTATAGAACGATGTCTTCCTCTTCCAGTTCTACATACACACACACACACACACACACACACACACACACACACACACGCATGCATGTACATGCACGCACACACGCACACACATGCGCACAGACATACTCACACATGCACGCATGCACACACACACATGCATGCATGTACATGTGTACACACATGCACACAGACATACGCACACTTTGTGCACACACACATGCACGCACGCACATGCATACTCTGTTTCAATGCAGATGGAGCTGGTGGTCTTGGTGTTCTCAGAATTCTGTCTCCTGCTAGGTGGCTTCCCAACTGTAAGCCTGTCTGCCTGGTGGTCCTCCCCGTGGTGGTCCTACTTGAAGATCCTCTTCCCCCTCCTGTGGTTTCAGACAAAGCTTGTCCATCAACACTGGGACAGAGGTTCTTCACTGTTGCCTTAGCATGTGGGAGCCTGGCTGGCTTCAGTGGGGCCTCGGAGGGACGTAGTGTGCTGTGAGCTTTGGCAAAATCTAACAGGCAGTGCTGGGATAAAGTGAAGGCTTTCTGCCTGACTGAAGTGCTTCTTGATCGTGACTGACAACACCCCAGCCATTTTCTAGCCCTCATACCATCCAGCTGGTCTTTTCCCTACACACCCAGTAGCATAGGAAAGAGTCGTTGGGCATTACTGCTTCTGTTGCTAATGGCTTCATGACTGCAGGGAGCATGGCCATTCAGGGCAATGGCACTTCCAAATGTAGCCTCCACTATCTCAGTGATCACTTAGGATCTCTAGAGTAAGTACTGACCTAAATACCCAACTCATTTGGATGTAAATGTAAAACAGGAGCTGGGGAAATGGCCTCACCAAGTTAAATACTTGCATGTAAGCAGGAGGAGCAGTGTTTAGGTCTGTAGAAACCATGTAAAAGCTAGGTGGGCCTGGCAGCTCACCTGTCACCCCGTATGAGGGAGGTGGAAACAGGATCCCTGAAACAAACTGCCCAGCCAGACTAGCTGACTCGGTGGGCTCTGGGTTCAGTGAGAGACTCTACATTAACATGTGAAGTAGAGAGCCATACAGGAAGATGCTTGATATCAGCCTCAGGCCTCCACATACATGTACACGTGTGCACCCACACAGGTCCGAACATTCTACACACATGTACATATTCATACATATACAAAAAAAAATTCAGTAAAAGAAAATCTAGCTATAAACAATGCTGTCTCTTTCTCAAGGACTCAAAATAGAAATCAAACATTAATCTCTTTTCCCAATTTCTTCTATAACCAGCTCTAAAATAAAGAATATTAAGGAATATATGAGCCAGTTTCTAATGTCTAAGATGAGAGACTTATTTTTTACCCCCTAAAGACAGACTTCCTTCCAGTCCCAGTGTGAATCATTTCTAATGCTCTTTTAATGCCCTTTCCCTGCACCCCAGTTCTGTCTGATCCCCCAGCACCCCTGCCCTGTCTGCCTACCAAGAAAGGGTGCTAAGCCCCCAACGATGTGTTCTTTTCTCTCTCTTGGGAAAAAGAAACCAAAAACACTTTACCCATTGGTATCCTGGCCGTAGATACCAGATGCACTCAATTTTGAAATGGTTCACTTGAGAAAAGGAAAATGAAGTGGCAGTGTAGTTCAGTGGTAGAGTGTTTACCTAGCATGCATGAGGCCCTGGCTTTCAATCTCAGGACTGGAGCAGGGTGGGAAGAAGGTGGGAGGGATTAAGATAGCAGACTTCTGTCATTTGGTGGTGACCCTTGGCTTGTGTCCTGGGCCATATAGAGACAGGTTACCTTGCTAACCCTAGTTATTTTTATTTTATTCATTTTTAACAAAAATAAGTAATTCTTTATTCTAGAACCATTTTGAGCAATTATGATCCGGGGACACATATTTAGGTTAACCCAGGTTCTGTGTTCTAACGTGGAAACAGTTTTGTGTAGTTTTAGCATTTTACAGAACGAAGAAAGTCATAAATTAAGGCGAGTTTAAAATACACTGGTGGATACATTAGAAAGGCAGGTACAGCAAGGTGGAGGAAGCTTTTCTGTAGGCCCAAGATGCTATCTGATGACATTCTTAGATTTGAGCTGGATGGAAGTTAGTGGTCTGTTAAGTGATTGCACAAAGGTTTTATCTGTTTGTCACAGAATATTTGTTCAGATACAGAGAATTGGCAAAGAATGACTGTTCCAGAGGACTAGAACTTGCCCAAGACCAGCGACATTCCAGTCTCTCCACAATATGAGATTCAGCCTATTAGTCTTTGTAGACACAGCTTCTATCCAGGCAGTTTCTTTCAGAGCACCCGGCGCTGGTGAAGTATCACATTGTGTGCATGTGGGAGCACATATTTTATATTAAATATTACAATGTCCTTTGTAGCTAAAAATCTCATTTCTAGGATCTGATATAATGAGGCTGAGTAGTAGACAGGATAGCTGTCTTCAGGAGAGGGGAAAAATCATTAACAAAGAAATTTCTGGATCATTTAAAACCGATTAGCCATATTAAAATCTCTTTTAAAAGAGGCTATGTAGTGTAGCAAAGGCATCAGACTGATTGACAGGCAAGAGAAATATTTTCAAAGATTTTTTCCAGGCTTGGGAGATAGCTCAATCAGATTTAATTCCAGCCCTGGAGAGGCCAAGACAGGGGATCCTGGGGTTGGATGGGCTTCCAGTCTAGACTAACTGGTGAGCTCCAGGCCAGTAACAAACCCTGTTTAAAAAATAGGGTATGGGTGGTGGGGGGCCTGGTAAGATATCTCAGCAGGTGAGGGGACTTGGTAACAACCCTGTCAGCCTGAATTTGATCCTCCAGAACATACATGATAGAAGGAAAAAAACAATCTCCTCCATACGTGTGCCCCAGAATGTATACACATGCACACACTAAATAAATCAATGTTTTTGAAGGCAGATGGTCACTAAGGAATAACACCCAAAATTTACCTCTGGCCTTCACATGCACACATCTCATATGCATCCCACATACAAATATGTATGCACACACTTATAAAAAAAATCAAAATGAAATTTAAAGAAAAATAAAAGAAGTATGTTCCCATAGTGATTAAAATCAGAGGTAAGCCAGAACCTAACCCCTCAGCAGGGCTGTGAGTCATGAGGGGACTTGGGAGATCTGCTTGGGAGTCTCGGGTGCAGGGCTGAGCTACTGTCCTTTATGTCTTTGTGTTTTGGTCTGTGGTCCCAGGAGAGCCTCTGGACTTTGGCTGCTGGTGCCATGTTTAAGTGCCTCAGTCACTTAACCTCTACTTTGACTGGGAACCTTGCTTGAGATCCTAATGCATTAACCATTGGGATCACATGTGTTTCTGCAGCATAAGAAGTAGAAATGTGGATTAAATATGTTCATCAGGGCCTGGGCAGTAAAACTCAATCATACAGTTCTTGCTTAGCATGAACAAGACCCTAGGTTTGAATCTCTGTGTGCCATTCAGTATCTCTTCACAAAACCCCATAAAACAATTTCTCAGTAACAAAAGCGGATGTTACTTTGAAGAAACAATGGATTTTAGAGCACTGTTTTGAAGACTCTGCTGTTTGCTGAGTACCAACGTGGAGCGACATCCAGAATAAGAGCCTTGGAGACCTGCTTGTCACGTTGATGTCATAGCCTCATTGGCCAGCCAGCTTCCAATCTAAGCTCAAAATGTGGTGTTGTCATTGGTTGTCATGACCTTGGTCATTTGTATGATTTTTCTGAACCCCAGTTTCCTCAGCATTAAGATAGAGGTGTCACCCCCCACAGGGCAGGATGTTGGCGTGCAGGGGTCTTTGGAGGTCATGCGTGCATGTGAGTCAGTTAGGTCTCTGCACTTGAGATGCAGCCAGTGAAGGCATGCTAGCCTGGCAGTTATTAAAACAACTTGCAGTGTCTTGTAATTATGTAAAACTGCTTGTTTGTGCTGCTAACTTTATTTTTAGGGCTGGTGTGTCCTCTCCTTGTATATGCTAATATAGAAAGAGTGCTGTTTATGCTGATTTCACAAACTTATGGGCCATTTTGGAAGAGTCTGTCAATAGCCATGACGAGGCAGTTTAAAAAAACTCCTTAATTAGCAAATTAGCATAGATCATCAGAGAATCAAGGCAAATGTGTAAATGTACAAGGTAGAGATGATAGCCCACACCAGCTTAAAGATGTGTCTCCCTTAGTCCCGTGGACTTCTGGGAGATACTCCTTGTGATGGACAGTCCTCCACTGCACTGTGTGAGCCTCAACATACTTTGGAGGCTACTCATTTATGTTGTGATTTTGCTCATGCGCCACTGTCTGGGTCTGGCATGCAGCTCAGTTGGCTCCTCAGAATCAGGTCCCACCTGCACCACAGCCGTCATGAAGGTGCCAAGACCCCATCTGTTAGTATGTCTACCTGCTTGCCCAATTGCAAGTTCTAGATCCCTGGACCACTAGATTGCCAAAGGCATTTTTTTTTTACTTTTTATGAAAGTTAATTGCCCTCTTAGGAGTTAACACTTGATAAATTGCTGTGCCATACACCTAATCAATATTTTCAATATTTCGTATGTTGTAATTATTTCCTTCCCATCGAGAGAAATTCCAGAGTAGAGAAGTTTGTGGTGGGCAATCAGATGCCTGTTTCCCACACACAAAAGCCATGTTAAATGAGTGTAGAAGTCAAGTGCTGTAAAGATCAACTCAGTCAAGCACCTAACCGTGTGCTGCCCTGCATTTCATAATGGTTTCACATCCGGTTCCTCCCCATCAAATACCAGGAGGTTTGTGATACACACAGGTAGACATGAGGACGTGTTCATTCCAGAGAAGGAAGTAACACCAAAGGTTTACAGTTAGCCGTTAGCTCAAGTGTTACCCAAAAGCAAACCAACAGGATTTCCTCCGTGAACCCTCAGGCCTGTCAGAGACAGCACAGGACCATGCTTAATTCTGAGGCCGGAGAATTTCTTGCTGAGAGAAGCCCTGACTGGCACCGGTGTGGACGCCTCTCTTTACCAGCTCCTTACAAGCCCTTGTCTCTCCTCTTTGCTCACCAGATCCAGTTCAGAATGTGGTTCAGGTTCTGGAGAAGCAGTACCTGGAAGAGAAGAGGACTGCCTTGGAGGAACAGCGGCTCATGTATGAGCGTGAGCTGGAGCAGCTTCGGCAGCAGCTCTCCCCAGAGAGGCAGCCGCCCAGCATCGCCTCCGACCGCCTGGCTTACAGCAGCCAGACAGCCCAACAGAAGGTGACCCAGTGGGCCGAGGAGAGGTAAGAATGGGCAGACCCTGGTTGGAGAGGCTCGTGAAGGGAGGTCACACCTGGAGAAAGGAGATTGGAGACCCTCTTCCACATTGGCCATTTGTTTCATTCCAGAGATGTGTCCTAAGAATGTCACAGTAATGTCACCTGCCATGGAACATCCCTCTTCCCGGATCCCTAAACTTTTACCCTTTAGTACAGATAGTGCCAATGTAGAAGGCTTAGCTGGGTGGGCCCTGAGACAGCAGAAGGTTGATTGCTTCTTTGCCAACAGTCTAAATATGCAGACAGAAGGTAGGGAGAGGGTTGGTTTGTTTTAGAAAGTTTTGGTGCTTGAAATGGGACCTTTCCCCATGCTAACCATGTCCCTGCCCCTGAGAACACTTGTAGCCCCAGGTTGTAGATGGGTGGCTTGGCAGAAACAAAGCAATGGAGAAAAGTATGGAGTGTTTGGAAGCTTGTGCGTGAAATGGTTAAGTCTGGAAGTGGTTTATAGAGGGCGGAGTCAAAAAAATCAATCTGAAGGTGTTAGATTCTGCGTGTGAGAGACCAGGGCATGAGAGAGACAACAACCAGGCATGCTTGGGTTTTGTCCTTTGAGAGAAGTAGTTTCCCTGCTATACTTGAGCCCAGGAGTGGCCTGAGGAAGGCAGGTATTTATAAGGACTATCTATAGCATTTATAAGGACTCTGCCTTAATAATAAATAGATGGATGCATGAATGGATAAAGGAATGAAGGAGGAGGGGATCAGAAGATTAGAGCAGCCCTGACTGTCCTGAAACTCACTGTTGTAGACCAGGCTGGCCTTGAACTCACAGAGATCTGCTGCCCAAGTCCTGGGATTAAAGGCATGCACCCCCGCGTGAGGTGCCTAGGTGTTTTTATTGGTTTGTTTGCCTATTTACCATCAACCCTCGACCCCTCAGTTTTGTCCCCAGCAGTGGTTCTCGGTGTTCTTCTATCTGTGGACAGGAAAGAAAACGTCCTAAAAGGAGTTTTGTTGTTGCTGCTGGCATTGGTCACCATTTTCTGACAGGAACAAAACTCTGGTTGACTTTCACCACAGGGACGAACTCTTTAGGCAAAGCCTGGCCAAGCTTCGAGAGCAGCTGGTAAAAGCAAACACTCTGGTGAGGGAAGCCAACTTCCTAGCCGAGGAAATGAGCAAGCTCACCGACTACCAAGTGACTCTTCAGATCCCTGCGGCCAACCTCAGTGCCAACAGGAAGGTAGGCATGGCCCTAGGGAACAGAAGAGCAGGGTGGAGGCTAGTAAATACCGCAGGCTGCAGTCCAGAGCTCATCTGGGTAAGCAGAGCCCTTAGAATGGAAGCAGAAGGCTGGGTGGTAATTGTGCCTGCTTTTCTTCATGTAAATGCTTCTTCTACAACAGGTATGTATGTGTGCCTAGTTTATTGCCTTTCTATGAGTGAATTCTCTGAGGAGAAATATCTTTGAAACCTGCTGTTATGCATATGGAACTCCTTACAGCCATCTGGAGGACTCCCTATCATTTCAACTTAAAGAAGTTTTGCTGTAGAAAAAAACCTGGAAGAAAATAAAATATTTTCTTTTTTTTTTTCTACCTGGCAAACAAGCTAGAAAGGAAGTTGAGTGTGGTGAGTGGAGAGGGGATTTACTCACTTAACCGCTTTCTGCTCTCCCAGAGAAGCCAGGTTTGGGTCCTAGCATACACACAGAGACTCACAGTTATCTGTAACTCCAGTTCCAGGGGATGCAGTATCTCCTTCTGGCCCTGGGGGCATCAAGCACACAGGCAGTGCATATGCATGCATGGAGGCAAAACACACATACATAAAATAAAATTTATTTTAGAAATTTAAGGAAGTGAATTAGGGAGTGTCTTATTGGCTTTTGGTGTTCTGAAGCCACAGACAGAGGCGTGTGCATGAGTATATGCCTTCAGGCTGTGTACAAGGATTTTATGATAGTCCCTTTATTCTTTAATATTGATTGACTGACTGATTGAGGGAAGGTCTCATAATCCCATGCTGTGCTTTACCTTGTAGCTAAGGATGACCTTGCACCTCTGACACTCCCGTCTCACCTCCCAGATGCTGTCACTACAGGCACGCACCCCCACATCTATTTTAGGTGGTATTGGGGGTATGACCGAGGGCTATGTGTATGCTAGGCAAGCTCTGTATCAACTGAGCTAACTCCACAGCCCTCACAGTGGCCTTTATGCGACAAAAATTTGAAGTACCCTTGCAATTAAATAATAATTAGTCAGAATGTGATAAATCTATATGATGAATGTTTATGCTTCTTTTTTTTAAGTTTATGAAGAGTAGTCAATGAAAGGAATTAATTGCAATGTAAAACTTGGAGAGAGATTGGGATGCGTGATTATGTGTTTACATGGGCTTGTTGTATTTTTTTTAAAAAAAATAGTGTGTGCATGGGTATATCTAGAAGAGAGAAAGTGACCAGAGTAAGCTTAGCGCCTAACTATCTGTAGACAGCTTTTAGCTGTCAAAGGGGAAGTCAAAATCATGTTGGTTTGGATTTTCTTCGTCATACAGAGAGGGGCAATAGTGAGTGAGCCAGCCATTCAAGCGAGGAGGAAAGGAAAAAGCACCCAGGTCTGGACCATCGAGAAGCTCGAGAATAAGCTAATTGACATGAGAGAACTTTACCAAGAGTGGAAAGAAAATGTCCCTGAGGTAAGAGAAGCAAGGTGGCAAGGAGATGAAGTCTATTGAAACCACAGATAAAATGCTCTGATGGTTTACACTGCCTACATAAAATGTCATCTTTAAGGAGCGAGTGCCTGGGGATGTACGGCCACTTCAGACAGGTGGAAGGGGCCGGGGAACACCCGACGGGCCTTGTTTTGCTTTGTCTCTGCTTCTCAAGAGAAAGAAGTGAAGAAGTCTCTCCATGCTGTTGGTCTGTGTCCTGGAAAACCAGACTGGCTGGAGCCAGTGAGGATTTCATCTTCATTGACTCCTGTGCTCCCAGCTGTCTGTGTCCCAGCTGTGCTCACAGCCCGGTAGATTTCTAAATGTAATTGTAGTGCATGCAATGCTTTATTTTGTTTTTAACGGTTGACATTAGTAAAATTTGGTGCAAATTACAGGGCATGACATGAAACAGGCTGTAGGTGAGGTATGAGCAGCCCCTGCACACATGCCCCACTCATGGGCTGCATTTATATGTGGTCGTGATTCTGATTTAATTCGTGTTTATTTCTATAAGTGCTTCTCCTAAAGGAATTTTTAGTGCTGGTTTGAAATAGCGCGCTCTAAGTTGATGCTTTGTTTCCTGGCCTCTCACCCAATGGCCTGTGCTACTTCTCAGGCCAAGAGGCTCTATGGGAAGCGAGGCGACCCCTTTTACGAAGCTCAGGAAAATCACAACCTCATTGGTGTGGCCAATGTGTTTTTGGAATGTCTCTTCTGTGATGTGAAACTTCAATATGCAGTACCCATCATCAGCCAGCAGGGGGAGGTAAGAACACACCGGCTCGCTAGACAGTGACAGGCGTGAATCTGGGGGGGGGGGGGGGTGGATAATTCTGCTCTGGTGACCACTGATGCTCTAAATCTAGAGTCTTTGGCAGGCTCTGGGTATCTGAAATTACATTAAAAATATGCTCAAGGCTCAGCGCTCAAGCACTTGCCATTTGAACCTAATGGCCTGATATTCAGTTCTCAGAATAGAAGGAAAGAAGGGGCTTCCAGATGTTTTCCTCTGACTGTCACACATGGGCTATGGTATGCTCACACACACACACATACACACACAAATAAATGAAGATGTATTCAGTTCTCAATCAAGCATCATATGAATCACTGCATGTATGAATCTGTCTTTCTCTCCCTTATTCCTTCCTCTCGTATATCTCACTTCTCAGACACCATCAGCTAATTTCTCCCAGATTCCTGGTCTCAGTACCGTTTGCTATGTGGAAGCTGAGTCTTAGCATTAAGCAGAACCCTTAGCCTGGTGTGGTGGATCACCTCTGTGTTCCTAGCCTTCAGAAGCTGAGGCAGAAAGATGTATTTGAGCAGTGTGAGCCATCTCAAAAAGGAGAAGAAATCCTGCTAAACTGTACCCACTCCTGTGAAACACTTCCACAGTCAGAAATATAATTATTCTAGTTTTTAAAAAGTGGCCTGAAAAGAACAGTTATTTAGGGGCTGGGAAGATGGCTTGGAAGTTAAGAGTGGCCCAAGTTCAAGTCCCAGCTTCCCCCATCGGATGGCTCACTCCTATCTACGACCCCAGCTCCAGGGGCATCTGATACACTTGACCTCTTTGGACACCAGCACTCAAGTGCACAGACCCACATACACATAGCGACCTGATCTTGTGAGAATAGCAACAAGCTGCTAGTTGGTAGTGCTATGTATTTATATATATATATGGACCTTAATTCAGATCTCTATAGATTGTTTCTTGTTTATTAATAAATAAATAAATTGAACAAAAGAATTGTTACCCGGAGCTGAGAGTGAGTACACATGCCCAAAACTGAAGCACTTGGGAGGATTGTGCAGTGAGGTCAACCTGGGTTGTACAGTGAGTGAGCCTTGTCTCAACAAATCAAAACCTCACAAAAACAAACCAAAAAAACTGCCTCCCCACACCCATTCGACCTGATTCACGTGATTCCTTTAGGAATAAGAGCCCATTACCACCCCACAGACCCCTTTTCCATGCAGCTGTGTGTTACATGCCATCCACCCTCCCTGCACTAGGTACCGTGTCTGCCTCCTGCCTCCATCAGTTCTCAGTACATATTTGGATTGCCCATGTGCATACATTTATCCTACACACGTCCAATACCTTTATGTCAGCTGCTTCATCCTGCTGTTACTGGGTTCTGATTTCTCTGCTGTCTGTCTAACCATGAATTCACTGGCAGCAGAGCCTACTCCCTTTTTTGGTTATCCCAGGATGGAGTGAGTAGGTTACCCAAGCTCATGATCAAATAAACGCATATGTCACTTTATAAACAACTACAAGACCGAAGGTTCCAGTAAAATATCATCACTTCCTCCAAGCTATTCCTTGCCCGAGCTGAGGAAAACGGATACACCTAAGGGATAGTTTTAGAAAGCAAGTTAGGAGAGAGCGAATTTGGCTCAGAAGAAGAAAGGAAAGTTACAGGGCACGCTGCCTCTGGGAGTGTGGGTTTGGGGACTCCCTCCTGGAAATGACTTGGGCAGGGAGGGGCCTCAGGCTGCTGGAGATGCCCATCCGGAGCTGGAGAGTGAGCTTCTGTCTCGGGCTAGTGCTGCCCAGGTCCGCTTTTGAACTCTAAGGCTCTTATTTCTTGATCCAGGTTGCCGGGCGTCTCCACGTGGAGGTCATGCGTGTTACCGGAACTGTTCCAGAGCGCATATCAGAGGATGACTCTTCGGAGAACTCTAGTGAAAGCGGAAGTCTCGAAGTTGTGGACAGCAGTGGAGAAGTCATTCACCGAGTCAAAAAGCTGACGTGTCGGGTGAGAGTGCTCAAGAAGACCCTGGCAACGCCAGACTGTATGCACAAAGTTATATGCGTTTTTCATCCCTCATGACAAAAGCTGAACTGTCCGCTGAAATGCAGCTGTGGGCAGCACCCCTAGAATAATTCTATCATGACAATTGTGGGAAGGTCCCCAAATGTATATCTCTGCCTTCAGTATCTAGGCAAAAGTGGTTCCAGGATGCCCTCCACATACCCCAATCTACATGTACGAAAGTCCTTCATACATATGGGCTGTGTGTGCTTATAATTTATGCACATCCTTCTACATGCTTTTAATAATCACAATAGAATAATGTGTAGTGTAGTGAAAATGCTGTATAGTATATCACATTTCTAGCCAGCTTGATTTTTTAAGGTTTATTTATTTTTTTAGTTTTAATAGTTTTTTGAGGCAGGGTCTCTCAGTTATGTAGCCCTGAATGTCCTAGAATTTATTATGTATACCAGGCTGGCCTCCAATTCACAAAGATCTACCTGCTTCTGTCTCCTGAGTGCTGGAATTAAAACCGTTCACTACCACATCTGGCAGTAGTTGGCTTTAATCTTTTCATTTGCCTAGAATCACCTCAGAGGACTGAAGAGATTGCATTGGTGAGGTTGGCCAGTGGGCTGGTCTGTGGGGAGTTGTCTTGACTGTTAACTGAATTAAGAGAATCCAGCCCACTGTGGGAGGCACCATTCCTTTGTCAGGTTGTTCTAGAAGCTAGGTAAGCATGAGCCAGCCAGCAAGCGATATTCCTCCATGGTGTAAGTTCCCGCCTGGACTTCCCTCAGTGACAGTCTATGTTCTATAAACTGACATTAACCCGCTTCTCTGCTAAGTTGCTTTTAGTCACGGTTTCTACCACATCCACAGAAAGCAAACCCTAAGAGTTGCTTAAGGAATAGTGAAAAGACCAAGTCTACACATGTCAGTCCAATGCAGTTGTTTTGGATATATCTGATCTATTAGCTAAACCACAGGTGTCAAATCTATAGAGAGGACCCTGTATGTGGCAGCATAGAGAATATATTACTGAATTGTGTTCTAATAAAAATTATGTCTGTATCAGAAACTTGGTCATGAGTAAGATTATACAGGAGTGTGCTTTTCTTGCACAAATAAGTGAATATAATTTTTCTTAAAACTTGAAGATGAGCTCAAGCGCTAGACATGATGGTGCAATCCTTTAGTCCCAGCGTTCAGGAGGCAGAAGCAGGCACATCTCTGAGGTTGCGGCCTCCATCGTTTATAGTTTTTAAAAAGGGTGGGTTAGGAATACAGCTCAGTCTGTGTGAAGCCCTAAATTCACTACAAAAGATGGGTGGGTGGGTGGATGGATGGATGGGTGGGTGGGTGGGTGGGTTGGTGGGTAGATGGATGGATGGGTGGGTGGGAGGGTTGGTGGGTAGATGGATGGATGGGTGGGCAGATGATAGATAGATAGATGATGGATGGATAGATGGATGATAAATCACAATGAATGGTCTCAAATATTCTCAAATGGATGGCTGATTGCATCCACTCTTAGAGATGATGAACTATGGTAAGACATATACTTTAGTATTTCTTTTATGAGTGCTATAATTTCTTTTTTTTTAAATCTCTTCAGGTGATAATTAAAGAGGCAACTGGACTACCCTTAAGCCTTTCAAATTTCGTCTTCTGTCAGTATACATTCTGGGATCAGTGTGAGTCTACAGTAGCTGCTCCGGTGGTGGACCCAGATGTGCCTTCTCCACAGCCCAAGGATGCCCAATACACGGTGACCTTCTCTCACTGTAAGGTACAGATGTGATTACAAAATGAGGTACTAGACCAGAGATGACATTCTGTGGTGAAGTGTGTGCTTGAGGCCCCTGGGTCGGTCATCAACACCAACACAGCCACAACGGAGTCAGCATCGGCTGCATGCTGGGGCAGTGGAATTGAGCACGGACTTTTAAAAATCAACTTTTTTTTTGCCATCCATGTACTCTGCAACATTACATGTAATTCTGGTGTTTAAACTACAGTATACCTTCCAACTATGTGGAGCGAGCTTGCTTGCTCCTTCCCTCCCTTCTTTCCTTCCTTCCTTCTTCCTTCCTTTCTTTCTTGATTGTTCTCAAGAACAAAAGATCTCTTACTAATTTTTAAATGTTTTTATTATTGTCTATTATATTTTAGTCATTTTCATGTTAGCTCCCTTTTCTCATCTCCCTCCCTCTTGGGCTCAAACCCTCTTCCTCCCAGAGAGTAACCTACTTTTTTTTACCTCTTCCTGTCACTCACAGAGTTCAGAGTTTCTTGCCTGGCTGGCACATGGGCAGCTTGTGGTTGACCTACCACTGAAGAAATTGACACTCCTCCCAAATCCATTAAATTACAAAAGAGTCCTGCTGCGTAGCTCCAGCAGGTCTGGGACTCAGAATGTAGCCTACTCTACCCTCCAACTCATGGCCATCCTCCTGTGTCAGCTCCCAAGTACAGAGTTTACAGTCAGGAGCCTAAAATCTACTTATGACTTAGTTCTCTCCCTACGTGCTTGCCCAGCTCTGTAATCCTGGCACACAGGAGGCTGTAGCAGCAAGATCATACATTCCAGGGCAGGAGATACTCTTTCAGAAAACTTTTATCTCTAAGTTTTTTTTTTTTTTAATTAAAGATAATATCTTATTGAACTTTGTAAACCTCAAATGTTCTTCATTACATATTCAAATAATTAAGGAATATATAAAACGGAATCAGTCATATATGTGTATATATATAGATACAAATACATATATAGATAAATATGTATTTGTGTGTGTGTATATACATATATATATGTTTATTTTTATTTTATCTTCTGAAGTGGAATCTTGCCATATTGCCTATGCTGGCCTTGAACTGCTAGACTTGCCCTGTCCTCCTAGTACCTGGGATGTTAGTTGCATGTTCCTGTGCCCTGCCACATAATTTAGTAAAGTTATTCTCGACTCACCTTTTTTGCCTTTCTGCCTTTTACTTGGCAACATTACCTAATGATTTCTCTAAGACGGACTCTGCCCTCTATGAGGAGGCTTCTCCCAGCTGACCTGTCCAGACCACTTCTCTGCAAATCCTGTCTGTCCTTTCTGACTCTAGCTTAGAAAGCAAATTCCCATCCCCGTCTGTCAAAGTTCATATGTACAAGACTGCCAGGTCTTTCTTTTGCTGAAAATAGCCAACATTTCTTTCTTTTCTTCTTTTTTTTAAATTAAAATTTGCTGATTCAGGGCTAGACGGTAGCAGCACATATCTTTAATCCCAGCACTTGAATGTCAGAGGCAGGCAGATCTTTGTGAGTTCCAGGCTGACCTGATCTACAGAGTCAGTTCCAGGACAGCGAGGACTACACAGAAAAACCCTGTCTCTAAAGGAGGGGAGACATTTGCTCATTTATGAGTGTATTCAGTGTATCTGAGTGTTTTGTGTACGTGTCCCATGTACGTGCTTAGGGCTCTCTGAGGCCAGAAGAGAGCATCAGAGCTTGGGGAGCTGTGTCACAGGTAGTTGCCAGCTGCCAGGTGGGTGCTAGGAACCAAAGAGGGGTCCCCAGGAAGAGGACCAAATGCTTTAAACCATCAGGCCCTCCCTACATCCCGAAGCCTACATTTCCTGACCTGTATTTGCCAAACCACATTCTTACAATCTTTAGTTATCATTATTTTTACCTGCAATATTTATTTTTTATTGCTTAATTAGCATGCAGAGTAATGGCCCTTATTATGGCATCTTTGTACATATGAGTCCTTATACCTGGTTCTAATTATTCTCCTCTCCTGCATTGTCCTCTCCCACACCCTCCCCCACTGGGTCCTTTCTCCTCCTAAGTAATGTCCCTGTTTTTGTTGTTCATTGTTGTTACTGTTTTCCTAATAGTCTTAAATATTCCCCATCCTTCTTTGGATCCACAGAGCTGTTTATATCGGGAAGACAAAGGCCAGATTTGAAGTGTATACTGTTTAATAACTGTCTAAATACATAGGGATCTCATCTCAAAGACCCTGGGTTCACAGTGTGATTTTTTTTTTTTTTTTTTTTAGAGGTTTCTGGGTTTTTTGTTTTGTTTTATTTTTCACTTCTAAAGTATATAGATTGAACTCATTGACCATTATGGGTTTTTGTTTGTTTGTTTGTTTGTTTGTTTGCTTTTCTCTAAAATTCTGAGTCTGTCTCCAGATGAAATAAAGTAGGTAAAATAAGGCTCAATCAGCTTAGTAGCTATTTCTGGAAATGAGTCCTGGAATAATGCACCTGAGTCTGCTTAGGCACCTGAGGAGGCTGATGGGAAGGAAAGTAGCTTGGCTTCGGGCCTTCTGAATGTTCCGGGTGACCAGCCACAATTCTCAGGCACTCGGTGTGTATCTGCAGTCATGGATTTGTGTTTTAGAGGGAGGAATTGAGTGAGACACACATGAGCAAGAGCCAAAGCCATGAAGAAATCAGATAGTTTGAGTCCCTTACTTGATAAGTCTCAAAGTGCAGAGAGCCTCCTCTGGAGGTCAGGGTGGTCCATTGGAACTGGCCACGAGCCAAAGTACGAGGCTGCATTTTCCAGCTTTGCACCTAAAGCAAACATGTGAGTTCAGCTTTCTTCATTAGAACTGAGTCACCTCCTAAGTCCCTTCCAGATAGCATGTTCTGTGGCCCTTCATGCTTTTCCTACAGAGTAGAAGAGGTGGGCTTTAAGGTTGAGAGCGGATATGTGGGAACCATTATGCCTGCCTCTCAGTGGGCTCTCCTGCCTTGTCCCAGGACTACGTGGTGACCGTCACAGAAGAGTTTCTAGAGTTCATTTCTGACGGCGCGCTGGCAATTGAAGTGTGGGGCCACAGGTGTGCTGGAAATGGCAGCTCCATCTGGGAGGTGGATTCACTCCATGCGAAGACAAGAACATTGCGTGACAGGTTTGTTCCTGCTTCGAGCATTAGACCCAGGGGTCAGGAGCAGCTCGTGCCCATGAATGAGAATAGAAGCTTCAAACCCTGGGGCTTTGAACAAGTTGCTCAGCCTTGGAGCCCATTTCCTCCTTTGTAAAAGCAGAATGCTAGAAGCCACCGAACCTCAAAACACACTGCAGATAGTGAGTCATTGCAACCAGCAAGACTGAAATCATTGCTGTGTTTATGTGCGCAGTCAGAAGACAGCTTGCAGGAATCAGTTTATGGGCTTCACCAGGCAGTTCCCAGGGTGGAACTTAGGTCATCTGCTTTGAGGGCAAGCTCCTTTACCTACTGGGCTATCTTGTTGACCCAAATCATAAATTTAAATGCAAAGCAAAATTTATAAATTTAGTAGAAGAAAATAATAGGATATTTTTATATGTTTTTATTTTTTGGGGGGGGGGGTTGAGACATAGTTTGGTTATAGGCTGAGCTGGCCTCATTTATGGCTGTCTCTTGCCTCTGCCTTCTAAGTGTTGAAGTTGCAGATAGGAAGCACCATGCCCTGAGCTTTTGTGTCTTCATTATCATTGTTAATGATGTTTTAAGCAAGTGCTCGCTATATAACCCATCTGGCCTCAGACTTGCAATCCTCCTGCCTCAGCAAGTGCTCATATTACTGGTATACACCATGCTGCCTGGATGGGGTGGTATCTTTACAACTGTACATGGTCATAGTTCTTAGATCACAAGAGTCATAGGAAGGACTTAATTCTACACCAAAGGCAGAACTAAAAAATTAACAAGCTACCACAATTTAAGAGAAAGCTCCCAGTGTCTTTTTTTTCTTTTTATAGTGTTTCTAGTGACTAAACATAGGACTTTCCGCATGTAAGGCAAGCACTCTACCATTCAGCCACAGACCTAAAATTGGCAGTTTCTTGTAAAGTTGACCATTTGCCTCTTCTGTGACGCAGCACCAAGGGGTTTACTTGAGAAAGAATGAAAGTCCACAAGTAGTGTTCGTGACAACTTTACCAATCTAACCAGTGTCACAATGGACCCATCAGATGAATAAACAAGTTATTGGATTATTCATCCAAGAGCCCATTAGTCAACATTTAAAAATAATAATAAAAGGATTGGAGCCAAGCATAGTGGCACATGCCTTTACTCACAGCACTTGGGAGACAGGCAGACAGATTTTTTTGAGTTCAAATTCAGCTAGGGCTATACAAGAGAATCTGTGAGAAAAAGAAAGAATCATCCATCCATTGTGCCAAATGAAGTAAACCAGACTCAAGCGTCCACACCGCATGGTTCTATTTTTATGACAGTTTAAAACAGACAGAGCTAACTTGGGTTTGTCGAAGCCCCCGGAATCCTATACCTAATTTGTGTACATCACTAAATGTAAAACACGGGATGGTGTTGTGTGAGAGTTCACTGGGGAGGAAACGTGTGAGACATCCCAGGAACGGTGCCTGTTCATCCTCAGTGGTGGGCATTTATTACAGTTTGCTAATGGTGGCCCTGAGTAATGCACTGTTCGTTGGGATGTGCAGGTGGAATGAAGTAACTCGAAGAATAGAAATGTGGATCTCTATATTAGAACTGAATGAGCTGGGGGAATATGCCGCGGTGGAGCTTCACCAGGCTAAAGACGTCAATACCGGAGGCGTCTTTCAACTCAGACAGGTACAAAGGTTTTTTGTTTCCCGTATCTCCTGCCTACTCCACCCTTAGGCAAACCCTAATTATTCTGTATTTCTGTTCTCAAATCATCTCCCCTTGCTTCCCCATTCTGCGTCTTCACTGCAGGGTCACTCCCGTAGAGTGCAGGTCACAGTGAAACCTGTGCAGCATTCAGGGACACTGCCACTCATGGTTGAAGCCATTCTATCAGTTTCCATTGGCTGCGTGACTGCAAGGTCCACCAAGCTGCAAAGAGGGTTGGACAGTTACCAGGTAAGACAGGTCGGGGTTGTATGTACCAAAGATTAGGGTGTAGCTTGGCTGGAGGGCACTTACTGAGCTGGGTTCTATTCCCAGTACTTCAGAAATTTAGAAAAGATAATAATTTTAAAGAGATCAACGAAGTCCAGAGATGGCTCATCCGTTAAGAATGAATACTGCTCTTACAGAGAACCCAGATGCAATTCCCAACACCCGTGTTAGACAGCTCATAGTTACCTGTAACTCCATCTCCGGGGCATACAATGTCCTCTCCTGGCCTCTGAGGGCACCTGAACTCACATGCACATACCCACACTCAGACATACATACATGCACCTGATTATAAAGAAAATATTATTACAAAATAAAAAAGTAATTTAAAAATCAGTTGGTACAGAAGTAAGAAAATTGATATACAGCAGAAATCTTATTTGGGAGTACAACAAAGAACAGTTACTCTGTGTATCCCCCAAGTCACATCCCCTTCTGTTGCCTTTTTCCTAAATATAAACTGCCGTGTTTGCTTAGTGTTACTTAGTAATATTTACTTCTTAAAGCTGTAGTGTTAGCCTGCTTTGGCTGCTTTTATTTTACATCCAGCCCAATATATGTGAGCAGTACTCCTGTCTCAATCCATTTACATTGCTATCGGAAAACTATATACTATCACTTTAAACCAATCTTTACTGTTCTTTTTTGTTATTATAAAAACTGCGTATGATCATTTTGTCCATTTAATCTCCATCCTCGAAGTCCATTGTTTTCCAGAAAAGATGCTGGCTGTGGTGGCACATGCCTGTCATCCCAGCATTTAGGATGTGGAGGCAGGAGAATTGGAGTTCAGGATCATCCTCAGCTTCAGCTATGTAGTAAGTTTGAGGATAGCCTGGGCTACATGAGACACTGTGGAGGGTGGGCGGTGCAGAAAGCTAGTCCATGCCCTGGGAGAATAAGCTTCAATTAATTGTCCTCCTATTGCGACTTGGAAGAACGTGTTTCAGGGGACTGGGCACAGTTGAATGTGGTGGAGAGCATCTCTCTACCTTGCCAGAGAGAAAATATCTCCCTCTGTTTCCCTGAGGAGTCTGGGTATCAGCTTAGCCAATCCTGAGAAACAGTTTATCTTGTGCCACAGATTCTCCTTGGTTTCATGGTTTGGGGACAGACTTTTCTGAAAGCTAGAGGTGAATGTAGAGTCCAGGGCTTGCCAGGCACTGCCCTCCTTCTTTCTGACTAAACTTCCCTGTAGCTCAAAGTCTGCAAGTTTCCTTGAGAGAAAGAACAAAGGATAAGGAGTTAGTGGTCTGGGACACTTCTCTACCACGCTTGTGTGTTTATAGCCTGTGAGTAAGGAATTGCATTATGTATATTCTCACTCCAAGCAAGTCCCTCAAGGAGCCAGTAACTTCCAGGGTGGACACAGGAATTATTTGGTAGCACAAGACTTACAGGCCAGAGACTCAGGTTCTCTATCTACTTCCTGGTTCACTTAAATATTGAATTCTTTCTTTTCCAAAATGATGAAATAGATACAATTATTCTCAGTTTCCTTCTGCAATAAAACTATGTGGCTCAGTCAATCCTTAATATAAGATAAAACATGGAGTTTGTGTAACAAGACTTCTGAAGTGAAAAATCACCAACCAGCTTTGCTAAATGTTCCCATTTCAAGAGCTTTTTAAGAATTCTTTGTAGTTTTTTAAATTTTTTATTATTTTATGTGTATGAGTGTTTTGTATGTCTGTGTAACATGTGCATGTCTGGTGCCCATGGAGATCAGAAAAGTTCCTGAATCACCTGGAAATGGAGTTATAAATGGTTGTGAACCACTGTTTGGGTGCTGGGAATCAAACCTGGGTCCTCTTTAAGAGCAGCCAATGTTCTTAACCACTGAGTATCTCTCTAGCCCCTTCCTATTTGTAGTTTTTATAAATAGCTGTACTTCTCGAGTTAATACTGATTTTTATTTATTTTATTGTATCTTATTTTTTGGCTGGGCATAGTAGCATACACTTCTGGGGAGCAGAGGGAGTCTGCTCTTTTCTGTAAGTTCAAGGTCAGCCTGGTCTACACAGTGAATTCCAGGCAAGCCAGGAGGACATAGTGAGGCACTGTCATAAAGAACAAACAATGGAAGAACTGGTTGTTGTTTTTTTTAAAAAAAAAAAAAAGTATATTTTGAAAAAATTAATTGTAGCATGGTGCTGCATGCTTTCTTAAGAGTGTAGTGTCCAGGCGGGGGTAGTGGTGGCTGGTTATAAAATATGTGCTTATTATAAATATAGGTGAAGTTCTGGGTTCAGTCCTCAGTACCTCAAGAGAAAAGCTTAGTATTAGTCATACAGCTGTGATTATTTTATCCTCTTTCCCATGGTCAAGGTCATATCTACAGACGACTTGTTGGCTCAGTACTTTACACTTAGTCTGTCCTGATTGTCAAAGCCAGTACAATGTACAGCAGTGTTAAACCTGAAAACTCAGGCTGGGTTTTGATTGATGAAAGTACCTCTGTAGTCTAAAGTAAAATGCTACGTTTTTGTTGTCTATTCTTCGGCTTTCATAATGAATATCAGCTCAAGATAAATTTTTCAGCATTCAGCTTTTACTTACACAGAGAGTAATATCGGCCAGACTTTGAAAGTCATATATTTTGAAGTATACATGTGAAAATAATTTTAATTACATTTTAATGACTGTCATATTCTCTCATGTCATTCAATAAGATTATTATAAATTTTAATAAAATATTTCACTGGGCATAGTGGACCATTCCTATAATCCCAGAGTTTGGGAGACAGAGGCAGGCAGACCACTGTGGGTTCAAGGCCAGCCTGGTCTATATAGTGAGTTTCAAACCAACTAGGACTGTATAGTGAGACCCTGTCTAAGGTGACATCGGTGACGATGGTAATGAGGAATTGGGAGTTCTCTAATCTCATTTCTAAGGAAAATTGTGTCTACCCAAACCCTTGTTTTCAGTGTGTTTCTTTCTCTTGCCTAAGGTTTTTACCAAAATTGTTGCCTTGTGTAATTATTGCAAAATGCACCCATCCCTTTGGGGCAGTTGTGATCCATCCACAGTGGACACTGGTAACCTGTGCATTCCAGTGGCTCAACTTCCCCTGCAGTAACCAGCATAGAGTTTTCCATGTCCTTAGCCTGGGTCCCAGGCATTCTTGTGGCAACTTCATCTCTGTGAGCCACCATCTCCAAGGAATAGCTGCTGGGGATGGAGACTAGAGGCCCAGCTTCTGTGTGATAAATTAATCAATTTATCCTCTAGGGTCTCAGAGAAGAGAATCTCTAACTCCTTCATGGTCTAACCCTCAGTCAGCCAATGTGAAATATATGTCACCAATGACGGTGGCACAAAGCCTTGCCCAGGAATGGTGTTTTCAATTCTTGTCCAAGAGAATTCTCTTTAAAAATATTTGTTTTCCTTACTTTAAAAAAAAAAAAAAATCTTGAGGTGTTAAAATAAGTCAATAGAAAGGCAGTTGCCTCCAAGCCTGACAGCCTGTTTTTGAGCCCCAGAACCCACATGTACAAGAGAAATGATTCTCAAAAGTGGTGTTCTCTCTCTCACACACACAGAGAGAGAGAGAGAGAGAGAGGGAGACAGAGAGAGAGAGACACATAGGCAGGCAGACAGGCAGACAAACAGGCAGGCAGGCAGACAAACTTACCCTTCCTAACCTTTCGGAATTCAGTAAAATGCTTTATGGTGTTAATGTGTCAGGCATCCATTGTAACATGCTAAATTATTTTCCCTATGTATTCCTTGAGAAAACAACATGCATGTCCTTTATGTTTATTTTTTTCCCCACCAGAGAGATGAGGAGGATGGCGATGATATGGATAGTTATCAGGTATTGCTGCCGCTGTCAGTCCTGGGCATGGGGCACAGCTCTTGCTAATCACCAGCCTTCGCAAAGCAGAGGCCAGGGAGGTGGAAACAGGGCCGCAGAGTGAAAACATGCAGTTTCTCACTTGCTTTTAGTTTGCTTTGTATGTGATCAAGGACCCGATATTATTTCTCTCAATTTTCCTGTTGATTCCAAATCTGTAACCAGACACCACATTGTTTGCTCAGCCGCTCCAGTGAGCAACTGGTAAAGCCTCGCTGAGCGAGACCTTGGTGGCTGTGTTAAGATAGGTGATCTCCAAAAAACTACCCACAAACTGCTCTCTCTCACAGTTTTTGGCCCACTCTTGTCTTTCCTCCATTAAACTGCACTTTGCCTCTCACTTCTGGAGATTAGTGTTACCTTAAATGCCATTTGATTTAAAAAACAAAAACACTTTTATTGAGCAACAAGCTTGGAGCCTGTGCACAGACCTTTGTTTGCTTTATTTACCCTGTTCCACTCTCCTCACAGTCAAGTTCATCATGTTGGGACTTTAGATAACATCATTCTCTTGTTGGGAATGGAGAAAAGGGGATGAGCAAATGTGGCATAGATACCCAGTCAGCCTCAAGTAGCCTGAAAACCATGGATGATGGTGGAGTCATGGTCAAAGTTTCAGGCCTGAGGTTTTGTACTGCTTTCCCATCCAAGTTGAAATGATGGGTTCTCAGTGAGCCTTCCTGTATGTCAGTTGTGGGGACATTGTAGGAAAACCTTCTAAGTTCCTGCGCTTAGTACCAGGTCATCATCATTAGGAGAGTTAGGCCAAAGAGCAACTGGGGTAAAATTGATGGCTTTTCCTTCCCTACTCAGAATTTTACTAAGAAAGATGTAATAAAACAAAAACATAGGGGGGTGGGGTGTCAGCATCCCCTCGGGTCTCAGCTGTGCCATCAACTAACATCCTGTGGCTTTGGGCGTGCTTCCTGCCATGTTCACAGTGGTGTCCAGCAGCTGCTTCTGGGAGTTCTAGCATGGCTGACTGCATGTGGGAGTTTTTGCATGGGAGAATTTTGGTTATCCATGTGGTGGTGGTTGGCTGTAAAATCTTTGTAGCAAATCTAGGTTTTCTACTGACCTACTCTTTGTATCTCAGAAAAATCATGTATTAATAGTAAGGCCATTGAACCCTAAGCTACATAAATACCTGTCACTTTCTCTCATTTGCTGTTCTGGCCTTTGAGCTCTGCTTTTGGTATCCTCCTGCTTGAGACCACACATCTTTCAGTGAATTGCTACCATGCCAATGCACACAGACACGGGTGTGCAGAATGCAGCATAAATATCATCCTGCTCTAATGTCGTTTGAGCTTGTCTTGCCTTTCAGTAATTATCCTTCTGATCCAGGGGTTCTGATTTCTGGGTACCAACATCCTTGGTCAGCATGAAGTAGTCTGTGACCTCTGCTTTCTCACATGTTAATTAATCACTGTGACATTCAATGGCCTTTCCTAATGAAAAGTTCCACAATCTATTTAAATACCTTTGTTATACAAAAGGAATCATTGTTCATACATTCTATAGAGAAAGAAAAATCTCTCCTCTCTTGTCAGGAAGAAGACTTGAACTGCGTGAGAGAGAGATGGTCAGATGCACTCATCAAACGGCGGGAATACTTAGATGAACAGATTAAAAAAGTCAGCAATAAGAAAGGTTTGTGATGGGGTCCAGAAGATGGTTCAGCAGATAAAGGCACTTGTCACCAAACCTAGCAACACAAGTTTACTCCCAAGAACTGACACTCACAAGCTGTCTTCTCATGTCCACTGTGACGTGCTTGTCCGTTCCCACACACAAAATAAATAAATGTAAAGAAAAAAATGTACATGGTGTTAAGCTTTCCCTGGAGTAGCTTTTTCAGTATTGTACAGTGGCAATGATAATAATAGTAATCCTTGTGAGCCATAACTTTGACCCCAGCTCTTGAAAGATAGAGGCAAGCTGATCTCTCTGAGCTCAAGGCAAGCCAGGACCACCCACATAGTGAACCCCTGTCTTAAATAAATAGATGGGTAAGTAGGTAAATGGATGAATGAATAATGGATGGATGGATGATGGGTGGGTGGGTGGGTGGATGGATGGATGATGGGTGGGTGGGTGGGTGGATGGATGGATGATGGGTGGGTGGGTGGGTAGATGGATGGATGATGGGTGGATGGGTGGGTGGATGGATGGTTGGGCTCTTACTTGACTTATCAGTCACTCATGGTACTTAATGCTTTACCAGTACATTGGATGTTGTTCCATTTTGTGTCACGAAAATTCACCTTGGTAAACCACCTTAGCCACGTGTGTAATGTAGGTTTGTGTGTGTGCCCAAGCCACTGATAAGAAGCCCAGAATTGAGAAGAACATGAAGACAATGCTTTTAAATCCCTTGTCTCTGTAGCATGGCTTGTCATTTTCTAATGACATCACACCCATTAATAAAATGGATCATTCTAGCGAATGTGTAAAGTACACACAGTGTGTATTCCTAACCCCTCCCCAGATGCAGCACCAGTAATACCCCCTTTCTGGCCACTGTCCCTGCCCTCTGCTATCTGCAGCTGGTGTCACAGCCTGTCCCGGTGTGATGTTCATGCTTAATCTTCAGAACCTCAGTTCCTTCTTTGGAATATGGCAGACATGTAAGCCATGTTAGATGTTCCAGAGTGAGAAATCTACTTGTGTTACACTTAGCGACGGTCCCTTCCCTCTTGCCATTTCTCACATCCTCTTGGTGCCCTACAGAGAAAACGGAAGACGACGTGGAGCGCGAAGCCAGGCTGGTGGAGCAGTGGGTGGGGCTGACGGAGGAGAGGAATGCAGTGCTGGTGCCTGCCCCTGGCAGTGGGATCCCCGGGGCACCTGCTGATTGGTAAGGCCACCCCTTATGCAGGTCAGGCAGGGTGCTTGATCATTGCCTGACACAAGACCCATGACAAGATAGCTTTCCGGGGTCAGCGAGCCACACCTGAGGAAAGGGCCTCCCATCTCTAGCATCATCCTCCCTATAACCTCCCCACCATAGCCAGCTTCTTCCGAAGGTGACCTGACTGGGATTAAGTGCTCCATTCCCCTCTTCCTCTGATGGGCAACTTGGATCCTGTGCCCTTCCTCTAGACCGAGAAGGAGGTTTCAGAGTATACTGGGCTACAAGGTGGCTTCAAAATATACTGAAAAACCGCAGAAAATAGATCTTACTTACCCTGGCATTTGCTTAATTTGGCCAGTATTATGGTACGGAATGGTGGTTCTCAACCTTCCTAATGCTGAGATTCTTTAATAAAGTTCCCTATGTTGTGGTGACCCCAACCACAAAGCAATCTTCATTGATGCTTTATAACTGTAATTCTGCTATTTTTATGAATTATAAACTTCTGACCTTCCTGTTCCTACCTCCCAAGTGCTGGGGTCAAGGTTGTGCCACCATACCCGTTTTAATTCAGCACTGGGGATTGAACCCAGGCTTTTGTGCATGCTGGGCAAATACTCTGCCAACTTAGCCATGGTCTCCTGGTCGTTTTCCTTGAACACTTTTTTGCCTTTATTCCCAATATGTAGGTGGAACTGTGGCTTTAGTATTGTTGTAAGGCTTAGTAAAGAGTCTTGTTCATTTGGAAGCGGCCTGTGTATTCTAATGCATATCTCGTGCATATAAAATGCCTTTTGTGCCTATTCATTTATTCTTAGCTCTGTTGATTTTTGTTCATTTGGTTTTTGGTTTTTCAAGATAAAGTTTCTCTGTATAGCCCTGGCTGTCCTGGTGCTTCCTCTGTAGACCAGGCTGGCCTTGAACTCACAGAGATCCACCTGCCTCTGCCTCCTGAGTACTGGGATTAAAGGCATGATCCACCTCCACCCCCCCCCACCCACCCCACCCACCCACCCCCCCACCCCCCCCCACCCCCCCACCCCCCCCCCACCCCCCACCCCCGTGCTCTGTCGATTCTAATTCTTAGTCTCACCTATAAAACCATGTTTTGGACATGACTTATTTGTTGGTTTTGTTGTTGTTTGGATTTTTGTTGTTGTTTAGGGGTTTTGCCTTTTTGTTGTCATTATTGGGGGGGTGTTTATTTATTTATTTGCAGGAATGGGATCAAACTCAGGGCCTCTGTGTGAGGCAAGCCTTCTACCACTGAGCCTCATCCCAACCCTTTGTTCTAAGTGGTTAGGAGAAAATCCAGCATCCCGTTTGAACACAATACACATGTCCAGAACTGGACAGATAGACACGTTAGTAGCGTTTCCATCTCTGTGGTAATGGAAGTGGTATCCATCTTTTTAGGAAGTGGAGAACATGAGGCTTCAGGCACAGAGCTTTCGGCCTGCTCTTTCTCCTTACAGCTTGTGCCCTTGTGTTACAATCCTGTATGCAGGGTGCGGGCTCTCTTCAGGCTGCTCCCTGTGAGGAGTCAGCTTGCTCCAAGCTTCCTGGTCCTCAGAGCCCTCCCTAGTAAGTGGTCCTCACCTCAACCTCTCCTATGTGATGCTTTCCAGCCTCGCATCATCTCAAGCATTCATAAAATGTCACCCTGGATCCCACTCTAGATCTGATTCAGAAGAGGAAGCATATGACCAGGGCTCTTGAAGAGACCTCTGAAGTCATTCTAATGGAGCTGGACCAGTCTGAGCAATGCCCTTGCCTGGCCTCTGCTGACACCTCCTTGCACAGTGTTGGAGTTTTCTGTGATACTGTTCCTGTTGTTTACCTTCCTCTGGGTTCTGGTCCATCCCCTTCCATCTAACACCACCCTTTGTCCTTTGCCCCTTGTCCATATGGCTGGAATTTTTCTTTTCTTTAAAAATATTTATTTTTTTCTTATTCTTAGGTATTTGAATTGTTTGCCTATATGTGTTTTATATGCACCATATATATGTCCGATGTCTGAGGAGGCCAGGAGAGGGTATCAGTCCCCTGGAACTTGAGTTATATAGTTGTGAGTCACCATGGGGTGCTGGGAACTGAACCTGAATCCACTGGAGGAGAAGAAAGTGCTGTAACTGTTGAACCATCTCTTCAGCCTCTGAAACTGCTTTTTAAAAGGTTTCAAATGGACTTTGTTTTAGTTACTCACATCTAATGCATATGACTGGCACTTCTTTTATATGTCAATAATTCCCATGACTTGTGTCAACGTGAGAGTCAAAAATGATGTGCTTCTATAGCAAAATTTACTTTAAGAAACTGGAAATTAACAATGATAAGGGTTGGAGATGTGGCTTAGTGGGACTTACTGTCATGGCTGACAATCTGAGTTTAATCCCCGGGCTCCTGTAAATTGTCCTCGGCCATAGCATATGTGCCCCCTCACACACAGAGACACATACACAGTAAGGTAAACTCAATTAAGAAATGTGATGGTCCACAACCCCAGAGTGGGTCCCGTCTGTGTCCATGGCTCCCCAATGCTTTATTAATTTATATATATAAATATTTATATATAAATATATTTATATAATATATATTTTAGTATATATATAATAGAATATGTTCTTATGATAAAATTTTGTTGTTGAACTTAGGGTCCCACCTCCTGGAATGGAAACGCACATACCAGTTCTCTTCCTGGATCTGAATGGTAAGTAGGCACTTAACCATCCCAGGGTCATTGAAGCCAACTAAGATCTTCATCTCTTCAGACTCGGGTTCTTTCTGTGCATAAATTACTTTGGTAACTAGTGATATGGCACACTAGGTGACAGTTTGGCTTTGAACACATGCATAAGCATAGCATATGGTACTGGAAGAGACACATGGATGTCTAATCTCACACAAAGCACCCAGGACATTGGAAACTGCAAACAAAGACACAAAGCATGTCCTTTGAGTTGTTAATGATTGACATCACCTACAACTACAGTGGCCACTAGAGATTCCGTGTTAGGCTTGGCGAGGGCTGAAGCGCTACATGTCTGACTGGTACTCTCTGCCCTCAACCCTCAAGGTGGGGGGGGGGGGGGAGAGAAGGTAATGGACTTTTTGTGACATGACTGCCTGAGAGAAAGAGAAACCAACAAGAGAGGGTATCACAGGAGAAGATGCTATCATGAAACCTGTTACTTTTTAGGCTGGTTTTTTTTTTTTTTTTAATTAATAAAAAAATACAAAATAAGCCAGGCGGTTATGGCACACACCTTTAATCATAGCACTCAGGAGGCAGAGGCAGGTGGCACTCTGTGTGTTCAAAGCCAGCCTGGTCTACAGATCAAGTTCCAGGACAGCCAAGGCTACACAGAGAAACTCTGTCTCAAAAGAAAAAAAAAAAAAAAAAACGAACAAAAAGTATAAAATTGGAAAATTAGTTTTTCAGGCATATTTTAAAATGTTGGTGTTTGCGTAAAACTGACTTTCTTTGTTCTGTTTTCAACTTGTGCCTTGAACTTGGTCAGCGGATGACCTTAGCGCCAATGAGCAGCTGGTGGGCCCCCATGCATCGGGTGTGAACTCCATCCTGCCCAAGGAGCATGGCAGTCAGTTCTTCTACTTGCCCATCATAAAGCACAGTGATGACGAGGTAATTTACCCCAGGGGCTCTCTTGGGGTCTACACAGGAGCACACAGCATTCTCAGCCTGATAAACTGCTGATAGGGACACTGAGGGCTTTGAGCTAAATGTCATCTGTCACCATTCAAAATAGATGAAGGAAGAAATCTATTTGGTAACAGCAAGTGCAGCTGATTTTCTTTCTCTGCAATGTCCTGTAAAATGTTCCACCTGTCGTCCCAATATTCTGCTACTCCCAGGTTTCAGCCACAGCCTCCTGGGACTCTTCAGTACACGATTCTGTTCACCTGAATCGGGTCACACCACAGAATGAAAGGATCTACCTGATTGTGAAGACCACAGTTCAACTCAGCCACCCAGCAGCCATGGAGTTAGTGTTACGGAAGCGGATTGCAGCCAATATCTATAACAAACAGGTAGTAACAGGACTGACTTGCCATCATGCGTACAAGGGCAAAACTACCTCCTCTGTGTCACATTGTGCTTCTTAACACCGGTAAACAGACTTGGTGGAACCCATAACTATGGTGGGCCGGTGAAGACTACAGAAGGGAAGGTCAGCCCCAAGCCATTAACTTTACCATGTTAGGATAGCCATAATCTTTGGGGCTGGAGACATGGCTCAGCAGTTAGGTGACTCACGTCGGCGTGACATCTTCTTCTGTCCTCTTTAGGCACCTGCACACACAGGCGTGTACCCACACACAGCACACACAAACACAAAGGAAATAAATCTTTTCTTTAAAAAAAAAAAAATCAAAACCAAAACAAACCTATAACAACGTTTACAGGTAACAGCTATAACTGTCTTAGTAGCAGTAGAGACGGGGTTAGTGATAACATGGGCACAAAGCAGACTTCTGCTTTGCCAAACTCCATGTCAGTGGTAATGTCAGCAAAACTGACACGCACCCCCCCCCCCCCCCCCCGGTTCTTCAGATTGTTCTAGGAAAGCTGCTAAACACTAGAGGGGTGAAAGGCAATTAGCACAGGGGACACAGACAAAATCACAGAATCCCAGGGGGTGCCACACCTCTGCCAGTCTGACCCCCAAGTCACAGCTGCACTTTATTCTTCGTGGTCTCACTGTGTAGCTTTCCTTAGAACGCCCTCTGTAGTCCAGGCTCACAGAAATGGAGAGCCTTGAGCTCACAGAGATCCTCCTGCCTCTGCCTCCTGAGCGCTGGGATTGAAGATGCTCATCACTGCCCCAGCCTGGGACAAGAAGTTTCAGAGAGTTTTATTATATTTGTGTATTTGTGTGTGTGTGTATGTGTGTGTGTGTGTGTGTGTGCGTGCGCGCATGTGACAGAGCATGTACAGAGGTCAGAAGACCTTGAAGGAGTCAATACACCCCTTCCATAATGTAGGTCCTGGGATTCAAACTCAAGCCGTCAGGCGTGGAGGCGGTGCCTTCACTCACGGTCATCTTGCCAACCAGAAACAAGAATTTTAGGTTTATTTTCTGGTTTGGTCATATTGTTTTCTCCTCTTATTTACTTATTTATTTTGGTTGCTTGACGAGATCTCATTCAGCAGCCTGGACTGGCCTCAAACCCATTCTATTCACTGTGTTACCCAGACTGAAACTGGTAATGAATCCGTCTGTCTCAGCCTCCCAACCACGGGGGTTTTAGGCTTGAGCCACCATGCCTACCTCCTTAAGCTCAGGGGTTTTCTTTTCTTCCTTTCTGTTTTGTTGAATATATCTATTCTACTTGGATCACTTATAATACTTTTCCAATTTGCAGAATATGAAGTAGGTTTGCCGCACAGCTTAATCTGTCTTTCCTTTGCTTTCCCACCAGAGTTTCACCCAGAGTCTGAAGAGAAGAATATCGCTGATAAATATATTTTACTCTTGTGGAGTGACCTATGAGATCGTGTCCAATATACCAAAGGTAACAGCCACTGCATCTTCAGATGTCGGTGTGTAAGGTGTAAGGGGAACGTTGGCTCACTGTGCTTTGAAAGCATCTTTCGTAGAAAAAACAGTCACTCCTTTCTGTGCCTGTAGGCGACCGAGGAGATTGAGGACCGGGAAACACTGGCTCTCCTGGCAGCGCGAAGCGAGAATGAGGGCACTTTGGATGGGGAGACGTATATCGAGAAGTACACGCGGGGTGTGCTGCAGGTGGAGAACATTCTGAGCCTGGAGCGCCTCCGGCAGGTGAGTAGCTGACTGTCTAGTCCTAAGGATCCAGTCTCCAGCCTTCCCCAGCAGTGGGCAGGGATGAAGCACACACCTCTCAATTTTCAGGGGAGGAGTGCTTGGGCAGCCATTTCCCTAGTGAAAGGACTCGGAGAAGGGTTTGTGTCTGTGTGTTTGTGGGTGGTTGTATATATGGTGTGTGTGTGTGTGTGTGTGTGTGTGTGATATGCATGTGTTGTTTGTGTGGTGTGTGTATGTGGTGTATACACATATGTATGTGGGTTTGTGTGTGCGTGTGTGTAATATGTGTGGTATGTGGTATGTATGTGTGGTACTTGTAATATATGCGGTATGTGTGTGGTGTATGCAGTCTGTGGGGGATGAGAGAGAGGGGGAGAGAGAGAGTATGCATTTGTTCTTTTTGATATAGGATCTTGCCCTGGAAGCCTACCTGGCTTAGAATTCAATATGTACACTAGCCTGTAGTTGGGCTTTTCTTCCGGACTGGCAGCTTATCTGTAACAACACAAAAACTTATTATTAATTGTAAAAACTTGGCCTCAGCTTAGGCTTTTTCTCAGCTATGTCATATAACATAAATTGACCTGTTTCTGTTAATTTACGGCCTGCCACATGGCGTGGTTACCTCTCCCCGGCACCATATGTCTGCCTTCTTCAGTTTCCTGCTGGCATCTCCCAGGCCTAGATTCATTCTGAGTTTCTCTCTCTGCCCAGAAGTCCCAGCTCTTCTCCCCCGACAGCTCTTGGCCATTCAGCTCTTTATTAAGCCAAACACAGTGACACATGTTAACACAGTGTAAACAGATAGTGCACAGCACTGGCCTGATCTCCAACTCGTGGCTGAGCTCCCACCTCTGCCTTTCAATTGCTGGGATTACAGATGTGCGCTGCCACATCCAGCCCCCAACACTGTGATCAAATGATGGAGGTTTATTACGTGGCTTAATTGTCACGATAACCCTTGGGTGAAAGTACTGGTGTAATTCATTTTTCCAAAGGGAAAACCAAGGCCAGAAGAAGCTGCACCACAGACCAAGTAGAGCCCGGGTAGACTGACTCCAACGTCCTTATGTTGAACCACATTTTGTCATTTTTTTCCCAATATTCAGGCTTCTAAGTTGCCATTGGGACATTTGATTTAGAATAATTAAGTCAGAGTTGGTGGGATGCTTGTCTCGAATGCTTGAAAACCTGGGTTTGAACTCCAGTGCTGTGTAAACTAGGCGTGGTAGTGGCGTACGAACTTGTAATCTCAGCATTTGCAAAGTGGAGGCAGTAGGCTCAGAAATTCGGCTATATAGTGAGTTCAAGACCATCCTAGGCTACATGATAGCATCCAGATCAAAAAACACAGTAAATAATAATAAGATACTACCCTCAGCAGTGTGCTATGAACAGAGATGTAACGTAACGTGTGTGCATTCCTTTGGATCAGAAGCTGACCTTACAGGCAGGATATTGGGTGACTGGAGAGATAGAATTGGTGTTTTTTCAAAGAAATCTCCTTTTTCTGTAAAAACACACTGAAATTGTGCATAAGGAAAATCTGACATCACCTCTTAGGGTGTCTTCATTTTGTTTTCCTGCACATCTGCATCAACATAGCATGTCTGCTGCTCCACAGCTTTCCTGGTTTATGGTTTGAATTTTTAATGTTTTTGATAGGCTGGGGTTTTTGTTGTTGTTTTAAACACATGTGGCCAGAGTACCAGTCTTACAAATATTGATTGTGTTTATGTACAGTTGAAGTGGTGTTTACATTTGAGTTTTCTGAATCTTCTAAAATAAGCACATGCCCCATTTCTAATCCGATGAATCAATCCTAGCTGCTGTCTTTGCGTTGCTGTGTGTTTACAGGCTGTCACGGTCAAGGAAGCGCTCTCTACCAAAGCCCGGCACATTCGGAGAAGCCTTAGTACTCCAAATGTTCACAATGTGAGTAGACGCAGCAGGGGCCTGCTGCTTATGTGACTTACTCCGGGATTTGGGGATGGAGGATCTGGGACAACATGAGGTTGGCGTTTAGATGGTGGGAACGGGCACACAGTCCTAGAGTGGGCACCCAAAGTGCTGAGCCTGACTTCCTGTACCAGGGTGCATACCAGACAGCCAGGCTCCCTTAGAGATTTGACTGAACTGATCATCTTTCTCAATCAGTTTGTGTAGACAAATGGCTTCTAGCAGCAGGAAACAAAGGCAGATTAGCGTAAGTACCACTTCAGGCCATATCTTGCCAGGATCAGCAGGTGAAGGTGCTGTGGTCTTTCCAAGGAAAACTGGGACTTCTCCTTCCTGACCTCAAGAGTTGCCCCAAAATGATCTAAAACTCAACAACTGTCTTAGAATAGGCCACAGAGCAGATATTCACACTCACTACTGTACAGGTTACGTCTGAATACAAGGCAAGCGTCAGATAATGGGGTTGGGGGACACCTTAGTATATACAGTGCTTTCCACACGAGCATGAAGACCTGAGCTGGATCTCTAGCAGAAGGCAGCCGTTGGGGGGGTGGGGGTTGGTGCTCTTATAACTTCTGTACCAGGGGTGCAGACACAGGTGGATCCCTGGAGTGTACAGATAGTCAAGCTAGCCAAAATGGCAAGTTGTGAGCCTAATTAAAGACTCTGTCTCAAAAATGTAAGGTGGAGAGCAAGAGAAAAAGATGCCTGAAATTCAGCTCTGCCCTTTACATGTGTGAGGATAGGCAGCACACACACACACACACACACACACACAGACATGTCATAATAGGTTCTGGCCTCCAGCGGCCAGAGGTCTAGACTATAGACTTGTAGTTTTCGACTGTTTAGTTGCCCATCATTGTTTAGTTTTTTAAAAATGATTTAGATGTTTATATTAACTTTATGCTGTTTGGTCTATGGCTTAGGCACTTTCTTAGCTTGTTTTTTTTTTTTTTTTTTTTTTTTTTTTTTTTTTTTTTTTTTTTTTTTTTTAGCGGCTGGGTCGATTTGTTTTGACTTTGGTTTTTTTTTTTTTTTTTTTTTTCCTTACTTTTTCTATGGTGCCTGCCATGGCCAAAACAGTCTTTTATTTAAACAGTCTTTGATATGAACAGCATATAGAAAGACATTCCCACATCACGGGCACACACAGGCACACACCACACACACACATACACATACATGAGCACCATACTTAAACACACGCACTAAATAGATAATACGAGACTCACACGTTACAAATTGAAAGCACTCTCTTAGGTTGGGGCTATAGGTCAGTGGTAGAACATTTGCCCAGCATATACGATGCCCCAGAGTCAATCCTCGTTACTACAAAAGAAGAAAAGAGGAAACCCATATGTGCGTGTGCACACACACAGAGGGTTGATCTTTTTGTGTGTTTTGAAGTTATGTAGCCATGGGTGGCCTCAGACTCCCGGAGATCATCTGCCTTTACCACCTACGCACTAGGACTAAGGGTGTGTGCCACCATGTCTAGCTAATTAAATTTTTAGAAGATACTCTCTTAATTAACTTTTCTTAGTCAAGGAAGAGCTTATAATAGAAATTAGAACATGTATAGAGCTAATAAGAAGACTGTACATAAACCAGTACTTGTGGAATGTAACGTGGAATTTAAATGGAAATCATTAGCCCTAAAATGCCTATTTCACAACTTGCCAGTGAAAACTCCAGTACGGAAAAATGGAATAGCAAGAACTGTTAAGTAACATAGGGATGAGCCTGGCAGTGGTGAATCTCTGTGGGTTCAAGGCCAGCCTGGTCTACAGAGCGAGTTCCAGGACAGCCAGGGCTATACAGAGAAACCCTGTCCCAGAAAATCAAAGAAACAAAGAAAGGAAAGAAGGGGGGAGGAGGGGAGGGAGGGAGAGAAAAGTAGGGACTGGAGAGAAGGATCAGTGGTTAAGATCACTGGCTGCTCTTCCAGAGGACCCAGGTTCAATTCCAAGCTCCCACATGGTGGCTCGCAACTGTCTATAACTCCAGTTCTCCAGATCCAGGGAATCTGGGACCCTCACAGACATACATGGACCAGTGCATATAAAATAAAAGCAAAACATTAAAAGGAGGAGAGGAGGAGGAGGAAAGAAAGAAAAAAGAAGCACAGAAAGAAATAAACAAATGAAAAATTTATATTAAGAAGAGTTTCAAAATAGAGCTGGCTATAGTGGTACACACCTGTAATCGCAGCATTCAGTAGCAGTGGGCTAAGTCAGAAAGATTATGAGTTCAAGGCCAGTCAGGGCTATGTAGACATCAAAAAAAGGGGGGGCACCTTGATTGACATATTGTGCATCTAATAAAATTTACCTGAAGATCAGAGGACAGAGTCAGCTGCAGATTTAGCCATGAAGATAGGGGAATGGTGACACCTGTAATCCTAGCACTTGGGAGTCAGAGGCAGGTGGGTCTCTGTGAGTTCAAAGCCAAAAAAGAGCCAAGTGGTGGTAGCACACAGCTTTAATCCCAGAATTTGGGATCCCATGCTTTTCCCCCCAGTACCTGGGAAGCACACATACTTCTAAGCATAGCACCAGGAAAGTAGAAACAGGAAGTCTTATGGCTGGGGAGAGAAAGAAATACAAGGCTGGAGAAGACAGGAGCTCAGCTCTTCACCTCAACCACCTCTCCTTTGGGCTAAGAACTCAGGCATTCAGTCCGATGATTCGGGAAGACAGGCCTGAGGAGTTGTCTGGGTGAGAAGTGGCTGTGACCTGTTCCTCTGTCTCTCTGATCTGTCAGCTTTTCCCCAATATTTGGCTCTGGGTTTTTATTATTAATATTAATTAGGATTCATACAAGACCCTGATCACTGATATGACATTCATTTAATGTACATATATCCCTAAACCAAAGCATAAAGTAAAGAAAAAACACTTTTTTAAAGAGTTGATTCTGTATCTGATCAAGGATTTAGCTTTAGATAATAATACTTAAAGAGAATACCAATACCAATAATAATAATAATAATAATAATAATAATAATAATAATAATAATAATAATAAATGAGAATAAAGAGATTCAGTTAGCAAATGTGGAAAACTTTTCAGGAAAAAATGTCACCAGAAAGAAGCAACTAACATAGAGTCTAGCAAATGAACTTTAAAAAGCAAAAACAAGCAAACAAAACAATTTTACAAGATTGTCCTTTGGAAAAGTGGAGTTGACATCTTGAGTGCCTCATGGGTGCAGCTCAGGATCTGTGCTCTAGAAGTCTGTTGAGGGGATACTCAAAGATGCATGGACTGTAGGAAGAACCAACACTGAGCCAGCCATGGTGGTGGTACATGGCTGCTGGGGCAGTGGACCAAAATGGCGGAAGGTCTGTTTGAGCACTTGTTGAGCTTAAGGTTCTAATCACTCTCACTAAGTAACTTAAACTAGCCTCAACTTCAAAATCCTCCTGCCTCAGCCTCCCTAAGAACTGGGATTATAGGTATGTGCCACCGCACCTACTTCATTATACTTTGTAAAGGAAAAGCAAATCAGAAGCAGGATATCAGGGTGGCTCAGCAGATAAGAACACTTACTCCCAAACCTGATGGCCCAAGATCAGTCCCAAGACCCAGAGGGTGGATGAAGGGAACTCATGCCTAGAGTATATCCTCTGACTTGGGCAAGCATGCCATGGCACACGCACACACATTAAATAAAAGAGGTTTTAAATATTAGCAGCAGCCTAAATAGCCATCTGTCGAAGATTGGGACTAAATCATTACACTATAAAACATGCATAGTAATATAGCATTTAACGATGTATAAAATATGCAAAGTAATACTACTTCTTATGAGCGTATGTCCACATGTAAGAAATATGTGTGAAAGTAATACACCCGGATTCAAGAATAGTCATGATGCCTGACGGAAAAAAACAGGAACAAGGGAAGATGGTCACAAGACTTCAGCCATATTTATGCTGATACATTTATAAAATACAAAGAAAATTAATAGGCATGCACTGTACATGCTCATAACCCCAGCACTCAGGAGGCAGAGGCAGGAAGATTCCCTAAGTACCAGGCTGACAAGGACCATAATGAAACTCTGTCTCAAAAAAATATGGTTATTAAATATATGAATTATATTGGTAAAAAATGTTCATCTCTTACAGGTCTCCTCAAGCCGGCCAGATCTCTCTGGCTTTGATGAAGATGATAAGGTATGTATATTAGGATGAACTATCTTATCAGCACCTTCTAAGTTTTTGAGAATATACTGTGTATGCACAGGTGTGTGTGTGTGTGTGTGTGTGTGTGTGTGTGTGTGTGTGTGTGTGTGTGTGTGTGTGTTAATGATTTATTTTATGTATGCGTTTGCCTATGCATGTTTGTGCAACGTATGCAGTGCCCCACAGAGGCCAGAAGAGGGCACTGGAGTCCCCAAGAACTGAGGTGACAAATGGTTGTGTGTCTACATGTGAGTACAGAGAGCAAAACCCAGGTCCTCTAATGAGCAGCAAGTACTTTTAACCGCTGAGCCGTCTCTCCAGCTCCTGTGCTTTTAAGTTTTGTTTACACACTTGAGAAACACAAACTTTAGTCCTTAAAGGCAGCTACTCCTTTGGGAAATGAGCCCCTGTGATGGGTAAGAGTTTCCCGCTAGCTCGTCAGCGGCTGTGGCTATTTGTAGTGTATAGACTCAGGTTTAGGTCAAATAACCATACCGTCTAGTTGTCTCAGACAGTGCCAGCTTGGGCTACTGTCCAGGCAGAATTACAAATAGAAGGGCTGTCTTTAAATTATCTGGTCTCCATAGATACGCGTCAGATAAATACAAGTGATTGCCTCTAGAGAAAGAGGAAGGTGGATAGGGTTGTCTAGGATTTCAAAGGTGATTTCACAGAGGGCCTGGTGGTCACTCCTTTAATCCCAGCACTATGGAGGCACATGCAGGCGGATCTCTGTGAGCTTGAGGCTAGCCAGGGCTACATAGAGAGAGCCTATCTCCTAAAAATTGTTTTCATTATATTTGTAACAATTTTATTTACTCTTAAAACATAAAAAAATGCTAACACTTGCTTACTCGATGGGCTTTCTTTTAATCATATTATGATCATCATATATGTTTAAAATGTTTTGCAATAAGTTTCTTAAAAGGGTACATACTGAAATTACTTAAAAAAAAATTTTTAATAGAATTACAGCTGGGTTATGGTGATACACACCTTTAATCAGAGCACTTGAGAAGCAGAGACAAGCAGATCTCTGTGAATCTGAGGCCAGCCTGGTCTGCAGAGTAGCTTCCAGGACATCCAGGGTTATACACAGAGAAACTCGGTCTTGAAAAACCAACCAACCTACCAAACAAACAAAAAATTACAAGAGTTAGGTACAGTGGTACATGCCTTTCATCCCAGTACTTGGGAGGCGAAGGCAAATGCATCTCTATGTGTTTGCGGCCAACAAGGGCTACATAGCCAAACCCTGTCTCAAAAAAACAATTTTAAAAGGAAGAGAGGAAGAAATAAAGAGAAGAAACAAACTGAAATACTGGCTGCTTTTCCCGTTTTTTTAAGAGTGACCTCATCACAGTTGACCTATATTTTTACTTTGCAGGGCTGGCCCGAGAACCAGTTAGACATGTCTGACTACAGCTCCAGTTACCAAGATGTTGCATGCTATGGGACTTTACCCAGGGACTCCCCTCGAAGGAGCAAAGAAGGTAGTGGGGTGGGGCTGCTTCCGGTGATAGTTCACGTAAGCAGATGTTCAAAAACTGTCTCTTTAACCAGAACACTCCACATATTTGCTTCCTGGATTTCTTACTGCTGTGTGTTCTGCATAGCAAAATAATAGTTGTACATGTGTGTGCAGTGCTGGAGATCAAACCAAGAGCCTCATGCATGCTCTGCAGGCACGCTCCAGCCTAAGAGAATACATTTCTTGTTACTTAAAATTCTCCCAATCATTTTTCAGACCTTGTTTGAGACACACATAATTCTCATTCAATTTTATTTTTTATTAAAAACAAATTTTTATTTTATGTGCATTGATGTTTTTCCTGTATTTCTGCATGATGGTGCCAGATTCCCTGGAACTGGAGTTACAGACAGTTGTGAGCTGCCATGTGGGTGCTGGGAGTTGAACCTGGGTCTTCTGGAAGAGCAGCCAGTGCTCTTAACTGCTGAGCTATCTTTCCAGCCCCCTCACCTAATTTTCTTAACCAGAAGAGTATTTATCTGTCATCTTTTTATATCCAGTACCTAACACAATAAATAAATAAATGAGTAGATGACAGCAGAGGATAATTTGGTCAATGGCAATGTTATTATGTAATATAGTCTCCTGGTGCCAGCAGTCTCTGGAAATGTAAATCAACTATTAGCTCCTGCTTTATATTTTACCTACCAAAAACCAACAGTCAGTGTAGTAGGAATTGGAAAGAGGAACAAAGGACAAGCAAGGTAAGAAATCAATATAGTCCCGCAGAGTCAGGTAGCCCGAGGAAAAAGGAACATATACAAGAAAATGTATATAACATTCATTCACTGAGTATACCTAGTGAGCTTCTGTTTGCTTTAAAATACAAGCAAGGGAGCTGGATGTGGTGGCCCATACCATTAATCCCAGCACCTAGAACACAGAGGCAGGTGGATCTCTGAATTCAAGGTGAACTTGGTCTATGGAGCCACACAGAGAAAACCCTTTCTTGAAGGAAAAACATTTATACATACACACACACATATGGAACATGGAAATAATATATAGCAAATACAGCATTAGTGATAAATGCTAGAATACATATGCAGATTATAAATACCTTGAGAATTCAGAGGTGGAGAGTCAGTTTGAGCCAGAATTGAGTAGAGCTTAAGCTGGATCTTGAAAAAAGTTAAGTGGCTGGAGAGCTGACTTGATGGTTCAGATCACTGGCTTTATTGCAGAAGACCCAGACTCGATTCCCAGCACCCACGTGGCTGCCTAAACCATTTGAAACTCTATTCCCAGGGATCTGAAACCCTTTTCTGGCCTCACTGAGCACCAGGCATGCATGTGAAACTCAGACATACATGCAGACAAATCACCCACATGCATAAAATAATTAATTTTAATTTTTTAAGGAAAAGGTTTAAATTTTTATTTATGATTCTTTCCTGCTGACCAGCCCTTCAATAATTCTTTTAACCTTATAGATTTATCTTTATTTTATTGTTATTACATTTACTTTTCCTGCATTGCATGAATTGGGAGTGTGAGTATGTCACAGCCCACAACATCACAGGACAACTTGGGGGAGCCAGTTCTCTCTTGATTGAATTCAGGTGGGCAGTTTGATGGCAAACACTTTGGCCAACTGGGCTGTCTCACTAGCGTAATTATTCCTACTCTTGCATCCATTGGAATGCTGAACCAAATGTTGGCATATTATTTACAGTTTTGTCCGATTTTACCAGGGATGGGGATATTAACTTTCCATCACTGTGACAAGCTACCTGAGAAAAAGGTACTTCAGGAAGGAAGATTTATTGGGTCTCGTGATTCCCCAAAGTTTTGCTCTGGAATCAGTTTCCTTCATGCTTTAAAGAAGGGGATGAACAGAACACCATAGTGGGAAGGAGCTGTCATGGTGGCCCCCTCTCACCTCCAGAAACAAGGAATAGAGGAGACCCCGGGAACCAGATGCCATACCCTCAGAGAGGCACAGCCCCAGGGCCCCTCCTTCCTCCAGCTCAGCCCCCTCAGCTATGAACTCACTGGAGTGTGTCTCCATTGATGAGGCTGGCACTTCGTGATACACTCACTTCTCAATTCATCCTTACGCTGGGGACCAACTCTAGGTTATGGCCTGGCTCCCTGTGTGCCTGTGAACATGCTCTGCTGCCTGTAAACTCATGTCCTTTTTATATTCCTCAGGTTGTCCATCAGAGAATCCTCATGCCATAACAGTCAGCCCTTTTAAAGCATTCTCTCCTCAGCCACCAAAGTTTTTCAAACCCCTAATGCCTGTAAAAGAGGAACATAAGAAAAGAATAGCCCTTGAAGCGAGACCTCTCCTAAGCCAAGAGGTAAATGCTTGACTTCTCTGTACTATGCCAAACAGAATGGAATGGTGCTGTCTTCAGAAAACAGTGCTTTACAGTCCCGTGTCGAACGCTGCATGTGAACTTGCATGGGTTACGTCACTCTGTGGAGCCCATTCTCAGAAGCATTTTTCTCAAGCATGCAGGGCTATGGTAGGAGGTTTTGATTATTACTGCCATGGTTTTACTTTTCTGCATCAGTGGTGCTCTGGTCTCTTATATCTTTCAAGACAGAAAGAGATGCTGAATAATTTGGAATTTTGAAAACATGACAGGCTTTATGTATTTACGCGTTGGTAAAACTAATGATGTGTCTTACAGAATATGTGCATTCTGGCCAAATTTCCCCAGTAGTTTAACTCTGATCTGTAACATTGGCTGCTGTGTTACTCACACGTAATGGAAGTGGTGTTGTTGCTATTTCTAACATGCATGAACTTAGTAGAGATTTTGGCTGTGATCGTCTCTTGTGTGTGATGCATCTGTGTGTCTTAACCTTTGCAGAGCATGTCTCCATCTCAGGCACATAACCCTGGCTGCATTGTACCCCCAGGAAGCAATGGCAGCAGCATGTCTGTAGAACACAGTAGCAAACCTGAGGAGAAGATTGTAAGTTCTGGAATGTTTCCGTCATATTGCCTGGTGGTGGGTTGGAAGCCCTTTTGCAATCTGCCTTCCAAATGCTTTCAAAGAAATTAAGACACGTGTTGAGTTTTGATTTTATCAATGAAATGTGACTCTTGATAATGACTTTTTTTTGCATGATTGTAACCTTGACCGGGGATTTTCTAAGTGGTCTTTCTATTTTATTTAACTCTTTTTTTTTTAATATATATATATCACCTTAAGTTTCCTTAGCTAAAGGGGAAAGGCATCTGATCATTATAAAGGATAGTATAAAAAGATCAGTTATTTAACTAATACCAAAAATCTCTCTAACGTGTCTGTGCGATTGCCCAGATTCTGAAGTTGATCTACCTAGAGGAATTGCATTTACTTGGCGTAAGTAATCCTGCACTTAGCTGTGGGTGTGTCTGAGAGCTTTCTTGTGTTTCTGCTACCAAGATAACTGTGGCTTTGTGTGGCTTGTAGCCGTTCTGCTGCTGTCACCAGCCCCCATCCCCATCCCTCCAGCTCCAGTAGCTACCCTGACAAAATACAATCCAACACGATTGTTCTCGGCCTGACCTTAAGAATGGCTTATCTGCGTGTTCACAAGTAAGGTAGAACTCTGCTGCAAAGTTCCAAATCTGTACCTTCAATTCGCTGGAAGGGACAGCTCACACCTGAGATGGTTAAGGCCAAGGCCAGCCTGGACTGTAGAGCTAGCTCCTGGCTCCCAGTAAATGAATAAAACATTTGAAATGTCATTTTTTTCAAGCACCTTTATCCCTGGTACTTCTGATTATAAATTATATTTTAACTTGTAGGTTTGTAAGCCTGGCAAGAGTCACATAATTTTATTTCTCTGCTTTTACTCTCCTGTGGCTTCTTAGCCTGGGGAAGTGGGGAGCACCAGCCTGGGACAAGAGGAGGCTGTTGATGTTTGCTGCTGCCTGTGAACTGCTGTGTTGAGCAGTGTGAGGAGTCTCTTTCCCAGCTAAACAGGGTCAGATCCATTCATGGGTGTATCAATGTGAGCTCCATTAGGCGTGCCACACACTGCAAACACTAACTGCGTCTTCAGCACGTCCTGCAGTGGGGCCATGCATTCATCCGCATGCTGAGCTGCCAACTGGGTCATCAAGCAGTGGCTCCTCATTCTGAGCACAGGGAAGGAGGAAAAGGCATACCCTTCCCTGAGCACTCCTGTTTCTAAGTTCTGTCTGTCTATCCCGGCTTCTGATGGGAAAGAGGGTACATACCAGAGACTGCTCCTTCACCTCCATAGGACTTAAAGAGCCACCCCCACTTACCTCACTGTCACCTGTCTAATTGAGAACAAAAGGGCCAGTGGCTTTGCCTTTACCTTCAGATTGTCCCGCTTGTGTGTCTGACTGGGTCTGTCTGTGGGCTGACATGACTCTCATCCCTAGGTTGTATAGACACAAAATCAAAGACATTTATTTTGGTCCGGCACCCACCAGAGACTGCCAGGTGTTCCTTCTGGCAATTTACACAGATGTATAGTTCACACAGATGTGCATCTCACATAGCTTGCCCATAGGTACTTTCTTGGCTTTCCTTTAAAGAGCTTAAAACAAAGACCATCCCAGTCAGGCAGGTGGAGAATGGCGCCAGATTCTTGTGATTCAAGACACCTCAAGCAACCCTTAGGCTCTGTGTAACCAAATGCATCTTGTACAGAGGCTGAGCAGGGGTGAATAAGTACCCTTACGGAAGCAGCTGCTGAGCATGCGCTGTCTCTGGGGCTGCTGCACGACTTCGGTTCCGCTTGGCAGTTTGGAGGGATGTTTTGGTAAAGCCTGTGTATCTTGCCTGTTTGAGCTGGGATTTTTGTGTTCTTTGGGAGGCTTTCCTTTTATGTTTCCCTCTTAGAGATGGACGGGAGCCATTTCCTTCCTCTCTTGTTTGTTTCTTTGTTTATCCGAGACAGCGTCTCGCTATGGAGTCCATGATGGCCTTGAACTTAGAATCCTCCTACCTCGGCCTCTTGAACGTTGATAGGATTGCAGGCTTATGTCACCGTATCTGTCTATGTCTGACTCTTATACCTGCCGTGTCTGGTCACTTAGAAAGATAAGCAGGTGCATGCCTCAGCCTCTGTAAGATAAAACAACATCACGTCTTCAGTCTTCTCTTTTTATCCCTTGTTGTGGGACAGGATATTGGACCCAGGACTTACGCCAGGCCAGCGCTCTGTCACAGGGTCATATCCCTGCCTTTTATTTTTTTATTCTTTTAAAACAAGGCTTTGCCAAGTTTCCCATGGTGGCTTTAGTCTCGCTGTGCAGCACAGACAGCCCTCCATCTTGCAGTCAGAAGGTCCTCTGGCCTCAGCTCTCAAGTAGCTGTTAGCACTGTGACCAGCTCTGAGCTTGTCTTCTTTTTGAAGTCATGAAGGATAGAGAATAGCAGTAAGAAAGTCATCCCCTCTCCCCTGAATCCACAATACCGCTCTTTGATCTTACACAAGTAACTTACGGTTTTCTGTCAGCTCACTGAAAAAGCAGATGTCTGGAATGATAGAGCAATTTTCCCCAAGTCACCTGATTACTGAGAGTAGAAGACAGACACCCATGTCCTTCAGTGTAACTGAGTTCAGCACTCCGCCTGCCAGCTCCCGGACCATCATAGAAGCACTGAGAGCCCCCGGCAGGCAGTCCTGAATTCGGGCCATTTCTGGAAAACTTCCATAACCTGATTATAGTGGCGGCAGAAATTGCCACTGTGTGACACTCCCTGCTGAGAGTCACTGCCTCAGTCAATAATGGGCTTATTAGTTCCTTTTTAAGAATCAGAGTGTTTCGTCTGTAGAGAAATAGCACCTTCGTAAGTTAAATGGGGAAACTATCAAATCACAGAGGTACAGAGAAGCCTGACTCTGTGCTCCACAGTTAGGTCGGGCTGTAACCTCCTTTGCCCTAAGTCATCTGTAGGCAGGTATTCAGTTTATTCTGTAGTAATGACACTTTGGTATATTCTATCTAACTAAAGTCCCCAGACTTTAGTTAGATAGAATTGTAAGCCAGAATACTTTTTTTTTCTTGAAGGCATTTCTTCAGCAAACTCTCAATCTCTTTTTAAATACTGAGAAATGTTTAATACATACACACTGAGAGGGGGTTGTTGTTTTGTTTTCTGGCCTAAGTTATCTTTATGTCTTAGTTATTCTTAGCCTGTTTCCCTGTTGAACTTTGTCCCCAGAGTTCACGGATCCGTCAGGTTTCCCCAGGTCACCCTAATCCTTTAGGAATAACTGTCATCTTAATGAGCTTGATACATTTCTACTCATTAAACTAATGGTTGCTTATGCCATCCAGCAAACAGTATTTTAGAAAGATAAAAGTCCCCAGACCATCTTTTCCTTGCACAACAATTCATTTTTCCTAGTGGCTAATATTTTGGGTACTCTTGAGCTTAGAGAATGACATTATTTTTGCTGGCTTAAATTAAAGAATAGTAAAACTTGAAATTCATTTTTCAATCTAAATATGATGAATACATAATCTAAAGTTACAGGAAAGGGACGAGGCCTAGATGGTCTGTCCAGGCTCTGTTTTTTTTTTATCAACATCAACACACAGGGAAAGAACATCCCATCCCATATACGTTTGGGAGGAGGGTGGATTTTATTTAATTTTTTTTCTTTTCTTCTCTTTTCATAGTGCTAGTGATTAAACTCAGTGCCTTGCATATGCTGCTGAGTACTTTACCAGGAGAGCCCCACTCCTCCCTGCCTGCAGGCCGGAAGAAGGCACCAGATCTCATTATAGATGGTTGTGAGTCACCATGTGGTTGCTGGGAATTGAACTCAGAACCTCTGAAGAGCAGCCGGTTCTTTTAGCAGCTGGGCCATCTCTCTAGCCCCTACCTACAGTCTTAGAGAGTCAGGATCCATAGTGGTGACACATGGCAGGAAGAGCTTGGTGCTTACATCTCAGATCCTAAGCATGAGGTAGAGAGAACTAGCTTGAAATGTGAGTCACTTGACCGCAACACTGGCTGTTGGTGACACTCGTCCTCCACAAAACCACACCCCCAACCCTTCCCAAGCAGTTCCACCAGCTGAGGACCAAGTGGTCAGTCCTTTGAGCCTATGGGGGCCATTCTCAAACTACAGCACAGCTCCTACCCAGCTTTTTAAATAAAGTTTTATTACATTTTACTTATTTGAAAACTTTACCATTGGTATTTGATTCTTATCTTTTAGTAGCCAAGGAATTAAGGTTGCTATTTCTTCAACTAATTTATACTCGTTTTTCTTCCTTTTGGTGGATTCTAAGAATTGAATGCAGGGCCTGGCATGCCCTAAGCATGTCAGCAGATATACATACCTCCAGCTCTCAGTTAAATGTTTTAAAACTTGAAAAGTTAATTTTAAATTGAAGTGACAATAAAGGATATTAACTTTTTTTTTTTTTTTAAGTCAGAGTCTGATGTAGCTCAGGGTGATCTCAAAGTCATTGTGTAGCCCAGGCTGGTCTCAAAGTTACTGTGTAGCTAAAGATGATCCTTTACTTCTGATCTTCCAACCTCTGAACTTCTGAGTGCTTGAGTCTGAGAGTGTGCCGCCAGACCTTGTTTGTCCAGTGGTAGAGACCAAACATGCTAGGCAGGGACTCTGAGCTATGCCTCCAACCCTATTAAACTATTTGGGGGTATTTAAATCTCATAATATTATGAGATACAGCAAGGCGGTGGTGGTACATGTCTTTAATCCCAGCACCTAGGAGGTTGAGGCAGGCGGATGTCTATGGGTTCAAGGCCAGCCTGTATAAAGTGAGTTCCAGGACAGTCAGCCAGGACTGTTACACAGAGAAACCCTGTGGGCGGGGGGGGGGGGGGTGTTATGAGATACAAAAGAAAATATTTCTATAAAATTAAACAGATGAAATTTATATTTATTTATGAATAGCCATCTGCCACATTTTGATATTCTCCCCTTTTTCTTATCTAAATAATATACCCACCCCCTATGCATACTTAATGAAGAAGGCAAATGTTTGAGTCTTGAGTTTCTATAATCACCTAGTGATTATAATTATACAGATGTTTTGAGTAAGGGGATAATAAAGCTATTTCTGAGGTTTCTAAGTTAGTAGAGTTCAGGAAGAACTCTTCTTGGAATAAGGACTCAAAGGTGTACTAAAGGAGAGACCATGTCCCTTCTCCTTCAGCATTAGTATTCCCAGCCCTTGGGACAGCAGAAGGCATGCAGGGGGAGCTTTCCAGATAGTTTTTAAATGAAAGTCACATCTTAAAATCATTGCTTGCTGGGCATAGTGGCTCACACCTGGAAGCTTGGCATTCAGGAGGTTAAAGCAAGAGGATTGCAACAGTTTTGAAGGCAGGATGAACTAATGAACTACATAGTGAATTCTAGGCCAGTCTGGCCATAGAGTGAGACCTGGTCTCAAAAGATTAGTGTGTGTGTATATGTGTGTATGTGTGTGTGTGTTTATATTATATTTTTAAAATAAAAGTGATGTCTGCTGTGTTGTTGGGTATGTAGGAGATTAACTTAAAATAATCCGATGGTGTTCAATTATTTTTTCACTCCATATTTTTAAAATATATCAGGCTAGCAAGATAGATAGCTCAACAAGTGGGGTGCTTGCTGTCAGCCTGACAACCTGATTTGATCCCTGGGACTTGATACAGAAAGAGAAAACCAACTTCCACAAGTTGTCCCCTGATCTCCACACATGTGCTGTGGCCTGCAAGTACACACACACACTCACACTTCCTCTAAATACATATATACGTGCATGCATAAATCAATAATGCTTTTTAAATGTCCTTAACAATATTTATAAAATACAGGGCTGGAGAGATGGTTCAGCATTTAAGAGCATTTGTTTTTAAAGGAGGACCCAAGTTCAATTCCCATATGGTGGCTCACAACCATCTGTAACTCTAGTTCCAAGAGATTCAAGGTCCTCTTCAGGACTCCTCAGACAGCAGGCACTCACGTGGTACACAGATATACTTGATATACACTCATATACATAAAATAAACAACAAAGTTTAAATACTTATAAAAAGAATTTTTAAAAACAACTGTATTACTTGTTTGTCCAAGACTGAGTTGATACTCACCGTTGTATATTTACTAATCCTTGCTGGTTCTCAGGCTACTTAATGCTGGAGAATTCTATTTTATCCACTCTCTACTTTCCCTGTTTTCTGGCCAAACCTCTCTCTGCTTCTCACAGACCCAGGAAAGCAGTAACCGGTGAATTGTTAGCATGTTTCTGTGTTACAGAATTTAGTGAAATACTGAGTGCAGAGTTCTGGGCTTTTCTCCTATCTCCTAAATGACTTCAGGAACTGGCCTGGATCTTCTGCACTCTGCTTCCCTGGGTTGTAGGAACACACTCCTCTGCCTCAGGACCATGCCTTTGCTCACTGACCAAGAAGAGGGAGGGAAAATGTCACAACTAACATTTGCTTTTCTGTCCAGTTTCTTCTCTTAAACCAGAGGTGAAGGGTTGAAGAGATGGCACAGCATTTAAGGCTGTTCTTCCAGAAGTTCTTAGTTCAATTCCAACAACCACATGGCAGCTTACAAGCATCTAGATAAGATCTGATGCCCTCTTCTGGCATGCAGGCAGGCAAGCATGCAGACAGAATGTTGTATAAATATATATATATTTATATATACCTTTAAAAAAACCGAAACAAACAAAAGAACAGGTGGACGGCCTTCCAATGAACATGGAGTAAGCACAGAAGAAATGAATGTATTCCTGCTAAGCAACAATGTGTTTATATTCACAAGTCTTTGAGAATAAGATACTTACAGCCATAGATGACAGGGTTTGATTAGCCTTAAGAAAGAGAGACTAGGTTTGCCCTCTTGGGTAGAGGGAGGAGGATTGATCACTAAAGCCAGTCTATATAAGGAATTCAAAGCCAGCCCAAACAGGATGGAGCAAATGGAATGAAGGGAGGGAAGGAAAGTACACGGGATGGAAATGCCTTTACAGGTAACTAAGTCTCAGTCGACAGTTACTATGAGGAGCTGATGACTAACTTTGGCTTCCCTTCTGTAGGACTCCGAAGAGGAGGAAAATGAACCGGACGCTATTACCAGGAAGCTGATGCACACACAGCCTTATGTGCCCGTGGAGTTTGCTGACTTCAGTGTTTACAACGCCAGCTTAGAGAACAGAGAATGGTCCTCTAAAGCGGGCCTGACAGACTCCAGTGTCCTAGAGAAAGCAGTGTCTCGGAGCCCTACCACCAGCAGCCTCACCAGTGGCTACTTCTCCCACAGTGCCTCCAATGCCACTCTGTCTGACATGGCAGTCCCTTCCAGCGACAGCTCGGACCAGCTAGCCATCTCAACAAAGGAGGCTGAGTGTAGTGAGCACTCTGGATTATCACCTGACTTCAGACCAGCTTCAAATAAAGAGCCCACAGAAGTAGAAAGAGGCTTGGGAAAGGATAAGATCGCCATGCCACCCGAGGAGAACAGTGCCTTACCCAAGGGGAATGCATCACCCCAGAGCACCCCTGAGGAAAATTCCAGAATGCTGTGCAGGACTGCTTCCTGTTCAGAACTGGATGCTGGCCCCAGCAAAAATGGCCAACTAGCCAGAGAATTCTGCCCTGGAGAAGTGACTATAGAACACACTACAAACATATTGGAGGACCATTCCTTCACAGAGTTCATGGGTGTGTCTGATGGCAGAGACTTTGATGGTTTGACAGGTGGTTCTGTGGGAGAACCCTCTGGGAAGAGGGATCTACCACATGAAACTGACCACAAAAGTGCCCCAGATGCCGACCAGCTGCATTCCAAGATAGAGAATGAGCAGGTAATCCTCCCCAGAGATGGCCCTTTGGGTTCCGTGTTCTCAGTGAGCACAGCTTCCTGGACACCAGCCCACCAAAGCTTCTCACCACAGTAAGATTTTTCAGGAGAGCTTCATCCGACCTCTGTGATTAGGAAAATGGGTCCACTGTAGAGCAAATTCACAATTTGTCCTGTTCACCTGCTGTGAAGCTATAGCTCTGACTTGGGGATTGCAGCAGAAGCATAGTTATTGGGTTTTGTTGGTACTGTAGTTTTTTAACTGGAAAATGGGTCATGTCAGACTCAACAGTTAATCTTTATGTCTGTTCCCTCCAGGATTTGCTTATTGGTTAACTCCAAGGCAATCTAGTAGCATCTACCATATTTCATTAGTTCTGTGATTCCGTTGGTTATCATAGTGTGCATTAGTACTGTGTCATGAGGACCTGGGTTCAGGTCTGCAGCACCCATGTAAAAGCCAAGCATATGGTTTGCCTCTGCAGCTCCAGTTCTTGGCAGGAAGGTGGAGCAGAGAAGGGGTCACAGAGGCTTGCTGACTGGCCAGTTCAGAAACATCAATCTCCTAGTTCATTGAGGTCCTGTCTCAAAAAGTGGCTACCTGTGTGTGGTAGGGCATGCCTTTAATCTCAGCACTATGGAGGCAGAGACAAATGGATCTCTCTAAGTTCAAGGCCAGCCTGATCTACATATGGAGTTCCAGGACACCCAAGGCTACATAATAAGATTCTGTCTCAAAACAAACAAACAAAATAAGGTGATAGAGGAAGATACATGACCTCCACCTTCTACATGGAACATTCAGTGGTTTGCATTCTCTCTCTCTCTCTCTCTCTCTCTCTCTCTCTCTCTCTCTCTCTCTCTCTCTCTTGTGTGTGTGTGCGAGCGCGTGTGCGTGTGCCTTGCGTGTGTGTGTGTGTGTGTGTGTGTGTGTGTGTGTGTGTGTGTGTGTGTGTGTGAGAGAGAGAGAGAGAGAGAGAGAGAGAGAGAGAGAGAAAGAGAAACAGTGGACTGGATTAATATCGCTCAGGGATAGAGTATTTCCCAAGCATGTTCAAGGCTTTGAGCTGTGTTTTCAAGCACGACAAACATTATCAGTAACTGTGAGAAACACAGAATTTTCAGAGATATTTAAAATATGAGCAAAACCCACACATTTTCAAAGTGAAATTGTCCTTTTAAACATTTATGCCCCTAGGTGGGAATGTGCTTGTTTCCAGAGCAGTTGAACTTCAGACTTTGGATGCTTTACAGCATTGTTTCATTTTATATGGAACAAAATGAGTTTCACTTAAGGAAAAATAGGTTACATCAGTAGATTTTCAACTTTTGAGCATTCTGCCCCTAAGTGTGGCCGTCTCTTTCCACTCTCGTTTTCTTTTTAACCCTACCCCTGTGTAAACTACAGGATCAAGATGCAGTGAAACAGAGTTTACCAGACACGACAGAGGTGCCGGCCTGGCGTAGGAAGATAGGGCAGCCACTCCCTCAGTGCCACTCCCAGGTTTGCTGAAACACTGCTGTCAAGGCTCAGGCCCTTTTCCATTGCCTCAGACCTGCGCTCCAGGCAGTGCACTCAGAAATTTTGTTTCTACTCCCGGCCTGGAACTCTGCAATTCAGAGACTTCCTGCCCCTGCCCCCAGAATGCTAGATGACAATCTAGAAGCCCCATGCCTGGGCAAGGGAGGTCTGTTCAAGTCAGAAAAAGGTTTCCCCTGTGTAAGAATGTTAGTGGTTAGGAACACAGACTGAGAAACTCCTCATTTGTTCATCTTTGCAATTGCAAGCAGATGTGAGTTTGTGCCAAGTCCTCTGTTGGCTCCATGGTCTTCACACTGAATTTGAACCCAGTCTGATTTTTTTTTTCTTGTTTATTTCATTTATTATTGTTGGTGGTAGTGGTTTTAGTTTTTGTTTTGGGAGACAGGGTCTCTAGCCCAGGCTAGTCTGAAACTCCCTGAATATGAGGAAGACCTCACACTTCTGATCCCTCAGCCTCTACCTGTCCCATACTGGGATTACAGGCATGCACTACCACCTACCGTTAATACTATGCTAGAGATGGAGCCCAGAGCATCTTCATACTCATCATGCTCGGTGACCCCTCTACTAGCAGTGCCAAATCACCAGCCCTGTTTGTTTTTATGAATTTGTTAGATCTCTTAAGTTTCCTTCTAAATCCTAAATACTCACTAGAGGATGGTGGAGAAGCCAAGTGAAACCCTCAGGAATTGTTCCACCCCCCAAGACTTCGCTTCATAAGGGGTGGGGCAGGGGACATGAAGTTACCCACACCTTAGGGGTAAACTAAGAGGAGATAGGATGTCTGAGGCCACATTGTGAGCAGTCTGGCCTGTTTTATTGCCCTAGTGGATCAGAACATAACCTGAAGGAAGAGTTTCATTGTGAATATTCTAGAATATTGAGTCCTGCTGAAGAGCTTGGTTTACATGTGTAATGTAAACCGTGGGTGGTCAGGGGCGCACATCTGTAATCCCACTACTCAGGAGGCTGAGACAGGACTGTATAGGGTTCAAGACCAGCCAGAACTACAAAGTGAGACCTTGTACTCAAAATTCTAAAAATAAATAGTGTACAGAAATGCTGGTTGTGGGCTGGAGAGATGGCTCAGAGGTTAGGAGCACCGGCAGCTCTTCCAGAGGTCCTGAGTTCAGTTCCCAGCAACCTGGCTCACAACCATCTATAATGATATGTGGTGCCCTCTTCTGGCCTGCAGAAATATATACAGTCAGGGCACTGTATATATAATAAATAAATAAATCTTTTTTAAAGAAAAGAAATGTTGGTTGCGTTAGAATAATGGCACTATGGCATGGTGATTCTGTCCTTGTTTCTTTCCTTCTCTCTCCCTCTTCCTCTTTCTTCCTCTCTTTTTCTTTCTACTTTCTCTTTCTTTCAGGATAGGGTTTCTCTGCATAGCCCTGGCTGTCTTGGAACTCACTATGTTGATGAGGCTCGCCTCAGAGATCCACCTTCTTCTGCTCCCAAGCTGTGGAACTAGAAGTATGCTCTGCCACACTTGACTAGCCAATTCTTTGTCTTCAAAAAGAATTTTCTTCAAATGTTCAAGGAAACAGTTCATCTGGTAAAGTGCCTGCTACATAAGCATAAGAAACTGGCTTTGGAAACCCAGCACCCACTTAAGAAGTCAGACATGAAGGAGCATACCTTTAATTCCAGCACTCTGAAGACAGAGGAAGGCATATCTCTTGTGAATTAGAGGCCAGCCTGGTCTACATATTGAGTTCCAGGCCAACAAGGGCTACAGAGTAAGACTCTGGTGAAAGTCTACTGAGGAGCATCAGATACCGAAGTCTTGCCTCTGTACACACCTGTGTACAAGTGTACATCCTCACTCACAAGAATATGCGCAAATACCATATAAGGACAAAAAGTATTTTACATTAGGGTTTCTCCTATATTGGGATATATATATATACATATACATATTATTTTTATAGTATTAATTGGGTCTATAGCCTCTTGAATGCTAGGCAACTGCTCTACTTATAAGTTAGCCCCAATTTGTATATTGATTTTAATAAGTTGTTTTGACAATGTAAGTCTACTTGAAAGCTGGAGACATGGCTCACAAGGTTAAAAAACACTTCATTGCAGGCATAAGTGTCAGAGCTTGAGTTCTCAGTACCCATCTAAAAGCGAGGCATGGCTGTGTAAGTTCATAATCTTAATATTGAGGATCAGAGACAGGCGGACCCTGGAGATGCTGGCCAGCTGGCCTATCTGAATTGATTTTAGATTCACCTGTTAATACCTAGGAAGGAATAAACCTAAGAGTGATAGATTGGGACACTCAGTATTCTCCTCTGGCTTCCTCATGCACAGGCACATGAAGTACATGTGTACACATACATATACCATAAATACACATGACAACAATAGCTGTTTAAAGGACTGAGCGTGTAGTTCAATGATATAGTGTTTGCAAGCATGTATGAGGTCCTAGATTCAACTTCAAATTCTTAAGTGATAGAAATGGAAAACAAAAGTCTATTTGGGAACAATTTTTTCTCTAATTTTTGTTTGTTTAAAACCTGAAATTACCCTTCACAGACGCTTCTCTGAGATTCCTTAATGAATTTAGTACGCTCTGACCTCTCAGAAAGCCCCTTGGAGGATGGGCCTGTGTGGGTGGGGAAATGAGGACAAGGAGCTTGGACTCACCAGCCTCTGTATTCTAGGAAGCCTCGGCCACTTGGTAAGAGACAACCATGGATCTGCAGGCCAGTTTGGCAGCTTTACCGGTCCTGGACCGTACATGTCCCATCTTCAGACAGCTGTGACCCAGCTCAACCTCAGACCAGCATGGGGGAGCCCTGTACTTCCCCTTTCCTGTGGGAGAAGCAGCGTGTTATTCCACAGCGAATCACAGCCTCTGCTCTTTCCAGGAAGGAAGAGAACCAAAATCTTACCTGAGTAGCAGTATTTTCATCTGTGCTTCCAACATGCCTCTACTGTGTAAAGCTCTCCACAGACTCAAACTTTATTCTTGTACATTTTTAATCAATTCTTACTGCAGACTCTGGAGTCAATGCTCTGATTCTTTTTTTATAAATAATATATATTATGTGAATTGTGTATCTATGGTATGTCTGTTCAGAGACATATCTGCACATTAAAATGCAGATACGTGATTTGTTGAAATCACAAGGTACTGGACTTTGTTACAAAGCAACCTGATGACTGCTTTAACACAAGCAGAAGAAAAAAAATATTTTATTTTCTAAGAATGAGGTTCTAAATCCCTCTTTATAGAAAAGGTTTCAGGCGCTGTTCTTTATGACCAAAGAACTCCTATGAGACTGAACGTCTTTACTGTCCACTCTTGTTTTGTGTGAGTATATAATCTCACTTCCAGTCTGGTGCCATACTACCCTTGGCTACCCAGCCATGTGCTGCCCTGTTCCCTGTCTCATTTCCTAAGTACACGGAGAAACGGCTCTAACCTTTGATCTTCCACCTGATACCTGCTGACTTGGTATTGATTGTTGACAATGGCTGGGGCTCCTCTAGCCTAGCATTTCCCATACCCCGTCCAACCCATCTAAGGAGGTAGAATACACAGGGCAGTATTACAAGCAGACACAAAGCTGTACCAAGAGTGGGGGAGGGGCGCTGGGGAGGAGTCTTGATTTGGGGCTTATTTATCAATTTGTTTCAGATTGGTAGATTCCATTGTGGTGTGATGTTGTCGCTTTGCTTGATTCTGGAAAATGATGAAGAGGCGGACTGAGCTATCCAGTTGATAGGTTTGCACGTCACCTTGTTTGAAGGGGACGAATACGGACCACTCCGTTGTCATATTTTTCATTTTCAAGCTCTCCTGCGAGCAAAGACATCGTAGGAGTATGTGTGTGGAAATTTTTACAAAATATTTTATGTACTTACTCTGTAGATGCCTGTGCAGTGGACCTCTGTGTACAGCTACACGTGTGTTGTGAGAGAAAGTGAGGAAGCATGTGTGCAGCCTGCTGTACTTTTTTTTTTAAGTTCTTAGCATTGGTGAGGGAAATACGGGAGATTTTATTGAAAAGCTGCTGTTTTGTGTGTATAGTGAGCTAAATGTAGTATTTTACTATCAACTGTTTAAAACAAAAAGAAAATCTGTAATTTATATTCCCTTTCAACTTTATTGTATTTAATTGGTACAGATTTGTGTGTGTTTTAGAATACAAACTGTCTAATTCAGATTTTAAAGCATTGAGTGTCTGTTCGGAATATCCTTACCATAGGCTGGGGTCAGGGTTTAGTGGGTAAAGTGTTGCCTGTGCAAGTATGGGGAGCTGAGTTCAATACCCAGAAGCCACATTAAAAAACAAACAAAAACCTGGGCTTGGTGGTGGTGCATGTTTGTAATCACAGCCCTGAGGAAGCAGAGATAAGTGGATCACTAGCCATCTATCATAGTCTAATCAGTGACAGATTTTGTCTCAGGAAATGGGTAGACAATGTCTGAGAATGACACCAAGGTTGTCCTCTAAACTACATACCCACACATGCCATTGGGTTCAAGTCCAGTGTATTGTATTTGCCTGCACACACACCGCTGTGATGTCAGTAGACCTGTTAACATTTCTTGATTTATTGAGGATCTGGTGTTACCTGGGTACTATCCTAGGCACATTTAATATTTACTTTGCTCTAATCTGACCGCATAGATGCTCTGGGTACTGGAGTTACTAAGTGTTGGGTAAATGGAGAGCTAAGGCAGAGAGGCTGGCAATAGAGTTGTGGTAGAGCTGGGGTGCAGCCCACATTTCTGCTGGCCTGTTGTATTCTGCCTGATAGCATGACCTGGAAGGGCTTCACTTGAAAGGACAATTGTAGGAGGCAGCACTGTGTGGTGTGATGACAAGCTTCAGGGAGCTTCTGGAGCAGGTAGGACATGAATTGTCTCCAGACAAATTGCAGGACCTGCCACCTGTGGATCGGTGTTAAAGATGCCCCTGCCAAGTCTTTGTAGGAAAGCAGCATTTTTGAAGTTTCCAGGAAATGGAGCCAACAATCTTTATTGCATGAATCCTAATTGGTCTTATAATAAAAACCCAGAGCTGACCTTGGGGTGAATGCTTAAAGGTTAGAGAAGCAGAGGAACACAGTATTAGAGAAACTTCTCATCGTTACTGAATCCTCGGGCCAAAAGGAGAAGATTCTGTCTCCAGGAATCCTCAGACTGAATACTTCTGAGTCCTCAGACAAAAGGGAAGGTAAGCCAAGGGGCCGAACTCCTGTCTCCTTCTGCTTTAGATTCCTTTCTCTGCCCAGCCATCTCACTTCCTGTCCCAACCTCCAGAAGCACGGGATCTTAAGATTAAAGATGTGTGCCACCATTGCCTGGTTTTGTTTCTCTTTTGGACTGGATTAATTTCATATAGTCCAGGCTGGCCTTGAACTCACAGAGATCCAGACAGATCTCTGCCTCCTGAGTACTGAGATTAAAGGTGAGTGTCACCACTGCCTGACTTCCATTGCTAACTCCGTGGCTGACTCTGTCCTCTGATCTTTAGGCAAGCTTTATTAGATTACAGACACTATATCATCACAACTCTCTACATCGTCAAGGGCCTTATGTGAGCTTCCACGAGAAAATGACCAAGGGAACAGAAAACTCTTATACAGTAGGCTGAGGGAAGAAAGCAGCTATGTGATCTGTTAGTAAACAGTGGTAACTCAAACAGTTTAGGGGCTTAGGAAGATGGTTCACTCAGTGAAGTGCTTGATGTGGAAACAAAGACCTGAGTTCAGATTCCCAGTGTTCCTGTTAAAAAAAAAATGTCAGGCGCAACAACATTGACTTATGAAAAAAATAATTGTTTATAAAAATACCTTTAAAAGGGAGCTTGAGAGATGGCTCAGTGGTTAAGAGCACTGATGGTTCTTCCAGAGGTCCTGAGTTCAATTCCCAGCAACCACATCTCTAGTGGGATCTGATGCCCTCTTCTGGCATAAAGTGTACATGTGGATAGAGCACTTATACATAAAATCAATCTTTTAAAAATACATAAATGCCTTTAAGATACATTAATGGCAGACAAACGTTATCTTCTAAGTTATACTGCCCAAGCAATAATAATCTTTAGAAGACACTAATTTGAGCCTTAAAATACTAGAGAGGCAACTAGTTACCTATTGGTGTGATTAAACTTTATTTAAAAACTCAAGCTTTCTGGTCATGTAATAAGAAGATTTTGACTTACATAATTTACGTGTTCGGGTGTTTTGCCTGAATATATGGAAATGCGCCACATGTGTGCAGTACCCCTGGAGATTAGAAGAGGGTATCAGATGCCCTGACATTGGAGTGACAAATGACTGCAGCCACGTGGGTGCTGGGACTCATAATTGTGGTACTCTGGAAGAACTGGAAGAATGTCAGTGCTTCTAACCATTGGGCCATCTTTCCAGCACCCATGAAAGAATCTTGAAAGAAGGTGTAGTTGAACAAGAATCTTCATTGCCTTTTGGATAGGAAGCTTTTTCATTCATTTGGTCCAAACTTCCTACAGTATCAGCGATACTCATCTTTCTGTAATATACAGCTCATCTCACAGACTAAAAACCAAAAAGAAAAAGCAAAGACAGGTATGGTAACATACCCATTTAATCTCAGCAGAGAAGCAGAGACAGGAGGATCACACGAAGCTCAGAGTCAGCCAGGGCCACATAGTAAGACCAATTCTCAAAAAAAAAAACAAAAAACAAAAAAAACAAACAAACAAAAAAAAACAGAACAAAACACTAAATATAAATCTGTAATATACAATTCACGTCAGATTTTCTCTTAGCATAAAGACCACTGGTTCCACCAACAGCCTCTTCAGAAGAACTGAAGCTCACTGTCCCTGTTGCCTGTGGGGAGATGAACCCGGAAGACGCCAGGGGAAAGCAAGTGAAGCCCTGACCTTTTGCAGAGCCTGAACATGAGTGAAAATGAAACCTCACAGTCTAAATTTAGCCTGTGTGTCATTTGTCTCTAATTCTGAGGGGAGGGGAAAAATACAGGTTTGAGAACCAATTGTCATTGTTTCCAGGATAAGATGTGTACAGGTATAATCTAACTTCTTTGCACGTATGCATACCCATGCATTTACATGCACGCACACCTTGTGTTCTGAGACACCCACCACTGTGTATTCTTGGTAAAATAATTCTTTCCTGCCTGGAGGCTCATTGGATGCCTGTATTTTCGCAAACTGCCCTCATGTCGGAGACTATAGCTTTCCCTCAATCACTGTAACCTGAGCCCATAGACAATAGCTACCATCTTGAAGGTTTTCTCATGCTGAGAAAAGGATTTTGGAATCCTTCATGAGGCTTGTTCCTGAAGACTTGTAGATGGAAGTTTCTGTTCTGGCCAGAAACTCTCAAATACTCAGCAGCCGCTTCCCAAATAACTGACTCAGAGGCTTAATGGTATAGTAACTGCCAGGCCAGTAGCTCAAGCATATTACTAACTAGCTCTTACACTTAAATTAACACACAATTATTATCTATGTTTAGCCATGTGGCTTAGTACCTTTGCTTAATGCAGTGTTCTCATCTTACTTCCTCTGGCTGGCATTTCCTGTTCTGCCTTTCCTCTTCCCATAATTCTCCTAGTCTGGTTATCCCACCTCTACTTCCTGCCTGACTACTTGCCAATCAGCGTTTTATTAAACCAGTACCAGCGACAAAACTTTACAGTGTGTAAGAGCATTATCCCACAGAAACTAATTGGCAGGACGATGGATCTTGTGTTGGGGCTGGGGGAGGAGAGGAACCCTGGAGTTTCCTCATCTTAAAGGAAAAAGAGATAGTTTATTCTGGAACCATTTTGAGATTACCCCAAACTCCAAATTCCATGTTCCAACAAGAAAGTCATTTTGTAAAGTTTTACAGAACAGAGAAAGTCATAAATCAAGATAAGTTTGAACTATATTGGTGGGTACACAGGAGAGGCAGGTACAGCAAGATGGAGGAAACTTTTCTGTAGGCCCAAGAGCTGTCTGATAGCATTCTTAGATTTGGCCTCGGTAGAAGCTAGTGGTTAATAGATGTCTAAAAGTTTTTTATCAGTCACAGGATGTTAGTTCAGACTCAGAGGTAGGTGAAGAATGGCTGTTCCAGAGGGCAGAACTAGCCAAAGATAAGGTAACTAGCCTTTGGACCTTCATCAACATTCCAATCTCTCCACAATCTGAAACTCTAATCTATCAGTCTGTAGATACAGCTTCTTTTTAGAAATTCTCATTGTGGTTGTAAAGAGTAATGTTTGAAAAAGTAGGTTTCAAAAGTTTCTGAGAGACTATATAAGATTAACTTGGTGATTTCAAAAGTTGGTTTGGATTTATCAAAGTATCAGCTAACTGCCCACACAGCACCCCAATGCCTTGAGCTATTTAGATTTTTGTTTACTTTTTTTAGAGACAGGATCTCTCTATGAAGTCCTGTCTGTCCAGGAACTCACAGATCCTCCTACATCTGCCTCCCCTGGGACTAAAGGTGTGCACCACCATGCCCAGCAAGCTATTTAGATTTCAACTGGAAATGCTTTTTCTGACAACTGAGGCAGATATTTGGGGCTATGTCTCCTAAACACTCCTGCCCAAGTCAAATCACGGAGATGCTGTCTTATTTTTATATTTCTTTCTCTGACTTTCTTCCCCCCTCTCGTGTGTGTGTGTGTGTGTGTGTGTGTGTGTGTGTGTGTGTGTGTGTGTGTGTGTGTGTGTGTGTGTGTATGAGAGAGAGAGACCATGTATGTTAGAACTTAATGTTTGGAAGTCTGAGGATACCTTGCCTTGCCAGGAGTCATTTCCATCTGTCATGTGGATTCTGGGCTCAAACGCAGGTCCTCAGTTTGGTGACATATACCTTTACTCACTAAGTCAGGTTATTTGCCTTAGGTTTTCTGAAACTTATATGTCAGGTGTGCTGGCTCAAGCTAATAATGCTCCCATTTGAGAAACTGAGGTAGCAGAGTGTTTTGAGGTTTAAGTCAGCTTCGGATACATAGGAGTTTCAGTCCAACTAAAGCTACAGTAAGACTGTTGTCTCAAGACAAAGAGAAAGGCGGGGTGTGGTGGCCCACGCCTTTCATCCCAGCACTTGGGAGGCAGAGGCAGGAGGATCTCTGAATGTAAGACCAGCCTGGTCTACCAATTCCAAAACTGCTAGGGAGGGCTACGTAGAGAAACCCTGTCACAACACTGTCACAACACACACTAGCACACTAGTCCAGCAGGAAGTTTGAGAATCAACGGGTCCTTTTTTTTTTTTTTTCCCCAAGACCGGGTTTCCGTGTAGCGCTGCCTGTCCGGAAACTTGCTCCATAGATCAGGCTGGCCTCAAACTCAGGAGTTCCGTCTGCATGCCTCCGCCTCCCTGGTGCTCGGATTAAGGATATATGCCACCACTGCCCAGCAAATTTTCTGGATTTTTAATAATTTTTTTAATGAGCAAAAAAAAAAAAAAAAAAGCTGCACGTCTGTGTGGCTGGTTAATTGAATCGGCACAATCTGTGCAGCGTGTGGTTAACCGCAAATATGGACAGGCCTATTTAGTTAACACCAGAATTAGAATATTAAGCCACAATAACTGCCAAACTGAGAGAAACCGCCCAACAAAGAGGATGTGAAAGCTCTCTTCCCTACCACTTGCCCAGGGCTATTTTGATGTAAAGATGGCAGTTTACCTGCATTCTATGCTGGTCCTTGTGTGTGCTGTGTTAAATATATACATTTGTAACCGGTGCAGTATATTAGCGATTGGGGTGGATTTTCCTTGGGTTATCAGCTCAGTGCAACAATTAACATCATTTTGCACAATTTATCTTGTGTTTGAAACAACGTCTCATGTATCCTAGACTGACTCCAAACTCACTGTGTAGCCAAGGATGATCGAACTTCTCTGATCCTCCTGTTTCTACCTCCGCCAAGTGCTAGAATTATGGACGTGTGCTACCTTCTTCTGTGTTTGTGGTGCTGAGAACCAAACCCAGGAAATCACACACCTCCGAGAGCTCACCTCTCCACCCAGCCCCATCTCACATAGTTTCTATGGATCTAGAAGTCTGTAAGTCTGAGGCATTCTGGCTCCAGTCTCAAGAGGTTATCATCAGCCTCTGTTTTATGAAGACTTATGTAAGGGAAGGACCCACTTTTAAGATGGTTTACCCACACAGCTGGCAAGCTGTGCTTTCTCATCACACAGACCTCTGTATAGTGCTTAGATGTCCTCGCACCACAGAGATGTCTTCTCTGAAGTGAGTTGAGTGGCTCAAGAAAGCAGACAGAAGCTAGGAGACCTTTTTTGACCTCATGCTAAAAGTTAAGCTTCCAAGACATGCTAGATTGGAAGCGAGAGTCTTACGTCTGACTCTGCTGAAGGGGAAGATAAGTGGACTCTTCCTTCTGAAGACCATGAAGAACCTGTGGACATTTTAAAGCCAACATCAATGAAGTCACATAGCCCAAAACCTGGGACAAAGTGAAGCTTATCAAAATCCATGCAGTGAGTGAGTCCAGCTATTTAGGACTTTCATTCTTAAAGTTCAGGGTAGAAAAGAAAGCTTCACTCCCATGAAAGGCAAAAGATACACATATGGCAAAAGATACACATATATAACTGAATGGACGTATTAATAACTGAATAGATACTGAAAAAGTAAGGTAAGTATGGAGTATCCTCCTGCATTTCAGGTACTAACTAGTTGAAAAAATTCAAGAATGAGCGAATATATATATCATGAAGAAAATGTCAGGCTTAGTGGCCCAGACCTTTAATCCCAGTAATGGGGTGGGGGGAGGCAGAGACAAGCAGATCTCTATGAGTTCAAGACTGGCCTGGTCTATATAATGAATTCCAGACTTTGCAGGAATCCATCCTCTCCTACCATGTGAGTTCCAGATACTGAACTCATCATAAGTCTTGGCACCCTTACCTGTAGAGCCAACTCATGGCAGGGGTCGGCTAACACATGCTAATGAGGACAGACTTTCTTGAAACTCCCATTTCCCTACTATGTTCCTCTCTGATGTTGACAAATATTTAACCTAAGAGTCAGTTTCCCTACCTGCAAAGTGGGGCTAAAGGCAGTATCCACCTCTGAAAACAATGCAATTGAAATCCCCTGGGCTGAGTAAATACTGTGCAAATTCTGGTGCTTGCTGCTATTAAGCTGATGTACTTGCCCTGCCTACAAAGCATGTCTCCTGTGGTTTCCCACTTTCAGTGTAAATACTATACCTTTCTTCATGGGTGGCTTATCTTTTATCTGTCACCAAGCCATATTCTAAAACAGAACCAGAAATGAAAACCATATCCAAAAACTGAACAGAAACTGAAAAAGGATGGTAAGTATGGAGTATCCACCTGCATTTCAGGTCCTAACTAGTTGAAAATTCAAGAATGAGTGAAAATATTTTCAGCAAAGATAGAATTAACTCATTATAGAATTCCCACTCAGACAACTATTTGAGCTAAAGGAACAATTACAAAAACATCACATGTGAAGATATAGTGACAAGAATATGGAAAAGAAGCAGGCTCACACCTGTAATCCCAGCACTCTGAAAGGCCAAGACAGGAGGACAGCCATGAGTTCAGGGCCAGCTTCAACTACACTAAAAACAACAGGAAAGAAAGATGGAAGAGAGATGAAGGACAAGGTTGAGAAGGCCACATACAGGCAAGCATCTGGAGAAGATACGTAATTGAGGAAAAGCAAAGAGAGAAGCCATCGTGGCTGAAAACTTCCAGGACCAAGGGAAAGAGTGTGTTCTCAGATAAGGAAGTATTAAAATCCCCAAAGAGACAGAATTGGGTGCAATCTCCAAACATCAAAGGTAAGTAAAATACATGAAAGGCACTCAGATTCCTAAAGTGGTGGCACATGCCTACAATCCCAGGGCTCAGTAGGATGGAGCAACATGATTTCCGAGTTCAAGATCAGTCAGGCCAATGTAACAAGACACTGTCTCAAAATCAAAAGAAATACAATGTTATCCAGAGAAGATTACCTGTAAGTTAGTAACTCCTGGACTGGCAGCAGACCTCTCAAATGCTCCAGTAAGAGTGATGCTGTGGGGTACAGTATTTCCTCATGAATGTATCCACTTGCAATTCAGGTCCTAGTTGCTTAAAAAATTCAAGAATGAGTGAAAACATTTCAGCAAAGACAAAGAATTAATAAATTGCAGATGTCCAACTAAAACAACTGTCTGAGCTACCATAGTACTTAAAAAAGAAAAAAAATATAAGAAAGTACTCAAAATATCACATGAGAAAATAAAGAGATGGGAAATACAGGAAAGAAACAGGCATGGTGAGTGTGGAAAAGCATCCTTATAGTGGGATTATGTTGTTACATTGTAAATAATTGTCACACCTACTGGTTTAATAAAAATGCTGGTTGGCTGAAGGCAGACAGGAAGTGTAGACGGAGCTACCAGACTAAGAAAACTCTGGGAACAGAAAGAACAGAGCAGAGATGCCACAGAGAAGCCAGATAAGCTTGAAAATGCAAAGGACAACTATGCTGCTCTGAGAAAAGGTACCGAGCCACATGGCTGAACAGGATAAGAATCATGGGTTAGTTTAAGGGTAATGAGTTAGAAAGTTATATGCCTGGGCCCTAGGCCAATCAACATAAAATTATTCTAAGTGTTTGTGTGTTTCTGCAGGACTGTGGGACTGTGGGTCTACAGATCAGAACCTCAGTCATAGGCCCAAAAATCCTGGCCAGAAACTTAATACCACACATCTGTCTGCATTTCAGGTCATAGTAAATAACTTAGGAATGGTAGGGTGTTGGTGGCCCAAACCTGTAACTCCAGCACTTAGGAGGCAGAGGCAGGTGGATCTCTATGAGCTCAAGGCCAGTCTGGTCTACACAGAGAGTTCTAGGACAGCCAAGGCTGTTACACAAAAAACTCTGTCTCAAAAAATAATATCAAAAACAAAAATCTTAGGAATGAGTAAAAATAACATTTTCAGCAAAGATCAAAAATTATTAGCTCATTATAGACTTCCCACTCAAATAACTATTTGAGCTAGTACTTTAAAAAGAAAATTCTTTTCATTAAAAAGTAAACAAAAGATTATAGAGAAGACTGGGTTTCACTATGTAGCTCTAGCTATCCTGGAACTCTCTATGCTGACCAGGATGACAGAGAACTCATAGAGATCTGCCTGCCTTTGCCCCCTTCTCATGCTGGGATTAAAGGCGTGGGCCACTAGACTCCTCACTCAGGTAAAAGTCTATTATTTTTTTAAATTTTTCTGTGTCTGTATGTACATTTGTGACATTTACCACAGCATCCTCATAAACCAGAAGTATTAGATCCCTTGAATCTGGACTCAGAAGTGGCTGTGAGCTGCCCAGTGTGTGCTAGGATATGAATTCAGGTCCTCTGCCAGAACAAATCCCAAATAATAAGAGTTCTAGAAACTACTCAAAGCAAACAAAATAAAAACACATCCTGGGAGATGAAGAGATGGCTCCAAAGAACCATGGCTTAAGAAGACTTGCTTCCCTTACAGGGGACCCATGTTTGGGTCCCAGCACCCACATGACAGCTCAACACCATCTGTAACAGCAGTTCTAGGAGATCCAAAGTCCTTACCTGACCTTTGCATGCAAATAATGTACCCACATACAATATATTTTTTTAATTAAAAAATTAAAAATACTAGAATTTTATTCAGGTAATGTCCATTGATCAAATCACCGAATGATAACTTTGAGGACATAGCCTAAGATCTCTGGGTCTTAATTTCCTAGATAAGACACAATCATGACTGATTATAAATTCAATAAATGAGTTAGTAAATGAGAAACAGGAGACAATGGTTCCCAATTGGATATCCCACTCACAAAGAACAAGATTTTTTTTTTTTAATGGGAATGGTGTTTTGCTTGAATGTATGTCTGTGCACCACCTTCATGCCTGATGCCCACAGAAGCCAATATAGGGCATCAGATCCCCTGGATGGAACTAGAGTTATAGATGGTTGTGAGTCACCATGTGGATGCTGGAAACTGAACCTGGGTCCTCTGGTAATGACAACCTCTGAACCATCTCTCCAGCCCCAGAACAAGGACTAAAGTGCTTTCTGTACTAAGATGAGGGGCAGAGTTAAAGGGCCCAAGGGTTGGTGAGTTCTGGGCCAGTGAAGGCTCTGGCCTCAAAGAACAAAACAGATAAACCTGAAGGAATAATATCCAAGGTTGTATTGTGGCATGTACAAAGTGGGTGGGGCAGGGAAAGGGGAAGAAGAGGGGAAGTAAGAGGGAGGGAGGGAGAGGAGAGGGGGAGGTCTAAAATAGCACAATTTCTAACTAAAGGATCACTGGGTGATATCTGCTGATACAATCCCCCTGAAGTGGAAATTTCTGGTGGCTGAATCCTGGAGCAGCCCCAGGCTCACTATAGCAAACTGTCCAGTGTGATCTTCTTTTGCCTTATTACCAAAAGGGTTTAAACATACACCCCCCACCCACCCACACACACACACACACACACACACACACACACACACACACACACACACACACACACACACGCACGCACCCCATCCCTCAACTTCAGGTTCAAACATGTCCATTTCCGGATGGAATAAAGCCCAACAGCATGCATCTTAGAGAGGAAGTGGAAAGACTCCTGTGTAGGAATGGGGCTGGCCTAAGAGAACCTCATCAGTTCTTTTAACCTGTGAGAGCTATGATTTCTTTGGGACCTTCATCTCTGCGCTAACCTTTCAGAGAATGCTTTCCTTTGGTCACGGCAGCAGAGTGCTCAGTAGACAGCCGGCTCAGTTATGACACTTTCTGATAAATCCACTTGCAAGAAACACCGGTGCCTAATCCCTGTTAAATGAAAAGATACGCTCTCAATAGCTTAAACCAAATAGTTCTTCAAATATAGGAAGACATTAGCCCGCATCTCCATCTCCACCTCCCACTTAGCCTGTCCATCTCTCTCTCTCTTTTTTCTTTGTCTTAGGCTTTGTTTAATAATGTGATTCTTCTGATGTCACAATAACACTCACTGCCTGAGCTGCTGGGTCTGTGTCAATCAACACAACTGATCTCTGTCAATATCAACAACTATCCCCAGGGGTGAGTCTTCCCAGCCGTGGCTTGTGAATGGTTTTCAGTTAGTGTATCCAGTATCAGTCCAGATGGACTCCTGTGGGTTTCGAAGCAGCACAGAATTCCCAACCTCCTTTGGAATCAAACAGGAGTTGAGGAGGAGACATGGCCAGCCTGGTGTACCTTAGCTAGCTAGTTGGAGTTGCCTGGTAGGCTCAAACTGATAGGGGGCCCAACCTCAACTCAAGCAAATTGACACAAGTAATCTAAAAACAGCCTTACTCTGTGATTTAGCTACTTTGGGTATACACATCATTTGCTAGACTCATTTCTCTAAATGTTTCCAAAACTGGAGTAAATAGGACACATATGTGCAGGTGATTTTCTCCAAGAATGAAGCAACGTTTTTGTCTGTAGGGAATATTTTCACATTTGATGTAAGTCGTCTTTGTGTGCTGGGTCATAGATAAAAGTATATTTGGCTCAGGAATTCAGACACAGTAGCACATATCTGTATTCCCATTGGTGTAGGATGCTAACTGATAAGTTCAGGTTATGCTTGGGCTGCAAAGCAAGTTCAAGGCCAGCTTGGGCAAGTCACTGAGAGCTTCTCTCAAAATAAACAAAGGAACAAAAGTAAAAGAGGATTTGGGGGCTGAGTAGACAGTTCTGAGTTTGTATCTCCAGAAACCATGCAAAAAACCAGGAGTGGTGGTGTATGCCCATAGTCCTAGCTCTGGGAAGAAAGAGGATAGACCCTAGGCTCAGTGAACAGATACTCTTGCTGAATCAGAGTCCATATTTTATGAGAAACTCTGTCTCAAAGAATAAGGTAGTGAATAAGCAGAGGTAGATAACCGTATACACGTGCAAGCACACATGCCAACATGTGCACACTCATATGCTACATACAAGCACACATGTAGGCAGAGTTTTTCTGTCCCACAGCAGAGCTCTCAAATAAACACACTGAGGCTTATATTAATTATAAATGCTTAGCTGATAGCTCAGGCTTCTTACTAACTAGCTCTTACATTTTAAGTTACTCCATATTCCTTATTTACACCCTGCCCTGTGTTGATAACTTTATTAACATGGCACATCCATCTCCTGCTCCCTTTGCATCTGATTGGCAACTCTAGACTCCATCTTTTTTCCTTCCAGCATCCTCTTAGTCTGATTTTCCTGCCAAACCTCCTTCTGCTCAGCTATAGGCCAGTGAGCTCTTTATTAGCCAATAAGAGTAATACATATTCATAGTATACAAAAAGATTATTGCACAGTGTGTGCACATGTGCGTGCATACACACACATACACACACAGGATGAGGGCCAGTGATTCAGCTCAGTGGATGAAGATGATTTCTGTCAAGCCTGACAACCAAGGCTTGATCACTAGGACTCACATGGTGGAGATCACTAACTCTATAAGTTGACCTCTGATCTTCACATAGGACACACACACAGTGCTAGGGCTCAAGTGTGGGGCATTCTACATCCCAGACAAATGCTACAGCACTGAGCTACTCCTCATTGCCACCCTTTCATCTTAAACACAACTCTCCACAGACTGTGTACTAATTGGTATATTAGCAGCAAACAGTAAATCACTCCCTTTTTTGTAATCAAATCAACAATGCTTCCCCTGAGTGAATATACCACAGTGAGAACTGTACACTCCAGGCAAAATTGTGTGTACAGTGTTTTGAAAATATAATTCAGGCCCGGGGAAATAGTCTATTAGTAGCTTGCTCGCCTAGCATGCGTCAAACCCCAGGTTTAATTCCTCAGTTACACAAATGCAAAAAGACTTTCGAAATATCTACCACAGCTCAGCCATGTGCTCTGTATGTAGAAGCACAATGACAACTTAGGTATTTCTGTTGATGTATTTTGTTTTGATTTTGATTAAATACTTATGCACATAAATTGCTCATAGAAATATGTGGCTTTGTGTGGGCATTCTCTATTTTTATAATTTTAAAAGAAGATTTATTACTTGTTTTTCTAGGACAGCAGGGCTATAGAGAGACCCTGTCTTTCAAAAAACAAGAAAAATGTATTTATTTGATTGTATATGTGTGAATGTTCTTCCTGCATTTATATCTGTGTACAGTGTGCATGCCCTAGGCTCACAGAGGCTAGGACAGGATACCAGATCCTCTGCAACTGGAGTCACAGACAATTGTGAGACACCAGGCAGGTGCTAAGGAGATATCCGCCATTTTTTTTCTTTTCTTTTCTTTTTTTTTTTTTTTTTTTTTTTTTGATGTTGCTGCTTTGTTATTTAAAAAATATTTTAGATTTATATTTTATTGCATGCTTGGCGGGCATGTATGTATGCATACCACATACATGTACCTCACGTGTATCCACACTAGTCAGAAAAGGTCATTGGACCTCCTAAAAGTCAAGTTGCAGATATTTGTAAGCTACCATATGGGTACTGGAAATTAAAAGTGTGCTCTGAAAGAGCAACCAGTGCTCTTAACCACTGAGACATCTCTTTAGCCCCTCTATCTTGCATTTTGAGACAGAATCTTTCACTGAATTGTGGCTCACCAGTTTGACTAGACTGGCTGCCCAGTAAGTCCCAGCCAGGGATCTCTCTCTCTCTGCCTCTCTGTCTCTGTCTCTCTGTGTCTTTCTCTGTCTGTCTGTGTCTCTCTCTCCTTCTATTGGTCTTGGGGGATTGAACTCAGGTCCTTATGCTTATAAAACAGAGACTTTACCAAATGAGGCGCCTCGCTTGCTCCAAGAAATCTTTTAATAAACCTCTAGCTTTTTTCCTCAGATACTCAGTTCCCCTTGTCCTCTGGTTCTCTTCGGGTACCACTCCCTAGAGGTCTCAGTTCTTTTTCATGTTTTTCATGTTGTCTGTCTTTCTGCCCATTACTCTTTCTTTCCTTCATCCATTTATGTAAAAGGGATTAGATCGTTTTTTTTTTTTTTTTTTTTTTTTTTTTTAGCAATGAAAGATGATCTTAGCAAATTTTAGTTTGAATTGTCTTTCCAAATGCACAGAAAAAATGCTTCATACAAAGCTTACATGGGAACGGTAGCTCAAGTTTGTTATCTCAGCACCCAGTGATCTGAGGCAGTAGCATTGTTATGTTTGAAAACTAGCCCGGGGTACATAGTGAGTTTCAAGCTAGCGCTCTGTGAGACTTTGTCTCAAGAAAATAATTAAATAAAGGATACACACAAATTAAACTTGTGGAGGGAACTTTAACACTTTGTATAAATGTAGATTCAGGCATTCAATAAATATGTAAGGGCCAGAGATGGCTCAGTGGGTATAGGAGCTTACTGCCAAACCTGACCATCTGAGTTCAGTCCCCAGGACCTGAGTTTGGCAAGTTGTCCTTTGGCTTCTATATGTATACCTTACCACGGGTATATATTCACACTTACTCACGTGCACGCGCATACACACACACACACATGCACTGATCAAATATGCAAATGTAAACACAATTAAATCCAGTTTATCCAGTTTAGGTCTAGCACCATGGTTGTAAAGTGCTAGGGAATACGAGGGTCCTTTCTTTGCGATGGATTATTTATCAACCCTTCATTATTTATGAAGCTAGTAAGTGACACCAGCCTTCTGGAACACCATTCCTGCAACAGTTCACTCCTGCTTCATGTCTTTGCTCAGCAGTGTTGGGACCTCCATCACCAAGCAGCCAACACAGAGGGATGCCAGGACTGACCCATGGAAAAGTAACAACCGACGGTGAGTCAGTGTGGCCTCGGACCTTGCTGGACTTTGAGTTGTTTTCAGAATGACTAGTGGCAACTCTGTTAGAATTCAGTTTTCTCACCTTAACCTTCTTCTCTGTTTCCCTCTGTCACTCCATAAGGGTTTTGGTGTGGCTTGCACACAGAGGATGACTTCAGCCAAAATTTACAAACACAGAACCAAATGAGCCAGCCTCGCTGGTGTGATCTGAGGCAGAAGGCAGCACTGTGTTTTTGTTGTTATTATTTTAGCTTGAAGACAGCACAAAGAGTTTTCTTTCTCTCTTTTATTTTTAAATATTTCTTCAAAAGACCTTCCTCTAAAATTAGTGATAGAAAAAAATGGGGGGGGGGCAGTACCAATCCTTAAGAGAAGGAGCAAGCTCCTTGCTGAGGTTCGCGGTCAGACCCACCACCTGCTTGAGGAACCTAAGGAGCTGCATGCCCAGCCAGCAAGGTAGGGAGGGAGAGAAGAGTGGGAACCTTCCCTGATTACCTCCTGGTGTTTTTCTGCAAAGCTGATGCCTGGATCTTGGGCACAGACCACTACTTCTTTGTAGAAACAGTGCTGCTCAGAGTAGACTCTGCAGTGTGTGTGCGTGGGGTGGGGGTGGGGTGGGGGCAGCAATCAGGCATTAGCAAGCATGAAGCTAAAATCAGCTATTGTTCTCAATACCTCGGCTGAACGGGGTTATCCTCCGTGGGTGCTTCTGTGCTTCTCCTCGGGAACCCTTACAAGGCACCACAGACACGCTGATGGGAAACATTTTATAGCCAAGCACGTGAAAATAAGACTTAGTTGTTTATGTTTTAAAGCATTTAAGGTATGGGCTGTGTCTAGATCCATTTGGTAGGAAGTGTCTTTTGTATGGCAGAGCCTCTCTGCTTGGGTGTTTTCACTTTTCATTTCCTGTGCATGTGTGACGGGACCTTTGCTTTGATGTGTGGAAATCTCTCCCGCTAACTGTGGCGGGTGTTTACAACGGTTTTTCTCAGAAGTTGTAGTTACCTTTAGTCTTCCTGAGAATACTAATCCTGCCTGCTCAACATTGAGTGCAGAATTACACAGCTTCACCCCGCTTTGCTTTGGAGACTACTGGAAAATTCTTGCTGTGGTCTGCTCTTTGGTTTTGAAGAACCATAGTTTTGGTAGCTCATGATCCCCTGCTGATCTTATAATGGACCCCAGGAAGGTGAGCCTTGGTGAAGCTCCAGGTACATAAATGAGTTGTAGGTGTTGACTTAAATCCTCTCAGTTGGCTATTATGTGTGGACAATTGTAGTCAATCAATGATGACAGAGAATGGCTTAACTCCAAACTTCACCTCAGCCCATTGTGTATTTTCTTTTGGAGAAAGAAGCCAATGAAAATATAACTAATAAATGTTCAATTTCTGCTCATTCTGTGCAAAGGGGAAACTTACCAGATAGGAAGTAAAGAGGAAAAAATATCTATTACTGGCCTCCAGCTCACCCAATCTTTCTTAGTTATTGGAGGTTAATGAGCAGCCAAAGTCAAAGCCTACTGTTTTGGAAACATTTGAAATCTCACTGAGTTGGAGTTTTCCTAAGTGTTCTTATAAGCAAACATTTGTTTCAGGATATTTGATCACACTGTATGAAGATGTCTTTGTTTTACCTCACCTGCCTAAGGCACTTTCTGATTGGTTTAATAAAGAGTTGAATGACCAATAGCTGGGCAGGAAAGGATAGGTAGGATTTCCAGGCAGAGAGAGGAACTCAGAAAAAGAATCTGGTGTGATGGAGAGGAAATTTGCCTGTGAGACTCAGGGAAGTTGGACGTACAGTATGGAGGAGAAGGAATAAGCCACGTGGCAGAATGTAGATTAATATAAATGTGTTAATTTTAGTTTTAAGAACTAGTTGGTATTGAATTTTAAAAGTGGCACAAGGAGTCAAACCATACAATAGGGTCCACATGGGAGATTTATTATTATAGAAGGGACAGAGAAGGGAGCGGAGACTGGTCCCTGAGGACATGATCAGAGAGAGAGAGAGAGAGAGAGAGAGAGAGAACTCTTACAATGGGAGTAGTAAATGCACATAGGTGCATAGGGGACGCTCTTAGTGGTTGCAACTGAGGATATATCCTGTCAGGACCCTAAGGGCAGGCCAGTATAAATGCCTAAATGCTAACAGTTGGGGACATGCCTAAGCTACGGCCAAGCTTTCCTACTTAATAAGAAGTTCCTGTGTCATTATTCTGGAGCTGGTGGTCTAAAGAAAATCCAGTTACAAATATGTTTATACTAGGCCTAAATAAGGGGAGATGGATGTATATGACCTCTTTAGCAATTTTTTTTCCTTTTTTATTTTATTATTTTTTCTGTTTGCATTCCAAAGTTTCTTAGGCTTCCCCTGTTGAAGAGCCCAAGAATTGTAGATGAGTTGTAAAAAAAAATTTAACTTTTAAATTATATTTATGCATGTGTGTGTGGCAGTATATGTACATACATGGGCACATGCATGCCATGGCACACACGGGGCATTCGAATGTCTCAAAAAGTAAAAGAAGGGGACTGCTTGGCTCTGTGTTTAAGAGTGCTTTGCTTCTCTTGCAAAAGACCCAAGTTCAGGTCTCAGTACCTACTGCCTATAACTCTAACTCCAGGAGATCTGATGCCCTCTTCTGGTCTCAGTCACACCCACACACAAATAAATAATAAAAATTTGTTTGTAAACAGGTAGATAAAAACAACCACAAAAGACACAGGGACTGGCTGGCAGCTAATGGCACTTGTTGGGTAAGGCTGACTACTTGAGTTTCATCCCAGAACCCAAGGAAAGGTGGAAGAAGGGAGGTGACTTCAGAAAGTGTTCCCTTGCCTCCACATACGCACTGTGGTGTGCTTCTTCTACCTTTTACCCCCTTCCTTCATCACACACACACACACACACACACACATACAAGTCAAAATTTTAAACATGGTCTCCAAGGGGGGGGCGGGGGGGGGGGTTAGCCTAGTGGTAGAGTGCTTGCCTAATATTCTGAGTGTAACCTAGGTGTCCTCCCTCCAAATTAAAGAAGTTTGGCACCTTAGTGTTGACAGATTGAAACTGGAATTGTTAACAGATTTATACCCTCAATATTAATGATGAGTCCAGTGCTCTAATATAGCCAATGATTAATATTTTATAAACAGTAAAATTGAACTGAGCCAGTAGACTGCTTGTCTGTTGGATGGAATCCATAACAAGGGTTAGCATTTATAGGTGATTAGTGTTAAGTGCTAGTGACTGGTAGAGCATGTCACATTAAACTTCTAGAGAATTGTCATATGGTAAATTTCAGTGCATTCAGTAGACAGAGGTTATTTTTCAGCTTTATGAACAGGCATACCAAATGCTAAGACTAAAAACCAATAGATTCTCAATAGATAGGTTTTTTTTTAAGCTACTCTTGAAGAAAAAAAAAATAGATACTTTTTTAAAATTTTTTGAGTGTGTTGCCTACATGTATGGATTGCATCACTTGTCACGAAGTGACCACCAAGATCATTAGAGGACATTTGATCCCCTGGAGCTGAAATTAGAAATTGTTGTGAACTTCCATGTGGGGCTGGGAATGAAACCTGGTCCTCTGCAAAAGTAGGAACTGTTCTTAACCACCGAGCCATCATTCCAACTTCAATGAGCAGTTTTCAAATGACTTAATCTCAAGGAGTGTTCAATACCTGTTTTACACATTAGAATGTTTAATCATTGTTTCATCTACTAAAACTGAATTTCCATTAAAATTTAAAAATTGCATAGATTAAACACCTTAGCAATTAGCTCCAAGTCATCAATAATGCATCAGCATTACATGAAGGAATACTTCATAAATAAAAATACTTCCCCTTGGAGTCATTTAACCAAGAGCAAGTTCTGATTTGAATTCTTTCCTACCTGTTTCTTGTGTCTCCCCTCCTTCTAATGAAGGTCTTCTGCTCTGTACTAACAGCTCTGCACAGAAAGCATTGCATGGGGAAGGAATGGCATACTTTACAGAAATCTTTAACAGAGTTTTTACAAGGGATTAAACCACTGGTTCCAACTGACCCCACCTGAGCCAGATAATAAACGTATTACAAACTCACTGTTTATCAGCCCTTACCCACCCATGGATATTTGGTTTAGAAGATTGCTTTCAACTTCTGTATCTGCAGCTCTCAGCAAATGATACATATGCATTGTTCTGCATCAGGGGCATGATTTAAGATTACAGCTATGCATTAGCTTAGGTTGTAAAAGTTAATTATGTGGGGAATCCAAGGCAAGTTAGGTTGGTTGTTACATTCTTCTTGTAGAGGCAGGCTAACCAAACAGTTTGAGTACATAGGAGCACAGCAGTTTTAATGCACCCTAAGGTACATTATTAACTCTAGCTGTGAGGTCAAGCAAAAGTTCCAGCCTCTTAGAATGTAAAAGATATTTCTATTTTAATTCATTGCCATAAAAATATGCATCATATTACATGTGTATTCATTTCATGATGTATTACAGCCTAAAAAACTCTGATATGTGGAATTCGGAAGAGAAATAATTTCATAATATATTGCAATAATGAGATAAGTATAATTAATTAAAACACGACTATAGTCTAGTTAATTCATTCAGTCTTAAGTATTACTTTATTCCCTAAAGGCAGAGAACTTAGTAAGTGAATGAGAGTATAATGATGTACATCTTTAACTACCTTGCCATTACCACTGCCTTTTATATTCTAATATCCAACACAGGAAACACCGCCCCCTCCAAATACCCAATAACTTCCTAGAATCTGTAAGCCTTTGTGCATACAGAAACATAAACCAGTCACATATTTTTCTTTTCTTTTCTGCTCTTTATTTTGATTTTTTGATTGTTTACTTTTTGAGACAGGGCCTCATATAGCCCAGGCTGATCCTAAAATGCTTATTTCTTCTGCTTGTACTTCCTCTGTGCTAGAATTATAGTTGTACACCACCAGATTGGGATTCTTTTTAGCTTCCTATTTAATGAAAATCACAGTAGTAATTATCCCATGAAGCCATGTAGTAATTATCCCATGAAGCCGTGTAGTAATTATCACATAAAGCCATATGTATAACATCCTGGTGATCTATCTAACAATAATCTGATGGAAATAAGCATGAATAGATATTATACTCCAGACCTTTTTTTTTTTTTTTTTTTTTTTTGGTTTTTCAAGACAGGGCAGACCTTATTTTATTTTATTGTTTCGAAGATAAAGTAAGTACATAAAAAATCATAATTTCTTGTATTTATCACCTCTGAATATTCTACTGGCTGGAGATTTTTTTTGCCTTTTGAAAAATACCAAAAGACTAACTTTCAGCCTCGGTTGAGCTTAGACAAAACTGTATCTCACTTTTAACTGTTGTTCTTATCAGAAAAAGGTCAGCAGCAGCGGATTTGCTGATTAGTGATTGACAAAGTTACTAAGTTAAATGGGAAAATGGAAAAAAAAAATCGCTCTCGTCTGTTGGCAGAGAGAGACCCTAACAGTAACTGGCCTTTCATGAACTGAGATGGCTCTGGACAAATTGTTTATTCTGCCTTTAAAAACCAGTACAGGTATAATGTGAACTTCTCCTCTGGTATCATCATTCTTTTCCTGGTTCAGCCAGCAGTGAACCAACTGCACAAATGTGAGAGCAGTATGGTATCGCTTCCTTAATTTTGTTTCTCTCTAAATACATACTTTGGAAATTAATTAAATAACTGAGATCAAGCCTAAAGGGGATTCAGCCTTTTTCGCGTCTCCTAAAATTCTACCAATCTCCTGTTTTAAAATTTTGTCTCTCAAGTTCTTTGACATACCATTCCTTGATTCCTTTATTCTTTTCTGATATTTTTGAGAGTGGAGAGATAGCGTCTTTCTTGCCCTGCAGCCTACCATCTTCCTATCTCATCTCTCGAGTTCAGACATTTGTCTGATGTTACTTCTTTTTACAGTTTGGCTGTGAAGATTGTTCTTTTTAACACACTCGGGGAATGAACCACAATACCAGGAACCCGCCTGGAGTTCATTTAGGAGCTTGCAGGAGGAGTATGAAGGCAAAAGACGAAGAGAGCAAGAGTGATGTGGGGTCTTTGGCTTACAAGGGTGCAGGTGGCTTACAGGGTTTACATGGCCATGCTTGGTCATGCCCATGGATGAAAAGGGCATGCCCCCCCCCCAACAACACACACGTGGCATGCTCTGGTGGTGCCATGTTGGCATAGTGCATTTCTCAGGCAGCTACCATGGGCCAGAAATGCTAACATCCCACCCTTGTCATAAAAAAGGAAGGGGAGATTTGCGTAAGGAACCGAGGTTCATGCATTGGGCAGGAGCAGGGGTGAGGACAGGAAAGAGAGTTTTTGAGGCTGCTTCAAGCTGGCTTAGGCGGGCAACGATCATTTTGGGGAGGGTGAGAGCTGTTTCCTTAGGCAGCTGGTCTTTCCTAGTCTGTCCTTGCTGGTCTCTGTGGTGCACTTTCTGTAACTTAGGTGAGTTTAAAGCACGGTTTGGTGAATTTAAGTTGATTTTTTTTGGAGCTTGGAAAAAATTTTGAGTTGGTGAGAGAAGTTTAGGAGTTAGTATTAAGGTTGTAGACAGTCACGTATGGGGAGGAGAAAAGGGGGTGGTCTGAAACTGTTAGACCCTTTTGTCTTTTTTACCTGAAACGAGCCTTAAATGAACCTTAAAGTAGTTGTGTCTGTGTATGTGTGTGTGTGTGTGTGTGTGTGTGTGTGTGTGTGTGTGTGTGTGTGTGTGTGTGTGTGTGTGTAGGGGACACTGATGGTTAGTAACTGAGGATCACAGGTGATATAAGCTGTATAATAAAGTTCATTTGTGAGGCTCTGCTAGGTCTGGGGTTGGGAAAAGGTTAAAAATGTCTTGTGGTTTTTTGTTTATCTGTTATCGAATATTAATATGGCTTTTGGTTTTTTTCCTCTGGCTCTCTAGGGGGTGGTCAGCTGAAAAGTTACTGAGCACAAAAGGTCTGGGGAGTGCTGGGGAGGGGGTGTTTGTTTACCTGTTCCCATTTGCAAGGTGGCTTTTAGTCTTTCGAAGAAGGTCCTGTAACTGGTTTATCTGGTTTGGCGGCCTTCTCACCTCGGGCTCTGGGTGTTTCAGTGTTCTGCAGAGGCAGGCTGGATTTTACTCAGAGGGGGGATTTTAGGAAAGGAGAACCATAAAATGGGCCTTACCCTTCCAGAATTGGAGGCAAGGCTGCTGGTCTCTTGGAATCTGAGGATGTAAGGCCCTGTTTGAGTTTTTGTGTATCTGGAGTGGTTATCTTAGGGTGTGTGTGTGTGGGGGGGGATAAAGGGTTTAAGGTTAGATAGATGAATCTAATAAGCAAAGTCATCAAGTTTAGCAGCTGTAGGCGTGTGCATATGATGGCATAGATTTCCCTTTACAAAACTTTATCTCAGGAAAGACTATTTTTCTAGAACATCTAGTGCCTGAGGGCAGAGCCCAGGTCTAAAAAGAATTTAGGAAAAATCTCAAGAACGTACCTGACAGCCAGTAGATTTTGCACAGAAAGTTTAACCAATAGTTTCCAAGAATTACTCTCTTCCCTATATACCCCCTTACCCAATCCTGAAATGCCAAGACGTGTGTAACACCCCACTTAAGTATTTTTTCCTTTAAGAACCCTCTCATCCCTGAGATTAGGGCCAAATTCCCTTTGCTGTGTTGAAACATAGGGTTTTGGCCTGGGTTCAAACCTGTCCAAAAATATAAACTGATTCGCATGCGTTTGCATCGGACTCCAGCAACCTGGGAGCCTTTGGGGGTCTCTTGACATGGGTACTACAATTGGTGCATTGGCCGGGAACCCCCAAGACCCCCACAGACTCTGGACTGGAAAGTCTGACTGGCCAGTAAGTGTCTCTGAGTAGTGTCTATCTGGGTTTAGTATTGTTTCTGGGGTGCACTCAAATCAGTGTTTGTGACCAGACCTGGTTAAGAGCAGATGCTCTGGAGAACCATGGTTATGAGGGGCTGGAAGATGTTCCAGACTCCAGTAGTGGGGACAGAGAGCCCCATATCTGTTTGATTGAGGATGGAGAGACCCAGATCTGGACAGAATTTAGATGTGCAAGTGGGTTGCTCCCACAACGTGGCAACAAACCGTCATTTTATTTATCATCCTGCTTTCAGTCTCATTGGGGCAAGCTTTCCTCCGGTGCCCTTCGGTGTTCCATGGTCTGTGTTTCTGGCTGTGACAAACACCATGGGACAGATGACTTCTTCCCTTCCCTTAAGTCCCTTAAGAGACTTTCTCTTAACTCATTACCAAGATGTTAATGCACATAATCTTTCAGTCACAATTAAAAAGTCTATACTTGGCACCTTTTGCAGGTCAGAATGGCCAGCATTCAATGTCAACTGGCCTCCTGAGGGAAATCTCGACCTGGCCCTCATAGGGGCAATAGAGGAAACGGTCTTCAGACCAAGTGCCCTACATAGTGGTTTGAAGAGACTTAGTAGAGGGTCTCTCTTCTGGAAATAAACCATTCTTGCCCTGACAGGTTAAGGTCCTGGGAGCTACAGAAAAAGGCTTACCCTCCAAGACCCCTTTAGCTCCTAAACTGGAGGTCCTTCAAGGAGGCAACACAGAAAATGAAATCTTCTCCCCCACGTCCTTATGCACCCCATCCTGGTGCAGTCGTTCCCCGACTAGATTCCCTGCCAGTTTAGCTGGCTCCTCCTACACTGGCCCCCAAAGCTCCTGTCTCTGGGACAAGGGAGGGACTGGCTCATGGGACCCATAGCAGTAGGGGAGATACCTCTGACAGCGCTACTGTGCACAGCTTTTGCAGGTCCCTTCAAAACAGAGGAGAGAGATCGAATACAGACTGAGTCTCAAAATCTGGTTCGGGTCCCCACAGGAGAGCCCAGAGCCAACCTGGCTTTCATAGATGCAGCCTTCCCCCAATTTGTCTGGTGTGGTATTGTAATATGGCAGAAAGTTTCAACCAGGGGGCTGCGTCTATGTTAAGAGACATCACCTAGGGTCGATGGAACCCAGGTGGGAAGGACCTTACATCATTCTGCTTTCCAGCCCACAGACATCAAGGTTGATGGCATAGACACCTGGATCCACCATTCCCAGGCCAGGCCAGTGGACCCCATTCACACTTAAGGAAAGTTTCTGGAGTGAAGAATGGGAAGCTTCTAAAGATCTAGGCAACTCCCTCAAACTCCAAGTACGGCAAAAGTGGTAGTGTGGCTCCTACGGATAATTTTACCTGCCGAGACTAGAGCCTCAGGAAATCCACATGCGCCTTGGAATCAGACCTGGCTAGAACTAGAGGACAAGAAAGTCCCATGACTGGAACTCTCAGGGACCAGTCAGAGGGAGAAATATAAAAGCATAGATTTACTTTTACAAAACTTTATCTCTGAGAAAGACCGTTTTTTCTAAAACATCTAGTGTCTGAGGGCAGGACTCAGGTCTAAGAAGAATCTAGGAAAAATCTCAGGACCGCACCTAACAGCCAATAGATTCAAAACTTGATTTCATGCCAAAAGTTTAGCCAATAGTTTCCAAGAACTACTCTACTCTATACCGCTTTACCCAATCCCAAAATTCCAAAATGTGTAACACCTTATTTAAGTATCTTTTTTCTTTAAAAACTCTCTTACCCCTGAGCTTAGGGCTGAATTCCCTCTGCTGTGTTTGAACAAGGGTTTCGAACCTGTCCAAAAGAATAAACTGACCCTTGTGTGTTTGCTTCGGAATCCAGCTTCCTGGTGGTCTCTTGACATGAGTACTACAGTAAGGATTACTTTATAGGGTCCCTCCATCCAGTTGGAGGTGTTGGCCTCGGGGAGAGAGGAGGCCTTGACCTCCAATGTTGATTTGGGGTGGACAGGGGTTAGCACACGGTTTAGGCAAAGAATAGTCTATAAAATTCCATAGGAGAGAGTGAAGGTAGTAAAGAAGAGGTGGGTCAGGAAGGCGTGAAGATTTAGGTGAGGGTTCCAGGGGGCAAAACTGGTCTTTCGTATAAGAGTTTGGATGTCAAGATGATGAGAGGTCTCTTTGGAAGAGCTTGGAGCCTGAAAATCGTTAGAGGCAATAGTTTTACCCAATCCAGGCAAAGTTCTTGTGACATTTTAACAAGAATTTTTTTAAGGAATGGTTAATTTGTTTCACCTTACCTGAAGACTGAAGGTGATAGGGGATATGGAAATGCCAGAGGATATCGAGAGCTTTAGATAAATTTTGAGAAATCTTTTAGGTAAACTCGGGACCGTTATCAGATTGATGAGAGTTAGGGATCTCAAACTGGGGAATAATCTCCCAGAGAAGGAGGTCAGAAATGGTTTGGGCTCTCTTGTTAGAGGTGGGGTCTGCTTTTGTCTACCCAGAAAAATGAAGACTAGAAGATAGTTGGCCTGTCTGACCTTGGGCATTAGAGAGAAGGTGACTTGCCAATCTGTCCCTAGAAGGGATCCTCAGGCCTGGTGGGTGGGGAAGGGATTGCTATAGTATTTAGCCTGACTTTTGGCGAATTGTACATGAGGAATTGATAGTTTTTAAGAACTCTAAGTCCTCAGAGGTAGATTGGAGGTAAGCCTTAACAAAGTGAGGCAGAGCCTGGGTGTTAGGATGGAAGAGCTGGTGCAGGTAAGACAGAATCTCTGTTATCAGGGGGTGGCTGTGGAAATGTAGGTTGTAGTGTGTGAATTCCTTGAGGTGAATATGATGAAACAGTAACAGGGCCCTGAAGGGCCACTATTCTGGCTGCCTGGTCAGCCTTGTTATTTTTCTTGGAGACAGTGGAGCTGTCTGTCTGATAAGACCTACAGTAGATAATTCCTATAGCTTTGGGGAGATTTGAGACTTTTAGCACAGCTATAATACGGCTCAAATTTAAAATCGCTCCTCCTATTGTTGTGAGGAGCCCGCAATCCTTCCAGACAGCAGCATGGGACAACGGAATAGGAAAAGCATATTTAGAGTCTGTGTAAGCATTTAGAGACCGTCTCTCTGCCAACTGGATGGCCTGGGTAAGGGTTATTAGTTTAGCTTGCTGCTTAGTGGTGTGTCAGGGGAGTACTTGTGCCTCCGCTGTCTTGGTGTATGGCATAGCCTGCTTTTTGGGTACCCTCGTGCAAAAGTGAACTGCCATCTGTATACCAGGTGTAAGCAGCCTGGGGCAATGTGCCCTCTTTTATGTATGAGGAGTGGGGCCATAGTTCCCCTGAAGTTTCAATGCAAGAATGAGAGCGGGTGTATGTAGTCAGTATTAGGACAAGGAAGGTCAGAGATATTGAATGGAGGACAGTGCTAGAAAGTGAGTGTAGCATCTTCTATCAATGCCACTTGGAAAGACAGAACTTGGGAAGGGGGTAAAGTTTGTAAGCCCTTGTAGGTGAGAAGATGGAATAGATTATGGTGAGAGAAGACAGTGATGGGTGATCAAAAGGTTAATTTCTTTGACTCTTGAATAAGAAGCTCTGCAGCCCGTTAAGCATGTATGCATGGTGTCCATCCCTGCGTGGTAAGATCTAGTTTTTTTTTTTTTTGATAGATATACTACCAGAGCATAGGAGGGTCCTAGCTAGTGACCTAAGACACCATGAGTGGGCTGGAGAGATAGCTCAGCAGTTAGGAGCACTGGTTGTCCTTCTAGAAATCCTGAGTTCAATTCCCAGCAACAGCAAGGTGGCTCACAACCATCTGTAATGAGATCTGGCACCCTCTTCTGTCCTGCAGAAATACATGCAGACAGAATACTGTATACATAATAAATAAATAAATCTTTAAAAAAAAAAAAAAAGACACCAAGAGCAAATCTTTCTTTCTTTCTCTTTTCTGTTACATAGAGTGAGAAGGGCAAGTTTAATCTGGGAGACGATGGAGGGCTGGGCCTGAAGAAGTAGCTTTTGAAAGGGTTTTGTAACTGGGTGAAGGAGAGGTTCATGAGGGGAGCCTAGTTTCATACAGTGGACGAGCTAGGAGAGAAAAAGGAATCCAGGATTGTAGGAAACCAGTTATTCCTAGAAACGGTAGTATCTCTTCTTTAGTGGAGGGGGCTGTAAGGGATTCAGTTAGTTGCTTTTTGTCTATAGTAATAGCCTTTTGAGTTGGAGTGACTGGGCAGTGGACAGATAAACTTTTGAAGGTGAAACCCTATAACCCTGGCTGGATAGGAAGTTTAGGAGGGCAGAGGCGTTAGTTTGGCTATCTTGTAAAGACAGACTGCAAAGCAGAATTATCATCTCCATACTGTATGAGTTTAGATTTGGGGAGAGATCAAAAGCTAACGCCTGACCAAATAAATATGGGCTGTCTCTAAATCCCTGTGGTAATTCAGTCCAAGTGAGCTTTGTGGTCAGGCAAGTGTCAGGATTAGTTCAGGTGAAAGCAAAGATATCCTGAGACAGAGTGCTAAGGGGTATAGAAAAAAAGCCACCTATAAGGCCCAGAACTGAGAAGTGGGAGGTTCCCGGAGGAATCGTAGATAAAAGAGTATAAGAGTGAGGCTAATAGGATGGCTAGGGACCACTGCAGACTTAGAGTCAGGAGGCCTAGGGTGTAGGACAGAGTAGCTGCTTCCTTAAGATAACAGGGATGAGTCCTCTAAGGCTTCTGAGTGACAATGGGTACTGTGCTTGGGCAATGTACCAGGAAAGATCCAGCAATTAGATAACAATAGGGGAGTGATGTCTAGCAACAGAAGAATTCTGGGTGTCCCACCCCCAGGGGTCTACCTGGGAGGCTGGGAGAGGATATGGCAGGCTAGAGCTGATAGACTGAGCAGATAACAGAAGTATATGCAGATAAGAGTGTCTGGTGAGTCTGAGCTCAGGTGAGTCGGGGAGCAAAGGAAATAAAAGCTCTCATTTTAGCTAAAAAAATCTCTTCCCATTAGAGGCATGGGACGTGTAGGCGCAACCGAAAATTAGTGGGTAATGAGAATATTACTGAAAATATAATTAAGTGGCTGTGTCTAGTGGGGTGGAAATTGTTTACCTCCCAGTCTGACAATGGAGAAAGGCAAGAACTCCTTCAGACTGAGTATATGGTACCGGTGTCCATGAGAAAGGGGATGGTTTGCCCTGATACTATTATGATTACCTGTGACTCCCTTTGTGTGATGATGGTGATCGGGTCCGGGAAGTCCGGGCAGCATCAATGTCTATAGCCAGGCCTAGGAGATCAGTCTAGAAATAGTCTATGTGTGATGCCCCCCTGCTTCATGGTGCCTGGGGGCAGTAGCTAGAGCAGTGTTTTTCTTGACAGCGTCTAGGGCAAGGCCTGGACAGCCCCTGTGGGGCCAGGCAAGAGTTGACCACATTTAAAACTTTTCCTGGAGGGTTTTTTTTTTTTTTTTTTGGTCCCTCCTGCGATACATCTTAAAGGCCAGCACTATTCTGCCTGCCAGTGGTCCCTTCTTAAGACATCTAAGCTTGGCTCTGATGTCAGGGAAGCTCTGGGCAAGAAAAAAAAAATGGGTCATGAGAAGTTACTTTCTCTCAGTGACTTCAGGATCTAGGTTAGTATACTGTAATAGAGCATCTGTGAGGCATTTTAAAAACTGGGACAGATTTTCTTGTTTATCGTGGAATATTTTTTTGCATTTTTAAAAAAATCGACTTGCTTTAGGGCAGCTTTAAGAAGACCTGCCAGTAAACAGGTTACAAAACGATCTCTGGCTAAGGTACCCCTTGGTGAATTATAATTTCATCGAGGGTCAATGTCTGGAACTGCCTCAGCCCATGGTGGGTGTGCTGCATTAGTCTGATGAACCTCATCTGCACAAATTCTGGCCTGATCCCAAACTTGCCTGTGCTCTTCAGGGAGCAGGTTATTTCTTAGAATTGTATATACATCATGAAAAGTGAGATCATAGGATTGAGTAATATATTGGAATTCTTTTATGAAAAGGATAGAGTTAGAATTATAAAAGCCCATTTTTTGGCCACAAGAGAGTTCTGTCAGAGGAAACAGGGTATAAACTTTCACTATCCCATTCATGCAGTCTATTTCTCACAGAGGGAGAATTGGGTCAGGGTAATACTCAGAGTCCTTAGAAGCACTAGAGTGAGTGACTGGAGGGGTAAATGTAGGTGCAAGGGTTGAGCTTAAAGAGAGGAAGAGATTGGAGGAGCTTGAGATGAGCTTGGGGTCTGAAAGGTGGGGGCATCATTAGCAAGATCTAATGAAAAAAAATCTAAAGGTTCTTCAGGATCTGGTTGTGTGTCTAAAAGCAGGTGGGTAGGAGTACAGGAAGCCAGAAGAGAAGGTAGAGCTGATACAGGAAAAAGCTTGTATATATAGGGAAAAACTATCTGCCGTACGCTGGCAAAAGTTAGAGAGCTCTTGTAAAATATTGGGGATCAGTGAGCTGTTCAGTGAGCTGTTAGGCGGCCACTTTGAGTTATTATCTGAGGGATACTTAGGGCATTTCTTTGAGCAATAACAGATTAGCTTGGTGGTGTCTAGGTAAGGCATAAGGCTAAGTCACTTGAGAGTTTTAGGAACACATACTAGAGGTGAGAATGGAGAGATTTTTTTGCTGGCTTATTCTCCATTACTGAGGCCTGGGGGGGGGGTGGATTCCACTACTAAATCTGGGTTGTCACTCAGCTAATGCATGGCCCCAAGAAACACAACGCTAGCTATTACTAGGCACTGGTCAGTTCCTAGGATAGGCATTAGGGACAGAATCTGGGGGATCCAGAGATCCAGGTTGGACTTCAGAAGTGGTGGAGGCCAGAAATGAGTATCAGACGAGAAGGAACAGCGGTGACCAGTGAAGAAAGTGGCTAGGGGTGGTCCTCCTTGAGACTAGTGTCTTACTGGAGAGCCCAGTGATCAATGGTCTCTTCCAGGGACAATAGTTCATTCACGTTTATACCTACTGGAAAGGGAAGACTTACCAATCAAAGCCAGTGATGTGTGAATATTCAGTCATAGCTGGGCAGATGGAAGGTGGGCTGGTTAGGACCCTGGCACAGGGTCCCCTGGTGCCTATGCCTACCTAGGTGCAGGAGAGAAACTGACAGAGTCTTAGCACCAAATGTTAACCCACATGGGGATGAACCACAATAGCAGTAACCCACCTAGAGTTTACTTAGGAAGCTTGCAATAAGAGTATGAAGGCAGAAGAGAAAGAGCAATTTGGGGGTCCTTGACTTATAAGGGTGCAGGTGGCTTACAGGGTTTACATGGCCACGCCTGGCCATGCACATGGATGAAAGGAGTGTCGTCTCCCCCCCCCCCCCCCCCAGCCCATGAGGTGTGCTCTGGTGGTGCCATGTTGGAGTAATGCATTTTAACCAGGCAGCTACCATGGGCCAGAAATGCTAACAATTATCCTGTGCTGAAAACTTAATTCTGATGGGGCGCAAAGGAAACTTGTGGCCAACAGTTCTGTCTTACATATGGAGCCCTGAGGAGAGCACAAACCTGGAGAGTGAAGGTAGATCAAGAGAGAGAAGGAGAAGTGGATTCTTTTGATCATCTTTGGTACTTGTCTCAGTGGCTAAGGTCAGACAAAGCCTGTACCAACCGGTGATAGCACTGGTATTTTATGTGCTGAAAGATAGTATAATATTGAAGGTACTGTAACTTTTGTTTTTATTAATTTGATTTTAATAGTGATTTGAACTGTACAATTTGGGGTCGTGGAGGTCACTTTCGGTAGCTGACTTCTGGTTGGCACTCAGGGCTTTCTATGTGAACAGTTGTTATAAGCAGAACCATGTCCCTATTGAGGTAAATAGCCATTGTATTTGCAGATGAGGACAGTGATGCTTAGAAAGAGGACCAGTAACCTCTCCAAGGCCACACAGCTAGTAAGTGACAGATTTAAATAATCTATTTGATTTTATAGTTTTTATAAATTTAGAACAAGTGATCTCAAATGAAATATTAAGTCTGTGATTCTTCACAATTTATTCTTATCATTTAGTAACTTGTTTTAGCTCTATGGAAAACTGGACTATAGTCCTAGTTTTGAGTGCCCTATCCTTAATGGTGCCCCTTAAATTTTCTAGGTTTTTATAAGTCCATTGAATCAATAGGTTGGATCCCATGATCACACAGTCCCTTTGTCTAGTGCCTGCCTCTTAACACTGTGGATTCAGCCTTTGAAGATACATTGTTTATTCGCCTTCCTAATACTAGCTGAGGCAAATATTCTAGGAATGCATTAATCACACTTAATGTGTGTTGACTGCATAGGTTAATAATTGCAATCATTTACTGCGTATCATTTCTTGTATGCCAGAAAATCTATTGAGCGCTCTACATAGATGACTGCACTAGCACCCCACAACTTTATAATGTGGATTTTAAAGTTCCTATTTAATAGAAGGAGCCATCCAAGGTCAAATACGTAAATAATGAAGCAAGTCAGAATGCCAGCAGCCTGTGCGTTGACAACAAAGCCCTTATATGTTTAATGAAACAGTAACGAAATTGTACGTATTTCTTGCTTTTGTTGAGACACAATCTCACAATGAAGCCGAGGCTAACCTCTAGGTTAGCTGGGTTTACAGCATATCAAGCAGAAGCCAAATGCCTTTTCTACTTGTTATCTAGGCCTAGGGACCACGGTCACCCTTATTTTAAACGCGTGTCCCCCTCCCCCCCATTTTGATACAGTGCCGAAAGTATCTTCGATTATACTGTTTATTTCCATTCCGCTTATAACTGATGAATGGGAGAAGATTACTATTTTCACGTAGAGTGCTATTCCGAATCTAAACAAGCAGCCAACCGCCGCCAAATGACCGGGGCTTTGTGCCTCTGCGGCGTTCCGCGGATGTCCTTCCGCGACAGCCTGCCTTTCCGAGAAACCGTGTTCTTGCGCTAAAAAACTATATTTCCCAGAGGCCCCTGCGGCCGAGAGCGCGGGCTCGACCAACCCTTCCTTCCTTTGCCCATCCCCCCCCATCGTCTCAGCGTGATGATGCAAACGCGTCGGGCGCGGAGGAGTGACGGTGTTCTGGCTCGCGACCGCGGCGGCGGCCTCAACAGCGGTAATAGGCGCAAGAGCGGCAGCGGCGGCGGCGACGACTGCAGGGACGACGACGGCGGCGGCGGCAGAGGCGGCGGCGGCGGGGCGGGCGCAGCGCGCACAGGGGAGGGGTAGGCGGGCGGCGCCAGCGGCCTGGACTGCGGCAGCGACGGCCAGGGCGGCTGAAGAGGTGCCTCCAGCAGCCGGCGGTCGAGCTAGGCCTCAGCGGCGCCCGGAGCTACTCGCGCCGGCCTCGGCGGGAGATCTCCATAGAGACGGTGACAAACACAGACGCGGGGGTCCGCACGCGGCCCGTGGCCCGCAGCCAGCTCGGGGCCCTCAGCCGCCGCCACCGCCTTCCTCGCCGCCGGCGTGCGCGCACTCTCAGTTCCCGCTCGCTCCCTCGCGGTTCTCGCTGTGTCTGTGTGTCGCCTAGGGCCGGGCGGGGGAGGCCTTCAGGCCGCCGCCTCTGCCTCTCCCGCCCGGGAGCGGGAGTGGGAGGCCGCCCAGGCTCCACCATGGCCTCTGGAGCCGGAGGCACCGGAGGGGGCGGCGGCGGCAAGATCCGGACGCGTCGTTGCCACCAGGGGCCGGTGAAACCTTACCAGCAGGGGCGACCTCAGCACCAGGTACTGGACCCGCACGCCGCGGCGGCTGGGCGGCCGCAGTGGGGGGGTAGTGCGAGGCCCCGGCTCCCCACGTGGAGCGGACCGGAGGACCAGAGGGCCTGGGGCAGGCCCGGGGTGGCGACGGGAAGTGGGCAGAGCCGAGCCGGGCCTGTTGGCGCACACGTGGAGTGCGGGCGGCTTTTCCCAGCCCTCCCGCCCTGGGGCTTCCCCGGCGGCGCTGGGCGGGAAAAGAAATTCCAGGCTTCAGATACTCGGGTTTCTTTTTGGCGGGTTTTGGGGTTTTGATGGTATTACTCACGACCTCGCGAGGGAACAAGGGAAAGAGATGTGGTAACAGGCCCATAGCTACCAGGTTTTATTTATTTTTCTGGTGTTCCCGGGTTCAGGGTGCCTGGGTAGGGTGGTTGCCGCTGCCGCCCAGAGGGATTTGAGGGGGGCGCTGTTACCCGGATCTTGAAATAATTCAGTCTTAGCTGCATTAAGCCATTTCTGGTTGTCCGGTCCCCTCATCTCCCTTGTCAGATCTGAACGCGCTGGCTTAGCCGAGTTATAGTTACTGTGGCACTGAGGCATTTTGAAAGTCCCTCTTCACTCTTACGTCGGGTCTCCGCTGCGCGATTCTTCCTCCCCTCCCGCACTGTATTTTGAAGGCCGGAATCAGCCATTCTCTACACTTAACCAGTTCTCCAGCTCTGATCTCATACAACAAATATTTTTAATACTGGGCGTTTTCTAGAAGTTTAAGGTGCTTTGGGCACACCAGGAGCGTTGGTGATCTTACATAGTTAAGCCAGCAAATATGCCTTTGGGTGTTTATAATTTTAAAAAGTTGATTCCTGTTGTAAATGAGATGTTTGGTTCTGAGAGAAATTTCAGTGTTTAAAAATTGCTTGTGAGAATTAAGAAAATGTTAAAATCTTATTGTAACAAAACCTCGGTGAACTAAAGCAGGAAGTGTACGTTTTAAGTTTATTGAAGAAGTCCTAATAACTTGTTGCATACTGTTAAATGCAGACTTTGTTTTATTCTGGATAGCGCTAAAATTGAATACTTAGTGTCTTGTTTGGTAATGTTAAGTTGTATCACTCCTGACAGTTTAAAAAGTAAAGTTATGAGTAAAGGTTTTGAATAGTAAAAGCTGTGGTTATGTACTCAAGTTAATTTGCCATTGGTTGGGAGATTGGCTCTATTACTATTTTCTCTAGGAGTTTCCAAGTGAATTTTAAGATTAAAATCAGGCCATTTTACTTTACAGTAGAAGTTAAGACTTTCCTCCTAAGAATATCGGAATCACCTTCAAATGCTTGTTAAAGCAAAAATGGGAAAACATTGAGTAGAGAAATGAATGGAGTGGGTAGAATTTAGAAAGGAGCTGATATATTCAAAGGGACAAAGTTATAGTCCGTTTATTTTAAAATGTTATCAGATAAAAATCCAATCTAGAGAAGATGCCTAACAACTAAAACACAACTTGTTTTAGAACTGATCCAGATTCAGGCTGTATGGTTTTAGAGCTCAGTTAAGTCATGTAAAATACTAGCAACAAGCAAAGAAAAGTATTCGGGTTAATAAAAGAATACACCTCAGCTGTTGTTCATGTCTTTAGCTGGTCTTAACCTGGAACTTAATGGACTTCATTGTTATTTACTAGCAGAGCTTGGCAACTGGATATTTTGCAGCAGCTGCTGAGTCATCCTGGATATAGTAAAGGAGCTTCATGACATGGCATGTTTTATACTTGTGTTTGATAAGTGTCCAGCGCTACTGGGCAAATGAAACCTTCAGTTGTGTTGTGGAAGGTTAGAATAAACAGGCTGGCACTATTAGTGGATGCAGGACGAAAATGTCAGATTAAATAGCTATTGCAGCCAGTCGACCAGTACCTATGATTCCTGCATTCAGTTGACTTCTAATTTCCTGGTTTGACTTTTGTTTTAGTTCTTCTGAGAGCTAAACTTTAGAGCATTTTTTCCACTTCTAACTTAACCTTTAAAAAAATGCTATCTTGCTTGAAGTTATGGAGCTAGCAAGTTACAGTCTTGCTCAACCAGATGAAGGGAGCGACTGTTAAATGTAGAAGTAGCTGGGTGTTGTGGCACACAGCTGTAATACCAGCTACTAAGAGTTGGAGGGAGGTTAGGGGATTTTTTATAATTTGAAGCCAGCATGAGCTTCCTAGTGACTCCAGGCTAGCCTGGACTGTAGAATGAGGATGTCTCAAGTGTAGAAGCAAATGAGCAATGCAAATAGCTTTTTTTTTTTTTTTTCACTTGCCCTTCATCTACCCTGTTAACCAGCCACTTTTTAGCCTTTTTGAAGTAGGATCCTTCTGTGTGGCTCAGGCTGGCCTTAAACCTGCTATCTTCTTCCTGCCTATGTCTTTACTAACTCAGGTACTTTTAAAATGCTTATTTTTCCAGTTAGGAGTTAACACGAGTTCATGAGCAGAACTTCTCTCTAGAAGAACCCTTGCCACCTCCTGGTGAGAGATAGACCTATTTGTTTTTGCCCTTCCCTTCTTTTTTTGGTGCTAGAAGGTTTTCTGGCTTAGAACAAAGGGAATGTACTTTCCATCCTTAGAGAAGCAGAATGGCTAATAGCCTGTCCTTCCTGGCTTAAGTCAGTGACCATACTCAGGTGAGGAAGGGGAAGAATTTTGAATTCCCCCTCCATCAAGGGCTGGTAAATCTTTCTAACAAAGAAACAAACTTATTTTGAGGCCCTGTGGCTGCGAGGTCTTTTTTTATGGCTCTTTGGCAAATGCAAAAACCATTTTTAGCTCTTAAGAGCAGGCTAGAGGCTATATATTGGCCCACAGTCACAGAGTTTGTAGAACCTGGTTTATGTGATAAGATCCTTTTTATATTGGTACTTTTTTTTTATTATTTTTTTTAACAAAAATGTCTTGCCTAACATTTGATGGCTAAAGAGTATTCTCAGCTTTGAAGAAGTAATATTCCTCAGTATTTTATTAGTTCCAGATGTTACTAACTAGTTCTATTTTCTATATTCCAGATGCTTAATGCTTTTGGTAGATATAGAAGTAGAAATAATTGGTTTAAAAGCATTCTGATGGAATCAGATGAGTTAAAATTCCTGTCTGCCCTGAACTGATTGATGAAAAATTCTGCTTAATTTGTCATCTGTAAATTGAAGATTGCCAAGAATTAAATAACAAATATATCCCAAGTGGTATAGTAAAACTCACTTGAAGTTGTGATTAAATAGAGCCCTGAAATTTAATACTTTTAAGTGGTCTATGCATTTTGCTGTCTTTTATAATTAGAGTTTATTTCTCCCTCTGGTTACCCAAATCTTTTCCAGAGTCATACTAAACTTAAGATCTTTGTCTACCAGTGATAAAGTCAAACTTTATCACTATTATCACTAAGTGATCTATTGATGGAGGGGTGATGAGAGATCCTAACTAGTCAATAAAAACCCAGAGTCAGATATTGAGGTAAATGCTGAAAGATCAGAGAAGCAAAGGAGCAACCACAATCACTGCTTACCTTCACAAATCTCAGACCTGATGTGGGGCAGAGATCCAGTCTTTACCTCCCAAGTGCTGGGATTAAAGGTGTGAGCCACCCTGGCCTCTTGTTAATGTGTGGCTAACTTCACCCTCTGATTTCCAAGCAAGCTTTATTTGTCAGAACACAAACAAAATATAACAACAGAGGTGGATCCCCCCCCTCCCCACCCCCAAGTTGAATATAGTAAAGGAGCTTCATGACATGGCATGTTTAAGTCACCTACTTAAGCCAGAAAGGACAGGCTGTCAGCCATCCTATAAGAATGGAAGATAGATTCCCATAGCTCCAAGTCAGAAAACCTCATATAGGACGAAAACTATCACAGAATTTAGCAAAAGTCAAACATTATTACAACTTTTTAAAGTACTTATTTTTTTCTCAAGATGTACCAGTCACTTAAGTATGTAGGTAGAGAAGTTCTAAATGTTGATTAATAAATAGAAATTGGTTTTTTTTTTTTTCTTGTGAAGAGAGATCCCAGTGTGTTATCTTACCACTTTCTTTACCAGGTTTTTAATATAACAAAATAAGCTCCAATTATGTCTCCATTTCCTGGAAAGCCCTAATGAAACAAATGTCTATCTGACTTGAAGTAGGATGCAGCCTTTGGTCAGATGCCACTAAAAGATAGCCATTTTATTGAATAAGAGGGTATTATTAGGAACACTGCAATAATTCTGTATTTTCAACTTTTTGATATAGAACTTTGTATAATAAATCCTTAGCTAGCTGGAACTGCATAAGTACCACAGGCTGTCCTTGAACTGGCAATTCTGCCTGTACTCAAAAAGCAAAAATGGTATATTTACAATCTTGATGGCAGGGGCAGTTTGTTAGCAGAGAAAGGGTAGAAAGCTTTTCTTATCTATAAATATTTCAATTTGTTTGATTTATCTTTTTTATAGTGTGGTTTGAGAAATAAACTCAGTATTGAAATGTGGGATGTGAGATAGCTTTGGGGGGCTTAGCTGCTGTAGGCTGTTAGTGGAGTATGTTTTTCCTTGTTGCATTTTAAGGTTGTTAATTTTGATTTTATTTTTTAAAGGTATATTTATTTTCTATATAATGTTCTGCTTGCATGTATGCCTACATCTCAGAAGAGGGCACCAGATCTCATAGATGGTTGTGAGCCACCATGTGGTTGCTGGGAATTGAACTCAGGAACTCTGGAAGAAGAGCCAGTGCTCTTAACCACTGAGCCATCTCTCCAGCCCTATTTTATGTTTTTTCAAAGAGTTGCTTTTATTTGTATTTGTATATATGAGTTGGATGCCCTTGCATGTGTGTACATGTACGTGTACGTGTGCTAGAGAATGCTTGCACCGGTGCCCATGGAGTCCAGAAGAGGGTGTCAGAGCTCCAGGAGCTAGACTTAGAGGCAACTATGAGCACCCTGTCAGACATGCTGGAAATTGAACTTGCAACCTCTGAAGAAACGCAAGTACTCGTAACCACTGAGTCATTTCTCTAGCCCCTTATTATTCCTGAGTCATGGTCTTCCTATACCCTCGGCTGGCCTGAACTCACTGTATACCCAAGCTGGTCTTGATCTTTAGATCTTTCTACCTCAGCCTCAAGTGCTGAGAATGATGCCACTATGCCCAGTCCACTGGTGGGCATTTAATTCCTTAGGCAGAAAGATATTTCTGAGTGGCTGGAGAACGTGGACCTGGTATATATAGGGTAAGTTTAACCCTATTTTATTTGTAAAATAAATAAATAGACTAGATATAAAATAAACAAAATAAACTTATAAAATAAGATAGTACCTGGGATTTGTATCTTAAATTCAGATTATAAAAATTAGATATAGTAAAATGTCTTTAGAATACTTAATTTTGTTCCACTGGAAATAACCTAGTATCAATTTTATGATAAAGTAGCTTGATAATAAAAACTTTGGGTAAGTCTAATGGAGGAAGGGTATGCAGAGCTTTGGACTCCCAGGGGTCAGAGACAGGTTTAACCCCCCCCCCCCCGGGGGGGGGGGCTTTTCTGTGTGTCCCTGGCTGTCCTGTCCTGGAACTCACTTTGTAGACCAGCCACTGCCCTCAATCCCACAGACATCTGCTTGCTACTGCCTCCTGTGCGCTGCAGCCGCCACCAGAGAAGTCTTAATGTAATCTAGATATCCATAAGGACAGGTAGAAATCCAGATAGGTGGAGTATTTTGGAAGATTATGTCTGGTAGACATAAAACTGATGCTGGACTTAGTTTGTAGTCATGTTCAGAGAACCAGTGAAGTTACTTAGGAAAGATTGTAGAATTGAAATGCTATTTAATAAGGATAATGTGAAGGAGTAGAATAGAATGGAATAGAGAAACCATACTTACCTGAAGAGGGGGAAATGTGCAGGACTGAGGAGTTGGCCAAATTGGGAATTTGTCTTCTGGTGAAAAGGTTTGTGATATAAATGCAGTTTGAGTGAGTATAGAATAGTTCTCTCCCCCCTGTGCCCTAGCTTCTCTCATGAACTCCAGGGTAATAGAATTTTAAATACTGTTTACCAGTGCTGTGACTTGTGTATAGTATTGGACACTTAATTATTTTTAGTATTTGCCAAATGAAGAAACTAGTACTTAAGGTAAGAATATCTAGTGGATTGATAGTTTATTTTGAGGATTTTTCTCCTTTCATCTTCAATTTAGGTTCATTACCCTCAATTACTTAGTGTAGACCTCGCTGTAGTGCTACAGATAGAATCACAGTGGTATTTTTATGTCCATATATTTATTTCGCATGCAGGAGAGGCACTTTTGCTTTTTATATATTGGCTTTTTTCATCACTATAGAGAATGGTTTTGCTTAACCTGTTATAAGATGGTTTTTCATGTCTTTTTGAGGGAAAGAGATTAATGGAGCAGTAGAAATTCTTAAAATTGATAAAGCTGGAGGTTTTAAACTTGGTAAATACTTGTTTGCGTTTTATTTATTTAAATTTATTATTTTATGTGTGTGTGGTGGTTCTTTGCAATTTTAAGTTTTTTTAAAATAAAATTTAAAGCATTCCATCATTGTAGCCTTCTTTCTAGAGAGACTTTCCTAGAATACAACGTTTTCTCTTTTTGAGCTCCTTTTACACCTCCTCTCCTGGAAGCTTAAACTGACCTCTAATGCCTGTTCTTTATTCTTCCTAGATCTGTATGCTAGGGGCATGCCATATGTCTGGTGCTCCTGGAGGACAGCACCACTCTTATTCATAGAAAGGAGTGGTTGCTCAAGGCCGGAAGGTTCAGAGATGTTTTGAAGGAAAACTTTAGTTCTTGTTTAATGTTGGAGTTGTAGAAGTTGATTTGGTAGAGTATGAGTTGACAATTTGTTGGAACCCTTTTTTTCTGTCTTTTGTTTTGCAATTTTAAAGTTTTTGTTTGTTTGTTTGTTTTTTTCCTTTTTTAAATTCTGGAGGACAAGTCTTCCAGCTGTGACCCTACTTCTTCCATCCTCATGCTAGGATTGCCAGTGTACCCCACCATGTACAGCCTGCAAAGCATTCTTGCATCGTTTGACCCATTTTTATGAAGATTTGAAGAACTAACTTCTGGCTATGGAGTCTTCCTCCATAAGAGCATTATTTTTCCTCTTTTGGTTTGTTTGGCGCCCCACCCTCTACCTTGCCCCTCTTCCACTCCTTGAGGGTCTCCTAGAGCCCAGGGTGGCTCCTAATTGATGATCTTCATTCTCAGTTTTTCACTATTAGCTGACAGTTGATACTTATGCTTCCGAGAAAGATCTGTGGTTTTTATTTGCATACCAATGGGGGCCTTTTCCTTGAAATGTATAATTCCTTGTGATATGCATCTGTTTCCTAATCTCTCCAACTATAGTGTTGATAGACTTGATCATGAATTAGAATTACAAGGGAGGCCTTAAACATAGCCTTAAGAGTTGATGTTTTAGTAGCATTGTGGAGGACTTGAAGTATTGCTTATCCTGTAGCTAAAGGCTACATTTTAGAGTGAGTTCACTTTTTTTTTTCCCCACAATTTGGAGTTATTTAACTTTAGAGTTTGGTTACTGAAGCTTAAGGATGTTAGTTTTAATGGTTTCAGGTCAGTTTCTTTTTTTAATTCTTAGAGCTATTGTTCACTGAGTCATGTTGGGCTGAAGCTAGTATGCTGGTTAAATTTTGAGAAAATTTCTTAAGTACAGTTGTTGCATGCCAGTGACTCCTTATTGTGTATACCTTTTACTTTCAGTTTTGTTTCTCTGATCTTCAAGGTACTTAATGCTGCCTTGAAGCAGTAAGTATGGTTGGATATAGCGCTGTTCCTAAGACGTTCTGTAATTGCTTTATATGGGTAAGAATTGTAAGGCTCTTTCATATTCTGAGAAGCTAAAGGAACGTCACAAACATTGCTATAAGCTCACAGAGATCCTCTAGTCTCTGCCTCCTGAGTTCTGTTTGTCCTTTTGAAAATATAGTTTATGTTGTAAGCACTATTCAAGTGTTTTGCAATAGGAAGATGAATAACTATTACTCTATACGTGTGCTTTATAAACATTAGGTTTAGGTCCGTAATAATTTCTCTCAAATAATTCTATGTAATGATATTTAAAAAAGGAAAATGAAGAATTTGTGTTCTTCAGAATGATTACCACAGCCTTATCATATAGAACTGTATTTTTGTTTAGAGACCACACAGAATATAAGTTTTGTTATACTTATCGCTTGTTACTTATACCTTTCCAGACAACAAAGCAAGTACTATTAGTATTCAAGTATCTGTTTCAGAAAGATTTTATATCTTTTCTCTTTTAATTTTGGATTTGCTTCCCAAGTAGAATTACATATTCTGCCTTGACTTAATTTCTTTTTTAATCTACTAAGCCCCTCTTTTCTTCCTGTGGTTCTCTAAAACCTGATTAATGCTGCTTTATGAAAAAAATTTATGCCTGAAACTACCTTATTCCAGCTTGCTTATGCTAGCTTTTTTCACTTGTTGGTAAAATTATCAATATTATCAAAAAATTATGTGATACCTTGAAGTACTTCCATGTTATTTCATTTGATTTTCATTGTCTTTCTAATGGGCACTAGTAGGAAAGGTTCTTAGAGTCAATCAAAGAAAAGGAAGGTTGCTACTCAAGTTGTGCCATAGGTTCAGGATACCATGGCTGATGTTATTACTTAGTCACACTTGTTTTTTGGGCATGCTACTTAAATGGTATTATCTCTCTTCATGCCTTGGTTTTCTTATGGTACTGGGGGGGTTGAGAGCTCTGAGTTTTGTTATAGGAAACACTACCATGGAGCTGTGTCCCCGACCCTTCATGAAGTGCCATATTCTTGTTATATGAAATGATTGTAGCCCAGATCCCACCACAGATGCAGTGAATGTCAGCTATAGTATTATACCATTGTTTTTCCTTTAGAAGTTGCCATCTTAAAGGTAATTCCTCAGATTTTTAAAGGAAAGATTTCATCATATAAAAATTTTTACCACCAAAAAAAGAGGTCTTAGGTTGTTTCTTGAGTTTGAATTATGTTAGATTGCCTTATTTCCTATTTTAAGAATGATTCCTCTTACTCTATTTGTTTATTTATTTTTTAACTGTTTTAGTACTAAGGTGCTAACCCAGGCCTCAAGCATGAGAGACAAGCATTCCACTTGCTGAACTACTCCCAGCTCCCCTTTTTCTTGAAGGATGTGACAAAAAAATAATCATTGAAATGATTTCTGTTGTGTTGTAACCTTCTAAGGTACAGAAACCTTAGTACTAAACCTAGACCTTGGTTAGTTATTGGTTCATAAGATGGTATAATGTCATAACATGAACTGAGTCTTAGTAAATTTTGTGGGAAACACTTGTGTTTTGCTTGGCATAACTTTCTATAACTTGAAAGATAATTTTCTTAGATAGTCTTATGTATGTTTTCTCCAACAGGGCATTCTTAGCAGGGTTACAGAATCTGTTAAGAATATTGTTCCAGGGTGGTTACAAAGATACTTCAACAAGAGCGAAAACGCATGTAGCTGTTCAGCAGATGCAGGTGAAGTTCCACACTGGCCGGAAAATAGAGATGAGCGAGTAATTTATACTGGTGAGGACAACACGAGCATTGGTGATGGGAGAATCAGCCCTGAGCCAGCAGGCAGTAACACAGAAGGTAAATAGAGTGTGGAGATTTGGTGACAAATGATACTTTCACGTTTTAGTTTTATTAAGTTTTTATATTACCTGGCTGTGGTACAATCTCTTTGAGTGCTGTCTGGAATATATGGAATTTAAACTGAGTATGTTTTATTTAGCAGTCTTAAAAAACAGTGTTTATGTGCACACAGGCCAGCATGCCTCCTCCCCTGTGTGTGTGTGTGTGTGTGTGTGTGTGTGTGTGTGTGTGTGTGTGTGTGTGTGTGTGTGTGTGTGTGTGTGTGTGTGTGTGTGTGTGTAGAGATCAAAGAACAAGTACGTGGTGGAGTAGGTTCTCCCTCTTTGTCTTTTTACATGAGTTCTCAGGCATTGAACTCCAGTCACCAGGCTTGCATAGTGTGCTCCCTTTTCTCTACTGAACCATCTTGCCTGTGCCAGTCTCTTTTGTTAAGGGAGGCTGATAAATCAGTGAAAACTGCAGTCATTGATAATTAGATTTGCAGCTTAAAATTTATAGCTTCCATGTTTTGTGGCTTTGGGGAAGACTTTTTTTGATGCTGCAAAAATACCTTTCTGTGCATGTTCCATTTGGGGAGAGGGTTGGGAGGTAGAAGATGAGGTTGGTATGTTGTTGATAGCATCTAGATCCTGAGTATGTAGCAAGGACTCTTCCACTGACTCAGTTTAATGTGCTTGCTTTTACCATGGGTTTTTTTGGTTTTATTTTGTTTTGTTTTGTTTTTGGTAGAATAACTGCAGTAACTGTATGGCTTGTTACTTACTGTCGGTGTAATTAGTAACATATTCCTATCTAGTTGGCCTGTAAAGAGAAATAATAAATGGTCTTGAAAGAATGGTTACTTATAAAATTATAAATCTAATGTTCTTGGTGTTTCCATTGCTGTGAAAGAGTTGATTTCATCTTACGGCTTACTTCATCCAGGAAAGTCAAGGCAGGAACCTGGAGGCTGAGTTCAAGAGGGAATATTGCTTACTGGCTTGCTCCATGGTTTTTTCAGCCTGCTTTCTTACTGCACCAAGGACCACCATTCTCAGGGACGACACTGCCTGTAGTGAGCTGGGCCCTCCCACACCATCAACCAAGCAAATGTATTTTATTAGCTAGCTAAGCATGGTGAGGCATCCCTTTTATCCAAACTCTCTGGAAGCAGAGGCAGCTGGATATCTGAGTTTGAAGAGAAACCCTGTCTTCACCCCCCTCAACTAAAAACAAAAACAAAAACAATCAGAAGAAAAAAAGAAAGTGCACCAGAGGCTTGCCCACTGTAGTGGGCACATTTTCTTAGTTGAGGTTCCCTCCTCTCAAGTGATTACAATTTGAGTCACATTAACATAAACCAGGATATTTAGTAGTATTCAGTTTGGCATAGTCTTTGAAATGTTGCTGGTTTTTATTAGGTTAACTTCAATTTTCATATTTGTACTTCCTATAATTTCTTTTAAATGTTACTAACAACACCATTGAGGCTTTATCTGGTAGATCTCTTAAGGTGATTGCTTCAATTGCACTTTCTTGCCATCAAATAGAGCCCAGGCTTTCTGTTTTTTAATAAGAGATTTCTGGTGAACACTCTGTACTCATAGTAGCAGAAGGCCATTTCCCATTTTGATGAGCATATTATTAGTAAGATATAAGTAACCCGAGTTTCTAATTTTATATATATAAAGTTTTAATTGTGTTTTTATAAACACCTTGGGCTCAATTGGAATTTAGATTTTATTCATTAAATTACTAAAATTTTTAAGGTAGATTGTCTATTAGGTATATTTTTGTAAATTTTAAATGGAAATTATGGGGGGGGACCTATAGAAGATGCTACAGTGTATTCCTGATGTCTCTTAATGTTTGTAAGCTTTCATACAGTTGTTAGCAGAATAGAGCAGTAAGGAAAACCTCAAGAGTGCACATGTTAAGTTTTCACTGAGATGAGACCCTAGGCACTGCTGAGGATAGAACTAGACCTTTGCACATGCTAGGCAGGCACTCTTGACGTTGAGTCCATTCTCTAGTCATTTAGAAGCAAGGACGGCAGCTTTTTGATTTCTCTTTTTCAAAACTGAGTAGCATTTTTACCTCTCCTCCACTTTTTAGATTTGATCTTGCCTCCTGTCTTAGAACTTGTCAGTCCCAGAGAGTTCTTACAGTCTTCCTTGCTTGCTTTTTCTCAGGGCATTTATTTATTTGAATCTGTGGTCAGTATGTGGAGTCAAGTTCATTAATAACTCTCTACAAAGGTGAATCAAACTTTACTAGATAGAGCTGAAAAATCAATTTGCATTTGTTATATGAAACATTTAAATGTAAAATGCATTCTCAAAACAACCTTAGAATTTACTGTTCAGGTAGAATCAAAATGGAGGAAGCTAAAATAGCTTAGATATAATAGTCTAAATGTATGTTGTTAAGTTAGTATTGTTTACTAAATAGGAAGTTTTATAAAGCTTTAATATTAGTAGTAAAAACAAGTATTGAACATTCAAGTAGTCAGCAATAGCAGAATTATGGTTTCTTACAGCATTCTTCCCATATACCTTCTGTGTTGACTTGTGTATCCACGTGTTGTATGAGTGTGTGTATATTCGTGTATGAGTTTGAATGTGTTCATGTGTCTGGGCATAAGCATGTGCAGGTCAGAGGTGAACATTGTGTGTCCTCAGTTGCTCTACCCCTCCCCCTTTCCGTTTTAAATGAGATTAGCAGGTTAGCAAACTATGGGAATGGATTCTCTTATCTTTTGCTTTCTCAATGTGTGTGTGTGTGGGGGGGGTTACACTTTACTCAGCTTTTTTTGTATGGATACTAGGGATTCAAACTCAGATATTAATGTTTACATAGTGAGCACAGTTACCACTTGAACCATCTACCCAGTATTGGTTCTTAATGTTGATGAGATTTCATCCACTAGGTTAGTGGAAAAGACCAATAAGGAAAACCTCAAAAATGTATGTTGTTAAGTGAGAATTTAGGTCACTGAGAGCCCCATAGTGGCGTAGTTATGACTGATGTAAATCAGAGTTGTCTTAACCTATGCCTTTTGTCTAACTTGGTGTGGAGGGGAAGGAGCCATCTGGAAGCAGTAAAACTATACAATCTAGATTTAGTAGATATCTGCTTATGATAGAAATGGTCTTGTCACTCTTACCTATAGGATAAATGGATGTAAGTATCCAGGATCAGATTGTGATGGGTAAAGTACTGTCTGCTAGAATGAGCTACAGTAACCCTAAGCCACATATCAGAGCAGATGAGATGGCTTAGTGAATTAAGGCACTTGCCTACTAATCCTGACAGCCTGAGTTAAATCTTCTCTTAAAAGTTTTCCTCTGACCCCCACAAGTGTGGCTTGTATGTGTGCACACACAAACATATATCCATAAATATAAAAAATAAATGTATGTGAATATAGCTCAGAAAAATTGAAATATTTGTAATCTTTGGTTTTGTGTGTTGTGTGTGTTTTGACTTTCCTGGTGTCTGAAAGTATGTTACTTACTTTGAAGTTGAGGCTGATATTAAGTGTGCAAATGTAGTAAATACTGAGCTAGTGTAATGCTTTCTCTCAGTCTTATCTGTAATATTACTATTCTTTTAAGAACCGTCAACGACCAGTACTGCTTCAAATTATCCAGATGTGTTAACAAGGCCTTCTCTTCACCGGAGTCATCTGAATTTCTCTATGTTGGAATCCCCTGCGCTGCATTGTCAGCCTTCCACGTCCTCAGCGTTCCCAATTGGCAGTTCTGGATTTTCTCTTGTGAAAGAGATTAAAGACTCTACCTCTCAGCATGATGATGATAACATCTCAACTACCAGTGGCTTTTCTTCCAGAGCTTCTGATAAAGGTATTCTTGTTACTATATAGTTAAGTAGTTGCTCTGTAGATCAAGACCGTCCTTGAACTGATAAGAGATCCACCTGCAGCTTCATGCCAGGATTAAGGGAGTGCACTACCATCCTACTTTAGATGTTTGTTTTTGTTTTGTGTTTTAAGATTTATTTTTAATTTATCTGTATGTGTTTGCCTGCAAGAGTTTCTGTGGAACAGAGGAAGGCATCAGATTCCTTGGTACTGGAATTCTAGGTGGTTGTGGGAAGGTGCTGGGAGCTAAGCCTAGGTTCTGCATGAGAGTACATGTTTTTAATTGCTGAGCCACCTTTCCATTCCTCCTTTAATTTTAGTTTTAATTTTCATTTTTTTAGGCGTTAGGGTCTTAAAATTGGTGCTTACTACAAATTATAAATTTTTGTTCTAGATATAGCTGTTTCAAAGAGTACTTCCTTGCCACCTTTATGGTCCCCAGAAGCAGAACGTTCTCATTCACTCTCACAGCATACTGCCACCAGCTCCAAAAAACCAGCATTCAACTTGTCTGCCTTTGGAACACTTTCCACCGTGAGTACTAACTATATTGGATGTAATAACAAACATTTTTAGTATTTTTGCTTACGATTCGTCCCTGTGTTTCTGTGCAGTCACTTGGGAATTCTTCAATTCTTAAAACAAGTCAGCTTGGAGACTCTCCTTTCTATCCTGGCAAAACAACATATGGTGGGGCAGCTGCTGCTGTAAGACAGAACAAAGTACGAAATACACCTTACCAGGTCAGTGTGAGTAGAATTGTTGATAAACTTTACCATTACTAGACACGGACTACTAACACCCAAATCATAGAACCATGGGGGTTACTTTAAAAAGTTTAGAGTATTGAGAACATACTAATTGTAGTGAACATATTGAATATTAGATTTGTGCGTGTTTTATTTAGGAAGTATGACAATTCCATTCTTTAAAATGAGATAAAAATTACACATGATAAAATTTGCCTTAATCTTAGCATGTTGGACTTGTGATAAAGTGTGGTCACTGCTACTATCCAAATGTTGAAAAACATTCATCTAAATAAAACATTATCTTTGATATTTCCACAGTTAACTTTTACAGTCATTCTCTGGCAGCTCCTTAGCAGTTTTCTGTACTTAGGGCTTTTTTCATGTTAAATGAATTTAGTCACACAGTGTGTAGCTTTTTGAATTGGGCTGATACAGTACCATGGCATCAGTCTGGTTTAGTTTGAACACTTTGGTTCCTTTTTGATGTTGGTAGTGAGCTATAGTTTATTATTGAAAGGATAGTGGGTTATTTCTAGTTTTAACATTGATTTTTTTCAACTTGGATATATAAAAAATAAACAAAGGGGAGTTTTCAGGTCTGTACCTGCTGGCTTCCTGTAATGGGGCAACAGCTGTACTCTGCCCTTGCTTCATAAGTACAATTGTCAGGTCTATTTTAGCCATTCTAATAGGATCACAGTGGTCATTTCAACCTGTGATTTCAGTTGCCTAGTTAAAGGCCCCAACGACTAATGATGTTGAACGTTTTTAAGTGTTTATGTTTTCTTTAATGTTTACAGATATTGTTTTATTATTAAATTGTGTTGTGTTGTTGATAAATTTTGAGGGTTTATTTTTTATGATCTAGTTCTTTGTTTTTATGAGATGTGTGTTTACAGGTGATAACTTATTTTATGTTTTTGGTATCTTTTAGATCTTCTATATAACTCAATGCCACAGTGGTTTAATTCTAAAATATCATAGTTTTTTTAAGTCTTTACTTTAGGTCTGTCATTTATTTTGAATTCATTTATATCTGGTATGAGGTGTCTACCAACATTGATTTGTTTTACATTTGAACATTTGCTGTATGTTTGTTGAAGACTGTCCTTTCTCTGTTGTGTTAACTTTGCACAGGAGATATTTCTCCCCCCCCCCCCCCTTTACATATCCCATTGTCTGTTCTTACTCTGGTACTTCCTTTGTAATAGCAGTTGTAGAGTAAGTTTTGAAGTTGGTAATGCCCATTCTCTAATTTATTTCCATACAGGTTTGGTTTGGTTTTCCTAGGTTCTTTTGGTTCTGGGGATTAAACTGAAGGCTGTGAACATGTTAGGCACTCATTCCTGCTCAGCTACAAGAGAGCCCTTGGCTTTATGTAGTTCTTTGAATTCCATAAAAATCGATAAGATACTGGTTTTTGCAATGGCTATCTGGACATTTGGTTTAAAGATCAAATTGAGGAAAACAATGTGACAGTTAAGGCTTCCAATCCAAAAAATGTGATGTATCTCTCCAATTCTTTGGGTGCTGTTTTGTTTGTTCTGTTATGGTCTTTTGTTTGTTGATTTTTTGGGGGGGGGGAGGGTGCAGGGTTTCTCTGTGTAGCACTTGCTGTCCTGAAACTTTTTCGGTAGACCAGGCTGGCTTCCAACTCAGAGAACTCTGTCTCCAGAGTGCTGGAATTAAAGCAAGCCTCCACTGCCTCGCTTATTTATGTTCTTTAAGATTTCTTTCACGACTATTACAGGATATAATATGTGACCTGGAACAGGTTTGTTATGCTCAAGTGTTTGCTGTGCGTTGGTATTGGTTAAGAATAGATAAAATTATTTGTTCAGTGTATTTAACTGAGTTGAAATAGTTCCCAGTCCAGAAATGTGAATTCTACCAGACATGTAAGACAGAAATGAATACTGATTTCCACACATATAGTCAAAGCAGAACTTTTCATAATACTTAGGAGAATAGCAAAGACACTGCAAGAAAACTCCAGGCCAACATTTCTCATTAATTGCAAGAATCTTTTTACTAGATATATTTGTAAATTAATTCAAATCCCATATCATGGTCACTTGGGGTTTGTTTTAGGAATACAGCTTTTCATTAATATTTGAAAATGAATGTAATCTTTCTTTTTCAGAAAAGGTAGAAAACTCATATGAACTATTTAGCAAAAATCCCTCATGCTTGATAGGAATTTTTATCTACTAGATAACCTCACTTGTTATTGCACATCTGGATAAACCTTCAGGTGCATCTGGCTTTCTAGTGAAAGCTGAATGCTGTCCCCCTGAAATTAGGAAAAGAATATAGTTACTTCTGTTCCTGCTTAATATCAGGTTGCAGCTTCTAGTCTGTATGGGAGACATAAAAATGTATCAGGCATACACACTGGAAAAGTCCAATAGTATTTCTATTAAAGACAGTGTGCTATCTCCTGTTCCCCCCCCCCCCCCCAATAACTAAGCTTAGCAAGGATATAAGCTGCAAGGCATGTGTGAAGTCATACATATTAGCAGAGTTAGAAATTGGCAACTTGTAAGATATATCATTTTGTGCTTTGTGATAGTATTTTTCTAAGGAAGGAGCTATGTGAACTGTTTCTTAAAGGGAACGTAGGAAGGTCTAATTCAAATATGAATTAAGTTTGTTGAACAGATAACATTCATACTGCTTGAGCTGTGGTAGCGAATGCCTTTAATTTCAGCACTTAGAAGGCAGGGGCCAGTGAGTGGATCTTTTACCTTCAAGGAAGACCAGCCTGGTCTACAGAGAGTTCCTGGACAACCAAGACTACACAGTAAAACTCTGCCTCAAAAACCCAAAACAATAAATAAAGTAAAACACACACAAAAGATTGTTCAGACTGTTTATAGCTAACAAATAGCATGAAGTAAGTATAAATCTAGTGATATAATACATTCAAGGTCTTTGTGCTAACCATTATAGGATGCGAAAGGAATTCCTTTACAAGTTTTACTTATTTGCATATTGGTGTGGCATTTTAATTTTAAAGCACTTTAAAGATAGGAGTGGCATTTTAACTTAATAACACTTTAAAGATAGGAGAGACTGACTTCTTGGAAGTTTTGGAGAGGGCAAGCTTAGAAATATGCTACATAGCCTTAGAATATTTCTCAATATAGATTTCCAAATACTTAAAATTGAAATTTGGTTAGTTTGTGGTTTTGTTGTTACGTGTTTTTACATGCTGAGGGATCAAGTATAGATTGTTTTGCTTGGCAGACAAGTACTCTGACTATGAATGACATCTCCAGCCCTGTATGACATTCAGATGATAGCTGTTACACCTTTCATACAGTATAAGAGCTAGAAAACACTAAAGATTCATTATTTGGTTCCATTTTATTGATTTACTGAAATCAGGCCTTCAAGCAGGAAAGCTACTTTGAAAGAACAGACTTGTATTTTTCTGGTGGATATTTGAATATTTTTGTTTTGGCAAAGTGTAGCCTCAACCACAGTTGTTAACAGGCACAAGGTTCTTAATACTTAGTGTGTTATAGCTCTTGATAATATTACAGCTTTTTTGAAAACCAGTGAAATATTTGACATAATTGAAAACCATTTAAAGCAGTTATTGTGGTTCTACTTTTAAATATGCCTATTTATAAAAGATAAAAAGCTAGCTGGGCATGGTGGGCACACCTTTAATTCCAACATTTTGAAGGCAGAGGCAGGCAGATCCCTCTTGAGTTCTATCTAGGTCAGCCTGGTCTACATAGCAAGTTCCAGGACTACATAGAGAAACACTGTCTGAAAAAGGAAAAGTGGGCAAAAAAAGGGGGCTATCTTTTAAAGATATTAGTCATCAAGCTAGTTATCTTTGTTTTGTGGTATCCATGTGGTTAGATTGTTGTGATGCATCCTTGGAAGAAATGTTTTTATTGAAATTTGTAAGCACTTCTGTGTATAAAGGTCAAAGGTTTCTTTCTTAACTCCGACTTTAAGGTCTTCAAAAGCTCACCCCCCTCCCTGTTTTAGGTTTTAGTAAAATTGTGCCATTTCTCCTTCTTTCCCTTCTTCCATTTACTTCCACCTCCTCTTAATCTCATTGCTATGTTACTTGTATGTATATGATCTCAGGGCTGACTATTTGGTATTGGATTAAAAAATTGGTGTGCTCTTTCTGTTTCATTTGATCTCAGCAGTCTCTAACTGCTTGTAGTTTGTCTAGAATTGAGGCCTTGTAGGCTTTTCACCTTTTATATTAGAATGTCATTGGTAACCTCTTTGCTCAGGCCATGTTCAGTCAACCACGTTGATGAGACTTCATGAGTTATAGCACCTTTTGGTGTTCCTGGGAGACACAGGTTCAGAACAAACTCTCTGTTCCTCTGGCTCCTTTCCACCCCTCTTCTACAATGATCTCTGAACCTGAGATGCAACAGTTTTGTTGAAGAAGTATTAGTATAGGCTGGATGCCACCACTCTTTATTTTGGTCAGCTGTAGTTGTCTGTAATGGTATCTTTCCCTTGCAAAGACCTTTCCTTGATGAAAGGTGAGAGCTACAATTACCTGTGGTTGTAAATACAGATATTTTAAGAACATAGTTAGGGATTATACTGGTGTAAGAAAGTGATGGTTGTAGGGGTTTCTCCAAGACTCATGAATTCACTACCCTTGGGTAGTTGGCTAAGTTTCCAATATGAGGCATGATTTTCCTCTAGTTGAGTGGACTTTACATCCAAATAGGGAGCTTTTTGCTAAGGTACATTACTGCATCCTTAGAGGTATCATCATTCCATTTTGGTAGTTGTGGTTCATAGGAGTCAGCTAGATGGAACTTTTGGTAGCTTCCCTCTTTTGGAAGCTGGTCTTCAGGGAGAAAGCCTTAACATCAATCATATCTAAAGCTCTTTCTTGAAGAAATAGTTTGAATATTTGAAAATCTTACTGTTACACTTACTATGGTAAACTCAGTTATAGTGATGAAAGTGGTAAATTTTTATTGCATTATAATCTATATTCTTTGCTTATTTAAATTCTGATGAAATATTATTTAATACTCTGTTAATAGATGTTTTAATTGTCTTTTTTAAATTATCAGGGTGTGGGTTAAGATACTGCTAAAAATTTCATGGAAAAATTTCATGTCCTATTCCCATCATGGAATATATGAATAACATTTTCTTTAGAAGAGTTTATGCGGTCTTTTTGTTTGTTTGCTTGCTTTGAGACAGGGTTTCTCCAAGTGACCCTGGCTGGTCTGGAACTCTGATCTTGAACTTGGAGGTCCACCTGCCTCTGCCTTCTAAGTGCTGGGATTAATGGCTGGCACCACCACTGCCCACCTGCATGCTGTCTTTTCACTTCTGATTATTAAAGTAATTCCCCAGTCAGAGAATTAAGGGTTTGATAATTGCATATAGCCTGTGTCCTCCAGGAGATGAATCACATATCATAATCTTGTTTTATTTTGGGTATCTATCTTGTTTGTTTTTTCATTGCATGAAATATGTATCTTGGACTGTATGTTGCTGCAAGTAACTGACTGTTATTTTCTAGGCACCAGTTAGAAGACAGATGAAAGCTAAGCAGCTCAATGCACAGTCTTATGGTGTCACCAGCTCAACAGCACGGCGGATATTGCAGTCGTTAGAGAAAATGTCAAGCCCTCTTGCGGTAAAAATTTGAAATCATAATGAAATGAAATAACATAGGAGAATTAGAGTTTAGTGAAAAAAGTCTTAATTTCATTAACTTTTTTTTTTTTTAACAGGATGCGAAAAGAATTCCATCTGCTGTTTCTTCTCCTCTAAATTCTGTACGTTTACCTTAACTTTGTCTTACATTTCATTCTCATTTGAGAATTGTTTTTCAGTTTTCTGCCTATTCTAATATCATTTTATTTCTTTCAGCCTCTTGATAGGAGTGGGATAGATAGCACAGCATTTCAGGCCAAAAAAGAAAAGGTAAGCTATGGAAAACCCTCTCAGCTTTGTTGTGTTTACAGTTAGTAGGTACATAGATTGATAGTCACTAGGGAACATGTTTGAAAAAGGAGCTATTTTTACCTTGGACTTTGTAGCTTTTCTGACAGCCTTGGGATGAGCAACATAGGAAGTACGTACATTCAGTGTTTTGACTTTTTCATCTTCATGTTTCATGGTAGTCTTAATGGCTTTGTTTTATTTTTAGGTAGGTAAAATGAGTGAAAATTCTAAATGTTTAGTCATTAGAAGTGCACTAAACTTAGCTCCTCATTGAAATAGTCATTTTGAAGAGTTCATTATCCAGCACATCAAAACTTATGTACCACAGAGCTTCATTTCGATGCATATTTCATCAGCTATAATACTAGTTGAGGATATTGGGGCTAGTAAAATATGCAATGTAAATATCTTGATACCTTTTACTGTAGTTTCTGTGGATTAGGTTAGCTTTTGAAATTATTGTGAAGGAGATTAGTGTTTGGTAAACAGTGTTGAAGTATCTCTTGTGTTATATTTATAGCTATTTAACTGTTCTCAATGAATCCTAGATCTTGACTCATGAAAGAATTTATTGTAACATTACTAAAATTAGTCATATAAACTACTTGTGGAGATGTGTGGTAAGAGGTTTCAGGCCCTGACTTTCTGGCCTAACCTCAAGGTTTTGACCCGCAGACCCACAGACCTGCTAAGACTCACAGATGTATACTATAGCTTTATGCTGATCGGCCTAAGGCCCAGGCATATAACTTGCTGACTCTTTACCCTTTTGCTAACCCATCACTCTTATCCTGTTCAGCCATGGGGCTCGGTACCTTTTCTCAGAGCAGCATGGTTGTCCTCTGCTTCCTCCAGCTTCTCTCTGGCATTCTGCTCTGTGCTTCCTGTTCTCAGAGTTTTCTTTTCTTAGTCTGGTAGCTCTGCCCACACTTCCTGCCTGCCTTTGGCCAATCAACGCTATTTATTAAACCAGTGGGTGGGATAATTATTTACAATGAAACAACACAATCTCCCACAGAGATTAAGTGAGATTTTGCTATATCATAATTATTCTTACTGAATATGATGCAGAGAAGAAAAGTTTTTTTGTTTGTTTTGTTTCTTGGAAGAGTGTTTGAATTTTTAAGGTTATCTAGATGTTTGTAATTAGGTAAGAGAGGTCTGCTTTGTGCTACTGTCATGTTGTTAATATAAATTATTGTCAATGAAAATACTACAAATGTTTTTGAGTTGCTGGAAATTAAAAAGCTGGAGTACAGTATTATTCGTGTGTCATATGCAACAAACTTTCTCGTTGAGTTGAGGATTTAAGGAGAGAACTTTAGAAGGCTTTTCCCTGAAATCCAGCATTGTTGACTGCTGTTACTCAGTGAATGGACTATGGGTGGCATGACAGTTTATGGACATGGTGGCTGTTGACATCAAGACTTTTTACTGTATTTCAGTGTAGCAAAGGACTATGAACAAAACATTTGGGTATTTAGACCCTGAAATCAGTTCATGTCGTAGTCCAGAAATCTTAATATAATGCTTTATCAATTAGACTCTCATTATAAGTCCTTTGGTTTCATTTGTTTTTAAAATAATGGTAAACAACTTTGGTTTGCGTGTTTGTTCAGAAATTTGAAAAATTTTATACAATCATTTATATTTTTAAAAAATGATTTTATCTTATATATTTGAGTATTTTTCTGCACGTATATGTGCGCACTATGTATATGCCTGGTGCCCTTAGAGCCCAGAAAAGGACTTCATATATCCAGGACTAGAGGCGGAGATATAAACTGCTATGTAAGTGCTGAGAACTGAACTCAGTCCTCTGTAGAGAAGCAAGTCCTTTTAACTACTCTCTCTAGCCCTTGGGAAAAAACATCTTAATTTGCAGTTGGGGGGTGGGATTATTGGATAGAAACAGAAGTTTTAGGAAATGCAGAAAAAAAAAATGTTTTAGCCATGTCCAAAATTATTCTTGTCTAAGGTTAGAATTGTTCAGTTGTCTTAAATATTGTATAGTTTGATTTTTGTATGGATTCATGTGTGTAAAAAGCCATTGAATTTGGGATAAAATTCAGCCCTGCAAAATAGTTTAGAATTAGATATGTCTGTTTGCATATTAGTGATTAAATGCCTTTGGTTTATTTTATTGTTATTTCAGTCTGTCTATTTCTCTAGGAAATAGTCTCTAGGTCACATTAGCTATTTTGAAATAATTTTTAGATATGCCACTGATTATAAATGTTGACTTTTGATTTTTGTTTTCTTATAAGGTGGACTCTCAGTATCCCCCTGTTCAGAGACTAATGACCCCAAAGCCAGTTTCAATAGCAGCAAATAGAACTATCTATTTTAAACCATCTCTGACTCCATCTGGTGACTTAAGGAAGACTAATCAAAGGATAGATAAAAAGAACAGTGTGAGTTTGCTTGTTTATTCTGTTTTCTTATGACTGTGTCTTGCTATGTAGATATGCTGGCCTGGAACTCAGGAGCTAACCAGGCTGGCTGCACATTCATGGCAGTTATACTGTCTTTACCTTTTTAAGTACTGGACTATAGGTGTGCACTGCCACATCTGTCTGAGTATATTAATGGTTCTTTTGGAAGCAGTCTTTGAATATTGGCTGGAGTGAGTAAAGACAAAAATTATATAGAGTATCTGTTCGTGTGGTCTGTAATTGTATGATGCAGGATGCCTGCTAACTAGTGAGGACTTAGTATGGATCTATCTTTAAAAGTAATTTTACCTTGATTAATCTTAAATTTATGTGGGTAAATTTTATATATTATATATTGACTAGATAAATTTTGTTAAATTTACTTATCTACGAGTCTTATTTGTGTTGCCGGATTCTAAAAGGTTTCAGATGTCTCTTTTTTTTTAACTAAATTTCTCCTGTATTAGCTCATCTTAAAAAATGTTTTAAAATGCTTTAGTATCTGCTTCTCAAAACTAAGATCAAAACAAAGTTCAGATACTGCTTTTGATTTTTTTCTAGACCACATAAAAGTTTGAGATATTTTATGTACCATATATTTAACTATTTCATGTTTCTCTTTTAGTAGTGATTTTTAATATATCCACAGTTCAGTTTTAGAACATTTTCATCACTTTTTAAAAATAATTTACTAATATTTCATGAAATGGGCTTATGGAACTTTGCTCATCTCTTACTTAGTTGGGATATTTGGGGTCTTTTCACTGTTCATTCTAATATATAGACATTTATGTGGACATGGTTTTATAGGTGTGGATTTTCACTTTTCTTAGGTCTTTGCCTAGGAGTGAGCTTGCTAGGCATTTTGTATTTGAAGAGACAAGGCCAGTTCTATAAAGTAATTCACATTCTAGGTTTACTACTTTGGGCCATTTATTTCAACTAAAGTTTTGAATTTATTCTTTTACTGTTTGTGTCTACACTCGCTTTTAGTGTCATAAAACAGATGAGTTTTTGGATAAACATCATATTTGATAGAATAGTATAGTGATTACTCATGTACTCGATTAACGACGTTTATCAGTCATTAACATTATGTCACATTAAGATTCCTTTTTGACCCTTCAGCTTTTCAAGATTTCAAAATTTCATCGTTATTAGTATTTGTATTTAGTCAGGCCTAGGACCTTAGGCTTGTGAGGTAAGTGCTCTGCCACAGAGACACCTCAGCATGCCAGGAAAAATACTAGGGTTTTGCTATATTTGCTTTATTTTTTTTCTCTGCTTATCCTACAAATTAGGACTTCCCATAGGTAATACAAAATAGCATTTAAACTTGAGAGCAGATGTTGGTGCAGCACAAACCTACAGTTTTTATTTAGATGTTAAGCAGTTGTCCCAAAAGAAAAATTCCAAGATTATGACTTGGAGTTGTTGTCATATGTCTTTGTCTCCGTCCCCTTTAAAATATTTCTGGAAAACAAAAGTGAGTTGTTGTAGAACATCCAGCAGTTTTAGATTGTCCTGGGAGTGGTTGTGGGATGTGATTATTCTTGGTTAGCCACTGAAGGGGGCTGTGCCCTTCCTAGTGCTCAGGCATGCCTGTTTTTGATTGGCATTATTGAGAATTCTTGCCTGAAGCTGTTTATTGATTGTACTGTGGTGTGTCTTTAATTCCATTGTATTTTTCCATGTGTTGGTTGGTTATACCTTTTACTATAAAGAAGGATGCTTTATCTGTATTTTATTGATTTCAACTGAATGAAATTATTTCAAGAAAGTCTTAAATATTTTAAAGAAGTTGCTTACTTTGATACTTATGTTGTATTGAGCACCTTTTATATCGCAAAGTAGTTGAAAATCTTGTACATTTCTAGTTTTTTGTTCCTATAATTGGCCATCTCTATAGGAAGCTTTAGTTCTTATCAGTGAGAGGAATTCACATCCCAGAGATTCTGTCCTTTCAAAATTACCTGAGCTTTTATAGTGGCAATAGGGAAATGGTTTTTCCCCAAACCAATGGGAACTTTGGTCTAGTTTTGGTCTAGTCTTTTGATAAATACATAAACAATAACATTTTATATGTACACACACACTGTATGTAGTACAGTTAAAACTCTGGGATAACATTCAAAGAACATTTCTGAATTAATATATTTTTAAATCACGTATTTTAGGGCTTGTTAAAATATGACCAAATTTCTAAAATTACACTATAAAATACTAAAACTTATAGTGTAAAGGATGTTACCAAGAAAATTTGGAGCTATGGATGTAGCTTTTAGTGATAGAAGTGCTTGACTTGCATGTGTTAAAGCTCTGAGTAATTTCAGCATTAAAAAAAGAAACAAAACAACAACAAAAATACCAATTTAGCAAGAAGTACTCATTGCTGTAATCCCAATGCTTGGCAAGTAGAGGTAACAACAGGATCTGGATGGAATTCAAGTCTAGTCTTAACCAAATACTAAGTTTGAGGCATGCTTCTCTTATTACTATCCCACACCCACAAAAAAATTATTTTTTAAATAAAATCCTCATTCCATTTTTTCTTTCAGAATATAAATGAAAAAAGTATCTCAAGACAAAATAGAGAGCAAGAAAGGTAATGTCATTTTATATACAACTGGATTTCTTTAATTTGTAAGATTCATATTTATAATAGTCTTGAAGATTAAGGAAATTAAAAGGTTTATTAGGGACACACAGTAAGATCGCTCAGCAGGTCATGGCATTGGCTACCAAGCTTGAAAACCTGTGTTCAGTCTCTAGAACCTACATAGTAGAAACAGAGAATTGACTCCCAAAAGCTGATCTATTACAGATCACCATGCAGTGATTGTGTGTGCTCTCATGTGCTTTCAGACATAACAAAATAGATGCAGAAAAAATTGAAAGTATATTTTGCTATATTGTCTTGTTTGATGTTCTGGTGTTTGAATATTCATTTAAAAATTTCTGGGACAATATATCAATTGTTGTAATTTTCTTTTTATTTGCTAGTGGCTTTTCATACCCCAGTTTCAGTATTCCTGCAGCCAACGGTTTGCCTTCTGGAGTAGGTGGTGGAGGTGGCAAGATGAGGAGAGAGAGAACACGCTATGTTGCTTCCAAACCTCCAGAGGAGGAGGTAGGCTCATATTTTATAGACCTTTGAAGTGATGGTAGGGAGGTGAAACCCACAGGAATGGGGCTTGGGGAAGATGTGTATTAAAAATTGCCCACCGTTAAGCTATCCTTTAGACTGTGCCTATCGAAAACCTAACCTAGGAGCCTCAGCTTCATGAATTACATAAAATAACTTGAAGTAGAAATACCAGTTTTTTATGTCAGGTAATTCTCATTGAGATTACTTGATTTTCTGGGCACTGCCTTAGGGTTTAGCTTGTTTTTCAAATGTACATAGGATTAACACGACGTACTTTTGTTATCCTTCTCTCATTCACCCACTTTGGTTAGCCTCTCTGTGTGTGTGTGTGTGTGTGTGCTACTTCATGTTAAATGGAACAATGGGTTTTTAAATTTCTCTGCTATTTATCCTTTGTGCAGATTTACTACAGTTAATCCATTCTCTCATCAGGGTACATTTGGGCTGATTTCCCAGTATGTGCTAAGGTGAATATTTATACACTTCTCCTTTGCCATGTGCAGTTTGGTCTGGAGGATATTTACCTAGGAATGGGATTGTTGGACTGCAGGGGTTGGCACATATCTTTTAATGTGTTTGATTTTACTGTGTTCCTCTTCACAACACTTAACACATCATAGGTGGACCTTTTATTTTTTTTTTTTACTTGCACATTGTTTTTGTTTTGACTCATTGCTGGTGTGATAACTATAAAACGTTATTGGGGTTATAGTTTGCATTTTCTTGTTTAATGGGAAGGAGTAGTCTTTTGATGTGTTTGTGATCATTTAGGTTTCTCTTTATTATTTTTTTCCTTATGGTATTATTTTTTAAGTAGGATGAATTCTTGGACTAGTGAGGTTGTTCAGTGGGTGGGAGGTGCCTGCTGCTTTAAGCCTGGTAACCTGAGTTCCATTCCTAGGATCTAGAGAGCAGAAGAAGAGATCTGATTTCTGCCACATGTGCTCTATGCATATGTGTGACTGTGCACATGTGTGGGAACACACACACTCTTAATTAAAATACAGTTTACAAAAGAATCGGACTTTAGGCATTACTTCGATATAGAGGATAGAGACTAATTGGATACTGACTAGTTGACTAGAGTTTGTCTATTTTCTACCTTTTAAATTGAAACAGCTCCCATTTCTTTTATTTATTTAAGATTTATTTATTTTTCATGTCTGTGAATGCTCTATCTATATGTATGTCTTTATACCAGAAGAGGGCATTAAACCCCACTATATAATTGGTTGTGAGCTTCTGTGTGGTTGTTGGGAATTGAATTTAGGACCTCTGGAGGAACAGCCAAGCCCATGCTCTTAACAGCTGAGCCACCTCTTCAGCTCCCATTTCAGTCTTTAAAATTTACTTCAACCAAGCTAAATCATTTACAGTCCTCACTACTCTCTAAGAAGATGGTTAACTTAGTATTTCATTTAAGCGTCTTAAAATTTTTCCTGTATGGTGTTTTGTCTGTACCATGTGCATGTAGTGTACATGGAGGATAGAAAAGAGCATCAGATTCTTTGGACTAGAGTCATGGACAGTTGTGAGCCACCATCTGTGTGTTGGGAATTGAACCTGGATCTTCTGGAATTTCTCTTAATCACTGAGTCACCACTCCAGCCCTAGGGACATAATACTTCTTTAGTTGCTTCTAATTAAAATTTCTCAGTATGCTTATTGATACTGTGTTCTAAAAGTATATTTTTATTATATTTCATGTGGTGAATTTTTTTTCTGGGATGTGTGATTATGAGCACATGTGTGCCAGGGCACATGTGTAGAGGTCACAGGACAACTTTAAACACTGATCTTTCTTTGTCACTTGGAGACTTGCTCTCTGTTTTTCACAGCTGTGTATGCCAGGGCAGCTGGCTGGCAAAGTTCTGGGAATTCCTGTCTTTGCCTCCCATTCTGTCATAGGAGCATTGAAATTACAGTTGGTCACCTGCCTCTGTCTTAATATGGATTCTCAGATTTGAATTCAGGTCCTCACAGTTGTCAGGAAAGTGCTTTTTGCTACTGCATCATCTCCTCAGTTCAGTTTGTTTGATTTGAAGTTGGATTTCCAACTGTTGGTGTTTGGCTTTATAGCTTGCTGTGGGACTGACAGTTTTCAGTCATTTTCCTGCTTAGTTTTGTGGTTGTGCCTTTTGAGCACCAGGATGAAAACTGGCAGTTTGTGCACCCTGCCGTATTATGTCCTGCCATGAGAATTGGACTACATAAGCTAAGGGCTTTGGCTCACTTGATGGTCTGGAGGTTGTTTCTGCTTGTCACTGTAGTGTTGTGAGTTGACAACATGTCCTTGCCTTCTTGAAAGGAAGTTTAAGGTTTGAATGTCCTTTGATTATTAACTATATTCAATTTATAGTTTTATGGTATACTGATTTGCTTTTTTAATAGATCTTAACTGTGTGGCATGTGTACATGGTGGTTCTGCTAAGACCACGTGCAGCTTTGTGTCGTTGTGTGGTTCAGAAGAAAACATTCCCCATTTAAAAAATTCTTAGGGAGCGGCATGCACCACGTTGCATGTGTGGAAGTTAGTGGACGACTTTTGGGAGTTGTTTTTCCTCTTCAGCTTTGAGCTCTGGGGATAAAACGCAGGTTGTCAAGCTTTTGCAGCAGGCAGTTCTACCTACTCAGCCAACTCACTCCCCCTTGTTTTTATAAAATAGAAAATTGGTGCGGAAATTAAGTTACATGGCAGTTGGTGGCACAACTGGGAATTTAAGTCTTTGTTTAGGTTTTTAACTCAAGAGCTCTTGTTACTATTGCATGGGGCCTATTTTCTTTCTTCCTGTTTAAACTTGCTCATAACTATGTCAGTTCTTCTTGAAACTAAGGAGATAAAGATGACATCATTACAAAACATGCTGTGTTTTAGGAAGTGGAAGCACCAGTGTTACCACAGATCTCTCTGCCAATCAGCAGCTCCGCATTGCCTACCTTCAGTTTTAGTTCCCCTGTGATGTCTGCATCCTCATCACCAGTCAGCTCTTCTCAGCCATTACCGAACAAGGTAATAATGTATGAACAATGGACAAGTGAACTGACCTTACTCTTTTTAATCCAATACATTTTTAAAAGTAGCTTTTCACCTTTTCAAAGAAAGAGAAAAAAGAAGAGTATTGGGGAGTTGGTGTTGGGGAATTGATTTTAAGGCCTTTTTCTGAGGAAGCCCTCCACCCATCCCAGGAAGTGAAAACAGTGGTTTATTATTTTTTAATGTATATTTACAGTGAGTATCCAGCCTCATATAGCCTATGCCCAAGACCAAAAGTGAGAAATTTGGTTATTAAACACTATTCCCAGTTTAGGAAAAAAGTTTCTAGTCAGTGTTTTAAGAAGTCAAAATAAATGGAAAGAGAACTTTTATTTCTTTGAAGTAATTTTCTTTAAAGTGTTTTTATCATTCATTCATTCAGGTACAGACCTCTCTGAGCAGCACTGTAAGTCCTGTGTTCACATTTTCATCTCCCATTGTAAAATCTACGCAGGCGGATGTGCTACCTCCAGCATCTGTAAGTACCAAACAGGGACAGTTCATGATAGATTTCATAGTGTTTTGTTTTTAAATCAGTGTAAAATACTTCTGTATACAGGACATGTTTTGTATTCTTTAGTACATATTTAGATACGTGTGTGCGTACATTTTCTTCTGTGTTATTTGTGCAGTTAAAGAGAAGATATTTTGACTTAGTAGTTTTCCAGTTATCCCCAAAGGACATTTATTGCATTTATTTGTACTTGAGAAATTTAACATATCTTCAATACAGCATATAGTCAATGTTTCCTTTTTTAACTTCAGACTTCCCTATAATTTTCATTAATTTCTGTCTGTTATAGATTTTATGAAAAGACCTTGGCAGCTACATCATAACTGCCTTTAAAGTGTCTTGAAACACTTATAATCTTGAACAGTTCTGTTTGTGGGTGTTACTACACAGTGTATATTTGTTTCTTGGTAGTTGAGAACTATTCTGGTAAGAATAACATACACATTTAATGTTCCGGTTGTCTAAACTTCCATCATATATCTTCTTTACATACTATTTTTGTTTTCTCCTTTTTCTTTCATTATCATCACCATCATTATTATTATTAAAGAAAAGATCTCACAGTGTATCCCAGGCATGCCTGGATCTCATAATATAGCCTTGAACTCAACAGAAAGTCCCTGCCTCTGTTTCCTGAGTATTGAGATCAGAGGCCACACTTGGCTTGTTTCAGGTTTTTGTCATCTAAGTGTTACAGATAAATGTAGTTTTCTTGCATCCTTGTCCCCTAAACCTCGTACTTATAAGATGGTGTTCAAAACTCAGGACCTGGGGATTAGGATCTTTTGAATATTTTATGTAATTCTTTGAAAGAAGAAAATGCATAAAGAAAAGTTACTGTCAAACTGACATACCATACTGTTAATATAATTTTTATTCACTACAGTTCTTTATTCATTTATTTGAGATAGTGTCTGGTTATGTTGCCTAGGCTGATTTCAAACTGAACTCTCAAGTACTTCTCTTCCTTAGCCCCCTTGATGTGACACTACAGTTCTAAATTTAGGAACTGCAAAACTTGAAAAGCTTATTTAACTTATTTATAACCAGAAAAATTTAGTGAACGTTTTGATTTAATGTATAACTAAGTTTTTTTTTATGATATTTTGACAGCTGAAAAAATATCTTTTCTCATTTTAGATTGGATTTACATTTAGTGTGCCTGTTGCAAAAACAGAACTCTCTGGCTCTAGTAGTTCTTCAGAAACAATTTTAAGTAATTCAGGTAAGTGAAAAATACGATTCACAAAGTACATAGACTTTTAAGATTTTCTTGGAACCTGAAAGTAGGACCTGTAAATAATGGAAATGCCCCAGAAAAAGGTTTTGTGAGTTCTCCCAATTGTACGAAATAGGTATGTATCATAGAAAGTATAAGCAATTTCAGTTGCAATTCTTACCATTAGTTATTTCCTTAAATGTTATTATGGACTTAAAGAGGAAAGTCCTTGAATTGAGCAGTCTTAAGACCAATTTCAAAGTCAAATTAAAATTCTGTCTTGTTGCATGAATTCTGGTTGTAATGAAGGAAACTCAGAGCCAGATATCAGGGAAAGGCTGAGATATCAGAGAGAGGAAACACCACAGCAAAATCTCACTCGGCTGTCTTCCAGCTTCCTCAGCCTCCTGGTTTCTACTGCCTGCCCTGTCTTTGTATGGCTGCCTTAAATACCCTCTTCACTTAATAGTTTCACATCCAGGTTAAGATTAAAGACGTGGGCTACTACTATTTGATAGTTAGCCTTGAACTCACAGAAACACAGAAAGATCTCTGTCCCCACCACTGCCTGCCTGGGAGCCTGGAACTCCCTCTGTAAACTAAGCTGGCCTCAAACTCAGATCTGCTGGGATTAAAGGCCTAGGTCACCACTCTGGATATTCCCTGTGCTGGGATTAAAGGTGTGAGTCACCACTTTCTGATCCTCCTGGATTGACTGTGGGTGGATCTCTGATATTTCTAATATTTTAATAGTGGTAGCTGATGGGCAGTTGGTTAAAGAAGCTTTGTATTTTATTGTGTATTTTTAGGAGTTGGTGACAAATACAATTATGAGTGGACTCTCTAGAGGTGTATGTTCTTATAACACCACTTTAATCATTTAAATAAACTAATTGAAATATGGAAATAATACAAGTTTGAGACCAGCCTGGATCTCAAGTCTCCATTTCAAACAAAACCAAAGGACACGTGGAGGTCAAGATTAGTTATTTTGTGAAAGGAGCTAGTTTTTTCATTAATTCCTATTTCTGACAACATTGAGTTCATTTTAGATTGTCCTTAAATTTTTTCTTTTGCTGAGAGTAGTGGCTCATAGAGGCACTGGGAAGACTGTGAAGTCCAAGGCCAACTTACTGACACATTACTGTCAAATCTAGCTTTGGCTGTATTTATCTTCAGGCCCTGAAATTTTATTTATTTTTTAATTAAAAAACAAAATTAGGGGACTTGAGAGTGACTTTGCCTTTGAGAGTACTGACTACTCTTACAGAGGACCTGGCTTCATTTCCAAAGCACCTTTGTGGCTATTTACAACCACCTGTCATTCCAGTGCCAGGGAATGACTCATTTTTTGCCTGTGTGAGCACCAGGCACGAACAAAGTGCAAATGCATATGTGCAGGCAAAGCATATAATATTCATACAAATAAGTATTAAAATAAAACCAATAAAATTACTTAGCCTTATGGTTCCTAAAATCAACGAAGTTATGATTATAAAATATGAAAGCAAGTTCTGACAATCACTCATCCAGCCATTATCATCAGTTGCTATTCTTGAGTTAAAACATTACTTTGATTTGTTTTTAAATTGCTGTTTGGTCAGATACACTTACTATTTTTGGTGCTGGACAAACTTTCCATTTGCCACATCTGGCTAATGCCTTTGTCTTCCAAAAAACTCATTTGCTAACTGTAGTCTTTACCCCTTTCTCTGTGTTGTGGTTTGTGAGGAAATGTACAAAAGAAATAGTGTTTTTAATTTTACAGTGGCAGATTAACTCTGCTCATTGTCACTTATTCATTAATTTTGCATTACAGTAATGTTTTCAGAGTTTTTAGAAACTGATGAAAATATTTTTGAAATTATTTTTACTCAAGTTCACTGATTTTTTTTCTTGGCTTAATAACTTTGTTATTTAAAAATTACAGCTCAAGATAACACTGTAGTGAATAGTTCAAGCTATAAGAAGCGAAGTGCCACCTGTGAGGATCCTTTTACACCTGCAAAAATCCTGAGAGAAGGGAGTGTTTTAGACATTCTAAAAACCCCAGGTAAGTGAGATGGCTGCCCTTGTGGTAGTAAAATCTCTTATTATGGTGTCATCAATGTTGTTACAATTTATTTAGGTTTTTAAAGAATACAAGTGAATGCACATAGTAAGGTGACTTGTGAATCTTGTAGTTAATAGTTGCCATAAAATTCTTTCATGAGACCTATGTTAAAAACCTTCACTGAATTCCTTATTCAAGGACTATTAATAGGGAAATCTATCTCTTTAAGTTGTGAGTATAGACAAAGTTGTCACCTTTTACTCTCTTATTATCCTTGTCTGATAAAAGCGTTGAACTACCATCTCACATTTTTCTTGTTTGGTGTATATACAACTAGGATAAGTTTACCAAAGTTTAGCATATCTGAAGGATAATGCTCAAGACTTGAAAGTTAGTAGTTAGTGCTAACTAGCGATTTTTAATTAACATTTTTATATGTACTTCGGTGTGTGCGTGCGCATGTGCTTGTGCGTGCATAAACATAAATGATCAGGTTAGGGTACTATTGTAAACTAATTTGAAGAAAATGGCTAGAAATTAAGTAGAAATACATTTTCAATTGAAATCAAAAGATAATGTTTATAGTTTGAATTGTAATGAATATTTGTATTTATAAAGGTAATCTAATAGCCCAGAAAGAATGCACATTTACTCACCAGCAGACTAAATTTAATGGGTTAAGGTTTAACAGATAACCTTATTGTCTTCAGCATGGTTCAAAGGATTAGGTGGTTTGGATTTGGTCTCCTCCCTTTAGAGATAGAACATCCTGCCTACACAGGAGGTATGGCTGAACTCCAGAGTACATGAACTACAATTACCAGTTATCAGGCAAGGCCAAATGTGTAGGTGTTCTTTCTTTTTTCTTCCTCACACACATATTTAGAGCTACATTTTGCCTTTATAATCTTGCTCTTATTTAATTAAACCTTAAGCAGAAAGAAATTTGAGTCTTTATATCGATGAAATTGGGAAAATCTGACAATGGAAGGAAAAAGGTCATGCAGTGGCTCCTAGGAAATTGCTACTGGGATTTTGCCAGCCTGGCTGAGTGCAATTAAACCTATAACTGATAGGGAACTGCTAATCACGGGCAGTATGCAGAAGTTTGTAGATTGTATTCTCTTTGGGCTAAAAGCAGTTAACTGGGTTCTTTATTTTACTTCTTTTGAATTCAGGGTCTCCTTTTGTGACCTGGCTGTCATTGTGTCACTGTGTTAACCAGGTTGTCCTCAAACTCAAAATGATTTGCTTCCTTCTGCCTCCCAAGTGCTGGGCTTCAAGATATATCTTACTCTACCTGGCTGGATAATATCCTAACACCACTAGAAAACCTTTGGCCACTTTTTTTTTTTTTTTTTTTTTTTTTGTATTTTCATCATACTTTGCCTTCTTGTAGCTTTCTGTAATTAAAGACAATCCTTGGTCTAGGTTTGGTGGTGCACACTAATTCTAGCACTTAAGATATTGAGGTAGGAGGGTTGAGACTCTATCACAAAATATTCTTAAAATCCTCTTGCATATTTTCTATTAGATAATGCTTATTTGACTAAGAGTTATTGAAGGTAGAGAATAACCACAGCAATGAATTAAGACTAGGCAACACTGTTGCACGAATGAATGAGACTCAGGGGTAGATCTGTGAGAAAGTCAGAGATAGTAGAGAGAATAAACACCACGGTCAGATCTTACCCAGTTGTCTTCCAGCTTCCTCAGCCTGGCTTCCCTTGGCTTCCTCTCTTCGGCTTTTATCCCTGCCTTAAATACTCTTATGCCCACCACTGCCTGCTTGGGAGCCTGGAATTTCTTCTATAATCTAAAGTTACCTCAACTCAGTTGGGATTAAGGGTGTAGGTCACCACTCACAGGTCACCCTCCCTGTACTGTGAATCACCACTCTCTGATTCTCCTAGACTGACTGTGGTTAAATCCCCACATAGACTGTGGGTAGATTCCCTCTGATATTTCCGAAACTTTTGAAGCTTTTATTGAATCCCCACAACACTCAATTATAGATATTGTTGAAGTCAATTGACATAGCTGTGGGAATACCTAGAAGGGATGAGGAGGAGGAAGATTAAGTGTATTGAGTTCATTACTACAGAGAAGCAGAATAAAATGTAGACAACAGTGGTTCCTGGTAGTTCAAACAAGAGCATCAGAGTAGAAAGTTATAGGAGAAAGTGATGTGTAGTATAAGGATGACCTGTTTTTATATTTATAGAATTTTAAATAGGTTTAAATGTCATATGTACTTATGTTAAATGTGATTGTGTAAGTAATTTTAGAAAACCTAATTTATTCTTGGACCATATTAACCTGATAATAATGTCAATGTTTTCTTCCCATAGCTTGTAGTTAATGCTTTGATTATAAGCCTTACTGCCTCATTGAACATTTTTTTCTTTTCCCAATGTAGGTTTTATGTCACCAAAGGTTGATTCTCCTTCTGTTCAGCCAACTACTACAAGTCCAGTGGTTTATACAAGACCAGCAATAAGTACTTTTTCTTCTAGTGGAATTGAGTTTGGAGAAAGTTTAAAAGCTGAATCATCATGGCAGTGTGATACATGTCTACTCCAGAACAAAGTCACAGACAATAAGTGTGTAGCCTGTCAAGCAGCAAAACTGTCACCAAAAGAAACTGTTAAACAGGCTGGAATTGGGATACCAAGCAAAAGTGACAAACCAGCTTCTATGTCAGGGACAGGCTTTGGAGATAAATTTAAACCAGCAATAGGAACTTGGGATTGTGATACCTGTTTAGTGCAAAATAAGCCTGAAGCAGTAAAATGTGTAGCCTGTGAAACACCCAAACCTGGCACTGGTGTAAAGCGAGTCCTTACATTAGTGGCGGCTTCAGAAAGTCCTGCGACTGCTTCCTCTTCTAGCTGCACCCTGACCACTGGTACACTAGGATTTGGAGAGAAATTCAAAAGGCCTGTGGGATCTTGGGAGTGTCCAGTATGCTGCGTTTGTAATAAGGCAGAAGACAATAAATGTGTCTCCTGTATGTCTGAGAAACCAGGTATGTTTTACAGTTGTATGAAATAGTTTTGCTCATAGAACATTTAACCACAACAGCTAATATAATCCTGGTGTTTTCAGTGATTCCAGATGAATATTTCTTCTTACATCTCATATTTTTAAGAACCACCTTGTGGTTTACAGTAGACTACCTGTTCACTTAGAATAGGTTGTGGATTGGTTCACCTTAGGCTCTGCCTTTTTTGTGTTAGTGTTATTGGAAATGCTCCTCTTTAGGATAGTTGATGTGGTCGACAAGTGAAGATGCTGAAAGCTCCCAGAATTGATAAGTCTTTCTCAGACTCTGATGCCTTGTCTTTTGTCTATAGAAATGAGGATGAGTAGTCATTTAGAGAAGGTTAAGAGATAGGCAGTCATGCTTCATGCTAGTGTCTGTTTCCTAATATTATTGGTACCACCCGTAGCCATGTGCTGTCTACCAGATTGTGTAGTGATTGTAATTCAGTTAATTGGTCAAAAACATTAATTTGGTTAGAGAAATGTAATTTAATTTGAGGCCCTTTTCTCCTTTGTTTAAAGTTAGAGTCATTAGTGTAGGTTAAATTTTTTTTTTAAGTTGATAATTTTTTTTTTAAGTGTGTGATAATGCCGATAGTAATTAGCAAGTTTGTCTTAGGAGTTAAGACTCCTGTTTTTGTTACATAAGCCGTGAGTATGTAGATTACCTATGTGATGTGAGGTTCTGTTATTAATCAGATTCCTTGCCTGAGTTCTTGAATTATCTCCCTTATTTTTAATTTCTTTTGACACCAAAAATGAGCTGTGGAAATTCTCATTCCAAAATATTTGATTCTTTCCATCTGGCACTGTCTTCTCACCTCAGAAAAGGATGCAGGAAACCAGAACTCTTTGAGTTGACAGATGGGTAATGAAAATTTGAACCAGGAAGTAAATTATGCAGGAACAGAAAAATTGTATACATTGGTATGAAAACAACACCAGTTTTTCTCTGGGCACAATGCCTTGTCATTGTCAGCTGAGAGATGATTTGGTCAAATTTTAATTTTTTCTTACTAGTTTTTAGATAGGATATAATAGTGTAAGCCTTGATGATCTGTAACCTGAAGTTACCTGCCTCTGCCCTCATTTTGGGGAGTGGGGGGAGGATTCTTGTGTGTATATGCAGCTGTCTTTGTTTATGAGCACATGTGTGCTGGCCTGCAGAAGTTGAAAGAGGATATTGGGTTCCCTGGAACTGGAGTTAGAGGTGGTATCTGGGAACTAAATTCTAATTCTGGGCAAGAGCAGCAAGCACTCCGGGCCATGTTCTAGGCCCACATTTTTATTATTTATTTATTTTTTATGTGAGTTTTACCTGTATGCGTGTGTTAATGTATGCCTGTGTGCGGGCATGTATATATATGTATATGTATGTACCACATGTGTGTTTGGTGCCCATGGAGATCAGATGAAGTTAGATGAGAATATCTGATCTACTAGAATTAGGAACAGTTGTGAACAGTGGTTGTGATTGTGAACAGTGAACTTAAAGGTAGCAGAATTTGAAAGAACATCTTAGAAAGTTTGTGTAAGTACTCTTAAGGAATCAGATGGTGGAGTTGCATAAATAAAGATTGAGAATTTAGGACAATGTATGATTAAAGACATTAACTTTGAATTGCTGAAGTTGGTTGGCATTTAGATATATATGTGAAACCTTCAGCTACGTCGTAGGGGCTACAGCTCCTTAGGACAGAGATATGGATTTAGGAGTCATAGGAAATAGTTTGATAGTTGAAGTCATGAGAGTAGAATGTGAGTTGAGTGAATTGAGTTGAGTGAATTGAGGAATAGAGCTCTAAAGTGAACTTGAGTTTAAGGGTCTGGAAGGAATCAAGCTTTAATCTTGGATTAACTAGATACGGTAAACAGCTGGAGCAGAAGAACCTCTGAAGAGGTGACTAGGGTGAGATTAAGACCCAGGGTACTGATTAGAGAAAAGATGAGCAGGCTGGAAGAATACTGCAAATAATTTCTTCTGGATGTGACAGGGTTGTTGCACTTCTGAGCCCTCAGTGATATGGCTGCTTGCATAAGACCTACACAAGACTTTACATATCAGTCAGCATTCCAGCACAAGTAGGAGAAGGGTCTACAAGGTTCCATCCCTGTTAACTAGTGGGCTCTGAGGGAGAGAGACTTGTTCTTCAGGTATGAGCCCCTGATGGGTTGGTTAGTCTACAGGCACGAGCATGTAGGTAATAGTATGTTTGTGTATGTCTGCATGCGGGTGGGGGTCATGGGAGGATTTGGAGTGGAGGAGAGGGTAGGTATAATGAAAATACATTGTACTCACGAAATTCTCAAAAACAAGACTGAGAATAGCAGAAGGATCAGACAGCTTGATTATACTTGGGAAATGTATGTATGAGCAGGGAAATGTATGTGGGTTCCAGGTAGAGATGAGGAAATGTTTGCACTGCTTAAATCAGCAAAGGTGAGACCTTGTCAGGTGGGTAGTAGATCAGTGATGGACATCAGACAGCAATTTTGTTGACAGAAGAGAAGAGAGTATGTTTAAAAATGCAGAGACTTCCATAACTATGGAAGGAGAATGAGCAGGTGGAGGTTGTTGGAGATCTGGGGAGCCAAGGATAAATGGCTGTACTCTGAATGCCATTTCCTACATCATACTTTGGTCTTCTTCCTTTGCATTTAAGATTTATCACTTGCTGGTTGTATTGCCATCAGCTTGTTTATATTTTTCCCTGTTAGACTGGGAACATATACATTTCATATCATTTTAATAATCTTTATGTCCTATAACTGAATTACATTAAGAAATACCCGTAAAATAGCATCTATCAAGAATTATGTAAAAGTAATAGGCACCAGGTATAATTCATAGATTATGTCTGCGGAAAAATAATTTTCAAAACCAGGGATATGTTCTTTAAAATGGACAATGTAGATGACCATGCATTTTGTGTATTGCCTGAAATTTACACCTTGTATTTTAGAGGTCTAATAGTTGAAGGAATTTGGACATTGTCAAGGACATGTGTGATCCTGGCTAGCCTGAAACTTGTAACATAGGCCAGACTGACCTTGAACTGCTAGTTACCAGGAACAGCCTTAAAACTCCTAATTTTGCACAATTTCTTTTAAAATGTGGTTACTGGATATCAAACTCAGGCCCCCCCCCCCCCCCCCCCAAGGTATGCACTTGACTGAGCCATCTTCCCAGGTCATAGCTCTTAGCTTGTAAGACTGATAGCCCACCTTTTTTCCCTCATTTGATGTGTGTCTGTATGGGGCTCTGTGTATGTATGTTTGTGGGCTGTGTATGTGTATATGGTATGTGTGTCTGTGGTGGCTTGGTGTTAAAAGGATTCTTTTTGCTCCTTCTTAATTTTTGATGCTGGGTCTCAGTAAAAGCCCAGAGCTTGTTAATGTGGTTAGTTTGCTTGCTAGCTAGCTTTCTCTGAGAGCCTGTATTTCCACTTTCCAGGGCTAGAATTACAGGTGAGAGATACCCACCCAGCATATATGTGAGTTGTCAGGGATTGAAACTGGTCAGTTTGTTTGTTTGCAAGCTCTTGAACCACTAAACCATTAATCCAGCCCCAAATTTTAAACAAACTGGGAATAGTTTAAACTTTTGAGCTTATGCGTAAGCTTAGTACTGAGTTAGGTTAAAACAAGATGTTTATTTACAATGTTTAATGAAATCTGAAGTCAATTTAGAGTAATATATGGCTCTCTCTCAGATTCTCTGTGTATGTGAGTGTACGGTTTAATAGGAAAGGCTAAGGAAATATGAAAATATATAATCAGTGGTGTCAATAAGATGGTATTACAGAAGCGAGTTTCTGGATCGTTAGGGTTAGACAAAGATGGTACGATAACTTTAAATTAAAATTTTCATCAGTTTCTCCATTGCTTTTAGGTTCAGTATCTGCCTCAAGCAGCAGCCCTGAATCTGTCTCTCTGAGTTCTGGAGGCTGTCTAGGATTGGATAAGTTCAAAAAACCAGAGGGAAGCTGGGACTGTGAAGTGTGCTTAGTGCAAAATAAAGCAGACTCTACTAAATGCATAGCATGTGAAAGTGCAAAGCCAGGAACAGAGTCAGAGTTTAAAGGTAAGCCTTGCTGAAGAAGCCCTCTAATGCCTAGCTAACTGGGTTACAGGCACATTGAGGCATGGACCATGGGTTATTTTGTTGTTTTGTTTTTTACTGTTATTTGTTGATGATGGTAAAGTCAAATTAGTGACGTCTCAGAATCAAGATGCCAACTGTGTATCTGGATAAGGAACTTTGTGTTACTCAGTTTCCAGGATTGGGTATGAACTTGATTCTTACACGACTGAGAACGTACCACCCTTAGGACTTTACTGTAATTTATTTTGTCTCTGAGTGAGTATGAGTAAGAGAACTCTTAGTGGACACGGTGGCGTAAGCCTGTAACCCAGTATTTGCATCATCTAAAAGCCCAGCCTTAGTATTTTAATACACAAAAGTAAAGGAAGAACCTCACATAGTGATTGATGCTAAATATTTGAAGGCTGGCATTTTTAGAGTTTGACAACCCACTTGAGTTACTTCCATGGAGCCTTTACAGTCAAAGTTGTGGGAAGCTTAGGAATGTGAAAATATTATAAAAACTATATCTGAAAATTGGGGAATCTCTGAATGGAATTAGCCTCCAAGATGGGAATGTGGAGGGATTTCTGTATGGTAGGCTTTATTTTATAGTTTACTTTAGTTTTTGGTGTCTTTCAAACATTGCAAATCAAGTCAAAGTTTTGATTCATCACACCCACTGTGGTTGATGGTTTATTTGAGGATAAAGTTCATAGAAAGCCTGGCTGTCCTTTGCTTTCACTTTTGGGCAGCACCACGTGACTGTCTTGCCATTGTCCAGTGGTCCTTGTTTTGAATTAGTCAATTGCTTCATACAGAAAAGCACCCAGGAATGTACTTTGGTCTAAATTATTGTGATGATGTTTATCTTTATAAATAATTACTTCATTTCTTATCTTCTTAATGCTAAATATTTTTAAATGCTTCTGTCAGTAACACAGTCACAGTATTTAAAACTTGTGACCAAAGGTCATATAAAATTTATCTCCTGTCTGTACTGGCTCTTGTCACCTTTTTTGTTTCTCCGCAAAATAGCCATGGCCAGTGCAGTGCTGTACCTTCCAAAACTGCTTTACACAAATGCACTTCCATTCTAGATATCCTGATTTCCTTCTTTCTTGTGAAGAATGTTGTATATCACCTACCTTTTGTGTTTGCCTTGGTTTTTTATCCTGGGTTATTTTTTGGCATGGTTTTGTTTTCTTTCATTATTTATAGCTGTCTGGACCTCATAGCATTTTGTGTGTCTAAATTTATAAGACAAACCCCAGTTCTAAAATTGCTGAGTCTCAGGATATATGATTTAGATATTTTTCTAAACATTGATAGAGTCTATCCCAACAGTTGGGACGCTGTTTAGATCTAGCTACAGTTGTAAGGAAGTACCTACTGCTCCCAGTATCCTCACCAACACAAGCTCTATCACTTCTCTTGAGCTTCCAGTCTTAGAGATAGACTTGGCACAGGGACCTTTTCAGAGTTGTCCTGTGATATAGTTTTCAGGGGTTATATTTGTTAGGATAAGTTCATTAATTTGGTGTCTTTTTGTGTGCTTTCTTTCTTTTTTGAAGGCTTTGGGACATCTTCATCTTTAAATACAGCACCCTCAGCCTTCAAATTTGGTATTCCATCATCCTCTTCTGGACTTCCTCAAACTTTTACAAGCACTGGAAATTTTAAATTTGGAGATCAGGGAGGATTCAAATTAGGCACTTCATCTGACTCTGGATCTACAAACTCCATAAATACAAACTTTAAATTTCCCAAACCAACTGGAGATTTTAAATTTGGAGTGTCTTCTGATTCCAAACCTGAAGAAATTAAAAATGACAGCAAGAATGATAATGTTAAGTTTGGACTGACTACTGGCTTAGGCAGCCCGGCTTCTTCAGTCCCATTTCAGTTCGGGGTATCTATCCTTGGGCAGCAAGAAAAGAAAGAGGAGCTCCCTAAGTCTTCAGCTGCAGGCTTTAGCTTTGGTTCGGGTGTTAGTAATCCCCCTGCTACTGCTACTGCTACTGCTACTGCTACTGCCACCACAGTGACCTCGGAGAACAAGAGTGGCTTCAACTTTGGAACCACAGAAACTCAGAGTGTCTCAGTGACTCCTTTCACATATAAGACAACAGAAGCAAAGAAAGATGACTCTTCCTCCACCAAGGGTGGCTTCACATTTGGTAAAGTGGAGTCTGCCTCTTTGCCATCTGCCTCGATGTTTGTTTTGGGAAGGACAGAGGATAAACAGCAAGAACCTGTTACTTCTACTTCTCTGGTGTTTGGAAAGAAAGCTGACAATGAGGAGCCAAAGTGTCAACCAGTATTTTCCTTTGGAAATTCGGAGCAAACCAAAGATGAGAATTCTTCCGAGCCGACATTCAGTTTCAGTGTGGCAAAACCATCTGTGAAAGAGTCTGAGCAGCTAGCCAAGGCCACCTTTTCTTTTGGAAATCAAACCAATACTACAGGTGGTACGTACTTAAAGACTTTACAAGTTATATATGACACATGCCTGAAGTCAAAGGATGACTATCAGAAAATAATGGAGATTATTGGTTTTGGAAGTCTTGAGGAAAGAGCTCAGGGTCTTCTGTTTTAATTGAGCAAAATAATCCATGGTTCTGATGGGATACCTACAGATCTAATTTTGAGAAATATCATTTGGACATTTTATAATTAGAATTGATTCACGCCGTCAGGGAAAATGCTTATAGGTAGTTATGGATAATGCGTCAAAGCATTTGAGGGGCACACGCATAAATATAATTAAACTGTAAGAAAACAGGCAATTTGTGACCTAAAAAGTAGAGGGGAGGGTACAAAATCCATTAAAAAGCTAAGAAGGTTGTTGAAGTAAAGCCATTTGGTATATACAGTAGTAGGAAGAACATCATCTAGATAGTCTGATTATTGTAATGGGGTTTTCTAAAGCAGTGTAAAGATAGACAGCTGTATCTGTTAGTGACTTTGAAATTGAACGGATATGTTTGGTTCCCTGCACCTATTTGAGGTGGTTCAAACTGCCTCTAACTCCAGCTTCAGGGGTATTTAATGCCTATACACATTCAGTTAAAAGTTAAGTTAAAAGACACTGGTCTTAAAAATGGGAACGACTGAGATGGCCATTAATTCAGTGGTATAGAGAGCACTCTGAAAGGCTTGTGCAATGCCCTGGTTTTATCCCCAGCACCAAACAATGAATGCCCTACAAATGAAATAACTTTGAACTGTTTTTTAACTGGCCAAATTTGATCAGACACGCAAAGATTGTAAATTGAACACTTTAATTAACACCTTTGAAAAGTAATTTGGAAATACTCAATGAATGAATAATCAACCTCAAAATGGGAAATTCACATGAGCAGTATTTTCATACTTGATATTTACCTAAAAATTTGAAAATCTACAAAGAAAATCAGAATTAAAATTACCCATTATTTGAAATGATTTGACCACGAAATCTTACCTGGACCTGTAACAGTTGCCCATCCTATCTATTGTGCAGCATTGGAGCTGAGACACTGGGAAAGTAGAAAGTTTGTCAGGTTGTAACAAGTTGACCATTAGTAGTTGTACAGCGTAAACATGACTTGTATTTTCTCAGCTTTCTAATTTACAATGGTGGCAATGCTGAATAATACAAGAGCAGAGAAGATGAAACTCATTCCTTGAAGAAAGTATTTCTTCTGTTCCCTTCATTTCAGTTCTTAGTTTTTGTGCATCTTGTCAAACTAAACTACTTCTGAGTTTGTAGAGAAAGGAAATGTGCAAGGAATGTGAGAAACGTGGCAGGTCTGCAGATACTAATTAGGTGTAATGACAGTGAGGGAATAGGTGTGTACACTGTTAACTTAGGGTGCCACAGTGGCTACATTGTGTACTAGTTAGTAGGGGTAGTACATGTTCAAGTCCAGTCAGTGCAATGTCGAGGTTGGTTTGTTCATGCCGGTAGGTAAATTGAAGTTAGGGTGCTGCTGCTGTAATATAACAAACTGTACAGACACATAAAAGCCTACCTAACTTCCACCCTTTGAATTTGGTTTATGAATACAATTAGATTTGGATGTGAGGTACTCTATATTTCACATTAAATTTACATACATAGGCACAGGACTTTTTATTTGAATGTTGAAGGTCTTTGTGTAAAGAGAAAAATTCATAAATTATAAGACACTTTGATATTTCAAAGTGTTAATAGATGTTTACTGGATTAGTCAGACTATATAAAATAACTTTATATTACAGAAAAAAATTTGTTCTTTAGGATTTATGTTTGTTTCTAAATTATTGTTTTGCAGATCAAGGTGTAGCAAAGCCAGTTTTTAGCTTCCTGAACAGCAGTTCCTCTAGTTCCAGTGCACCAGCCACTTCATCCAGTGGTGGCTTATTTGGTAGTTCCACCTCGTCCTCTAACCCTCCTGTGGCAGCCTTTGTGTTTGGGCAGGCCAGCAATCCTGTCAGCAGCACTGCCTTCGGTAACACTGCAGAGTCCAGTACATCTCAACCTTTGTTATTTCCTCAAGATAGCAAGCCAGCCACCACATCCAGCACTGGTTCTGCTGCCCCTCCATTTGTGTTTGGACCAGGAGCCAGCAGTAATAGCACTGCATCCTCTGGGTTCAATTTCGGAGCTACCACATCAAGCTCTTCAGGTACTTTAGTGATAGGAGGGGGAGAGTGGATTTTGTAATCGAATTGGTTTTGCTGTAGTGTACCAGTAACAGCACATTCTTACAGGTGTAATCTTGCTCAAGTGGCTTGAGTGCCTCTAAGTCGCCTACATATGGAATGTTGTAGGTTTTTTTTTTTTTTTTTTTTTTTTACCTGCAGGGAAATCAGTTTATGTTCAGGTTAAATATATTTAACTCTTAGAGAAAATTTTTTTCAAGGTGGTGCCTTTAATCCCAGCACTTAGGTGGCAGAGACAGGTCCATCTCTTGAGTTCAAGGCCAGCCTGGTCTACTGAAAGTTCCGGGATAGCGTGTTACATAGAGAAACATTATCTCAAACAACACACACCCCAATTTTAGGAAGAGTATATAATTTTTCCAAGTTGCCTTTTGATAAGTGATAGTGGCTATATTGGATAGGAGTTCTCATACAGAGCCTCATAGGAAGTCTTACATCATTTCAGAAAGAAATTGTTGAGCCTAAGTGGAACTTAGTGTTGAAACTAAGTGAGTTCTAGGCTAGTCTGAGGAACACTATAAGGCCCTGTTTTAAGACACCTTTCCTCCTAGTAGAAGATTGTTGGTTACAAAGGTGGAGTTTTGTTATTTGAAGTTTTTGTTAAACTAATGTCTGTTTTAGTAAATAGTGTTTTAGTATTAGGTTTCTGACCTGGTCTTTCTAGCCTAGCCTCCTGGCCCAGACTTTCAGGCCCACAGTCTCATAGTCCCACTGAAACAAAAAGACACATTAATTGTACACTGATTGACCTGGGGCCCAAGTGTATAACTTGCTAGCTCTTGCTCTTAAATTAACCCGTGATTCTTATCCTGTTTAGCCATGCGGCTCGCTACCTTTTCTCAGAGCAGCATAGTCCTCTGCGTCTGCTGGCTTCTCTGTGGTATCTCTGTTCTGTTCTTCCCGGTTTCTTAGTCTGGTAGCCCTGGCTACACTTTGTTTGCCTTCAGCCAATCTGCGCTTTTTATTAAACAAATAGGCAGGACAATTATTTACAGTGTAACAGCACATAATCCCACTACATAGTACCATTGTTTTAATCATTCATAACTTGTGATCAAGAGTCTGGAAAGTGGCCCAAAATTAGTTTGTGGGTTTACAGAACTTCTCAAAGATAATTAATTGCATTACAAACCTTGATTTAAGTATTTTTTGTCCTCCAGGATCCTCCTTTGTATTTGGCACTGGACATTCAGCACCATCTGCCAGTCCAGCATTTGGTGCTAATCAGACCCCAGTGTTTGGACAGAGTCAAGGTGCCAGCCAGCCTAACCCTCCAAGCTTTGGCTCTATATCATCTTCAACAGCGTTGTTTTCTGCTGGTTCCCAGCCCACACCACCACCTACTTTTGGGACAGTGTCAAGCAGCAGCCAACCTCCTGTGTTTGGGCAGCAGCCTAGTCAGTCTGCATTTGGCTCTGGGACAACTCCTAATTCCAGTAAGTTATGTAATGACATTTGGTGTCTATACTTGGAGTCTGGTGTATTAAAATAGTTTTTTTTTTTCTTTGAATGTTAAAACCACGTGTATATATCTTTTCTAAAGTTCTATACTTAACACAATCATGTTTACATTCATCCACAAACATTGCACAATTTAAGTCACTACATTTGGTGGTGTTAAAGTATATTTAAATGTTTCTTATTCTGACTTAGGAATGGGTTGTGTTCCACCCTGTTTCTCTCTAGCTGCAGTGGAGCAGTGTTTTGATTTCTTTTGGGAAGATTGACCTTCCTCATGCTAAGTTGTGTTAAGGCACTTGGATAATGCTGCTAATTCCCTCTGGTTATCTCATCAAAAGTTCTTGTGACTTTTTAAATGTAACTGATTGCACTGTATTTTAATGCTATATTCTCCCAGAATTGTACCATTTGATTCTATTAGTAGGAACAGGATCTCCTGACAAGGACAGAAATATGAACGAGTCATATAGTGTGGACGCTTGTGTGTGTACAGGTGGAGGCTACATGCAAGCAGAGCCATTTTGATCGCAGTCCTTTTTTCTCTAATGGTTACTACTGTTCTGGCCATTGGACTTGAACATTTACCAACACCTCTAGAAAATAGTTTTGCCTGGTACTTACCCTATAAAAGTGGACTCTTGGTCTTTGGTGCTTATTTTACATGTAGCGCTGTTGCATATGGTTTTGTCACTGCTGCAGAGTCAGTCACTAAATGGCAGCCTAGGCATCTACAGTTGGGTGTTAGAGTCAGGTTTGACTGTTAGGAAATGCTGTTTGGCATGTCATAAAAGTGGAGGATATTGATCTTCAGGGGGCGGGACATACATGTTTCTCTTGATGCATTCTGAAAGGAAAGGTATAATTCGTATTTTAAAAGATATTTATTACTCACTTCCTGCTGGGGTGTACCAGTTCACATGCTGCCACTGTTGCATGACAACTCTCATATTTTGATTCTATGTATTTTGGTGAAATATTTTATAGTATTTTGTCCTCTAGTAGTTTTGTTATCAGTTTGTAAAATTCATCTTGTATTCTGGTGTTTGTAGTTAGATCATGTGTGCTCTAAAATTTTGTGGCAGCCCTGGTTGGCCTGAATCTGGCTCTGTAGACTCAGACTGTCCTTGAACTCACAGATTCTTCCCCTCTGCATCCTGAGTGCTGAGACCAGAGGCATGGGCTATATCATATCTTAATTTTTCACGTTTAATTTGTCTAGGTCAAAGTCAACCTTAAACAACACTGTGTCATTAATGGGATATTTCTGCTTAATTTGTATAGGTTCTTTTTTCCAATTTGGCAGCAGCACTACAAATTTCAACTTTACAAACAATAATCCATCAGGAGTGTTCACATTTGGTGCAAATCCCAGCACGCCTGCAGCCTCAGCCCAGCCCTCAGGTTCAGGGGGCTTTCCATTCAGCCAGTCTCCATCATTTACAGTGGGGTAAGAAATGATTTTATTTTATTGAGAAATTTTACATGGGTAAAGGTGTGCCTGCCTGTTTCTAAAAGTAAATTAGGCAGTAATATAGTTTGGCTAGAAGTATCACCCAGTTTCAGTTTCTGATATTGTAATTTTGAGTTATTATATTTTAATCTGAAAAGAGAGCAGCAAGCTATATATTACAGGTATAGCAGAAGGTGTTCATTTGTAACAAGAACATTTTCCTCAGTCTCGTCCACATTTTTTTTTCTGGTCATATTAAGTGGTTATAAGTCCTGTTTGTCCTGAGCATCATACCACATTATGTTGTTTTATTTTTCACAGGTCAAATGGGAAAAATATGTTCTCTTCTTCCGGATCTTCAGTTTCTGGTCGCAAGATAAAGACTGCTATTAGACGCAAGAAATAAAGGTCACAAAAGTGTTATACCCAACAGTTTTATCAACAGCTGGTGCCTGCTTTCAGATACTGGATTTCCTACATGCTGGGCTTATCTGAAGTCAGATCTGTCTAAGGACTTCTTTAATTTTTGCAATTGTCCTCTTTTTTTCTTTCTGGAAGTCCCATCCCCATATCCCATTATCTTTTGAAAATAATAGCTAGACTGATGACTGACTGATTCTTCAGCAGAAACATTTTATGATCCAGCACGTTATTCACTGATTGGCATAGTCTGGCTGTACCCAGGAATAGAGCCTGCACGGTGAATGGCTTTGTATAGATCCCGTCTGCACCGCTATGTGTGTTGATAAAGCGTTAATGGAACGCATTGACATTGTAATTATATCTGGGGAATTCTGTATAGATTAGAATCCTGTATAGATTAGAGGACTTTGAAATGAATGATTTCTATGCGGAGTTTGTGGTGGTGTATGTGTGAAGTGAGTTGGATGTATTGTGCACAGAAAAATTCTGATAGAGAAAGCCTGATTAAAGAATGGTCCATACTAAGGACTTGTTAGAATCTAGTTCAGTCTCCATTTAATAAGTATATGCTATTTCTATATTTTCATTCTATCAACTGTCTTGCCTTTTCATTATTTTATTATGAAACTTCTGTAAATACAATATTGTTTCTGTACTTTTTTGGCATAACATAAATCTGTGAACTTGAAATTTTAATTTTGTGTTAGACATATTTTTGTTGTTTGTTTAGTCTTGTCTCAGATTTTATTATGTAAATCCCATTATTCAAAGTTGCCTAAATCCATTTGGAAATCTTTAAAAAAAATTGGGGATTCTTAAAGTTGAATTATTGGCTTTTCTGATCCAGTTTTGTTTGGACCAAAAACCAGTATTGTACAAAGTATTAAGCATATATTTTTATATTTACTGAAATGGACTGTGGTGACTTTGGATAATAAGGAAAAGTTTAATATTAAAGCCATGTTTATTACCTTATAATTAACATGTTAAACCATGGGATAAATGCCATCAATAAAACTTTACGAAGCACGTTTCGCTAACAGTTTTCATAGTGAAGGCACACAGTATTAGTGGGTGGTTGATTAGAAGAATGCTGGATGAGTATAATCAGGCACTGCCCAAGAGTTATATTGGAGTTTGCGGTATACAGAAGAGCCCCTGCTTTCTGCCTGCTGCTTTCTTAATTTGTACAGCCCCCCCCCCCCTTAGAAGTTGAAAATAAACATACAACTCTGTTTTGTACTTCAAGCTTCCCTGCTAGGTGCCTCGACAATGTTTATTTATTGTTCATATTTTTGTAGATGTATGGCTTTGGGACACTCGAAAGTTTATAAAACTGTAATAGATCTTTTACTGCATAACTTGTATGACTAGAATTTTTGCTCCCCTAAGGACTCTTGGGCCAGTGTGCTATCCTTTTGCCTTTGATGTAATTAGTTAAGGTAGGCATTTATCATATGTGCTTAATTTATCATACTTCAGGTTAGTTGAATTTACATTGGATATTTCTGATGCTTTGCCCTCATGAAAAGATGTTTTTCTTACTAAGATATCTTAGGCCATCATTACATACCAATTTGAAGGTAGAGGTTTTTGTTTTTACAATATTTTAATAGTTACTTGTGAGGTAAGCCCATTTGATGTCTGCTGGTGAATGCTGGAGGCAGAAACTTGCCTGATCTGAGTGACCTTGGATGCCAGTTCTTAATTATCTGAGTCCAAATAATTGGGGCTTAATAGGGCTTACTACTTTTCTCTAAAATGTGTAGGAAACAATTTTACTTTTAGTGCCCCCCCCCCCCCTTTAAAGGTACTAAAATCCTACTAAGGCTGGCTTATATGAAAGTTGGGGGATCTTTTGGTTCTCCAGAGTCTGTAAGATTGTTCAGATCTTGATTCTTGAGCTGCATGTAGCTTTCTAGTCATGGTGGCAGCTCCATCTCTGGGCCTGTCTCTCCTCTGGCTCAGCATTGGTAAATTCTTTCTTTGGATTGGCTGAGATTGAGAGTGCTTATTAGTGGGATGTCTTAAGTGTATGTTCTAGTGCATATATACATTCAGATTGACAGACTTGCTTTGGATAACAGTACTTTTCTAGAGATGTCATTTCAAACTTTAATGCTAGGTTGTTTGTACTGATAATTTCAGACCTTAAGGGAAATTGTTTGATTCAGACAACTGAAGTTCCTTTTTACAAATGATGAAACTATATAAATAGCATTTTTATCATTTAAAGTGATTTTTTTTAACCTTGGGAAGAATTTGTTTTGTTAACATGTCCTTCTTGGGCTTGTATAGAGCATGAAATTCAGAAGTCATTGAGGATAAGAAAGGCCAAATGATTCAACAGAAATTTTATAGAGGGTAGTACCTTTATTGGAAACCGTCTGCTATGACAACATTGAAAAATGAGGATTTTTGAAGATCTTAAAGATAACATGACCCATTTAGTTATAACCCTCACTTTGTAATAATGGGGCTGTCCCGTGCCGCCCCCTTATTTTTATTCCCCCCAAACTGACTGTAATCCCAATACATAGTTTGTAGTTTGGCTTAGAATGACCAGGCTGCATTAAAATAAAGTTTGCATACACACACTTTGTCTAAAGGTAGGGCCTTCCACTATAGTTCAGACCAACATTAAATTTCCAGCAATATTCCTGTGTTAGCCCAAGTTCTAGGTTTATAGTTTTAATGTGTCCACTGTCATCTGATAGTTGTAATGGCTAGCTAAAGGCTGTACCTACCAGTGAGTAACCTGAAGCTGAGCTCATGTTCAGATAACCTGTACTACTTAAATATAAATGATTTTTTCATAGGTGTTTGGATAGTGCAGGGTCTTACATATTTGAGCCAAGTGTTAGATCACTGAACCACAGCTCTAGTCCTGTTAGTCTAATACATTGCTGTTTTTCCTAGAAAACTTGTCAAAGAAATAGGCAAACACAGGTAACACTGATATATTTATTAAGACAAAAAAATACAAATTGGTGACATACAAATACTAAAAATAGAATGCTAAATTCCTATAGATGAGTCATTACATACTGTTTGGATGGTAAGCCCTACTATGGTGTACTACATGGAAATCTGTGCATACCAGCTGAAATGAGGATCTTCACCCAGGCATGAGCAAGAACTGTGGTCTGGATTGTAAGGAGCTGAAACAGTACTTGTCAGAGTTTAGGAATACTGTTTAGTCATGACACCCCTTCTCTTTGAAAGTTAAAACTTTTAAGGTCTTTGGAAGATTTCATTTTTGAGGTGTGGACAAAGTGGCTCTCAACTAAGATATCTTGGAGATTAGAAGGTGTATGCTTTATATGGAGAATTAAGCCAGTGCTAGAGAAGGAGTTGGGCAATGCTTTAAAATACTGTCAAGTGGCATGTGTTTATGGTCAAAGAGAATGCTTGGTAAACTTAAGGCTTGTACCTTAACATTGTTACCCACCTAGAAGGTAGGATATCCTTCTAAGATCCAGTCACTCCATAACACTTTCAGTGACAGGTACCAAGACTTTCTCATCGCCAAAATCTCTTTTCAGTTGTTTGAACTGAGTGGTAGAGCAGCAACAAGACTCCAGTCCTAAGGTTTCAGGGTATGCAGGCTCATTAAATAACACCTTTATTTTCTGAATCCTCTATTTTTTAGGATAACAGCTTTTAGCATGAGACACAGGAAATCAGTATTTCCGTAACCGAATATACTCATGTTCTGTTACACCCTTAGGAAGAAAAACATGCCAGGTTCCCTTTTCTTTTTAACTATTGAGATTTATTTCTCTTAGTGCTGAACTTAAAACAGATTGAGATCTTACTGCAGAAGCAAAGCAATACTTTTATTATACAGCCTGCATGGCACAACTTGAATCTACAACTGGATCTAAATAATTTGTCCAGAGCAAGTTGCAGTATTTAAACTATAACAAATTGGACTAGTTTATTTTACTGTATAAATAAAATATCCTCAATGGAAATAATCTGAGTAGAAATAATAAGTACTCCAGAGCTGCAAGGGTGAAGCACATTTCAACTTGAGTTCTTTCCCTCATCAGTGGCAAAAGTAGTGTCCGTACCAATATCCTGATCTGTAGTCTTAAGAGTCTGAAGAGCCATAAAATCTTGCCAGAGCCACAAACAAGCAAGTGCCCTTCATACTTTCAGCTTTCTGTGAACTTGGAATTAATTTAAATAAAAATCTGAAAAACCATGGTTTATGAACTCTTACAATAAGCTATTAGATTTTTAAAGTGTCTGTAGACATTAAATGCATTTTCACAGTTTTAAACATCAAAGGAAAGCCCACTAAAAGTTGATACAATAAGAACACATGGCTTATTCTTGCTATTTAAAATCCAGGAACAAAGATCGATCTCTTGTGCAATACAATTTAGTGTTTCTTGGGAAAGTCACAAAAGAATGAGTAAGTACATAACTGGTACAGCTAGCTAACTTTGACACAACAAAAATGCAGACATAAACCCGATAATGTTGCACCAACATAGCAAAGTACAATGATCATATGCAAAAGTTTGCTATAACATTTCTAAATTACATCTCAAGCAGGTCCCAAAATGAGCTTGAAAAGCTTGAATAATGTCCAGAGATGATACTTTGCCTTGCTTTAGAGAGAATAGTTCGTCACAGGAAAAATGCTAGCATTTCACAGGCTGCTAGTATTTAGAGTTATCCACAAAATACTAAGACTTTTAAATTCCTTGGTGTTTTGACAGTCCTAGAACTGTATAGAATATAGTGCCTTAAGAGTTTACTTGCACATTCAGAACACTGGGAATGTTTGGGTGCCTACCCACATATTTATAGTTGGTTTTTAGGGCACATGGATTCTAGGCCAAATTTACATTGAAAATTCACATCTCCATCCCCACCCTACCCCCAAAGAAGGCAATCACTAACTTACCTTTTTTTTTTTTTAAAGTATCAATGACATAACTCATTTTCATCATCATCATGAAAATTCTTGCCTCCAAATACATAAGCAGTAAGAAGCTGTAAAATTCCTCCACTACTGTAGTAAGTTTTAGAACATCCTGGAAGCATGCGGGGACAGGTAGGCCTTCCTCACTAGCCCTTTTCTCCACTACCTGCCGGGGAGCCAGTGGGCGGTTGAGTTGATGCTCTTTTTCAATGCCCACACAAAGCAACTTCCCTAAGAAGATTTGTGGGAGTGATGCAGGTGTTTATAAAACACAACTGGACACTTTTCAATCACTGTACAGTAAGCCAAAATAAAATGGAGAAGTTAAAGCTGAAAATGCTTCCAGCAAATTTTGGTTATCTTATTTATTTGGTTGTCTATATTGATTGAAGACATTTGCTTTGTTGTCCTATACGTATTTAACACTTTAATAGGTTTTCCTTCTGGAAAAGTTCCTTGACATTTGAGTACAGTCAATACTTTCAGAACAGTCTCCTGCATCATACCGTAGTGACTGCTCTAATTTTTAAATCATCAATTAATGTAACCTAGAGATACTGATGGCCTTGATACATAATTTAGTCTTGTCATTATTTCAAAGAGTGGAATTCAGGGCTCTGGGGCATCATCTAACCCCATTTCTTTTTACCACAATGGTTCCTGCTACAATGTCATAGGCTGTTCGATTATGCTGAAAAAACAGCAGTGTGATGAAAGCAGGGAAAAAAGAAGCAATAGAAAAATTCTTGATCAAAGCTCGTATGGTGGACCTAAAGGAAGCAAGCAGAAGTACCAAGTCAGTTATTGCTGACCAGGTAATCTTATATGTCTGACATCCAGAGCACAGTTCAAACTTTTTCCAAACAATATAGTTGAACTACCTGCTATACTCCTAAAGAAAGCTACATAGAAGACTAGAACTTTGGTAATACACACACCAACAAGGAGAGAGCACACAGTACTTTCTATTTTGTTTGAAGAACATCTTTACTTACCTTTTCCATAGTCACATATTCCTATGGGTTTCTAGAATCTTCTGAACTGGGCATGCTACTGCAGTCCTATTTTATCTTATCTGAAACACAATCTGTTCTTTTATCCGTTTTCTCCTGTATGGGCTCCAGTAATTAAAAGAGAAGTCTTAAAAATCTTTCAACAATAGCTCCAAATAGAGAATTACCTGAACAATGTTAGTGGCTCTGAATCCAGAGTGGGTGGTTTCTCATTCTTTTTCTAATTACTAGTGTTCTAAAACTGCAAAAATGAGATCAAAATGCTCTTAAATTACTAAAATGTCTGATATTTGAGAAGTACTCAATAACCATTATTGACTCATTAAAAGAAGTAGCTAGAGCTGTGTAGTGGTGGCAAACACTTGCAGTCCCAGCACTCGGGAGGCAAAGGGGCAGATCTCTTGAGTTTCGGCCAGCCTGATCTACACAAACCCTCATGAAAAACCAAAATAAATAATAAAAAAATAGCCAGAGTTAAAACAGGATCTAGCCTGCTTCTGAAGCCTGTTTGTATTTCCTCTGAATCATTCCTGTAGCATTTACAGCTAAATTTTGTTTGATTCAACCCCCCAAACTTCTATCACCATTGCACCATTACTGGAGTTGCATGCCAAAGGCTAGCAATGAAAACTACAGGCATATGGGCTCTAAGAGCTAGAATTATGATAGGGTTGTGGTGAATAGTTGACAGATCCAGAGAATAAGGCTAGGCATAGAGCCTTGAGAATATCCAAATACCTTATTGTATCACATTTCAAAAAATCATTTTGAAACATGTATGTCAACACCAAAAACAATGAAACACATATTCAAACTTTCATGTAAGTACATGATTACAGTGTATAGTATGAAGAAAAAGGTAACTCTTAAAACACCATAGAACCTGTAACCAGGAATACTGAACACAATCCTGTGCCATCTAATAAGGGACTCATTCTGAGGAATGTATTATGATCCCGAGAATGCAAACATTAGTGCACTTTCACAAACTTAAGACACCTTGAAGTCAGCATGCAGCAGAATCTTACCACTGCTGAAAATGCCATGGATAGTTGACTGACATCATCATACAGTAGATGACAACTATATTCTTTTTGCAAATAGATGAAGATAAAGAAAGGACTTACGTCGTGATGCTAACATTTGAGGAAGGAATCACTAAAACCCGGCTCGGAGCAATGAGTACTGATGTATCACATGTCACAACTCGAAGCCCTAGCAGGAACTTTCCTGGAGTAGCTCCCCCCGCTCCCCAAATGCAAATTATCTAAGGAAGGAAGGACAATTTTAAAATGATTTACTAAACCAATTTTAAAGATTAAAGTTATTTTCTATTAAATAGTTTCATTCTTTATAAAACCATCATTCTGGAGGGCCAAGTGTGGTAGAACACACTTGTAGTCTCAACATTTGGGAAGTAAAGGCAGGTGGGATTTCTGTGAGTTCAATGAGTACAAAGTCAGCTTGGTATGTACAGTGAATTCAAGCCAGACAGGCTACAAGGTGAGACCCTGTCTCACCAAAAAAAAAAAAGTTATGCTAGATGTGCCAATTGAATAGAATTCTAGAACCCTAACCATTTAAACTGGTTGGTAGCACATGCCTGTCATCCCAGAACTCCAGAAGCTGGCAAGTTTGGGACCAAGCCAGGGCTACATAATGAGGTTCTGTCTCAGCAAGCAAAGCAATAGAGACTGGGCCTGGAGGCACAAGGCCTGTCATCCCAACTGGGTAGGCTGAGATCAAGAAGCCCAACTGCATTCAAGATCTATTCTCAGAACTCACTGAGACTTTTAAGAGGCTCAGTGGACTTGCTTATCTATCTACCATGTGGGGCTCTGGGTTTGATCTCCAATACCAACCCCTCTATAATTAACCACTGATGCATTTTTACAGTCTTTTAATATGTTCAACATCAAAAATTATTTACTGTATTCTTTTTTGCTCATTTTACAAAGTTTCACAGACAAAAATACATTATTTCTACAACCAACTTGTAAGTATATTTTTGGACCCAAACCTACTTATGAATGTAATTTTTTTCTAAAACTGAAAAGCATAATCAAAACAATTATTAAATGTCTCCTTTCCAAAATTTAATAGTTTTTTATTTTTTACTTGAAAATGTTAATTTAAAAATTGTGAAAAAAAATAGAAATGTGAAGAGATGCTGGAGAAATTCTTGTTTCTTTTCTTGGTAGAAATCTAAAAGGCTATTAAAGCAGTATTTACTTTAGTCAGCAGCTTACCTCATAGAAACAAACTAACAACCTGTATATAAGTGCCACAATCATCATTTTCTGCAAGTCTTCCATGGATGTATCTTCATCGATTTCTTCTATTATATAGTGCATAGCAAACTTAGATATGTCCCTGCACACAAAGAAAAATTTGGGGTTATACAGAACTAGTTACCAGGTCATTTGTACCGTTTTTTCAAATTTTAAATGAAATTCTAAGTTGCTGAGTTCTCACCATCTAACTGCATACAATACCCATGAGTTTACTCAACAAGTAACGATGATAAGTAAATAAAAGCAAAAGGTGTGGTTATGTTTGTTAGTGTGCTTGTAACTCAGTGGTAGAGCACTGTAGAACAAGACGCCAGCCCTGAGGACACGATGTCAACTTGATAGAATCACCTGGGAAGAAGGAACCTCAATTGAGAAAATGTCTCTATCAGATCAGATAAGCCTTTAGGCATATCTGTGAGGTATTTTCTTGATTGATGATTGATGTGGAAAGGACCCAGCACCCTGTGGATGGTATGAGCCCTGGGTAGGTGGTCCTAGGTGCTAATAAAAAAGCAGGCTGAACAAGGCTGTAGACAGCATTCCTCTATGGCTTTTACTTCAGTTCCTGCCCTGACTTCCCTCAATGAGACTACAAGCTGAAGATGAAATAAACCCTTTTTTTCAAAGTTGTTTTTGATCATGGTGTCTATCACCACAACAGAAGGACAGTAAGGAGATACTAAATATCTCAGCTTTCACCGAGATTCTTACCTAGCAAGGAAAAAAGAACAATAAGAAACAGGGATGCCAATTGTGTCAGGAAAACAGAGTACCACGAAAAACAATTATACTGACTCATGTGCAGACTTCTTAGAAATGACATTTCCTACATCATAAAGCATGAAGAGAAGCCAGCCAGACCAAGAGAATGGGAGAAGCTCTAGAGAAAGACTGGCATGAGAGAAAGCCTCAGGGAAAGTGATAGGCTCCAAATTCTCTGTGTGTGTGGACCATGATTAAGATTATGAGTATCTGTTGAACCATGTGAATAAATTGAGACTTGTCAAAAGAAACTACAGCAGTTAGGGCTGGAGAGATAAAAGTTCTGCAAATTCTGACTTCCAAATAAATAAAAATGTGAAATAAAGCAAAAATAAAAATAAAGGCTGTGTTGGAGGGAGTGCAGAAAGGAATCACAAGGTTTAACAAGTTTGTATCTTGACTTAACTACCCCCCCACCCCCCACCAATTCTGGTTGTAACTTCTCATAAATCCAATTAGTGTCTATCTCATGGTGGTACCAAGGTTAATAAAATACAGAGTCAAGTTCAAGGTCTTCCTAAGACTTTGAGTTTCTCAAGTAAACGCCACAATTGACAGTGGAGTATAAGTTGCTCAACTGTAAGCAACCCCATTGAAATGCCATTAATTGGCTACTAAGAGCCTACCTACAAGCTCTTTGTGCTATGCAAAGAAATATATTTGTGTGTGTGTGTGTGTGTGTACACAAATGTATGCCAAGTATGTGCAGAAGAGGGGGTTGGATCCCTGGAGCTGGAGTTACAGGTAGTTATGAGCTGCCTGACATAGGAACTGATTTTGGAACACCTGGACAAGCAGTGGATGCTCTTAACCACTGAATAGCCCCTTTGTACTTTCATATTAGAGACTTGATAGGTCAGTAAGAAGGAAACCAATAAATTCCTGGCCCAAGAGAATGGTTAATAAAGAAAGTCAGGTATGGAGGCTCCTTTTTACCTGTTAAAATTGTTTTGAGATAGGTTCTAACTGTACCTCTGGCTGGCCTTGAACTCAGAGATCTCTGCCTGCCTCTGCCTCCAGCATGCTGTAATTAAAGATGTGTGCCCCCAAAGCCTCTTTTTAATCTATGTTCAACAGGAGAGTTTCCCACAGATCTTACCAGATCAAGGTTTCCTCCTTTGTTTCTTATACCCACAAGAGTCTGTGATGTTTGCTCAGTGAGTAAAGTGCTTTGCAAACATCAAACTGAGTTGGTCCCCAGAACCCACCTGCAAGCCAAGATACCATATGCCTATGCAGCATTTGGGGGAGGGGGTAGAGAGAAGTGGATCTTGGGGACTTGATGGCCAGGCAGACTGGCTGAAATGACAAGTCTCTGGTTAAGTGAGAGATCCTACCTCAAAAAAATACAGAAGAGAGCAAAACACACCCAAAGCTGACGTCCTGATTTTCCCAAGTATACACAACCCCCCCCAACCCCCCAAGGAAACAAATACAACTGTTAAGATTAATCACCCAGAGTCACTCATGGGCAAGAGCAGGTTTTACAAAACAAGATCCCCATAGCAGCTCCAGACTTTCTGTGGCCATCATTAACTTACTTTATCCCACTGAGATGCATGATGCTCAGAACAATGGTTGCTTTTATAAAGAAAAGAATAAAGAAATCCACCATCTCTGCCATAAATCTGTGCGCCAAGGATGGGATGACATACTCTCTGCCTGGAAATTGGGGGAGAAGGGGAAGGAAAATGAATTACACAGGCCTAAGATAATACAAGAGCAAAATAAAGTCATCATCCAACTTTATCTAAAACAATTGTAGCCTTGCAGTAGCCAATGGCAATGACTCCACCAAGAGAACATATTAGTAAAATATCTAATGATGAGCTGGACTCGGCGAACCATACAAGTAATCAATCCTAGCACTCTAGACCCGGAGGCAGAAGAACGGTTGCAAGTTTTTCTAGAGTATGTTCTAGTTACTGTGAAGAATCAATTAGATGATATTCAAGATCCATAAGCTTGGGCCCAGTCGAAGCTCATTGCTCTGTGTATTCATGTTACTCTCTTTTCAGTTCCACAGTCCTTACACAGCCCAGGCTCAGGTGATTTCTAGGACTCTAGTCTTGCTCCTCCAAAGGTGGTGTGTGACACCTGGATTTAGCTTTGGATCTCTTTCCAGAGCATGGATATCACCAAGAGGACAGTCTGATAAGCATAGGTCTCTACACACAGGAAGAATTAGTGCCACCAGCAGGGGAATCTACTGGTAGTGTCAGGTCTAGGGGAAGAACAATTGGCATTGCCTCACAGTACACTTTTGAAATTTAAGACCTGGGCAAACCACAGCTGATGTTTGTGGAAACTGTCTGTGATAGTAGCAGCCCCGGTTACTTATCTCAAGAACGAGCACACTTGCCCAATGGTCACTTACTCCCTCAAGAGACCCCCCTGCTAAGGCATGTAAGATCCTGTGGGCTGACACATAAGTCTTATTGAGAGTTCTAGGCTAACCTGACTACCTAGTGAGTTAAGGTTAGCCTAAACTTCAGGGTGAAATCCTTCCAAAAGAATAGTAGTAGGTGTAGCAGTAATTTTAAAAAGAACTGTGAGCCACCAGTAACAGTACCGCACGGGAAGTGGAGGCAGGGGATCTAGAGTTCGAGGTCAACACGGGCTGTATGAATCTCAGCCTAAACCTCAAAAAAACCGAATAGACCCCTCTACTCCGCCCCTCCCAGATCTCACCCACTCATCCAACCTCGGTTCTCACCCGCCTGCCGCCCGGTGTCGCTCGCCGTCCGTGCAGGGGCCGCAGAGCCTACCCTGGTCACCGGGGCCGCCCGGCCGGACGCCTGCACGTGCGGGGCCCGGGGCGTCAGGCCCGCGACGACTGTCGGGGTGGCGCCGCTCGTAGCCACCCCCGGCCCGGGCCCCGCGGCGCTCAGGAAGTAGAAGGGATTGTAGTAGGCGAGCTGCGGCGGCGGCGGTGGCGGCGGCGGCGGGGCTGCGGGCTGCGGGGCGGCTGGCGGCGGGCAGCAGTAGGCGGGGAGGGCGGCCAGGCCGCTGTGCCAGGTGAGGTAGCCGCAGTAGGACTGCCAGAGCCATTCGTGCACTTGCCGCGAGTATTCGCGCGCGCTCAGACGCCCCGGCCCGTCCGACGCCTCGCAGTCCCCGGGCTCCTGCGGCTCTGCGGACGCCTCCCGGCGCTTCCGGAGCTCTCGCGGCGGCTCCGGTTCGGAGACGGCCGGGGCGACGGTCGCGAGGGCCGGGGGCCGGGGGGCGTCCGCGGCGGGAGAGCCAGGCCCGGGAGGGACTGGTCCCGGGCCTGGCTCGTGGTCCCCGCCGCCGCCGTCCGGTCCTGGAGGGCGGCTCCGGGCTTCCTCGGGCCCTTCTGCCATCGTCGCCTCGGAGGCACCCTCCGCGCTGCCTGTCACTGGGCCGTCGCCCTCCCTGGGCAGCCCCTTCTCAAACGCTCGGTAGCCACTACAGCAGCAGCAGGCGTCAACAATCCGCCGCCGGAAGCGGAAACCCCTCCCCTCCGGCGCGTATGTTGGGGGGGGGGGGAGCCGGGTGGGTGGTGGGAGTGCTGCGTCATTTGGTTCCCGGTTACGTAACCCCCTCTTGGCTGCTCGCTCGTATGTTTTAATCATTAACTGTGACATATTCGTTAACACAGCATATCGCGGCACAACATGACGTGTGTGATACTGCATACACCATACCCAGTTAGGCTACATCTATGACGCATTTTGCATCATTCTTCTCCAGAATTCCATCACCAAGGCCCCGACCATCCTGTGGGGTTAGGACGGCGTTGTCCCTTGTGGACCTACATTCGAATTACCAGAATTTCCAAGAAGGCACACATCTCCAACCACAGCGTCTGTTTCTTGCTTAGCACCGTAGTCCGTGTATGATTCTCCTTTTTTTACACCTCTCTGCAACATCTCATATCCTTATATCTTAATATACTTGGTTGTGTTAAATTTATAAGCCTGTTAGGGGTAGCAGTTTGATTTTGTATCCCCAGGGCCATCCAAAGAATTTACAAGAGCCAAATATGTGAGAATACTCGATGACTGTGCTAACTAATTCACACTTGATACAGGCTAGAGGCATTTGACAGGTGGGAATCCCAAACCAGAAAATGCCTCCATCAGACTGGGCGGTAGGCAAGCCTGTAGGTCATCATTTTATTTAGCAAATTATGTGAAAGGGAGCAACTCATCCCGTGTCATGCCATTTCCAGACTGGTGGTCCTGGGTTCTGTAAGAAGTCAGGTATGGAGAGCAAGTCAGTCAGCAGCACCCTTCCGTGGGATTTGCATCAGCTCTTGCCTCCAAGTTCCTTCCCTTTTTGAATTCCTGCTCTGACTCCCCACAGTGATGGACTACAGTGTGGAATTACAAGCAAACTCTTTCCTCCACAACTTGCTTTTGGTCATGGTATTTCATCACAACAATAGAAAATAAGAAAATGAATCAATCGTGTAGTTACCCTGGGAGACAGAAGAGGCATAACTTTTGCCCTTAAGGAACTAATAATCTGCTTAAGGCAAAGTCTTCCATGAAACACTTGAAAACCTATTTGAGACTTTCAATAGCAGCAGGAGTCACAGCTCAACATTGACAGTTGTGAAAACTGAGGCACTCCCTTCAGGGCCTCAGAGGACATAGGTACATCCCAGATTCTCAAGCTATGCTGCAAAATTTTTTATAATGAGTTAGAATGCATCAAAGTCAGTTTATAGGAGAAAGGACATAGGCAATGGGAAACAAGTAATGTCTGCACCAGCAAGCTATGTGAGTGATGTGGGGAGTTTTCCAGTGCCTTGGTAAAAAATGTGATCTATAAGGTTGAGAGAAAAATGTAGGGTTATATTCATTTTCTTATGGAAAGATGATTTATACATAAGTGAAAATTTAATATGTTGTATGACTGTACTTTCAGAAAGAAATATAGTTAGGACAATATTGTAGATTGTTCTAGGGCTGGAGTTTGGATCCTGCACCCGTATAATAAATAAGTGGAGTGTTGCTCCATGCACAGCTATAATCCAGCTGTAAGGGGGATGGAGAGAAGGGATTGGCTGGCTTGTAACTTAGCCTCCAAAACACAAATTCCAAGTTCAGAGAGAGATACTGCCTCAAAGGTATAAAGCAGAGAATAATAGAGGATGACATATGATACTATCCATGTGTGTGCACAGTCATTTGCACAAAACATCCACACATATACATACATGAGCAAAAAAAAAATCTGTAAATACTTGAAAGAAATGAAATCAAAGATGGGTAAGAACTATCCCTCAGGAAGACTGAGGTGATGAGCCAGTAATGAAAATAGATAACAGAATAAATACAATACAGTATACAACAAAAGAACCTTTTCTGAATACATTCATAAGTGTGTGTGGTGAGTTTTTACATATATTATTAGTTGTATATATATTGCACATACATACAGAATATGTCATTGTTCCTGAGAACACTGGGAATGAACAAATGCCATGTACTCTAGTAAAAGACTAGACTTCCATTTAAAAAGATGGTCAGAGGCGAAAAAAAAAAAGAGTAAAAATAGAGAAAGAACACTGAATTTCCATGCAACTTAAATATTTACATAAGAAACAATGCTGTGAGTTAGAGAGATGGTCCTGTAGTTAAGAATTCAGAGGATCCAGGTTCAGTTTCCAGCATCCACATGGCGGCTCTGAACCATCTGTAACTCCAGTGGATCTGATGCCCTCACTTCTGTCTTCCTTGGGCACTGCACACACGAGTGGACAGAAATATATAAAGGCACCCACATACATAAAATAAAATAAAATAAAATAAAATAAAATAAAATAAAATAAAATAAAATAAAATAAAATAAAATAAAATAAAATAAAATAAAATAAAAGTGTCTGAATGTTTCACCTGCATGTATGTCTGTGCACCACATGTATGTCTTGGGTTCAGAGAGGTCAGAATTGGGCATCAGATACTCTGAAAGTGAGTCAGAATGGATACCATGAAAGTGCTCGGAACTGAACCTGGATCCTTTGCAAGAGCAATGAGTGCTCTAAATTGCAGAGACATCTCTCTAGCCCTATTATCCACTTTTTAAACATCATGAGTTCTTTCTAAAGAGTTGACTATAGGACAATACTCTTTAGTTTTAGTGAGATAAGCAAAGTTTTTTAAACTATAATTCTATTTGAGTAATCCTTACCAATGACATTTAATAAATAAGATGCCCAGGGCACCAAATAAAATATGTAACTTAAAAATAATTAGATTTCTGTACTAACTCGTGAAAAAACATATAATGTAATGAAGGTATCTTTTTCCTGTGTTACTAAGCTTGGGGTGAAATGCTGCATTAGGCTTTTCTGCCCTCTGCCCAGGCATGCTAAGCAGCATTAAGAAACTTACCTACCGCTTTAAGTAATATATATATTAATAATAATAGTAATAAAACAATATTTTCTCTACTGATTTATTGATTATGGGAACTTGGGGTTATTTGTATTTGTTTTCTCATTCATTTTTATTAACTTTGAAAAAACGTCGTGCTCAACCTGTAGCCTGCTGCCTTGTGTAAAATAAACAGGACTTCAGGCAACCAGTAGGGGGAGGAATTTCCAAAGCTAATCACTTTCTCTAACCCTGACTTCAAAAGCTGAGAATCTTGAACAGGATTGATTCTCTGTTTTGTCTCCCATCCTCTCCCTTCCCTCTCCCCTCCTCTCCCCTCCTCTCCCCTCCTCTCCCCTCCCCTCCCCTCTCCTTTCCTTTCCTAACCTTTTTTGTTTGAGACCGGTTCTCATGTAGCCCAGGCAGGCCTAGAACTCTATTATGTATTCACAGATGATCTTTAACCCCTGGTCCTTCTGCCTCTGTGTCCTGGGGTTTGTGCTGTGTGTCACTGTGTCCAGTTTATGCATTTCACACCCAGCTCTTGTCTCTGTCTATTCTGACAGCACCCAAGGCTTGTTTGCTTATTCTATTTTATATCTATATACATTACATTGCCCATGAGATTTGGCACAAGAAAAAGCTATTATAGGGTACGGCTAGACTTTACTTTGAAATATAAGGTTGAGACAAAGGAAGAGCATAGTTTTATGCACTAAGTATGGCTTCATAATCAGCTGAATGGGAAAGGATACATGAAGACTATGAGAGAGAGAGAGAGAGAGAGAGTCAGACAGACAGACAGACAGACAGACAGAGAGACAGAGAGAGAGAGGGAGAGTCAGAAATATACACACTGCAGTCAGAAGTTTCTGGCCTGGCCTAGCTTGAAGTCTGTACCCACCCGAAGCTGCTTAGTCCCAAATAAACATTCAGAGGCTTATATTAAGTACAAGCTGATTTGTCTACGGCACAGGCATGTTGCTGTATAACTCTTACACTTTAAGTTAACTCGTATTTCTTATTTATGTTTGGCCACATGGCTTGATACCGTTTTGCTTAGTGTAATTTTCTCATCTTCTTTCCTCTGCATATGGCTGCACCTATTCCTGTGCTTTCCAGCATTCTCCTAGTCTGGTTGCCCTGCCTCTTTTACTTCCTGTCTAACTACTTGACCAATCAGAGTTTTATTAAACCAATATTTACATTGACAAATATTTACAGTGTACAAAAGCATAATCCCACAACAACACAGAGACAGAGACACAGATAGACAGACCTTGAAAATCATGGTGACATGGTAGAAAGTATTGGGTGTTGCAAAAAGATCAAGGGAGTTGAGTATGATTTGGACTTAGTTAGCAACAGAAAAAAAAAAAAATGAAAGTTTTAATGAGGACTGGATGTGGCTCAGCCACAGACTACTTGCCTATCATGCAGAAGAAACTTGGTTTCATCCCCAATATGATGGGGGGAGCAATTGTGAAGAGCATACATTTATAAAATAAAAAGGTTGGTTCAAATGAAATATGGAAAACACTGACCTGAACCCCTTCCTGTAGCCACACTGGAAAAAGCACAAAGTTCTTGATTTCGGAGATTAGTCAGACTGTCCTCCTGTGCCTAACTCAGATCTTTCCCTTGGAATTTCACTCTTGACAGGGGAGGGTATCAGCAGCCAGCATGGGATAGTTCCTTTCTCCAAGAATGGTCTTAAGGTTCAATTTGTATTGTGAGTGTCCATATACCCCTCAATAAATATTAATCCTTTATACAATATATTGCAAGTGAATATTTCTGCAACATCTAGCACCCAATGAATAATATGAGGTTTCTGGCCTGTCTGGCTGATAGTCCAGACCCACAGACCTGTGGTCCCAGACTGACTAGTCCCATGGTCTGGACCTGCCTGCTGCTGCTTAGCGCTGGCGCCCCCCCCCCCATAACTCAGATGCTTGTGTTAATTACATTATGCTTGGCCTATGGCTCAGGCATATTGTTAGCTAGCTCCGGCATCTTAATTCAATCCATTTCCATTAATCGGTCTTGTCACGTGACCCGTGGCTTACCTGTGTTACTTTTACATGTTGATTCTTGAGTGGCTGGACTGTGTCTTTTTTGACTCCACCCTCCTTCCCTTATCTATGCTCTGACTTCCCCGCCTACTTTTAAGATACCTGCAATAGGCCAAAAACAGTTCCTTTATTATTTACAGCATACAGAAAGACATCCCATACCACTGAACCACTGGCCTAGAGTGTCTGGAATTGTGCCTATCAACTTAAACCTCCACGTCACCCATCAAGTCTTTATTCTGCTCTTGGCCTGCCTTGATTTTTGAAGTCAAAAGATTGAAACAAAACAAAACAATTCCACATTTATTTCGATCTCGTTGGGGGCTTTATTGGCATAGCATACAGTGTTGTCTATGTTTAATACAGTGGCTGTCTTTATTTTAACTAAATGTAAGCATCATCTTCCTATTTTTCGTCCAGTAGGCTACCCCTGGACTAGTTTTTAAACTATTAAGGTATAGCATGAATTTTGGTTGTTATTAAATGAAAACTCAGAGCCAGGTATTGGGGGAAAAGCTGGAAATCAGAGAGGGGAAACAGACCACAGTCAAATCTCACCCAGCCAACTTCTCAAGGTAAAAGCTATCTTCCAGCTTCCTCAGCCTGGCTCCTCATTGCTTCTACAGAATAATCTCTGTCTTCCTACACCTGCCTTAAATACCTACTTCACCCAGTTGTTTCACTTCTGGGTTCAACTCTGCAACATATTCTAGAGTTAAGATTAAAGGTGTGGGCTACTACTATTTGGTAGTTAGGCCTGGAACTCACAGAAACACAGAAAGATCTCTGTCTCTGGAGCTATGGGATTAAAGGTATGGGCCATATTCCAGACTAGTTTTATTAAATATTTATCACCATATCAAGGTTTTGTTAACCAGACTGGAGAGCCATGGCTAGAAGTATCCAATTTTGATGGGATTTGGAGAAAGTGCTCATTCATTCTGAAGAAGGTAAATTGCACAAACTTTTAAACAGATAACTTGCCAAGACTCTGCAAAATTCAAAATAACCAAGCCCTATTCCTTAGTATTTCTACTTTTAGGAATCTATGTAACAGAAACATTAGCCAACCAAATACATTCCTTCAGGGTTATTTATAAAAGCAAAACAAGGAAAAATCCGTGAACTCACCATCAAAAATCTGGAGTAGCAGGCAGAAAGACAAAATTGTTTGTCAATAAACCCAATAGCCAGTTCTCTGAAAGTAACATAGTATAACACATAACAGTTGTCCTTCTGCCAAAAGATCAACTATCCTGGGTAACCCTAACCAGATTAGGTGAAATCTTTCAAAGAGAACTTAATGCAATTGCCATATTTTTGTTTCACTGTATATTTCGGATTTTGTGATTTTTGTCTTATTATTTGCCCTCACTATCTCTTTACTCATTTTGTTTGTTGGCTGTTTAATTTGGAGGCAGTCTTTCTATTATACATATCTGGCTGTCCTGGAACTCACTACATAGACCAGGCTGGTCTGGAACTCATAGAGATCCCCCTGCCTCTACCCCTGAGTGGATGCTACACAGAGCCCTTTCTCTTTGGCCATTCTTTTATCATGGAGATGCTTTGTGTTAAGTTTTGTGTCTAATGTAGCTGTTCTTAAGCTGTTCTTAAGATCACTGTGTAGCCGAGGTGGCTTTGAACTCCTCATCTTTCTGTCTCCATTTCTTGAGCTCTAGAGATGTCTACGGTCCACTCATGCCCAGCTGATACTTTGTTTTCATCAAGGCATTTAAAAACAGAATATGCGCACTTTTCACTTAAACATTTTTTTTTGGTGGTATAGTTTATTGTACTTATACTTACTATTATATCATAGGTTTTATTTTTCATCTTCTTTTATGATTTAGGTATAGTCACTTCGTTATATTTTATACTTTGATACATATTTTAAATTTTATTACAAAAAAGGTACAAAATAATCACACACTGAAATTAATCAGACAAGATTATATAAATCAATATGAACCATTCAAAATGGAAGCTGTAGAGCTTCACATTAAATTTTCTTAATTCTGCCTTAATATTTGCAATGTCACTTTTTTTGTATTTTTGAGATGACAATATAATTACATATTCTCCCTCCAAACCTTCCCATATATGCACCTCTACACTCTCCTTCAAATTCATGGCCATTTTTTTCATTGATTGATATTGCATGCACACATGTACATACATATATATTTCTAGGCAACCTGCACAGTCTGTACAATGTTGCTTGTGTATGTTTTCAGGGCTGACCGTCTGGTATTGGACAACCATTGGTGTGTTCTCTGAGGAGAGCCACTTCTCCGTTTCCCTGCTTTGCTCAGTTGTCTGCAGATCTTTGTGTATGGTTTAGGCCTCACGGGTTTTCATCACCCACTCTGGCAAACCCATCGGTGTCCTTGGTCTCAGGGAACATTGCAGCAAAATGGGCAGGATGGTTTTAAGAGCCAGAGGACTGGGGATTTATTAGCTGAGGTCATTTCTCTCACTCATTCTGGAGCTCACTGGCTGGCCAGGTTGAATGGCTGTGTTCTTCTTAGTTTTGCTCTCCAGGGATTACAGGCCCCTGCAGCTGCCACATCCAGTCCCCCCCCCACTTTGTTTCTGAATGTGGGTTTTGGGGAGCTGAACAGTAAGCACTTTACTCATTGGACTATCTCCCCAGCGCTGACTTTGTTTTAAAGGGTTACGTCATTCTCTAAAGGTCTTAGGCATGGATTGAACGGACACACCTCTGGTAGTTCTCGTATGGAAATCAGATCACGTGACCCTGATGGTGACCTTTGTCCAGTGAATGCAAGAACATGCTAACCTTCTTAAAGGATTTTGAACTGTGATCTTGCTTCTTCATTGATGACAAACTATTAGAATTACCTCTATCTCACAGGACATCGAGTCCTTTTTGAGGGAAATAGACATGCATGGCTGTGAACTGTAAAGGAGGTTAATTTAATTAGAGAAAGTGGCTGTCTAGCCAGTTGGTAGAAGCAGCGTGCAGAATGTAGGCCATATTGCTGGCATAATTATTTTAGATGCTAACAAGTGAGAGAATTTCTGATATCTCTGTGAACCAGATTTTAGTTGTTGACAGCAGGGCCTTATTTTTTTTTTTTTTTTCCATTCACTGTGTGCAGGACCCACTGCATCCTTTCTTTAATCTCATCCTGATGCATGGTTGCAACCGAGTACAAGGAAAAAAAACCAATAAAAAAACCAAAACCCAAACCAACAACCCCTCCCTCACAAACTGACCCTAACCTAGAGAGTCCGGTCAGGTATTTGGATCACTCAGATGCTCAAGTACAGGTTTCTGTAGATATGCATGGTTAGCTTCCCTCTGATTAAATTTGTCAAGTAAACTTGATGTTTATGCTTCAGCGGGGATTCATTCAGAGCTTCTGTGTATCCCAGACCAGGAAGAACACACACTGATACTTTTAAAAACCGTAATTCAGGAAATGTGTGTGCATGTGTGTGTGCATACCTCTGCATGTGTGTGTGTGGTGTGTCTGTATGGTGTGTGGGGTGTATGTATGTGTGTGGGGGGTGTGTGTGTCTGTGTATGGTGTGTCCGTATGGTGTGTGTGTGTCTCTCTGTGTGTGTCTGTATGGTGTGTGTGTGTCTGTATGGTGTGTGTGTGTGTCTGTGTGTGGTGTGTCTGTGTGTGTGTGTCTGTATGGTGTGTGTGTGTGTCTGCTGTGCATAAGACAAAGGGCAGCTTTCAAGAGTTGAATCTTTCCACTTCCCATTGTGGGGTCCAGAGATTTGAACTCAGGTCCTTACCATCTGATTCATCCAGCTTGCCCTTTCTCTGATATTTTGGAGCAAGATAGCCCAGGCTGGCCCCAACATTATTATTGTCCTACTTCAGTCTCTCAGTGCTGAGAACAGAGAAGTATACCACCACACCTGACCTTTCCCCTTAAGTATTTTTACATGGCTCTTGTAAGTAGTTCTCAAAGTGTCTCCCCTTCTTTCAGTGATGCCGAGGAGAGCTCTTCAGTGTCCATAAATGAAGGCTGATTTGTTGGAACTTGACAGTCATTGTGTTCCTGGCATCATGGTTGGTGTCCACCTGACTCTGGCATTGAGACTTGATCAAATTGCAGGAGGCAGGGCAGCTGCGTAGGGCGGGCGGCTGGAGAACATGTGTTGTTTGTTAGTGCGGGCTGCTAGGCCATGCACTTTGTTCATTGTTGTGTGGACATGCCTGTGCCCCATGGGAATAATGAACAAGAGAGAAAGGCAGTCTTTGCAAGCAAATCCTGAGCTTCCTAATCAACTCAATTGTCATATTCATAGAAAGATTTTTTCTGGTAAGTTTACTGACCCTCCAGCAAAAACTATATCAATTTATAAGGTTATTATTAAAAATATTTTAAGGATATATGATTTCTGTTTAGTTGCCAGAATCAATTATTGATCTTAGGGGAACACCAATGGACTCTATCTATCTACATATATATCTGTCTGTCTGTCTGTCTGTCTACTTACATAGGCTCTTACATAGCCTTGGCTGGCCATAAACTTGCTAAGTAGCCAAGGATGACCTTGAACTTCTGATCCTCCTGCTCTTTCCTCCTAAGCTCCACCACTGTATCTGTTTAATGTAGTTCAAACCCAGGTCTTCTGCTAACTGAGCTACCTTCTCAGCATCAACCAATTTTTTTGTTTTTTTGTGTGTGGGGGTAAGGTTTCTCTGTGTAGCCCAGGCTGTCCTGGAACTCATTCTGTAGAGTAGGCTGGCCTCAAATTAGGAGATTTACCTGCTGGGATTAAAGACATGTACCACCACTGCCTGGCTAGCTAATTTAAAAAAAAAATTTTTTTCTATAATGTTGACAAATAAAATTTAAAAATTGGCATTAGGGTTTAATAAGAGATATATCTTTTTTTGGCTCTTTGGTTTATAATGAGGAATAATTTTAAAAAATTATTATCGATGGTCCTAAAAATGTTTTTTGTTTGGTTGTTGTTTTGAGACAAAGTCTTCCGTAGCCCAGGCTGACCTTGAACTCACTAGGGATCTGACCAGACCTTGAAAGCCAGACTCTTGCTTCCACCTACTAAGTGCTAGGCTTCCAGGCATGTGTCACTACATGCTGCTTCTAAAACACAAAGTATTAAAAGAAAGAAAGTGGACTTAGGCCCCAAACATCTAAAGTTGCAGCTTTAGGCAAAAACTTATCTTCGACTGTGAAACCAGACTTTGTGCTAGAGGGAAACCTGAACACAAATTCTTTTCGGCAAACATTACCCTTTGTTCGTTGCATATTCTGTGCCAAGTTACTAAACAAACAGAGGAACAAAAGCCATCTGGAACAGTCTGGGTGAATGCTGGTGGGGTGACTCAGGCTGATTTCTCTTCTACATGCAGAGCAGACGGAAGCCCCGTTACACACAGAATTCTTGAAATGTGCTCAAGAAGACTAACATTATAAAACCAGCATGTCTCCATTGTAGGGACAAAAGCCCTCAAAATGACTGTCAAAACTGCATCTGTACCTACAGTGGTACAGACAGTACCAGTGTTTTAAAATAAGTTCTTTGTAATGAGCATGTTTAATGAGATTCCTTTTTGGAAATTTAGCTCATGAAATAATTCCTAAGAAGCTGGTATCAGAGTCAAGAACTCCAGAGCTGCGTATCAATTGGCTGACATTTTCACTTATATGCCACAAAGACATCCTGAAAACACATGTATAAGACTGAATATGAACCGGCCATGATGGCCCATGCCTATAATCTCAGAGGGCTGTGGTGTGGTGGGAGAATCATTGTGAATTCAAGGCCAGCACGGTTGGTTATATAGCAAGTTTCAGCTCAGCCTGAACTACAAAAACTACCTCAAACACTGTGTTAGAAAAGAATACTGAACTGGTTTCCCCCTTTTTACTTCCTATCCATGTGCCCTGTCACAGGAAATGGGTAATTATAAACTTATGATGGAAAGTACGAGGGGCCTATTCTGGTGTGAGTGTTCAATATCTCCCACAGACTCAAATGTTCGAACATCTCTAGTAGGTGATGGGGTTTTTGAAGGTCATAGAAATGTTTTAGGAGGCAGTGCTACGCCAGGGGATGTAAGCCTCTGGCCTTGAGATTGGATAGCCAGACCCCCTCTTCAAGTCTAGTTCTTTACAATGTATCCAGCTACCTCACATGCCTGCTGCCACATCTTCCCCACTGAGATGGACTGTATTCCTTAAAACTGTAAGCCAAAATAAACTCACCCTTCTGAAATTGCTTCTTATTAGGTATTTAAACATGTGACCCATGGGGGGGGGGAGGGAATGACATAAACTGGAGAGGTAGCTGAGGATGAGTATGGGAAATGTGTGTGTCTATAACCACCCTGAGGGGTTGGGAAGAACAGATAAAAATAATTTATGGATATCAAGAATAAGAAACGTGGGGAGATGGGTTCAGATGTAAAGAGATGTGAGAATCATCCACACAGGCAATGGACTGAAGGGTGACAAATGAACATCATGTAACTCAAGAGGTAGAGACAGAAGGAAGCAGAGATACATATCACACATGAAAAGGCAGAGTCTAGAACTTCATTGATAAATGGGAAGGAACCTTTGGATTTGGGAACTGTCAAGCACTTCAGAACGAGGCAAGCCTGAGCAAGGCACAGGATTTAGGGCAATCTGAAGCAGCCCTCACTTGACCTGCTGTTTGTGCCCAGGGCTGATGTCCCTGGATCCCAGCCTTTTCCCCTTTAAAATGACAGCATTCCTGAGCCACAGTCACGCTTTCTAAGAAGTCGATGTGAGCATTTCCAATGAGTGAATGAAGAATTACATGCTTTATAGTCTCTATTATTTCTACACACACATGACTTAGAACCAACCCACCTCAAAATGTCTTGCTGTAAAGGGAAGGCTTTCAGAAGCAATTTACCTGGGTTGGGGGCAGTATTATTGAGGAAAGGATCTACAACAAAGACTTCTTTTGCGATTTTCATTTTCACCCTTAAATCCTAAGGATACATAAAAGGCCCCCGGTGCCCAACTTTCTGATACTTACTTTTCTTTCTATTGTATTTTTTAAGTTTTTTAAAAACTGGGTTACATAAGGACAATTCAATGCAAATATGTAACACTCTGATAGTAATTTTCATTTTGACTTTAAAATTTTTAATTTTATGTGTGTGTGTGACCAAGTATGCATACAGATTCCCACAGAGGCCAGAAGAGGCTCTCAGATCCCTTGGAACTGGAGTTACAGATGGTTGTAAGCTGACATGTGGGTGCTGGAATTGAACCCATGTCCTCTAAAAGAATAGAGCCATGTCTCCAATTTCATTTTGACATTTTTAAAAGTAAGATTTTTTTTTTTTGCTTATTTGTGTGTGTGTGGTGTGTATATGATGTGTGTATATGTGTGTGGTGTGTGTTTCTCTGGGTCTGTGTACTGGCATGCATATTCATGATGTGCACATAGAGGTCAGAGGACATTAGACAGCTTGTGATGCCAGTTTTCTCCTACAACATGATTCTTGGAGCACAGCCTCAGGGTGTCAGGATTGACAATTAGCATCTCCATCCCCAGAGCCATCTTTCTGCTCCTGCAATTTTTTTTTCTAGACAGTGTCTTACTTTGCATCCCTGGCTGGCTTCAAACAAACGAACAAACAGAAAAGCATGCAAACAGCAACAATACTAACCAACAAAACCACCCAGAATTCATCTCAGTATTTAAACAATTAGTTTTTACTTAGTATAAGTTTACCGTTCAAAAATGATATTTACTAAAGCCACAACATTATTCATAAGGACAGAACTCTAATAGCAAAGCCTCAATATGTGAACATCAGCGATCTGAATACTATATGGATATAGAAGCTATTCAAAAAGTGAAAATGATATTCAGAGGCTCTCATAGGCACAATCTAGCCACTCTTATTGATTCCAAAAGCGTTGAGCTACAATGTGACCCAAGAAACCGCAGAGTTCCCAGTGTTGTGCAGGGAAAGGATGCGGACGGAGGAAGCGTCATTGCTCACTTGGAAAAGCATGTGCTATCATTCTAGAAAACTAGAGTGGAGTCAAACAACCAACAGTACAAGAACAATCGTCTGGCTCTCTGCTGTTCATCTTTGAGGTTGGTTAGCTTGGCAAGCCTGGAGGATGGAAAAGAAACTATTCTCTAACAAGCATTAGAGATTGTATGGGGTGCTGAACAGTAGTATGAGCAACTTCAAAACTGGAAAGCAAAGGCTGAGCTATTTTTGGAGCAGAGCTATGAGGTATATACAGCAACATAAGGACTCCATCTCCCTTCTGCCCTTTGGCTTCAGGATGTGCAGACAAATAAGGGTTTTCAAGTGACTGAGCAGGAAAATAGTTAAGATGAAAAAATTAGAATTTCTTTTGTGTTTCAGTAACTATAAAGGGTATACATATATTTTGCCCCAGGACCAAGAAACTGAGTTTGGTTCTCAAAATTCCCTGTGTGTATGTTTATAAAAACATATTGAAGTATGTATTCATGCTGATAGAATAGCCACAATGAGAAGGGCAAACAAGTAAGAATTAAAAATAGAGTCATATTTTTCAGGGCACAAGACTACTTCATCATATTAAAACTGTCTGGAAGGCAAAAACAAACGTGGGTTCTCTAAGGCTTTGTTTTTCAACTAGTAATTAAGCCTAAATGAAGAAATGAGCATGGGTTTTCTTTTCAGTTACATGTCCATGATACACCAGGAGTACAATTCTTTCTCCTTTAATTCTGTTGTGCTCACGTGGAACTAAAAATCACACACAAATCAGGATCAAACGGTAAATATTTCAAAGTGCCCACAATAGCGTGCCACAAAAGACAGCGTTTCCACAGCATAGAACTTCAGGAGGCTGCCACAGAAGCAGGGGCTCTGGTGACATCTAGTTCCTATAGGCTGCTTGCTTCTCTTTGTTTGCTAGAGGAGACCCAGGGAAGTATATCTTCTGGATGTCAGGCCATAATCTCTGCGGGTTCCGTGACCAGCTTGGATCCATCCCACACTGTCTTGAACTGCTCAGGAATGGGAAATTCTCTCTGAAAGAGGTCAGGAAGGGCAGAATTATTTACATGAAAGGTTCCTTTTGCAAACAGGTAGAAGGCTGATGGATGTTATCTGATGGGTCAAAGAAACTTTATCAAGTGCTAATGCAAGCTGAAGCATTCCGTGTGACTACATGCTGGGGTCATCCTGACAGTATTTACAAAGAACAGGCTTTTTTTTTTTTTGGAAACAGGTCTTACATACCTAGGCTAACTTTGAACTCATATATATTTGACTAAGGCTGACCTTCAACCTCTGACCCTGAGTTTTGGGATTATAGGGATGTGCCAATAGGTTAATTGAGTTATACCCTGAGCTCCCAAATGGACATTCTATGAGAACCAGACACCAAACTCAGGCAATCTCCAAAGACCTCATGAGCTTGGTGCTACTGAGATGCCATCTTCAGGGAGAAGAGGCTTAAGGTATTCAGTAGCTGGCTAAGGATAGTAGCACCAGTGAACAGAACAGCCAGTGTAAAAGCCCAGATGCTCTTTCTTAGTTATTGTTCTTTATCGAAACCTAAACGTACTGAATCAGCCTGGTCTTATTAATTCTGACTTGGCAGGGCTAGGCAAGAGCCAGGAGCTCTGGTCATCAAGATCTCAGGGGAAGGACATCCATGTGTGAATGGAGCCCAGACTTGTCTACTCTTTAAGACATTGTATAAATGTTCTTCTGGCATGAGAATGCAGTGCGCACACACACACACTTCTCAGCTCTGGCTTCTGGATCTTCACTATACTTCACAAGACTTCCTGTACAGCCTTGAGAAGTGATTTATTTACTTATTTTGCTGCAATAAGGAAACAATTCTAGAATAAAATAAAAGCTTCAATAGAAAAATCAAACTATTTTTGGAACTGAGTCTTATGCTATATAGCCCAGGTTAGCCTTGAACTCATGATTATCCTACCCCAACCTCCCAAGTACTAAGACTACAAATGTATGTCATGGTCATCAACTTACAGTAGAAATATCTTGGGTGATCTAATATATGTGTGTACCTGGTATCACTCTGGTACTCTTCTTCAAGTGTAAACAAAGCTTTGTGTTTGTTCTCAGTGGATTGCTACAGACCTTGAGCTGTGGATGAAACATAGAACCTCCTGCATGCTAGATACATGTCCAGTCATAGTAAGGTGCTGTGGCATCAAAGAGACCAATCACTATTCTCTGGGAGGTTGGTTTCTCTTAGGATGAAAGCAAGCATGCCCACTGTCCATTCCAACATTCTAACACCCAAGGCAGGGTCTGCATAGCTCCCTCCCACTTCCTACTGGAAAATATATAAAGAGGTCCAACAGCTTGAGGGAGAAATATCATTGACCCAAATAGGCAAGACCATATTTTAGTGCAAAAACTTAGGCTTTGATTATATTCATTCCCTCAGCCAATGGGTCTCAGTCTGGGCTTTATTCTGGAATCTGCCCAAACATCTTTAACAATTATAGACGCCTGGTAGCATGCTCAGAGACCAGATTGATGAGCTTCAAGTGTTCATCCAAACCTCACTGCTTGTCTCTTGTTTCCATCCTCCTCTGCTGCCCCCTGTACTGGCTGAGAACCCAAGAGGGGATGCTTGTCTGCCTTAAGGTTAGAGTCTCTGTGTCCAAAGTCCTGAATCAATGCCTGTTGTTTGCAGAGTATCAGGCTAGAGACTCAGAGGAGGAATTCTAGGCTGCAGCACATGGAATTCTTGAGTAGAGCTGAAGGAAGCCCTGATGGGCCTGGATAGTCTCTGCTTAAGACTTCAGCCTGTCTGTTGATTGCTCTGGAGACAGCTGCTAATGGGCCCACCTGGCTGGTGTGGCCCCTCTCCTAAAAGCATGCTTGTTAAAGCTTTTGATTTGCTGCCTCCTCCTTCCCCTGCCCCACCCAGCTAGAATTCTCCATGTGTTTATTCTCTTGCTACTTCCAACTTCCATGCAGTAACAACAGCAGAGATACCATTTTTCAGAATCTAAACAAAGAGATTTATTCAATTGCACTCCACATTAACATGTGAGGGTGTGCTCCCCCCCCTCCCTTCACTCGGGAGAAGATGTAAAGAAAAGAAATAAATTCTGACTGAATTACTTGGGCTGGTGTTTCTAAATGAGGAATTCAATGAGCAAATAGTATGAGAACTTACTTGAGAGGCTGCTAAAAAGAACACAGTCCTGCGGCTGGGGAAAATGGTTCAGTGAACAAGGTGCTTGTATGTCTAAGCAGGAGGACCCGAGTTTGAACCTTCTAAACCCACCCATAAAGCAGATGCTCTGTTGTGTACCTACTGTATTGCACGCTTGCAATCGAAGCCCTTCTATGAGCTCAGAGGAGAAGAGAGGATAATCCCCAGAAGGTCAGACTTTGGCGTGGACACAGGTGAACAAGAGATCCTGTCTCAAATGCAAGGACTGACATCGGAGGTTCTCTCCTGACGTCACATGTGTCATGGCAGAAGTGTACTCCCCCACAGCATACACAAAGGACTCAGATTCCGAGCCCCAGTGTGAGGCTTCCAAACCCAACCCTAGGTTTTTCCAGGGTTTGGAGCCCACCTCTCCACTGAGCTTCCCTGCCGATCCTTATGTGAATACGATCATAACACTTTTGGCTTCAGCGCACAGAAATAAGTGTACTGACTATTCCTTCCCCTCCCTCCCCCTTGGCCCCCAAAGTGTCTCCCCTCACTTGTTTACCTCCATCAGAGAAAAGGGGCTCAGATGCAAAAAGGCGCATTCAAAGAATGATTAGCAATTATCAAAGTGTCCTTAGACACAAAGGTGGGCGCTTACAGGAGTGTGGTCACATGAGAAGTGCTTCCCTATTTCCTTTACCTGCCTCTGAAGTTGTCCCCAGGTGAGCTCATTGGACAGTAGCTGCTTTCTAAGAATGCTAATGTGAACCCACCACATGACCTTTCTGGACAAGCTTTTGGAAGGTACTTACATAATCGTCACCCTGAGGGATCAGGACATTCATCTCAGACGACTTGGCACTCACGATCTCACAGTCTAGGGCATCTTCACTGAGGTACAGGTGGCATCCCTCTGTCTTATTAATGGAAATTGTTGGCACTCTTCCCATTACCTAAACAACGGGAAAATAACGGGGGAAATAGGGACCAAGGCAACAAAGTAAAAATGACTGTGTACCCACGCAGATACGCTGCTGAATTCCTTCAGTTATCGGGGTATCATCTGAGTTCAGCTAAGCTAAGTTTTAGGACTCATTGGGACAGTATGCTTTCTGTCTCTGTCTCTCTCCCCCACCCCTTTCTCTCTCTCTCTCTCTATTTGTGAGCAGGATAGGTGTCATTTGGGGATAAAATGAAAGGACTATACAAGGGGAATCCTAAACGCTCAGAGTTTCTTTTTTGAGATGAAAGTAAGGGATTCATTTGGAGGCAGTAGCTAAAATGTTCCAAAAAGCCTCACTGAATCTGAAATGTATATTTGATTTCCCGATAAGAGAAACAGGATTCATTTGCTTAAAATTTAAGTTTTGACAGTTATCTGTGATACTGAAGCTAAAACAAATATCCATACAGATGCTGCACAATAAGATTAATTTTGAATAGAAGCCAAGTAGATTGTTCCCAAACTTCAGAATAAGTAAGAAACTCTATCATTCTTCCCACGCAAGTCATTTGCTGGGTAAGACTCTCAGGGCTGAAGGTGAAGTTCATATGAGAAAGGTGTCTATGTATTTCAAAATGTATTCGTTTCAAGCTCAAATGGAGGACATTCACATGGATAATCAGGACCCGGTGCAAAAGTAGGCAGTGCTTTGTACTGTTTACAAATATCTGACTTCAGAAAAAAAATGCAGATCAGTTTTAAATTTCTCTTCCAACAATCAGTTTCCAGACCTGCCCCCCTCAAATGCCCACAGGGATATACGGGTCTCCCAAAGACCTTATTCCAACTCGAGAAGTTTTCTTCTTCTAATGGTAACTAACCCAGTAAAGACTTCTCTCCTTTCAACCCTAAGAAAAGGCTTGTTAGCAAACCAAAGGAATGAATTCTGTTGGTGGTGCAGGTGCCTTAGTGATTTTCTTAAAGGGGCTTCTAGCCAGGTCACCACGCTTCTCTCACCTCCTCATGCTCCAAAGAAATTGGATACTGAGTTGGAATTGAACCCCAGACAGAGAGAAAGGTAGAAAGAGCTGGGTAGTTCAAGGTCAGATAAGTACATGCAGGGCTTTGCTTGAAATAAAAGAGTGTGTGTGTATGTGTGTGTTTGTATGTATTTGTGTGTGTGTATACATGTTTATGTATACCTGTGTATATACCTGTGTGTGTTTTAAAAATGTGCCAGTAGTCATGTTTTGATGATTTCTATATTTGCTTATGTTATAATAATGAAAAGCATTTATATGCCAGTCCCGAACACCATGGATGCCACCAGCCAAGCAAAGGAAAGCAAAAAACTGTCAGTGCATTCCAGAGAATTGGCTTATGAGTATTATTTCTCCCTAATAATTTAAAAACTTTCCACTGACTATTGTCTGTCTTCCGCAATCTGTATGTTTTCTTATAACATTTTGTCAAAAATAGGATTACTAGGCCAAATTTCGTGAACTTTAGCTTTTTTCTTTATTTTTTAAAAATAACATTATTGTAGTAAAATCTGAAAATATACAACGTGCTCATTTTAGACATACAATTGGATTCTATTTCATAAATGCACAGAGTTGTATGAACAGGACTCCAGGCCACTTATAGAATAGTTTCACAATTCTAAAAATATCGATAATGGCCACTTACAGCCAGTCTCTATCTCAGCCCCAGGCAGTAATATGATTTCCGCTTCAATTGCACCCAGGCCCTTTTGAAACAATTTACTAGGCACTTTAACTAGGTAGCTGAACACTCTTGGTTTGAACGTCCAAAAATGCACTAAGTGTCTTTCTCTTGTCTCTGAATTGTTCCGTCTATCTCCCTACACAGGGAGCCAATGGTTCATTCTTCCAGAGGAGTGGACTGTTCACAGTGAAGGTCCACATCCTTAAAGATATTACAAGAGTTTTCAGGCATGGAAACAAAAAATAAATAAAAAAAACTTCTGCAATAACTATACCAGTGTTATATTTTAGATTATTTCCTTCTTGGTGTTTTGAAATTTCCTTTCTTCCTTCCTTCCTCCCTCCCTCTCTTCCTCTCTCCTCCTTCCCTTCCTCCTCCCACTCTCTCTCCCTCTTGGACATGTCTTATGTAGCCGAGGTTGGCCTTGAACTCACTAAGGGACCAAGGATGGCTTTGATTGCTAACCCTTCTCCTGCCTCTACCTCCCAAGCACTGTGGGCACAGGTGTACACTGTTACATTTGGACTTTATTGTATTGGCTTGCTTGTTTCTGAGACAGGGTCTTACTCTGCAGCCCCGGCTAGCCTGGAATTTGTTATACAGACCAAGCGGCCTCTCTAACGGCAAGGAATCCTTCCAAGGGCTGGGACTATCAGTGTGCAGCACACTCTCAACTTCTGTTTTGTTTTGTCTTTCCCTGAGAACTAAAATCGCAGAGCATCACTAAAGTGCCCTGGATACTGTCTTCCACCTCACTTTCCCTCACCTCATTCCCGTTCCTTCCCCATGTAACTCCTCTCCTGATTCTTTTGATCCTATGTTCTTGCCTATGATCTGTCTATTGGGTGAAAGCCCAGGAGGGCACCTTGACCTTTCATAAGCATGCCTCATGTTGAATTGGCTTGCACACTTTAGATGTGTGTGTGTTTGAGATAGGGGTTCTCTGTGTAGTCCTGGCTGTCCTGGAACTGGCTCTGTAGATCAGGTTGGCCTTGAACTCACAGAGTCTACCTGCCTTTGCCTCCTAGGTGCTGAAATTAAAGGTATGTGCCATCACCAGCTGGCTTCTTGATATTTTTTAGTAATTGGATATATCACATCGTACCTACCATTCTGTAACTTACTCTTTTGCTCAATGCCTTTTTTATTTTTCTGTTTGTGAAATTCACCCATTTTTTTATGCCTGCAAGTATATTTCATTCATTTTAACTGTTGAATAGTATTCAACGAAAAAGATTTATTCATTTGCCAATTGATGGACACTTAAAAATTTTTTATTGCTATTACCATGACACTACAACATATGTTTTCCATGTTGCCTTAGTTTGTGACTAAAGCTTATGTACGGACATAAACACATAATGACTCAACCATAGGCTATGGATGTAGCATTAGCACATGGTGCCAATTTGTAGTGTGCCAGGCTAACAGAATAAATACAAAAACAGGATCCATATTTCTGTTGTGTACAAGAAACCTACCTCAACTTTAAAGACAGTCATTACCTTGTTTGTAAAAGTAAAGGGTTGGAAAAAGATTTTCCAATCAAATGGACATAAGAAACAAGCTGGTGTAGCCCATCCTAATATCTAACAAAATAGATGTCAAACTAAAATTAATCTAAAGAGACAGGGAAGGACATTTCATATTCATCATAGGAAAAATCCATCAAGATGAAGTCTCAATTCTGAATATGTATGTCCCAAATATGAGGGCACCTGCATTTGTAAAAGAAACATTACTAAAGCTTAAATCATACATCAAACTCCATACACTAATGATGGGAGACTTCAACACCCCACTCTCTCCAATGGACAGGTCTGCCAGGCAGGAATGTAACAGAGAAATAAGGGAACTAACAGACTCAAATGATCTTAACCGACATCTACAGAACATTTTACCCAAACACAAAAGATTATACCTTATTCCCAGCACCTCATGGAACCTTCTCTAAAACTGACCACATACTTGGTCACAAAGCAAATCTCAATAGACAGAAAAAACTGGAATAATCTCCTGTATCTTATCAGATCACCATGGCTTAAAGTTAGAATTCAACAACAACACAAACTACAGGAAGCCTACAAAGTCGTGGAAACTGAACAGCACTCAACTGAATCACCGTCAGGTCAAGGAAGAAATGAAAAAAAAAAAAAAAGATTTCCCAGAATTCAATGTAAACGAAGGCACAACATAACCAAACTTATGGGACACCATGAAAACAGTGATAAGAGGAAAGTTTATAGCACATAGTGCCTACATAAAGAATTCGGAGAATTTTCACACTAGTGTCTTAACAGCACAGCTGAAAAGCTCTAGAACAAAAAGAAACCAACTCACCCAGGAGGAATAGATGCCAGGAAATAATCAAACTTAGGCTGAAATCAATAAAATTGAAACATAGAGAATACAAAGAATCAATGAAACAAAGAGTTGGTTCAGAAAGTCAACAGGATAGACAAACCCTTATCCAAACTAATCAGAAAGCAGAGAGAGAATATCCAGATTAACAAAATCAGAGATGAAAAGGGGGACATAACAACAGACACCGAGGAAATCCAGAGAATCATTATGTTATAGTTCAAAAACCTGTACTACACAAAATTGGAAAATATCAAAGAAATGAACAATTTTCTGGGTAGGTGCTACCTACCAAAATTAAACCCAGACCAGATGAACACTTTAAGTAGACCTGTAAGCTCTAAAGAAATAGAGGCAGTCATTAAAAATCTCCCAACTAGAAAAAAGGCCAGAGCCAGATGGTTTTAGCACAGAATTTTACCAAAATTTCAAAGAAGGGCTAAAACCAATACTCCTCAAATTGTCCCACACATTAGAAGAGAAGAAACATTGCCAGACTCTTTTCATGAGGCTACAGTTGCCCTGATATCCAGACCACATAAAGATGCAGCAAAGAGAATTACAGACCAATCTCTGTAATGAACATTAATGAAAAATACTCAATAAAATACCGGCAAACCAAATCCAAGAACACATTAAAAATATTTCATAGACTCAGGGATGGATCAACACACACACGCACACGCACACGCACACGCACACGCACAAGCACATGCACACACACACACACCTCTCAATATAATCCACATATAAACAAACTGAAAGAAAAAAACCCCCACATGATCATCTCATTAGATGCTGAAAAAGCTTTTGATAAAATCCAACACCTGTGGGATAATGCTGTAAATACTTTTCATATGTACTTGTTTAATAAAACACTGGCCAGAGGGCAGGCAGGAATTAGAGGTCGAGCAACCAGACTAGGAAAATTCTGGTAGAGGAAAGGCAGAGTAGGGATGCTGGCCAGACACAGAGGAAGGAAGACAAGAATGTTGCACTGACAAAAGGTGCCAAGTCACAAAGTTAAACATGGTAAGAATCATGGGTTAGTTTAAGAGTAAGAGTTAGTAAGTAACAAGCCTGAGCTATAGGCCAAACAGTTTATAATTAATATAAGCCTTTGTATTATTTGGAACTAAATGGCTGCAGGGACAGCCAGGCAGGATAGAGTAACTTCTGACTACAAACACTCCTTTATGATAAAGGTCTCAGAGAGATCAGGGTTGCAAGAAACATACCTAAAAATAATAGAAGCAACATACACCAAGCTGACAGCTAACATCAAATTAAATGGAGAGCAACTGAAAGCAGTTCCTCTAAAATCAGGAACAAGATAAGGCTATCCACTCTCTTCATATCTCTTTAAGATACTCCTTGAAGTTCTAGCTAGAGCAAGAAGGCAACAATAGGAGATCAAGATACAAATTGGAAAGGAAGAAGTCAAACTTTTGCTATTTGCTGATGATATGATCGTATACATAAGTGACCCTAAAAATTCTACCAGGGAACTCCTTCAGCGGATAAACACCTTTAGTAATGCGGCAGGGTACAAGACTAACTCAAAGAACATCAGCAGTTCTCCTCAGTACAAATGGTAAAAGAGCTGAGAAAGAAATCAGAAAAACACCACCTTTACAATAGCCACAAATAACAAAGTATTTTGGGAAAACTCTAACCAAACAAGCGAAAGACCTGTATGTCAAGAACATTACGTCTTGGAAGAAAGAAACTGAAGAAGATACCAGAAAATGGAAAGGTCTCTTATGTCCCTGGATCTTTCCAAAAGCGCTCTACAGAGTCAATGCAATCCCCATCAAAATCCCAACACAATTCCTCACAGACTGTGAAAGAACAATACTCAACTTCATAAGGAAAAACAACAACCACAGCAACCCCCCCCCCCCAGGATATCTAAAACAATCCTGTACAATAAAGAAATTTCTGGAGGCATCACCATCCCTGATTTCAAGATGTACAAAAAAGCTATAGTAATAGAACAGCTTGGTATTGTCATGTGTACCAGTGGAATCGAACTGAAGACCCTCACATAAATCCACATACTTATGATCATTTGAGTTTTGACAAGGAAGACAAAATAGTACAATAGAGGGGAAAAAAGCATCTTCAAAAATTGTGCTGGCATAACTGGATGCCAACATGTAGAAGAATGCAAATAAATCCACATCTATCGCCATGAACAAAACTCAAGTTCAAGTGGAACAAAGATCTCAACATAAATCCAGTCACACTGAACCTGATAGAAGAGAAAGTGAGGAATAGCCATGAGTGCATTGGCACAGGGGACTATTTCCTGAATATAACACAGTAGAACAGACACTGAGATTGACAATAAATGGGACCTCCTGACCTGAAAAGCTTCTGTAAGGCCAAGGACATGGTCAATAGGACAAAATGGCAGCCCATAGAATGGGAAAAAAAATCTTCAGCAACCCTACTTTTGACAGAAGGTTATCTCCAAAATGCACAAAGAACTCAAGAAACGAGACATCAAAATACCAAATAATCCGGTTTAAAAATGGGGTACAGATCTAAGCAGCTAATTCTAAACAAACAAATCTCAAACGGCTGAAAGACATTTAAGAAATTGCTCAACTTCTTTAGCCATTAGGGAAATGCAAATCAAAACTATTCTGAGATACCACTTTACACCTGTCTGAATGGTTAAGATCAAAAACACTTAGGACAACTTATGTTGGAGAGGATGTGGAGTAAGGGGAACACTCCTCCACTGCTGGTGGGAGTGCAGACTTACACAGCCGCTGTGGAAACTGGGAATCAATCTACCCAGTGATCCAGCAACACCACTCTTGGACATATGCCCAAAGAATGCTCAATCATGCTACAAGGACACTTGCTCAAATATGCTCAGGATTATTAGGAATAGTCAGAACCTGGAAACAACCTCCCTCAACCAAAGAATGGCTAAAAAAATGTGGTACATTTACACAACGGAGTATTGCTCACCAGTAAAAAAATAATGACATCCTGAAATTTGCAGGCAAATGGATAGAACTAGAAAAAAAATCATCCTGAGCGATGTAACCCAGACCCAGAAAGACACAGTATGTACTCACTCATAAGTGGATATTAAATGTAAAGCAAAAGATAACCAGACTTTAATCCATAACCCAGAGAATCTAGGTAATAAGGAGGACCCTGAGAGGGACACATGGATCACCCTGGGAAGGAGAAATAGATGAAATATCCTGAATAAGCTGGGGAGGGGGAGGGGAGAAGATGGGAGATAGGAACATGAAGAATCAGGATGGCCCGAGTTGGGGGTGGGAAGAATAACTAAAGAGAATCTTTGATAGAGGGAGCCATTGTGGGATTAGAGAGAAACCTGTTGCCAGGAAAACTCCTAGGAATCCACAAGGGTGAAGCCATCTAAGACTCTTAGCATTAATGGAGAAGGTGCCTGGACTGGCCTTCTCCTAAAATCAGATTGGTGACTACCCTAATTGTCATCATAGAACCTTCATCCAGTTAACTGATGGAAGCAGATGCAGAGATCCACAGGCAAGCACCAGGCTGAGTTCTGGGAGTCCAGTTGAAGAGAGGAAGGAGGGATTATATGAGCAAGGGGATATGTGTGTGTCAAGATCATGACAGAGAAACCCACAGAGACAGATGACCCAAGCATGTGGGAGCTCATGGACTCTGGATTAATAGCTAGGGAGCCTGTATGGGACTGAGTTACTCTCTGCATGTGGGTGACAGATGTGTATCTTGGTTTGTTTCTGGGGCCCCTACAGTGGGACCAGGATCTGTCCCTGGTGGATGAGCTGAATTTTTGAGACCTATTGCCTATGGTGGGATGCCTCGCTCAGTCTTGAAGCAGGGGGGAGGGGCTTGGTCCTGCCTCAACTTGATATGCCATGGTTTGTTGACTTCTATTCTTACTTACCCCTTCTGAAGAGTGGATGAATCGGGGTAGAAAAGAAGTGGGGGTAGGGACTGAGGAAGTAGGAAAAACCGTGGTTGGCATGTAAATTAAACATATTTAAAAAAAGAAAATAAATCTGTGTCTGTGGTATTCATTCATACACCTTCTCCTATTAGGCTAGCATATCTTTATATGTGTCTCTGTGCACCATGTGTCTGTAGTGCCTGTAGAGGCCAGAAGAAGGCGATAAATCCCCAAACTGGAGTTATAGATGGCTGTGAACATAACTAGTCTAGGGAAATACCCAAGAACCCACAAAGATGACCCCAGCTAAGACTCTAAGCAATAGCAGAGAGGGTGCCTAAACTGATCTTCTGTTATAATCAAATTGATGACCACCCTAATGGTCATTATAGAACCTTCATCCAGCAACTGATGGAAGCAGATGTAGAGATCCACAGCTAAGCACTGGGTCGAGCTTCCAGTCCAGTCGAAAAGAGGGAGGAGGGATTATATGAGCAAAGGGGTCAAGATCATGATGAGGAGACCCACAGAGACAGCTGACCTGAGCTATTGGGAGCTCACTGACTCTGGACTGACCACCAGGGAATCCACACGGGACTGAACTAGGCCCTCTGAATGTGGGTGACAGTTGTGGGCAGTTTGTGGGGCCTTTGGCAGTGGGACCAGAGTTTATCCCTAGTGCATGAACTGGCTTTTTGGAGCCCATTCCCTACAGAGGAACACCTTGCTCAGCCTTGATACTGGGGGGAGGGGCTTGTCTTAACTGGATGTGCCAGACTCCATTAACTCACCCTGGGAGTCCTTACCCTCTCTGAGGAATGGGTAGGGGATGGAGTTGGGGGATGCTGGGGGAGATCTTGAAAGAGGGGAGGGAAGGGGAACAGTGGTGGATATGTTAAAGAAATCTTTTAAATAAAACAAATAAAAATTTAAAAAAGAGAGACGATGATGGTTTTTTCCCCTTTGATAGTATACCTAACTGTGTATTTCTTTTGTTTATTGAGTCTCTTGGCTTTTGTATAAAACAATAATTTCATTGTTATATAAAGACATTTTTATCTCTTCCTTTTCAATTTTATTTCTCTTGGTTATTTTTTTTTATTTCATTGCAGGAGTAAGGACCTTTTGAGACATGATTGAATTAAGTAAGGATAGGAAGAAAGCTCTTGCTCTGAAGTCAATGGCAGTTCTTGTAAACTTTGCTGCAGGGTTTCAAGAGACATCCTTTATTTGATTACAACATGTTGTATAATTTCTGCTCTCCCAGGGATTATCATATATGTATGGAGAGTTGGCATTCCTACCCAGGTTTCAGCATGTCCAATCAGGGCTGTTTCCATACAGTGGGCATAAACACCACCAACTTCTTAAAAGACAAGGTAAATATACAAATGTAATATGGACAATTAAATGAGTTCTAATTAAAAGTGTGAGTGGAAAGAAGCCCAGGAAAGAGAAAGCTTTATAAAACTGAAATCTAATTTTGTCAATCATATGAGGAAACACCAGATTGTAAGGGGTAATTAACAATATGCAAATAGTATAATCAATGAGAAAAGTTGGACCTGGCCCAAAGTCAGAAGTCCTTTAGATTTTTTTATGTTGTAAAAGCCTGTTTAATAAAATCAAAATTACCAAAGGAGTACAGATTCTTCTTTTGTTTCTGAAAACTCAATTCCAATCCTTTTTCCTGGGTTGTTTTGCTGATTATCTCATGGATTCTATACATTTTACCTTTTTTCCTCTGGACTATTTTCCCCAGGGAGGAAATTCTCCTTAGCAGGAGACTATTATTACACTAGGATAGTCTCTCAGTATCCTTTATTCACATAGTACTTGACTTACCCAATCATGTGCTCAGCAACATTTATTGGGTGCATACGATATTCAGGTGCTATAAAAGTCTTTAGAACTGTGAATAATGCATAGCTGACTTTACTTTCTTTTTGGTGCTGTGGATAGAACCCAAGGTCTTACGTGTGCTTGCAGCAATGTGGGTCATGAAATTAAGTCCCCAGCTCATTAGCCATCTATGGGATGGGAAAGGGAAGACAAGTATTTGTGAGAGGGGGTGATGCAGCTGTGTTTAGAAAGAACAGGAACTGGATGTTTTCTGAGTGGACAATGAGGAGCAAGCCTGCTCGTTTGCTCTCTGCAGAGAGATGAGTGGTCTGCAAAGCCGTGGCATCGGCCGCTCACCTGGATCTGAATGTCCTTGGAGTTTATCACTTCCACAATGCCCACCACATTGTCAAACACCAGGCCAAACTTCTTACAGTTATCTAAAAGAGGAAAACATAATCCCAGTAAACGCACGTGGCATGTGTCTGCAACACAGCTCACTGCAGCACACACACAGCCTTAGGTTTGCCTACCTACAGTGATGGAATTTATTTTCCCCTTTATCTGAAGAGTGGATTTTTCACATTTGAAAATGTAAGCCACCTGCTTCAGCTCCGTCTCTGAGATGACGAGGTCATTCTTGCCCTCTTGGTATTCCTGAAAGTGAGGCAGACACGGATATTAAACATAAAGGGAAAGATGGGCTGAATCTATCCAGCGCTGACATTACTAGAGACTTCAACAGAATGCCTGCCTTTCGGTGTGCTTTCTTCCAGAACATTCTCCTTATGGAGAAACCTCCAGGTCTTAGCTGTCAATTGTAATTATGGGAGTGGGTGAACCATGGCTTGGAAGTGGCTATCAGTTAGCTAGGAGTCAGATGTTAGCAACTCTGCTGGAGGGCATGTGGTTGCTATGGAGACTTGGATGCTGACATGCCGCTACTGCATCAGACCCTGCTGTGTCCATTAGGAGAGGGGACTGGTGATGTCCCGAATAGTGGTCCAAACTCCAGGGCCTATTCAGGCCTTGGCAACTTTTCCAGGGACTTTTTGTTCCTTAGTTTTAAAGAAAGCTCTCAGAGTCAGAAGTAGACTCCAGTTATTATCCATACCCAAAGCATCTACGGCTTTCTCATACAATTAACACTGAGAATGCTGGGTGGCAGCCATTGTTGATAGTCATGAATGAAACAATCAGTCATCATCACAAAGCACAGACAACCAGGACCACATTTGATGACTTCTCTGTCCTATTAAAAGTTGGAAATCAGTAGTTACATCCATAGAAAGAAAGCATATTGGCAGTGACTAGGGCTAGAGGGTTAAATTCTAAGAGATAAAAGAGTAGTCTGTGTTGAATGTCAAGGCTAGAAACACAGCGGTGTAAACACATCCAGCACCGCAGGAACATACATGTAAAGATGGTTAACAGTTAATGTTACTTGCAGTTTTACCACAGTTAAAAAACAGTTCTAGAGAGTAGAAAGGAGGAAAGAGCACATGGAGCTACTGAAAAAAAACAATCTGCCAGCTTGCAGAAGCACCTGGTTTCTCATTCCAGTGTTTGCCATCTCGGTATTTTACCTGGGTCTTCCGGAAGTGGCTTTAGCTGTTCCGGTGTTCAGAAGTCAGTTTGAGCTGAGTGAATCAAAGTAATTGTTAAAGCCCCTTCACTCACCACTCTCCATTTCTTCCCTTCCAGCTCGAACACTGGAGCATGTTTCTGAGAAGCGTTTGATTTTGGGGATGTAGGGCTTGAATTGTGGGTTTTGGCTGGAGATGGAGTTTGCCCTTGCGCCCTCAGGCTTGGGTTCTTGTATATCTTCTGGTCGTCCGTGACATGCCGGAGCCCTAGGAACATGGGATGGTGAGTTATAATTGTCAGCTTACCCTAACCTAGAATCTCCGGGGAAGAGCATCTCAACCAGAAACTGTCTAGATCAGGTTGGCCTGTGGGCATGTCTGAGGGGGTTTGTCTTGAATGCCTTAATTGATGTGGGAATAGCCTAAAAATGGGTGACACCAAAACTATTCCCTGCTTTTGGACCTTGAACTATATGAGAGTAGAGAAAACTAGCTGAATACCAAGCGTGTGTGTGTGTTCATTCTCTCTCTGCTCTTGCCTGTGATGTGGCTAGCTGCTTTCAGTTCCTGCCTTGACTTCCCCACAATGAGAGACTGTAACCTGGACTCTTAAGCCAAATAAATTGCCCTCCCCAAAGTCACTGTTATCAAGGTATTTTATAACAGCAATAGAAAGAAACCCAAGACAGAGGGTGACACACTGTAGGTACACTTCTTTCATCTCATGAAAAGAGAAATACCCACAGTGTAAAGAACAAACACTTAATATTAATGTTTTCATTAACACTCCATTGCTCAAAATCAATATGCAGAGGCTGCATTCTGTGTAAGCTTAGATACAATTTTAAAAAAATGAGCATTGTTGTTGGATGTAAATGTCCCTCGAGGCCCATGGAAAATCTGATCTCCAGATCATGATGCTCTTTTGGGGGTTGGGGTGGAGTGGGGCTGTGGAATCTTTAGGTTTGATGGAAAGTTGAGAGGTGGATCCTTGCTGGAAGAAGAGGGTCACTTGGTGCAGGCCTTGTAGTAGCCTGGACCCACTTCTTGTCCACTCTCTACTTCCTGTTTTACCAAGATGTGAGGAGGTGAAAGGTCAGCTCAGCTGGATTTGGAATCACCTAGGAGACCCAACTCAGAGCCAAATAATTTGCTAGACATGGTTAAAAAGGCTCTGATATCCCAGTAAGTATTTCTCAGAATTAGCTTTAGAGTCAGAAGTCAATTCCTTGACTTTGCAAGTGAGTTTCAGAGAGATCAGCAGAGCTGGTCTGAGCCAGGGATAATTTGGAAAGTTTGAGTTTTTTTCTCTCAGCCCCATGGAGAGGAGCACCTACATCCTCAACCCTATTAGCTGTGCAAAACCAAAACCAATGCTCCCACCCCGCCGCAACACACCTTTTAGTAACACGGCTATATTGTTCAGCATGCACGTACTTTGATACTGATAAATTTTAAACATTTGCATTAAAAAAGTCAATTATTGGCCATATTTAGGACAGGGGTACTATTTGTGATGATGTAGTTTTGGAGGATGGAGGAAGCCCTGGGGCTGAGGGGTACCACTCATTGGTCAACTAAGAACACAGTCCTTCTGAGTTCCTTTTGCTGGTCCATATGGTAGCCTATGGAGTCTGTGTCCCTGGAACTCCCCCCTCCCAGAGGCAGCTCTTTCCCTCTGTGTCTATATGGGGGGTGGAGTGATGCGCTTTTTACTGGGGCCCTGGACAATCCACGTGCCTAGAGACGGAGGAAAAGGGGAGGGAATAGCTTCCAGGATTTGTTTCCTTACCTTTTGTGATGGCTTCTCCCTGGTTAAGCTGCGCGAATAAAGCTGATCGAGAAGGAGAAGGCTCCCCATCTTTACCCTCATTCCCAAGGAGGAGTGGAGGTGGCCCGGGGGGAGGTGGTGGTGGAGGAGGTGGTGGAAGACCTGGCCCGGAAGAGAGGACAGGAAACACGGATGCAGTGGATGCTATGGGACCCTGTGGGAGGCAGGACAAAGAAAGCTTGGCTGAGACTGAAATTCTGGCTAGGATTCTGTCAGGGGGTCAAGACTCTCTAATGGGGTCCCAGGGGCAGAACCAAGCACAGTCCCTGTTTGAAGGGCCCTGGATAAGGGTGGGATCTATGTTGGGAGCACACAGTCTGTTGGGTGGACCGTGCATATTGAGGAATCCCTACTGTCAAGTCACCAGCAAACATCCACAGTCCCCAGTTCATGTCCCAGGCCCTGGATAAGAATGAAACCAGCCTTGGCTATTAGACTCATGAGGAAAAGTGGTTCAACAAATAAGAAAATTAACTTTTTGTGGATAGTGCAAACAGAGAGGGAGAGGGAGAGAGAGAGAGAAAGAAAGAGAATGAGTTATTAGATATTTTGAGCACTTCTGAGTAGGTAAAGAGAAACAGAAATTCTCTGGAACTCGCTTCACAGATGTTCATGTTTCAAACTGGCCTTGACAAACAAAGGCCATCTGTGACCTGGCTGATTGCCAGATCCAAAGGTAGAAGGCACCTGGAACCCTCTGACTGCTCTGCAGATGTCAAGGTTGACAGACCGGTAGAAATCAGACTCTTAGCCAAGGTCAGCGTGTACCCCATTGTCTCTGTTGTGCGGCATGCAGTCTGTAGCTCAAGGGTCAAATGGCAGGACCAGGAGATACAAAAGAGGGGCTTCCTGCCACTACAATGGCTCTTCTTCATCCAGGTGATATAGGATCACTATGGAAACACATCTGTGACTGTGTCTCTGAGGATAATTCCCCATGATTTAGTTGAGATGGGAACACCAACCCTAAGGGTTGGCAATTTGGCAATTCTGCTCCATGGGTCCGGGTCTGAACTGAGTATAAAGGAGCTGAGTATCAGTATTTGTGTTTTTACTTCCCAACTACAATAGAGTGTGACCACACTCTTGCTGCCATGCCTCCCCAGTGTCATGGGCTGTGTCCTCTGACAGTGAGTCACACTAGCCTTTTCTCCTAATAAGTTGCTTCTTGTCAGGTGTTTGGTTACATCAATGAGAACAGTGATGGAGGCAGAGACCATTGGTGACATTCTCAGAGGATTTCGTTGGTTGCTTGTTTCTTGAGTTTTTTGAGACAGGGTTTCTCTGTGTAGCCCTGGCTGTCCTGGAACTCACTTTGTAGGTTAGGCTAGCCCCAAACTCACAGAGATCCACCTGCCCCTGCCTTCCCAGTGCTGGAATTAAAGGTGTGTGCCACCATGCCTGGCCTCAGGGGACTAAAAACCAGTTTGACAGAAACTTAAATATACAACAAATTTAAGATATGTATACCATTGTACTTTTATATTTAATTTCTCAGTTACTGTCCTATTGCTGTGAAGGGACATCATGACCAAAGTAACTTTTAGGAAAGAAATCATTTAATTGGGGGTTTGCTGAAAGTTTCAGTGTTTTTCCGTCTCCATCATGGTGGGGAACATGGTGGCAGGCAGGTAGGGTGCTTGAGGAGTAGCTGAGATAGAGAGAAAGTGAGACTAGCCTTGCTGCCTCGGGCTTTTGAAACCTCAAAGCCCAGGCTCAGTGATGTACATCCTTCAAAAAGGCCACACCTCCTAATCCTTCCTAAACAGTTTACTCACTGGGAACCAGACATTTAGACACAGGAGCCAATGGTGGTCATTTTCATTCAAACGACCACATTTAATATATACCTTTTATTTTTATTAATGTGAATGCATGAGTGTCTGCTTGAGTGTACGTAATAGGTGTGTGGGTGTCTGATGATATGTTTCCATGAATCTGGAATTGTAGTCAGCTGTTTGGCATGGGAATTGAACTCAGATCTGGAAGAGCAGCAAGTGTTCCTAAGCACTGCACCACCTCTTTTTCCCACAATATATGTGTAAGTTCAAGTATGTAGCTCTACACCCATGAAAAAGAATTGGAAACCAGATAAATTTTAAAGAGGTAGAGCCAGGGGTAATGGGACATGTCAGGAGTTTCACTACTTAGGGTGTGAGGCAGGAGAATGGCTAGTTTTAGACAACCCTGGGCTTATTATATGGAGTTTAGACCACACAGTGAGACCCTGTCTTGAAGTAAGATGTCATGGGAAACTAAGAAATTGGGAGAGACAGAATAGTTTGTGTATTTTCAATAGCAAATACAAAAATTGAAACATTATATAAGTACTAAATGCTAATGAGAACAGCATAATCTTATTTTCATAAACAACTTGGTATTATGAGATGTCAAAGTCAGGAAGTGTTAATCTTCAGTTGTCTTTTAAAAGCTATTTTTGAGTACTTACATAATCTCTATTCAGCACAGAGTTGCTGTGAATAGAAAAGATTCTTCTCTCATTCAGAACATGTCTTGAAGCATCAGCAGGCCAAGGTCTCCTCTTCTGGAGCTATGATTTGCAGCCCATTTGTTTTGGATTGTCTTAAGGAGGAGCACCCTGACTCTGTCAGGGTTCTGGGGTCAAGCGGAAAATGATTTCACCGTTCCTGAGACCGGCCAATTTTTCTCCCCAGGATCCTAAATGATTTCTATCATGTTACTGAGGTGAAATTTGAGGAATTGCTGACTCAGAAAGGACATACAGAACAAGGTTTTTCAATCATGCCATATTCCGGGCCTTGGTGATGAACACTGAGAGACATGGAATATTACTTTCTCATAACTGCATCATTATCCACAAAGTCAGGGGAGGAGCGGCCCCTTCCCTCAACATCTGAAAATTTGTGCTTTATAGGATTCCATTTTGTGAGAAAGAGAGCGGGCCCTGGCTTCTACACCTTAGAAACACTGGTCTCTTCCTTCTCAGGATCCAAGAGCTGGGAGATGACACAGCAAATGCACATACTATCTTCTGGGACTGGTGACACATTCAGATGGTTTGCCCGGTGACAGCAGACAGAGGGTTTACTGGGATAAATGTGGAAAATAAAATCTCCCAAATCAAGGATGCCTGGGGCCTGTGAAATGCTGCCTTGGACGTGCCCTTCTGAGGTACAGCCTCATTTCCACATCATTTGCTGGGTATCAGGCTCTGGTTTCCAAGGTTACTTTGCAATTAGCATGCAGGGGCTTTACTGAACAGTGGACTTGTAACCAAACTGATTAGGCCTTCCCTGAATTGAATCTCTTCAGGCTGCCCCTAAAGCGTGGGAGGGGAGGAACTTATCTTTGCTGGTCTTCACTTTCTGTATGGTTACAGACCATAGTCTCAGAGCTCTCCACATCCTTCTGTGACCTGGTGACTAGTGGGCAGTGGCCAGCAAGACTGATCCTGCCTGAAGCCCAGTGAAGGAGAGAGGAAGCAGGCACTGGGGATTGTGGAAGGATCCCCAGGTGCCAAATGTTCTTGTTGATGCGGTATTTACTGACTACTCAGTCAGGACTCAAGTGTGCCAGGGCTCTCAGATTTACTGGAACAGTTGAAGTACCTATGGATCGGTTAAAACCTCCAAGACAGGCTGTGTAGCAGAAGCACTAACTGGGGAATGGAAGCAGGGTAGGATGCACACTCTTCTCTCTCCCCCCCCCCCCACTTCTTCTTCTCTCTACTGTCTAGGTGATTGTAATGTGGGGATAAGTGTGAGAACAAGCACCCTGTCCTATGGGCTGAGATGAACCTCTTACATAGGACAATGTTATCTGGGCTGTACTGAAATCCCTTTGACAGAAAAGAAAACAGGGATTCAGAAAAGCTGTTTACATTCAACAATGAACCAGCAACCAATGCCAGAGACATAGCTCTACCACATGTCTGTTGACTTTAAGCCTTCTTTACAGAAATTCTTTTTCTATATTCAACTTTTTTTTCTTTTTTTCAGAGACAGGGTCTCATGTAGCCCAGGTTGGCCTCAAACTCACAAGTAGCCAGCGATGACCTTGAACTCTTGATTCGCCTGGCTCCATCTTTTATGATCTAGATTATAGGTGTTTACCACCACATCCAGCTACATTAAAATAAATTACATTTATTTATGTGTGCATGTGCTCATGCTTGCCAGGTGTTCATGTGAAAGTCAGATGCCAGCTTACAGGAGTCAGTTCTTTCCAGCTGAGACTCGGTGGTCAGGCCTGGCAGCCCTCTGAGCCAGGTCACTGCCCTAGGTTCTGTTTGTTTAAAGTCACTGGTCCACAGGAAGTTGGAAGAGGGTGGGGAGGTAAAGGATGGGTCTGCGGGGAGTTAGGGAGAGTAGGGGGGGGTAGGGAGTAAATATGATCAAAATACACTGTAAGTGTGTATGATATTCTCAAAGAATTAATACAAATATTAGAAAGACTAGAGGCATTAAAATAGCTTTTTTTTTTTTTTTTACATCTCAGCTTAGATTACACATGACTGAAGGGTTGGAAGGAGCCTAATAGCCTTGACTAACCTTGATTTAGGTTTATTTTATTTATTTATTTTTTTGAGACAGGATCATGCTATACAGCCCAGGCTGGCCTCATTCTCTTATTTCTTCTCTCTCAATGCACTTAGTGCAAGGACCATTGGTGCGTGTCACTGTGCCTTGGTCTCTCACACCTGCACCCAGTTGTCATCTTATGAATGGTCTGGAATGGTCTTCATTTGATGGGGGAGATCAGACCTCTTGGTTTTAGCATTGGCATCGCAGCATCAAGTCATCTTTCTCACCGGTCTTGCCATGCTTTAGGATGCTGTTCTAGAACCTGCCTCTTGCCCAGTTACTTCTGTACGCACTGACTACAGAAATGATACACTTGTACCCAGATATGGTTCCCAGTGGAGTCATCAAAAGAGGTGTTGATGCCCTAGGGGCTAGAGACTGAAAATCAATGATCCTCAATATACTACCTTTGAAAGTTAGCCACCACAGGCAAGTAACTAACATACCAAGGTGTCCAGACTGGATGGGAACAAGACCACCAGGGCCTGGTGCCTTGGGTGCCCATCACCAGCAATGGGAACTGAGGTTCTAGCCATTGGTAGTGGTGCGGGGGAGGTTAGAGGTCTGGGCACGGGAGCAGGGCAGATTATTTTGCATTCATTAGGATTTGAGTTGAGTCTGCATAGAGATATAGATGGAGAGCTTACCAAGGGGGCAGGCCTGTCTGGAGGTATCCCCAAAGAGGTAGGTTCTGCCTTGGGAACCGAAGGGGGATGACTCTGCAGGGGGTTCTCTTCCCTGCTGGGTGCTACCAAGATCTTGGGAAACTGCCACACTAGTATGTGTGGGAAGCATCCACAGAATGTTTAGAGGTGTGGTCTACTTGCCAATTACCTGAATATTCTGGGTATTTCTCAAAAGGCTTTCTTCCTTCCTTGATTCCCCCCTCCCCACCCCATTTGTGTGTATGCAGGCTTTGTTCTTTGGGAACCATCTATCTTGATTAGGCTGAAGAACAACTTTCAGGGGGCAGTTCTGTTTGGCAAGTCACAGAGCTCAAATTCAGGCCTCTGGGATGGTGGCAGGTTCCTTTACTCACTGAGCTATATTGCCAGTTCTACCCATTTCGTGGCTTTTTTAAAACATGGGCTTTGAAGAGTGAAGTTTAAAATTCCATGCACGCAAGACAAGTAGTGTATTGGCTGAGCTACTTTCCCGGCTCAAAGAAAGCTTTCATCAATTAATTAATACATTCTTTTATAATATGTTTGACTTGAACAATTACTTTCATTTTATAGCCTCGTTGTAGAGTCAGACTTCTTAGTGCTTAGACCCCAAGGGGGCTAGGTCACGTGACTGGGATGAGAACCGGACGACGCTGCTCTGAGAAGCAGCCATCACTGTAAAGAGAGCACAGGGCACACGGGTACACTGCCACAGTGCACATAATATAGGTATGATGGTAGATAGCCAAAAACTTACAGTGCAACATAGGATGCTTCTTGGTTTTCTGCCTACAGTTCATAAAGCAATCCTGAGAACTGAAGGTAGGGACCTCAGTGTAGGAGCTCTGAGGAAGGCTGGCTTTACCTTACCAAAGCAGCAGTGACTCCTCCTTACAAACAAATACTTAAGCTTTCTTTCTGGGGTCCAGAAGAGGAGTCTCCGAAATATCTCAAGGTCTTCAGGCTGGGCACACTTAAAAAAGAGTGTCCATAAAAGTCATGTAACAATGGCTTGCCTCTTAAAAGGAAAAAAAGAAGCGGTCCAGCTATGATTTCCAATGGCTGTGTTCATGGTGCAAAAGTTCACTTTCGCTGCAAGAACACAGCACAAAAATCCCAAATGAGGCTTTTAAGGCCTATTAAGATTAATTTTGAGAGCAGATGTTTGATTATGCACCCCCCCTTTTTTTCCTGGCACAAAGACTTTTTAAAGAAAGTTAATCTACAAATCTTTCTAAATTGATGTCGCTGTCCTGGGAACAGCTGTCTCTTCCATTTTTAAAGCCATGAAATATCCTACACAGCACATGGGCATCTGTAGGTTTCTGGCTATCTACAATCTTGCCCACATTATGTGCACTATAGTGTGCCTTGTGGTTGGTTCTCATTGAAAGTTATTTCTCAGAGACATTACTAGCCATTCTGTTTCTTCAGAATAACACTTTTTTTTTTCTTTCTGAGACAGGGTCTTGCTTTGAATTTACTACATGGCCTAAGCTGGCCTCATACTCCCAGTGATGCCCTGCCTCAGCCTCCCAAGTGCAGAGATAACAGGCATAAGCCACCTTGCCGACCTCTTAGGATTTAGATTTTATTAGAAAGGGAAATTACTTCTGATTTTAAATAGAATTTTACTATTACTCTACGGTGGTTATTCAACATAATTAACATACAAGTCTATTCCTCCTAACACTACTTCTTAATTAGCCAGTTCATTCAGATATAGTTTAAACCTATATCTAAATAAGCCATAAAAACTATAGAAAGAAGAAGGGTCAATAGGGTTTGTTTGGGTGGGGGCAGGGAGCCAGACCTAGGACTGCTATGCCTTGGAACTGGACCATATTGTTGGGTGCTTTGTAAGTCCCTGAACCCTGAAAAGAAGAATTCAAGCAAAAAGAAATATACATAGACAGCATTAACCTTCAACTTGGAGACCAGGTCAGGCAACCAATGTAGTAGTTGGTATTTTTTTTTTTTTTTTTTTTTTACCATCATATAAAAAGCAGGAACCAAGAACATAAAATTATCCCATGATCCTTTCTTGGAACAGGTGGATTATGTTGCTTACAACAGGGCATTTGCTGAGCCTTCTCTTTTATGAAACTAGCTTAGGGACAGAAATATTTTGAGCCACCTGTCCTTAAAATATTTGTGGAGATGGTAGATAAAGCCGCAGGCATGAAACAGCTGACATGTTTATGGGTCTTGTTCTGCCCCCCCTCCTTCACGGACACACACAGTTGGTTTTCTTGTTCCTGGGTAGAATCTTTCTGGCTGTCCTTTGTTGAACCAACCATGTTGGCCCATTAATCATGTAGCCTACCATTAACAGTCTCCTGGGAGCAGTGACAGCTCACGTGTGCCTGGTCAACTGCTCAGATGTTTAAAAGTCCCCAGGCCATTTCAATGTTTATGCCACAAAGGGGGACTCACAATGTTTTACAGCTAAGATTTTATATAAAATGGTGTTGATTAACTTTTCCAAAGACAAAGAGTCCCAAACAACCCGGTATAACACAAAAGAGTGATAAACTGCTCGTTTCCATAATAGGAGTCAGTGACTAAAGAAAGTCTTAGCTTCTCTCTCTCTCTCTGTCTCCCCAACAGAGATCTGGCTCACTATGTAGCTAAGGATGACACTGAGTCTTCCTGTTTCTACCTTCCTCAGATGGGATTACAGACACATGCCATTATGCCTAGATTATGCAGGGTTGGGGACTGAACCCAGGGCTTCAGGCATGTTGGGCAAGCACTCTAACAACTCAGCCTTTAAGTAGTCTTATGATCACGAATTCACATTTTAGGATTTGATTTTTTTTAATGTTTTTATATATATATATGTTTTTGAGACAGGGACTTGTGTAGTCCAGGCTGGTCTGAAATTCATTGTACACCTTAAATGTCGACCCCCCTGCCTCTGTCTCCCAAGTGCTGGGTCTTCAGGTGTGCATCATGATGCCTGGTAAGACTTATCTCACCCTCCCCCCAAACCCGAGATAGGATCTTGCTGTGTGACTGGCTGGCCATGAAATTTGCTATTTAGAACTGGCTCCCAGTGCCCTTCTGCCTCTGCCTCTCAAGTGCAGGGACTACAGGTGTGTGCCACTGTCTGCACTTGATCAATGGCAGTGACATCGACACATTTCCAAAATAAAGAGCTCCTTTGAGAACCTGCAGATTTTATAATCACACTCATGCCCCAGTACCATGACAATTATAATCAAGAGACATGATTGTGGGGCTGGGGAAATGGCTCTGTGGGTGAGTGTGCTTGCACAAGACCTGAGTCTGAATTTCTAGCAACCACAGAAAAAATTGGGTGTGGCTGTGGCTGTAACCCCAGCACCAGGGGAGTGGAGACCGGCTGGTCAGCCTAGCTGAGATGGTGAGCCTGGTCCAGGGAAAGAGAAATGACACCCCCCCCCCATCTCAAGGTAATAAGGGAAGTAGAGCAGGAGGACACTGGAAACCCTATCTTGGCCTCCACATGATTGCAAATAGGTGCACCCCCCCCCCCACCACACACACACTCACTCTGATGCATGCACCACCCACCACACCACAGCACATTCCACATAGAGAGGTAAGTCGGAAGATAATAAATAATAAGACTAAAGAGTGACGTCAGAGCAACTAAAGAATGATCATCCTAGCAACAGCAAAAGTACAAGCCAAGCGTGGATTGATGACTTCAGGCTGAATTCTCTTTTATCACTTATTTGGATTTTGAGACTTCTGCCAAAGAAAATAAAGGTCCTGGGAACCATTCCAAAGAAACAGAATTGTTAATGATACCACAGAGAAGTGCTGCATAGTATTTTAAGGGTATACTTATTAATAGCTTTGGGGAAGTCAATTTAAAGACTATTTTCTTTTTTATTAGTGGGTAATTGAACACTGTAGAATTTTTTTTTTTTCCGCTAAGTCCCAATACTTATATGCAATAGCTACCAAAAGATGGATGCACAACTGTGAGGCAACACGGGGCCATTTGAATTAGTTCTTTCCAGAGTCAGGGCTCCAAACAGCCCTATTGAAAGATGTAAAAGGAAAAGTTATTAAGAACTCAAATCTCAGGGCCAGAAGCATGCTTGCCTAGCAAGATGAAGAAGCCCTGGTTTTGATTCTCAGCATTGCATAAACTGGTTGTGGCTGCATACACCAGGAATTCTAGCATTTGGGAGCTGGAGGCAGGAGGATCAGAGGTTCAAGGTCATCCCTGAGTACAAAGGGAGTTTGAACACAGCCTGGGCTACATGAGACATGTCTCAAAAACAAAACAGAATAATAGAGACAATAAAACCCTGAGCTCCAAACCCCAAAGTGTCACCCAAATTTCTCATGGTTTTGCTCCTTCCCTATCCCAGGAAGGTTGCCTTACTGTGGATTTTGTTGCTCTGGTAACACGGATGAATCAAAGCATCGGCAAATGATGAAAATCATAAAATAGAATGAATAAACTTCAGAGGTAGAGTAACAGCTTTATATAGGAAAATACCCCGAGAAAGGCACACATAGTCAGTACCCGTAAAATTACATTTGTGCTTGATGTATGTTTAGATGAGCCCTTCCAAAAAGCGTAGGAGGTAACGTCTGTTTGACATGCCCAAAGTAGAATTTTTGGTAAGAGCGGATCAGGCCATGCCAGCAGAAGCTACATAGGCGCACAGTCTAATTCCCTAGTGTGATCTAGGCATTTCAGAGAAATCGGCTTGGTAAGTGGCCTTTGTAAAAGTCTGAACTTGCTTTGCAACTGATACCTAGACCAAATCTGGAATCTCCAAGTTGTCTTTTCTGTTTGACTGCCAGCATCAGCAACGTAAAAATACAATTTCTCATAAAAGAGGGAAAATAAAATTTCCATGGGAAAACTTCCCGGAGTTAAAGATAGCCAAGTATACATACCCATCAAAGAGCCCACTGGAGAGCTGAGGGCTGGTAGAACGCCAAGTGATGTGAGCCTGGACTCGGCTGGACAGCGACTACATTTGGCAGCATGAGCCTATCTCCGTCACTAAATTAAAGGATTTTTTTGGTTTTCATTTGGATTTTAGGATCCTAAAGAAATGATTATGCTGCCTTGAAAGATCAGTAGTTCATACAAAAGACACGAAGACAAAAGGGAGTTAACCGCTGGTAGGGAGATTATTCCCAGGATATATATATTTTACCTGATTTTTTTTTAAAATGAAAATACCAAGAAATGGTATCTGTTACAATAAGGTTTTCTGGCCCCGGGCGCCAGAGGTCTAGACTCATAGACCTGCAGCCTTAGACTGTTTAGCTGTCTGTCGCTGCTTAGGCCTCTTAGAAATGACTTAGATGTTTATATTAACTTTATGTTGTTTGGCTTATGGCTTAGGTATTTTGCTAGTTAAGTTTTTTATTTTAATTTAAATGATTTTTATTAATTTGTCATGTCACGTGGCTTGTGGTTTACTTGTGTTTTTTACATTTTTTTTGGGGGGGGGCGTTTGGCTCTATCTGATCTGACTCCACCCTCCTCCTAACTATTCGGATTCCCCACCTACTTCTTCTATGGTGCCTGCCATGGCCAAAACCATCCTTTATTTAAAGATTGATACGTACAGCGTACAGAAAGACATTCCCACACCAGGTATCTCTTGAGCTTAAGATTTGAGGCTGATGCAGGGTAATGTGTGCTTCAATTCCAACTCCAAATTTCATGGGGAAAGGCCGCCCGATGCTTGAGTTTTCTTTTTCCTCTCTGTTCCTGCTCTCCCCTCCTTCTTTACAGTGCTGAGGCTAGACCACAGGACTTCAAGAATGCCCTCTAGGTTCCCTACCACTGAGCTCTTCCCCAGGGATTGCAATGTGCTCAGTAAAATAACAGTTACAGGAGACCGTGACCATGGACCATCTCTGTGAAGTATTTTATGAAGAGTTGTTTTATATTTACAGGATAATCCATATATATACATACATACATACATACATACATACATACATACATATATATATATATATTTTAAAGACTGGGTTTTTTTTGTGTAGCCCTACCTGTCGTGGAACTTGCTTTGCTTTGTAGACTGGGATGGCCTCGAACTCAGAGATCCATCTGCCTCTGCTTCTTGAGTTCTGAGATTAAAGGCATATGCTACCATTGACCAGGCTCCGTCTTTCCTTAAGAACCCCCTTTTTGTTTAATGTAATATCAGACCCAATTTCCTGAGTTTATGTCATCTGAAGATGAGAGTCAGAAGATGGCAAGGGGAAGGACAGGGGAATATCACTGACCAGTGTGAAAATGCATTGTCCATTCCCTTTACCATCACAGCATAGAAATAAAGACATATATTCACTTGGCTAATTAACACTGGACACAGCCTAATGAAGTAAGACTCTGTAGGCTTCTTTTGAGAGGAAACCTGATCACAAATGAATGCTGCAGATTAGGTGAAAGTGGGTGGGCCTCATCTACTTCTAAGGCCCTGGGGAAGTCACTGCTGGGGACCCTCAGGTCCACTCTTTAGTGAGCTCATAGCCTCAGAGCAGAGAAGGCACGTCTGTGCTCCCAGCCAGGTTTCTAATTCTCCTCTCTACTCCACTCCTCCATGTCTTAATTTAGAAGGCTCCTCTCTTAACTGGAAGACTCTTACAGATCCTTCAGTGTTCAACTCCAACATCTTTTTACAGGTTTTATGGAGTAGAGCATGTGTGTGTGTGTGTGTGTGTGTGTGTGTGTGTGTGTGTGTGTGATGTGTGGTGTTATGTCTTCATGTAGATATAGGAGCATGTATGTACATGGGTATATGCACAGAAGGCCAGGGGTCAACCTCAGACGCTGTTCCTTAGGAGTCATCCACCTTATTGACAGGGTCTTCCACCAGGACTTTGGGCTTCCAGTTATATCAGGCTGGTCAGTGAGGCCTAGGGATCTATTTGTTTGCAACTCTCCAGAGCTGCCATCATAAGTGCATGCTGCCATACATGACTTTTCACATGGGTGCAAGTCCTCATGCTTATACAGCAAGCCCTTTACCAACAGCCATCTTAAAATCGGTTCTAGAGCTATTCAGGTAGGAAGTCTCTGTGCCCTGTACAATAACTCCTCAGAACACTTTTAAGGAGAATTTACATCATACAACAATTATTTGCTAGTTAATCTGGGTTGGAGCACCTCCAGAACTCTGAAGTTCTTTTCATATTTATCTTAGGGCCACCAGGAATGTATCAAAGGACCTGAGATCTGGTAGGTGTCTCATCAACATTTAAGGGTATAAATATATCACATAAATATAGGCATCATGGAAGAAGTACAGATCCTCAGACACTTCTGTAGAGAGACACGGCACTCTAAATTGGGTCAGGGCATGGTGAAACATGGACATCTGGGGAGTTTCAAAAGAAAGAATTGTTTTAGACTGTCTTAGTGGTAAATACTCTGACAGAAGCAGTTTAAGGGAGAGAGAGTTTATTCAGCTCACAATTCCCGCTCCTAATTCATTATTATGGGGAAGTCCAGGTGGTGGTAACATCACATGCACACATCCACTCAAGAGTAGAGAGGATTAAGTCCACGCACACTCGCATCCAGTCTGCTTTCTTCTCGTGCACAAAGCTCAGGATGCCTTAACTGCGGAATGGTGGCACATATGGGCAGTCTTCTTCCCTCAGTCAATGCAAGATAACTTGCCATTGACATACCCACAGGCCAAGGAGATCTATCCCTCCCCAAGTCTCCTTTCTAGAGTTCCTCTAGATTGTATCAAGTTGGCCATGAAAACTAAAAATCACAGGCCCTGGAAGATGATTAGGATGCTCGGCACAGGGAACCATGGGAAAAAGATTGTAGGAGCAGAGGGCATGAACACCAGTATAATAAACAAACAAAGCTGTTGTCAATGATCACATAAGGACACAGAGTCACACCACTGTTGTCCTTCCAAAGTTCACCTCCTAATGGTGCACAGTTTACAAATTCCTAGTCAGAAAGGTATCTTTTAAATGCTCTTCAAAGCTTGGGGTGCATCTTGGTCATGGAGTATTTTCTTATCATCAGGCCCCGTGTTAGATCCTCAGAACCCATTCCCTAAGTGTCTTCTATATCTATTTGTGAACAAAACACATGAAATAACCGTCCACGCTTTGTACTCTGCTCTGCTTCTCTGGCCTGAACAGAGAATTATTTGAAGGAATATCTCCTTTGGTGGCATTTTATCTACTTGAAAGGCTAAAACTTATTTTTACAGGAGGCAGTACCCCCTACTATCCTGGGAAGGACGAGGTGACGACTTTATCTGCCACACTCCTCTCTTCTAGCTGCCTCCTCCTGCCAGACATGCCCACCATAATGACATCTCTCCTGCTATGTCCAAGAAGCTTTCATGAGAGTCCGGCTAGGGCTTCCAGTCTTCAAAACTGTGAGCTAAAGAACATTTTTTTTTTTTAATTTATAAAGTACCCAGCTTGGAGTGTTTTGTTATAGTAACAGAAAATGAACAAATAAGCACATTCATATCTAGGGTGGAGAACACTTATTCCTTACCCACACCTTCTGATAGTCTTGTGGTATGGGAAGGACTGACAAGACATCCCTAGTTACACAGTGGTTGTCGGCATCATAAATAGAAAAACTTATTTATTATTGACACATAAAATAGAAATAAATAAAGCATTTGGGGCTGGAGAGATAGCTCAGCAATTAGGAGCACTGACTGCTTGCTCTTCCAGATGACCCAGGTAGACGGCAGCTCACAACGTAACTCCAGCTCCAGGAGATCTGACACCCTCACAGAGACAAACATGCAGGCTAATAAAATAAATTTATTCTTGTGACAGGGTCTTGCTATGCTGCTCAGGCCTCACGCTTGTAGAAATCCTCCTTGTCCAGAGCCTCATGAGTGTTAAGATTGCAGGTATGAGTCCCTATGTTCACCTCAAATATGGAATTTCAACTGACTGCGTCTTACTAACACATTACATTCCAAGTATAACAGCTCAAATAAGTTACAAATTAGAATTAACTTCTGACCCCAGGAACTTAGAGACTTTGAGTTCTTGGTTGTGAAACATTTCTAGTAAACAAAATAATCTTTACTTTTAAATCAGACAGTTTTAAAAGCTACTACTATTATGATTTATGGAGAGACACAAATACTCCAAAATATTTATACATTCTTATCAACAAACACTAAAACTCAAAGATATTTTTGAGATAATAGGAACAGTTATAAGCACAGAACTCAAAGCTCCATAGCTCCATAGTTTTGTTAATGCTACACAAAATTGAGACTATGTGACTATTATGAACACACATATGGTCAGTCTACTAAGAATCTATCATGGGTTAAAAGAAATCTATACTAATAAGCATAATAAACATCGATTTTAACTTTTCAGGCAGGCACTGAATCTCTAAGTAGTAACCTGTGAGTTTCGGTAACTGGTTTGCAGATAATCAAGAGATCATTAGGTGAAAAGGTGACTCCTCATATACAACATATCTACCCCCACCCTCCACTTTCTGACCCCTCCCTGAAGGTCAAGGTAATTCTGGATGCGTTACTTACATTAGCATCCCTATGATAAAGTACCCAGCTAACAGAATTGGAGGGAGTAAAGGTTTACCTTTGTCTCTCAGTTTAAAGGGATCACAGCCCATCATAGCGGGAAGGTATGGTGGAGGGAATGGTTGAAACTGTGGTGTAGAGAGTTAGCTCCCATGCAGGTGGATCAGAAAGTACAGGGAGGAAGGTGTCTGTGTTCAGTTCCGGGTCTCCCTTCCCCCTTTTTATTCAGTTCTGAGACTTCAGCCATTTGGGTGATGTACTCCCATCCAGGCAGGGTTAGCATCCTCACTCAATCCTCTCTTTAATCAAGTTGACAACTGGAAGTCACAGTCTATGGGCCATACTATCGGGAAGCTGCTAATCTCATCTGAAATTATCCATGATGTTGGATACTGACAGCATTTTCAAGGTCTCTTCCAGGCCACTGCAGTCTCATCGATGGCTGGCCATCCTTATTTATAGCTCTGTCTTTTCATTGTCGCCCTGATAGATCCTCTAAATAATGGGGGTCCCCAAGGTCTTATTTCTGTCGCTCTTTCTCTCTCCCCTCCCCTCTTCAATTGACGATTACAGGTAGGTGGTGACTTAGAGCATGCGTGCTGGCCTTTCTCTTTCAGTGAATGTCTCACAGGCTCTTCAAACACAACAGAGCATGTGGCATTTTCTCCCTTTGCCAGCTGCTGCTCCCAGGATGCCCGTTTTTTATTGCTTTCCCTAGAAATCTAGATTGGAATTTTTGTGATTAGGTTTGAGTTCTTTCCTACCTTCCATCCCTTCTCCCATCCATCCTCCTGCTGCTCCATACTCACGGGCCCTCTAGGCTTTCTCACGTATCATATACAATTCAAAGCATTTCCTACAGTTTAGCAACCTACAGTGAAGGTAATAATCCTTGATTCTTCCTATGCCCCGGCCTCCTTAGGAGAGCTACAAAGTTGCCTTCACCAGTTCTGTGAAACTACAAGCATTTAAACTCTGGAAAAGCTGTTCATACCTGACATGCACACACTGAACTTTTTGCCCAGAATTATCCCTTTTCTTTATTGTCTACCTAGAGAACCCCTATTCACATTCTTCAAAACTCAAGTGTAGGCCGGAGTAGCCTTTCCTGACCATCCGGGAGTCTAATTAGCAACGCTTATTTTCCAGTAGAGCTTTGCACTGTTACTTTGTATCATGATCTTTGGGGTGGGGAGGTAGTTTTTTAGTAAAATGCTTGCCCAGAAGTTACAAAGCTCTGGGTTTAATCCAAGCCCTGCCTAAATTGGGGGTAGTCGTGCTGGTAATTCCAGAATGCAAGAGGATCAGAAGTTCCTCTTGTTAGCTTGTTAGTGGGTTCAAGGCGAGTCTGGAATAGGAAACCCTGTCTTAAAAACAACCAAAACACTGAAGAAGAAGAAGAAAAAAAAAAAGGCATGCTTGTATAATAGCTTCTTTGGGTCCATGGGGAACATAGTGGGGCTCGGCGTTTGAATCTTGAGGAGAAATCATCCAGGGAGTCTTGTCACCTGGATGGTGTGCTTCAGGAGGACACAGATGGGACCAGGAGTCTCAGATAATTATATAACAACAGTTTGGGTTGCTGTTGGCACAAAACCACACTTATTATTAGATGGCAGGTACCTTTCTATCCTCCTGGTCTACCTACATAAGCCTTGTGTTTGGGGCATGTCCCTAGAAGGGTTCTCACTCTGAAGCAGCATTCTGAGTTGCCTGTATAGCTGTATGGTCTTGTTTTGTAGCAGTTTCCTTTGAACTGAAACATTATTCTCCAAGAAAGAGGGATGATTTAGGAGACTCTGGGGTTGGGGGCAAGCAAAATGTCACGTATGAGAATGTGGAAACCTGCAAGATTCTGGAAGGCTCCTCCCCACTTTACAAAAGGAGCTAATGACTTCTGCGGAGGGTGGAGGGGAGACTCTTAGACCTGGTGTCTACAGGTTGCATACAGAGCTCTGGGCTGCAGGTACTGTGTGCTGCCACCTGTGTTGGGAAGGGCTTGGGATGATGCGCTGCTTTAGAGTCATCTGCTCCCCTGTAACTCATCGTCCACACGCTTGTTAGTAATCCCAATAAAGAGACACTGGTTCACCAACATGGACTTTGACAATGTAGTCATCCCTTTGGTCTGGTATTGGCTCTCTTTCTAGGGTATGTAGACATGTCTGTCACACATCAGCTCTGTAGCTAGCATGTAAGTTTCAGCAGGAGACACCTATGCCTGCCATGGCATTTACCTCTCAGTATTTTTAGTATCTTTCTCAGAACTTGGTGCATAGTGGGTGCCTCAAAAATGTTGAAGTAGCCTACTGGTCTCTTTGAAGCCAGCATGGCCATTCCCAGCCTGCCTTCATTTGTGCATATGGGGCTCCTTTGTTTACTGGTGAGGATTTAATCTACATTGATCAACATGGCTCTCATCCAGCTGCCTCAGAGGTTCCCTGCCTTACCACAGAGGACACCTGGGCAAACTCTCACTCAAAAGAGTCTAAGTGAAAGCACATTTAATGCCCTGAGCTTAGCCACATAGCACAGTGCAGAGGGAGTGGATGTCTCCTTGTGATCTAAATTCACAACATAAAGTTCAGGTATCTACTAGTTTTGCATCAACCTGCAATTGAAAAAATTACTGTTGGAAGCTAGGGTCGCAGCTCGGTGGAGAGTGCTTGGCTCACATGTGTCGTGGCCTGACTTTTATCTCCAGCATCATAAACAACAACTCCAAAAGTGAAACCCAAGCCCTAGAAACATTTAAGACAGGTACATTGGCACAGGTCTATGTACTCAGGGGGCAGAGGCAGGAGGATTGCCCAAAGTTCCAGCCCAGCTGCATTTACACAATGAGTTCAAAGTCAGCCAGGGAGGGCCACATAACAAGACCGTATCAGAAAACAAAACAAAATAAAGAGCAAAACCAAACAACAACAAACGAATCCATGAAATGGCTCATCAAAAAAAGGTGTCTGCCCACCTGAGTTCGATCTAGGGACCCACATGGTGGAAAGAGAGAATCAGCTCCTGCAAGTTGTCCTCTGAGTTCGGCATGTGAGCTGTGACATGTTCATGCATGCACACATGTGCTAATTAAGTGAGTATAATAGAAAAAAAAACCAAATAATGACTGTAGCAAAATCTTTAGTTGAATAATTATAAGCCAGGGAACTGCCTGTGGCTGGCTGCTCAGGGACCCCCAAGGGCGCTGGAGGATTAGGAGTGAGGGAGTCCATTTACTGCAGCCTTGGGCGGGTGTGTGGAGGGGGGGACACCAGGAGAAGGCAGCAGTGGGCATTGCAGCTGTGACTCACCATCTGAGGCCCACCCCCTCCCTGTGATTAGTACACCAAGGAGAGGTTCACGGAAGCTCTATGAGGAGGGGACCAGATAGGCCAGAAGATCTCCAACTCACATGACATACATATTTAGCACACTGTGTAGTCTACATTATTTATCGTAAGTTGGAACACCTGCCAGATTTTAATTGGGTCACAAGCGAAGGGTTAGACTGCTGCTTTCTTAATGGCCATTTGGCTTTATATTGAAAAAACAAGTTGAAAGGAAAATGGCTACCGGGGAGGAAAGAAAAAGATGCTAAGTGGCTTGCTTTGGGAAAGAAGCCTTTAGCCTACAGTTGGCGTTCTCCTGATTGTTCATGGGAGAGTCTGTAGATAACAATGAACATGTAATGTAACTCTACACAGCTGTCCTCTGTGCTGCCTGAATAACCCTGATGTGTCCCCACAGAGAGACAAAAGACAGGAGAGAGAGGGGGGGGAGGGGAAGGGGGAGGAGGGGAAGGGGGAGGGGAGGGGGAGGGGGAGAGGGAGGGGAAGGGGAGGGGAGGGGGGGGAGGGCCTGGTGTGTGACAGACAGAAGACACAGGGAGAGAGAGAGAGAGAGAGGGAGGGAGAGAGGGGGAGGGGAGGGGAGGGGGGAGGGGGAGGGGGAGGGCCTGGTGTGTGACAGACAGAAGACACGGGGGGGGGGGGGGGGAAGAGAGAGAGAGAGAGAGAGAGAGAGAGAGAGAGAGAGAGAGAGAGGGGAGAGGGAGAGGGAGAGGGAGAGGGAGAGGAGAGGGAGAGGGAGAGGGAGAGGGAGAGGGAGAGGGAGAGGGAGAGGGAGAGGGAGAGGGAGAGGGAGAGAGGGAGAGGGAGAGGGAGAGGGAGAGGGAGAGGGAAAGGAGAGAGAGAGAGAGGAGAGAGAAGCACTGGGGCATGTTCCTGAAATCATGAGCAGTGGAAGGCAAGTCTTGGCTATCGTGTGAGGCCAGCACAAGCTACAGGAAACATTGTCTAAAATACATACAAACAAACAAGCTAAAACGAAGTAAAAGTCATTAAAACATTAATAAGCCTTTGTACATCCATCCCTGTGGTTTTATTTTACTTTGCAGATAACTGAGCTTGTTTTAAAAACTAACATAGTTTAGAATACACAAACAGCAGAAATGTGTCCACAAGCCCCACAGTAGAGCGTCAGTAAACTCAGTCTACCTAACTGATCTTGTTCATGGAGTTCTTGGGAAGATCTGGACAATATACAGAAAAAGTTCAGTCGACAGCGTGATTACCAGGTTTCAGTTTCCCAACTGCGGGCACCTGGTCTGAAGGCCTTCCTAGTGATTCTTGCAAATCCTATCCAACTTTCTGGGTTTGGCAGACATCGCGGTGCCTCTACCAGTTTGTGCCGAAAGCTCAGCTTAGTCAAAATGAGAGTCTGAACCTTATCCCAGAAGAAACAATTCCAATGAAAAAGACTCTGGAAGAAGAATACTGACTGCAACCTCAGGTCATCCTGGTTTGGATTGCTGCTACGTCACACATCGGCTTCGTGAGGAGGAAAAGCCATGAGAAATGACAGATTCCATTAGTAAAACGTACTAAGAGATACATACAGATGACTCCATGGCTGCTTCCTCTGAAGCCCCCAAATGCTGCTGCTCCCACCCAAGCACACTTGTGCACATATTCCCCTGCCCACCCCAGCACACTGTGCACACACTCCACTGTCTCGCTGACACTGTCCCAAACAATCTCTGCTGTTAGAGTTCCTCAGTGACAAGTGGACAACTGGAGCAGCAGCTGCCTGGCACAGCCGTACTCGAGAGGCCAAGGTTAGGAGGGGGGCAACTGGAAAATTCAGCCCAAATTGTTATCTTGGAGGTGGGGTGGGTATTTATTAGCACAAGGCAGCAACTGGAAGAACCAGGGTCCTTAGTAGTATAATGAAAGACCCAGAGTAGAAAATGTCAAAATTCAACTTTGGAAATGGAAGAAAACAATTAGTCAAGATCTTGAGGTATTGTATACTCGTAACTTTGTGCAGTACGTGAAGTACTGTAGCAGGCTGTGTCTGTGAAGATGCAATGGGCTGGTGGGATGGCCCTTTGGGTAAAGGCACTTGCCATACAAATATGAAGACTTGTGTTGACTCCCTGGACCCATGTTGGCAGAAGAGAATTGATGCCCTAGAGCTGTCCTCTAACCTCCACACATCACACACACACACACACACACACACCACACACATACATACACACATACACTACACACACACACCACACATACATGCACACATACATACCACACACATACACCACACACATAAACATAAACACACACACATACTACACACATACACCACACACACACAGATAGTAAAAATGAGAAGCCTGAGTCCTGTGGTGTTTTACATCAACAACCTTGCCTTTCTCTAGTCTTTCAGATCCTTGTGTTCTCATAAATACAGATTTTTTTTTTGGATACTTGTGATCAGTAGATAAATAAATAAAGAGATTTATGCTTACTTTTTGTTTCCAAGAACCATTTGATCTGATAATTTCAATAGTCCCATCTCTCCATAAGTACTATGAATCTGGCTTTCCCTTGAACATTCATTTGCTAGTATGTTGTTGAACTAACAAGTGAGGAGAAATTAGTTCTTATGTAATAGATTATACTTGGGATCTTAAATAGTTTTTAGTGATTTAAAATAGAAATTGAATTTTCAATTTAAAAATATAACTTTTAGAATTCACTTTTAAAAGACTTTTTATTTTATGTATATGAGAGTTTAGTTCTTATAGATGTCTGTACCTGGTGTCCTCTTGCGGAGTCAGAGAGTGACAGATCCTTCTGGAACTATGGTTATGGGTGGTGTGAGCCATGGTGTGGGTGTGGGAATTGAACTCGGTGGTCTGTAAGAACAGTAAGTGCCCTGTAACCACTCACCAATGTCTCCAGTCTTATAATACACTTTCTAATGGCTTCCCCCTCAAACTTTAGACAAAGAGAATAAAAATCAGAAAAAATGATGGGTCTATGCCTATGTCCGGAAGCTTTTCAAAAAGACTGTACATGTGATTCTGATAAACATTTTCCTATTGTGACTACTTCATATTTTGAGTATCTGGTGATAACTATCATTTCACTGTCCCATTGAAGAAGAAGCAAGGGCCATGAGTGTGGCTGAGTCCTAGAGTGTGTGCACAGGGTGCATGCACACTTACTGTTTGAAGTAGAACTTTCCATGGCTTAAAACCATATACTCAATGAACAGTAGCTGTTACTAGTATGGAAATCTGTGAGACCCAATTTGCTCTAGGGATTGCTTATATTTTGTACCACTATATAACACGTGTCTTATGACACTGCGTTTTAAAATGTGGGATGTAATGTTATTTGTAGAATGTGGAACTGGTTTTGTGAGTTTCAGCAAGAGCTTTATCAAGAGTGACATGAAGGAAAAGCTATCTGAAAACCTTGTCTGTGGCAAGAAAATGGAAGCTCATGAAACCTGCTTTAGTTGTATACATGTGGTGTGTGTCTACAAAGTATATTTCCTCTGGAGTTGCACTAAAAATTTGGAAAGTTACTGGTACAAAGTGTATATTCTTTCCCACCCCTCAAAAATTGGGAATGAACCCATGCCTTATACATGCTAGACAAACACCCTTCCACAATCTCTGGAAGCATGTATTTTTAATGAACACAATAAAGTAACTATTCATTTTAGAACATGGAAAACACATATTTTTCTATCATTAATAATAAGCTTTTCTTTTATATTCATAGAAATATTTATCTAACTTTACATATGGTATCAAGGATATTTAAACCATTTAAAAGAAGTTTTCTACCCATTTTTTTGAGTCTCATTAGAGAATTAGCATCTGTCAACATTATTTTTCACAAGTGGATTAAACTCTTATACTTGTCTATCAGAAAACAATAATGAATTCAAGGACTTCTAATCTTCAGCTTACTATTCACCAAGGGTAGCTTATCCCCATGGCCAACATGTGACAATCCCCCTTTAAGTACACAGATTTATAAAAGAAAAAGTGTTTCATTTGAAACAGATGAAGAAGAATTCTAACCAGTCTATAAAACACTCACCCCATCCACACATCCCTTCCTTCTTAAAACCCTTTAGAAAATGCATGAAATCTCTTGCTCACATCATCATGTTGTAATTTCAATGCTGCAGGGTGGGAGAGGCAAAATAGGAAGCACAATGAACATCCATCTAAAGGGACTCATTGCCACCATTTTGTACTTGTTGGGGGACACTCGGAGGAACCTCACACTGCACTGAAAACTTGAAAATCACAATTACCTCAGTATTGAGCTTGCTGCCCTCTGTACTCACTGAGGGCTGGGTCCTGGAGTACAGTGGGACTTGGGATGGAATTCACAAATGTGCCACTTCATACTCCTCTGGTTAGACTGTTGGTTATTTAAAGGTAATATCCATTTCAGAAAGAAGGGGCTTTCCATGAGAAGTAAATAGAAAGACTCCAGGAGGTAAGGAAGGTCCCAAAGGTCCCAGAATACCCTCTATACATACTTGACACCATTTGCTGAACATGTACTCTGAGCATTAAGTCAGGAGCTGGACACAAAGAAGCTTTTCTAAGCAGACGAGGACAGACCATAACTGTACTATCTGAGGTATACTCTAGACACAAAGCAACCATAGAGAAACACCACCCTGGAAGGGGAGCGGGTGAAGAGCAACAGATGTTTTTCAAAGCTGTGACGTTGAAATTGAGCCATGGGGAAGATGTAAGGGTGCCCCTACATCTGGGAACCTAAGGTTATAAGCACACATCCCATATATAAGACACCCCATATCGCTACCCACTCAGGATGTTGCAACTGAGGCCAAACAAGTCTGAGTACATCAAATTTGGAAACAGTAGTTTCTCAGCTTTTAGCTAAACCAGTGGTTTCCAACCTTCCTCATGCTGTAGTGAAACCCCCCCCCCAGCATAAAATTAACTTTGTTGCTACCTTACAACTGTAATGTTGCTACTGTTACGAATGGTAAATACCTAGTATGCAAAAGGTCCTAGGGGACATCTGTGAAATGGTTGTTTGACCCCAGAGGTCTTGGCCCACAGGTTGAAAACTTCTGATCTAAGCACTTCATATGCTCAGGATGTCACAGGCAGCCAAAGATGATTTCTGCAATGTTCAGTGAGTTAGGGAGGGGACAAGACACGGCTGGAGGGGAGGCCAGGGTTGCTATGGTTTCCATATGTAATTTAAACAGGAACATACATAAGCTGGGCTTACCCCACTGCTAAGGCACAGACGGTGCTATGGTTTAGCTGGAGGTGTGGTCTGATTGGTGTAATGCTTGTCTAGCATGCCTGAGACCCTGAGTTTGATTCCCAGCACTACATGAACTGAGTGTGGTGGCAAACGCCTGAGATCCAAGCACTCAGAAGGTGGAGGCAGGGGAATAACAAGTTCAAGGTCATATAAGGTTACCCAGGCCCGCCTGGAAAGTAAGAGGCACTGTCTCAACCCTCCCCTGACCAAAAACAAACATACAACACCCAGATAAGACAAAAACCACCAGGACAATCTAGCTAAAATAAAAGATGGTTCAAGAAACTTTTCTACTTCTAAAGAAATATTCAGAACTTTTAATTGATATTTTATTTATAACTAGCCCCATTTCCAAAACTCATGTGTCCTTTATTTCCTTCTTCTTAACGTTATCTTGGGGCTTATAAACCTTTGTGCTTCAGCTGAGCCCTCTACAGTAAGTGATGGGCTGCTCTCCGTATAATTACCACCCAGGCTAATCTTAATGGCTGTGCGATCCATTAATTTTCTTGTTAGCATACATCAATTGTATAAGACAACAGATTCCATGACAGCGTTTTCCTAAGTATGGATGTTTATCATGTAGTTTGAAAACAGGAGAGATTTGTACTTCAGGGTCTATAGTTCCATTGACTTTCCCTGCAAATGACGCTAACCTTGTCCTTCTTTATGGCTGAATAATATTCCCTTTGCAGCCTTATCATAGGCAGCCTGCTTTACATATGCCATGCGGACAGTTCTCAGAGTTTCCTCAAGGAAATGCTGTTTTCATAAAGCTTTTATCCTATCTTGAGGTAAATTCTAAAGCTTACGGTCATTAGGCCACATGGAATGCATGTTTTCATGGCCTTCCGATGTGCAGGTGAAAGGCCGTCAGAGGGTCTGGTACTTACTGTTTTGCTCCAAGTGAGGCCCGTGGTGTGGTGCTCCTTAATGTAGGCTTGAAGTGCACTCCATATGCTGAGGTAGGACTTTACCCAATCTACATGGCGCAGGTCACTTACATTACAAAAGAGAGTAGACAAGAGCAGAGTTAGGATCATAAATACAACCTCACACCCATTATCTGGCAGCTACAGCCCTGGACGAGTCCAGAGCAAATGTCCTCTAGCTAGAACAGGACACTGAGGAGGTGGGAAGCTCTGAGTGCTCTAGGGGCAGGCAGGAGGATGGCCGGAGCTCTCAGCTTTAGGTCTGGGCAGAGACACAGAGAGGGAGGGGGACCTGGCCACATGGCGCTGACTCAGGAAGCATGCCCTTCCTAGAGGAGGTGACTATGGAGAGAGCAGAGCATCCTTCTGAACTCCTTCCCATACAAAACAAACAGAGTAAGTTCAAGGACAGCTTGGGCAGCTGAGTGAGACTGTCTCAAAATGAAAAAGTAAAAAGGAATGGGGATGTACTTTTGTGGGAAGGTGTTTGTCTAGTTCAGGGGAGGTCCTGAGTTCAATTCCGATTACAACAAACAGCCTCAGAAGAAGCAAAGACCGAAACTGTTTCCTATAGATACAAGAAAGTGGGGAACCCCAAACTCTTTGGTGAGGATACCACCCCAGGAGATGATACAGACAGCCAGAAGATACTCCAGGGTTGGACATGTTTATGAAAAACAAGGAGCAGCAACCGGTTTCTTTGGGTGAGGAGATGAAAATATTGTAAAATTAGTTGTTGTGACAAATAAATCAAATGATTTCTTGTATTATAATTCTTTGTACCTCACAAATATTTTAGATATTCTTATACAGTGAATTATATTTATTGATTTAAAAATAGCTTGGTGTGGTATATGCTTGCCTTCCCAGGACTCAGTGGGCCAAGGCAAGAGGATCATGAGTTTGAAGCTAGTCACTGGAATTCATAGTAAGATATTATCTCAAAACAAACAAACAACATCAAAAGAAAAGAAAAAAAAGCCCCCTAGAAGTCACCTCCCCTGAAAAAAAGTCCACATTACAAATAAAGCAATTCAATTTTGAATGGGTACCATCTTGGCCAATGGGTTAGAACATGGTAGGTATTCGTATACGCTAAACATTTTTCTATGTTCTGTGTAAAATGCGTCTTCTGTTTCTCATGTTCAGATCTGCATTAGTAAGATAACTGAGGTGATAATCTAGAGAATTCAGGTCCTCTGATTTCTTTCCATCTTAGCAGTCCGGAATGAATGAAGATGTCCCCAGGAGACCCCGTGCTTGGGGACTGATGGTCACTACTGCTGGTTCCCTTAGGAGCTGAAATACCCAGAGCCAGGGAGTGGAAGGATCGGCTTTCTTTATTTTTGTCTCAATTCCTTCATGAGTCACTAGGGCCTGGCCATAGCACACTCAGGCAGCTGTGACCTCACTGGAGGGAGAGGCCTCTTGTGACAATCTGTACATAGGTTTTCCTAGCTATCTCTTCTACCTGGTCTATCTTCATTCGATTGTATCTTCCTTCTAACTTCAGATCATTCTCTCTAGGAGCCACTATCTGGGCTGCTGGGTACCAGATCTTTCCAGACAAAACCCCTTGGTTCACCTGTTCTCTCAACAGCTGTTGACTTTTGTTCAGACAACAGCTGTCTGCCCTCCAGATCCTATTTCAGTTCAGTTCAGTCTGGTTCTGTCCCCTTTTGTTTGGTTCATGGTCTCACCCACCTCGGTTTTAGACTCTCCCATTCCTTCTATTTAGTCACTTAAAAAATTTATTAATTATGTATATATATATGTATACAGTATACAGACGAGGACACCAGATCTCATTATAGATGGTTGTGAGCTACCATGTGGTTGCTGAGAATTGAACTCAGGACCTTTGGAAGAACAGTCAGTGCTTTTAACCTCCGAGCCATCTCTCCAGTCCCATTCAGTAACTTTTTACATCTACTTTGATCAGTGGAAATTTCCACTGGACTTGGTGGCACATGCCTTTAATTCCAGCAGTTGGGAGGCTGAGATAGGAGAGTAGCCATAAGTTTGAGGATAGCCCAGGATATATGAAGAGACTCTGTCTCAAAACATAAAAGAAAAAAGGTTGCATCATATAGACTTATTCTTTAAGTACAGAAATTTATAATGTAGTGACATGTGGTCAAATGGGGACAGGTTATTCACTGTAAAAGAACTGAGGCAGATTTCTTTATAAAACGGGCATGTCATCTAGGATCTGGCGTCCCTTTCCGTGTGACTTTCCATACAAATCTGGAATTTTAAAATGTATTTTTTGTTTGTTTAAGACTGGGTTTCTTTGTGTAGCTCTGGCTGTCCCAGAACTCACTTTGTAGACCAGACTGGTCTCAAACTCACAGAGATCCACCTGCTTCTGCCTCCTGAGCTCTGGGATTAAAAGCATGAACCACCATGTCTGGTTAAAATGTAGTTTTTAAAGATTTAAAAATTTTAAAAATGTATGCTTACATGTGTATCCCCTGTGTGGGTATGTGCAGACACATGTAGGTGCTGCAGAAGCCACGTGAGAGTGTTAGCTTTCCTAGAAGAGCAGAAACTGCTGCTAACCTGAGCAATCTTCTGTCCTTATTTTGTTTTCTTATTACATTTATTCATTTAATTTGTGTGTGTATATATGTGGTGGTATTCACTCCAAGGTGTGCATGTCAGGGTCATTGGACACCTGTGGGAGCTGATTCTCTCTTCTGTGTGGAGTTGCAGGGATTGAAATAAGGTCAGAGTGTGACAGCAGGCAGCTTTCTGAGTTATCTTAACAACCTATTTGTTTTTTGAAGATGGTCTTATGTGGCCCAGGCACATCTCATATTTGCTATGTAGCAAAGATGACCTCAAATTCCTGATCCTCCTGTTTCTGTCTTCTGAGTGCTGGGTCACAGGTTCGAAGCTCAAATATGAGATTTTAATCTCAAAGTCACTTAGTGTACCGATGAAGAGACTAGGCAGGGATTGGTGATTCAATCTGCTGAGTCTTAGAAGCAAAGGTGTGACAAATGGCCAACTGAAACACAGCGAGTAAAGGAAGGTACATACCTGTGTTTGTAGTCCTTCAGGACCCTGTTAGTGTAAAAGGTGGCAGCATCGTTCATCTCCTTGACATAAGGACCAGGTTTGGGGGACTGAAAAAACAGGACCATCACCCAAGCATAGAAGAAAAAAAAAAGGATAATAAAGAAAATACCTCTAAGAAGCAGAAGAAAGGCAACAGAACAATGGAAGAGAGACAAAACGTGTGATATGTAAAGGCTTGAGAAACCCTTTCCCATTCCACAGTGGGAAGCGCTGGGCTTTCACAGGCTAAGAGAAAGCTGTAGTATCCAGTCTGGAAGGAGCCCTCCTTCAGTGCATTAGACTATGGATGGAGGAACCTGAAGGTGGCCCCCGGAGGTCCCTGAAAAGAGGGAGGATAGCATTACATCCAGACTCACCACAGCTATCCACCCCAGGGCAGGAATGCTTTCGCTGACTGCAGAAAGGTGGTTGAACATGCTGCTTCCCCGGTTTCTCTCTCGGAAACTCTGTATTTCTTGAATCTTCTCAGAAATAGGTTTCAGAAGGACAGCCACCTCATTCTGTAGGCAAATGTTAGGTTGGTTACTGTGGACAGACTGAACCCTCTGTTCACACTGGCCTGAGAGGTTTAGGAGTTTGAAAGGAACATGTGCCAGCCTGTGCTGACAACTCAAGGGAGGCTTTACCCCCTACGAAGAGAGCATGGGAGGTAGGGTGGTGCTGGGAAGCAGGAGGAAGGGAGGGAGGGGAGAACTGTGGTTAGTATGTAAAATAAAAAAATTAAATAAAATAAAATGTCAAAAAATAAAACAAAATTTTTTTTTCTCTCTAGGGAATTTTCTTCTCAACTGGATCAGTGGAGTGGTGCCTGTTTCCCCAGAGGCTGATGATCTTCAGTTGTGGCAAAGCCATGTAAAATCCTCCTGCTTGCCTCCCAGTACTTGGCTAAACCATAATATGTTTGATGCAATGACATCTTTGAGAAAGGCCAGAATATCTAAATTGCTGGTGGGACTTGGCTCTTGCCCCAAAAAGACAAAGAACTAGAAACTGTGTATTTACAACGTTGGAGAGATTTATTAAGACAAACTTTGTTTATCTCTAACAGCCCAAGAACAAACTGAAGTCTGAAGAGACGCAGAATTCTGGAATATATTTTATATTGGTTATCTGATGGGAGCATCATGAATATCGAGAAAGTTCCCTTTTTGCCTTAATTTGGCAATTGTGTAAAGACTTTTCATCAGTTAAAAAAATGTCAAAAGCAGAAAGAACAACATTTCTACCAATGCTAACAAACACTTTAGCCTTTATTCTGTGCCAATAGATTTGTGCTATAAAGGAGTTTATCTCCTCCGTTCATCCCAACCTTTCATAGTTGGATTAAAGAGTACCAGAGTGAACTTGTGACATCCATCAAATTTTAGTGTGCAGATGCCAGCGGGGAGGGGGCGCAGAGGAGCTTAGACATCCTTCTACCTGATTATTAGGTATCTGTTAGGAACACTAATAAATATAGCTGAATTTCACTGATGTCAGTCAAACTTATAAAAAGAGACTCTCTCCTCTCTCTCTCTCTCTCTCTCTCTCTCTCTCTCTCTCTCTCTCTCTCTCTCTCTCTCTCTCTCTCTTGATAGGAACTGAAATCAGAGCCTTGCACAAACTAGAAAAGAAGTCTGTCTACTCAGCTGAATTCCCAGTAAGGAGGAGATAATTTAAAAGGCAGCCTGTATTATTATTGTGACTATTGGTGTGTTTATGTAGGTTGTATGTGTACACTTATATGTATGTTGGAGTATGTGTGGGCAAATGCATTTGTGGGTGCATTATAGTCTGTGCATGCGTGGAAGCCTGGAGTTGATAGGAAGTGTCCACGGTTGCTTTCCACTTTGCTGATTGAGGCAAGGACTCTCGCTGAACTCTAAGCTCACCCGCTCTGGTGAGTGTAGCAGCTGCTTTGTGCCAGAGTCTCTGGTCTTGGCTTTGTGAGTGTTGGGAATCATAGGCAGCCATTAAGCCTGCCCAGATTTTGATGTGGGTTCTTGGATCTGAACTCTGGTACTCATCCTTGCATGGCAAGTAGGTGAATGCTTTCTCCACTGAGCCACCTTCTGAGTCCGATGTGCTAGATTTTCATGTACTTATTGTACATTAGAGTATAATGGTGGTGGTCTCAGGACAGCTCCAGGGCTGGAGAGGTAATAGCTCAGTTGAAGAAGTGCTTGCTGAACAAGCTTGAGGACATGGGTTTGAATCTCCAGCATCCATATTAAAAAATTAAATACTTAATGTGGCTTCATCTGCCTGCATTGCTGTGCTGGGAGGGATGGAAATGAGAGAGGATTGTGGGGCAGGCGGCACCACTGCCTATTCAGTCTCAGGAGCCAGCCCCAGGTCCAGTGAGAGACCTCGCCTCAAAACATAAGTAATTGAGGAAGACAGTCTTCAAACACGCTTACACCCACATATATACACATAAACGCACACACAAGATACACAGCTGATGCATTTTGGAACGACTTCAAATTCCCTCTAAAACAAAGCAATCAAAACCCAGGTTTCCTGCAGGTTTCTGTTTTCTAAGACAATTTTTCCGAAAGAAAATACATTTCAAGTTGTGAAGGCAAGCCCCCAAATCTCTTCTGTTCCAAGTGTTTGCTGGAGCAGACTGAGTCACACATGGTCCTATGGGAAGGGAAGAGGTGAGTGAGTAAGGTCGTGGTCTCAGCCAGTGTTTCCAAGGCTATCATAGCTGGGCTGTGCTTGGGAGACTGTCTCAGGGTTGTGTCTTTATGACCCTTGCAACTACTCTGAAAGAAGAACAGAGCTCTGCTATCAGTTCCATCTCCATTTAGCTTAGAAGGAACTGGACTGTTCTGCAGAAGGTAAAATGGAAGGGATTTTTATCAGCAAGCTTTGGAGAAACTACCCAAAAAAGGCAAATCGAATCTCTCAGAAAGTTCTTTAAGAGATGAAACAAACTGGACCTTGACCCTAGAGAGGGGCAGAACAGCAAGGACACTGGCTAGTTTATCGCTAGAGCCAAGTTTTTAAAAAAATAAATGGCATCTTTTTATTATTATTATTAATTTTGTGTGTACCAGTGAACTTCAAAGTAAAGTTTGTGGGGATCAGTTCTCTCTTCCCACTAGGCGGGGTCTGGAGATCAAACTCAGGTCATCAGGCTCAGTGGTCGGGTCTTTTCCCTTGGAGCCATTTTGCCAGCATTTGGAACACAGGGCTCTTTAAAAAATTATTCAGTTATCTTTATTTTTGGTTTATGTATGTGTAGCTATGTGACTTATGTGCCTCACATACATGCAGGACTCCGCAGGGGAGTATCAGATTCTCTGGAACTGGAGTTACAGACAGTTATGGGCTACTGTGTAGGTGCTGGGAATTGAACTCAGGTCCTCTGAAATTACAGCCGGTGCTCTTATCCCTAAGATATCTCTTCAGGCCCTGGAATGCATGGCTCGTTTATCATTTTAAGTCAAGTAGAAAATGGCTAAGTAATTTTGTAAAATGATTTATTTCTCTGATTATGAAATTAATATTTGTTCATTGGGATCACTGGAAAATATAGATGGGAAATGTAGGTAAATACAGAATATTCAAATTCCAGCAGGGAGAAAATTTCTGTAGGTGGTAGTATTATAAATGTACTCCAAAATAAAAAATAATTGTCTTTACACGGTTGTTAAGTTTGGTAGGATTCCTTGGCTTGGAGAATGGCTCCACATCCATGTATACATGGGTATCACTAACTGTATTTAGTGGGTTATTAAAATAAGACAAAAGGAATCAAGTTGGGAGGTGAATGTGTTGGAAACATATGGGGGGAACTGAAGGAGTAAAATGGGAAATAAATATATTTCATTATCACGTATATAATTCTTAAGAATAAAGAAAAAATGTTTAAAAAATTTTAAGAGCCAGAGATCAGAACGTTTGTTGTGAGATTGTGTTTCCTAGTAACGTCAGAGGCTCCATCCATCAAGTCTCACCAATGCGACAAAACATCACCGAACCATGAGCTGAACAAGGACGACACCGGTGAGCATGCCAGACGGACAGGAAGGGCCCATGCAGTCCCATCCCTACACAAAGAACTACGGGCAACTGAGGAAAGCAGAGAGACGGACAGGTGGCCTTTTCCAGGGAAGGGGACAGCAATTGTTTGTCAGCATCAAAAGGTCAGACCTGAAAACACACACAAGTAACAGAATATGGACTGAACAGGTTATATATGCATACGTGAACATATGATATACATGTGTGTGTGTGTGTGTGTGTGTGTGCATTAACAATTAGTGAAAAAAGAGGCCATGAATTTGAAGAGGAGGAGGGAGGAGAAAAGGGAAATATGTAATTATATTATAATATCAAAATTAGAAAAAAAAACAAAGAATGATTTTGAGTTGAATTCAAGCCATTCAAACCAGTAAGGAGATCGACAGAAAAACCCCATCAATACACTGTTAGGAAGTTGTACTGGACAACCTTCTGTTGCTGTGACAAAATGCCTGAGGGAAAGCAAATCAAAAGACAGAAAGATTTGTTTGGCTCAGAATTTCAGAGGTTTAAGGCCAGGGCTGGCTGGCTCCACCACTTTTGAGGCAAGTCAGAACTCTCCTGGGAAGGCTGGATGGGGTGACACATTTGAACAGAGGACCACCTTACGGTGATGGGGAAGCACGATGAGAGACAGGATCCCAATACACTCTTCATTCGCACACTCTCAATGACCTACCTCCGGAAACTATTCCCCACCTCAGAAGGTTTTCCCCACCTCAAGTGCTGCCAGTCAGGGACGGAGAGTTCATCATAAGAACCAGAACAAACACAGGTACTGGGAGAATCATCATTTTAGAAATGATGGCTTTAGACAAAGCTCAGAAATTTAAGCAAAATTTAGAGTGTGTGGATTGGTTGGATGTAGTGTTTGCCGGTATGCACAGGCTCTGGGCATGGTGGTGGGCCTGTGAGTCCAGTACTTGGGAGGAAGAAGTAGGGAGATAAGAGGTCCAGAGTTGCATACTGCTCCTACAGAGGAGATGAGTTCAGTTCCCAGTGCCTATGTGTCTCACAACCTCCTGTAGTTCCAGCTTGCGGGAATCTGACGTCATTAGTGCCCATGACACCTACATTCATGTGACATGCCCCACCAACCATATATATAATTAAAAATCAAAACAAATCATCAAAAGTGTTTAAGATAATCTTCAGCTATAAAATGAATTCAAGGCCACCATAGGACTCATTATTACCTCTAACAGAACACACAAGTATACATGCACACACCACACACACACACCCCCTCCCCTAAAAAAGTTAACAACCAAAAAATTAAATAACAAACTTTGAACTCTTTTTTTTTTTCTTGAGATGAGGTCTCAGACTGGTTAGTTACTTTGTAGTTTAGACTGTTCTCACATTTGCTGTAATCCCCCTGCCTCAGTTTCCCAATAGTTAGGATTATAGGTGTGAACCACCAAGCCTGGGTTAAAATTTGGATTTAGTGTGCATGTGTTTGTGTGGGTACATGGCTACATCTGTGGGTACATGGATTCATGTGTGTGTGTGTGTGTTTGTGCAAACCACAATACCAAATATCAACCACTATTACTTTGGTTTTCATTAATATTTAGTTCTTATTTTTTTTAGTACCACAACTGTACATGACATTATAATTGTTGTAATTATATCAAACAACACATCACTTAGAATTTTAAAAATACAGGTTACATAAATACCTATTGTAGGATCCCTAAACAAGGGGAGTGAGGGTACAATTCAGTTCATGGAGCTCAGTTAGCATTGGTTACGCCCTGGGTTCAGTTCCCAGCACTGAATAAATAGGTGTGGTAGTACACACTTCACAATCCTAACACTGGGTAGGCTCATGGAAAAACCACAAGTTCAGGGTTGCCCTCAGCTACAGAGCTGGAGGCCAGCCTGAGCTACAAGAGCCCTTGTCTCTAAATAGCAAAACCAAACCAAACCACTGAAGGATGTCAAAGACTTACATTCCCTAAGAATCATTCTTAAGGAATAAAACCTAGCAAGAATTTCCCACGAGGGCAGTTCCTGCAGGCGGCCAAGAGGTTGGGTCTGCCCACCCTTCTGACCCTGAATTCCTTACCTCTTTCTTTTTCTTCTGTTTCCCTCTTTCCTTTGGATGCTGGCCTGAGCCTGAGTACAAGTTCTCAGGTATCCCGGGCTTTCTTTCTCACTCCCTCCCTGCCATGTGGCCCACAACCCTCCTTACTAACTTAAATGACACCCCCCTCCCTGCCAAGGTTTAGTTTTCCTGCCCTGTGGTTGGCTTTCTTTTTTAACTCTATTAGGAGTGTCCTCTAGCTTCTCTGTGAAAATAAAAAATAATTAAAGATTTAAACTGGGTGACTTAATCTTTAATCTACGGGGAGGTGGTTAACTGCTATATGTGGTTTCATCATCATAACCATCATCATCATCCTGATGCCTAGAGAGAAATTTTTCTTTTGTTTTTAAAAAGATGTAATAATAGAAAAAAGTTTATGCGTATGTATGTGTACCTACATGGCTTTATGTGCATGCATCATGTGTGTTTAGCCAGAGGGTGTTGAATCCTCTGGAACTGGAGTTACAGGCAGGGTGAGCAACCTGATGTCATTGCTGAGAACTGAACCCAGGTCCTCTGCTACAGCAGTAAGCACTCTTACCTGGTGAACCATCTACACCCACTCTTGCATCTAATTGCTCCATGAAAAGCTTTGACGGCACATTACACTCACAAGCAGATTTTATTTCAGAAACAACCTTTGCTTTTGTTTATAAAGTAACTTTCTCAGCCTTCCAAATTAAAAAAAAAAAAGCATTGAAATCAACGATGACAGTGTCACACGATGACATCCCTCACTGGCTTTTGATGAAAAGCACCTGGAAATGAGAGGTCAGGAGCCAGAGACAAAGAACTAGATAGATATGACCTTGGGGCTGGCATTCAAGTTTGATGTCAGCTTGTTCCATTTTCCTTATAATGATTGAATTTTCTGTTACAAATCGGGCATTTTCAATGTAAAGTAGTTTCTGTGAAAATATTCTGCACTCTCTCAGCCAACCTTATGAGGCTTGGCGGATCATTACCGTTATCTCAGTGTTTAGAAGACAGAGGCGGGGGAATCAGAAGTTAAAGGTTAGCCTTAGCTACAGTCAGCCCAAGGTCAGCCTTAGCTACACAGCGGATGCAAAGCCAGGCTAGGTTACAAGAGACCCTGACTCAAAAAAAACCAAGAAGTGGAGAACAAAAATAAATGGAACCAAACAACCAGATCATGCGACATGATACGTGGGCTACAATCTTTTCTAAGTGCTCATCAGCAGACACTTTTCAGGTGAGCAGGTGTACGACAGAAGCAGCCAAATTCAATGGCTATGCAAATATTAAACACAGTGACCCACAGTGGTTTGGGTCCTCACCATATCTCCCGAGTCTTGAAGCAACAGTGAGTGTCAGTGGTCAATCAAGACATACACACACACACACACACACACACACACACACACACACACACACACACACACACACACAGACACAGACACACGTACACTCATGCACACACACCCTACAGAGCTTTTATGCTACCTGCTTTTTCAGATTAAGATTAATAGCTTTTGAGATGTGGCTGCATATAGTTCTATCACAATATGTGTAGTTCATATTAGAGCAGAATCTCAAGGCTATTAGATCCCGGGCTGTTTTGGCAGGCACGGTGACGAGAGTGAATGTATGAAGGTGACAAGACATCATGGCTTTCTCATTCTTGCCCTGGTTTGCTGGCTAACAAGAACACAGGACACACATGGGAATCCCTCCTGCATCAAGACTCAACAAAACGGGCTCCTTGGCAAAGGCTGGGTTCATGGCGGGGACATGGAACGAAAAGATTATTTGGGATCCAAGAAGGAAGTAGGGAGTCTGTACTGAGCAATGACACACAGGGATATCCGGATTCGGTGGCGAGAGAACACAGAAGGAGGAAATGAAGCTGGAAATGAAAACTTAATCTAGTTATCCATCATCGACTTAAAAGAATAGCCAAGGAGGTTAAGAACCCTTCACCCTAGGCCAAGAACTGTCACCCCCCACCCCCCATTTAGTTTTTCTCTCTATTGGATTGGTTGATCTGAGAGAACTTCAGGTACACTACCTGGGATGCAACCCCTGGCTGCTGACGGAAAGGGGTTTTGTAATCACCTACGCTTCACTTTGAGGCTGTGCACAGTGCGCTTTCTGAGGGACTTTGCCCACTGTCTCTGGGTCTGTGGACTGGAGGAAAGTGTTAAAGTTGCTTCAGTTCCTCAGCTTTAGAAAGCCAAAGGCACTATACAGCAAAAGCAAATGAGTTCTTTGAACTAGGAAGGATGTAAAGACTTTTGACAGGCAGCCAAGCTTTTATTTTGCCAAGGTCCAACGCTCGCAGGTCGAGTACAGCTCGGTGACCACCTTCCCACCCCATCCCTGCTTTCTGATGAAGCATCTCAGCTTAAACTACCAAAGGCCTCATCTGGAAGATTCTGGCACAGTCCCATGTGTCTTGAAGGAGCCATTTCTCTCTCCCCTGGACTAAGTGGCTGTGATGAAGGCATGGGCAGATCTCTTCTCGGAGACTCAGAGTTGAGATCACATCAAGCTGTAATAACTCAAGAAATGCAAGGACTCTTAGAAATGTCTTAGGAGTCGTAAACCACCCCCAAAGCTAGGCCAACCATTATCTGACCATCAGACCTGGCCATCAACACTTAGTGTTAACCTTAACCAGAGCCCCCTTTCACTGGAAAGAGTAGTACGATCATTATGGGATTCCATTGTTTTTCCTAAAGTACAACACCAGCCTTAACATAACACAAACAGGAAATCCTGGTCTACTGAGTTGGGAGAAGGGATGCCGGGTACGACATCCTTCTCTTGATTCTCGTCTCATCTCAGGTGTGGCTACTAAAGCTTACTTCTCTGCTTCACTGGAAGTTTCTTAATCATCTTCGCCCATGGAAATGAATCCTCTTTATTCCCTCCAGTGTCCTAAGGACTGTATTTCTAAGGAACATCTACAGGAGGAGCCATAGAGATCTGTCAGTTGCTCACCCTATTCTCTCTCATCTGTCTCTCTCTGGGTATTTTTTGTCATTACCAGGGAGATGCTCTTAAGGGCATTTAATGGGGTTAAAGAAGCCCTCCCCCCTCACCACCCAGCCCCTGAAGAGTGGCTATAGGGTTATTTTTTGAATTACATTTTTTTTACCACATACAAGCTAAAATAGTTTCAGTAATTTTTGAACTAAGAACATCAATTGGAATTTGTTAAAAAAAAATATCCACCAATTCTAAATATCTGAATATTTTGCCAGCTGGCACACAGAATACATTTTTATATGAAATTATGCCCATTGAAGTGGTTTCACATACATATTTTTCAATTATTTGTTTTAGTTGACTTCTACCTCATTTTTTTTGAGACTATTTTTCAAGAGCTGCCATCACCTAAGAGTGAGGGCATAGCCCTTTTCTTTGGCTTTTTGATGCTGTCCTTCACTTTCACCTCTGCTGTCCTTATTTGGTGAGACCTTCTTGTGTCCACCACTAACCATCCCAACCAATGATAATATCACTCTTTCCTCCTTCATCTCCTATGTTCTTATCCCGTCCTCATGTGTGTAACAGTCAACTCTGAAGAAGCAATAGCACAAAACTGCTGGGTTTTCTGTACCTACAGAGCAAGCTGACAGTCAGTGGCTGTAGCCTTAGTTTTCAAGTCGAGGGTTGTCATGGTTAATTGTAATTGTCAATTTGATGAGATCTAAAGTCACTGGGGAGATAGATAGTCTCTGGGTATGCCTAGATTATCTTTACTAGGTTAGCTGAGGCATAAAGACTTGCCTACTGTGGGCAGTACCATTCCCTAGGATAGGATCTCCAACTGTATGTAAAGGAGAAAGTGAGCTGAGATCAAGCTTCACAACTGTGGGTATAATGTGACCAGCTGCTTCAAGCCCTGCTGCTGGGACTTCTTTGCTGTGATGGACTGTAGCATCCAAATGAGATCAGAACAAACTCTCCATCCTTAAGTTTTTCTATCATAGAAAGAAACCAAAACAATAAAGACGTCTCCTTGGAAACAGCCAAGAAGATCTAGAAAGTTAAAATCCTGTGCTTTTCTTGATTTAAGGTTACTTTATTCATAGCTCACATGACTCTAAATCTTAAAAGTTCTCTCTCTGTCTGCCTCTCCTCTGTCTCTGTGTATGTGTGTGTGTTTGGTGTGTACAAATACATTTTTGTGCACTCACAGAGGCCATAGGTTGATGTTCATTTTCCTCAATTGAGCCCCACCTTGCATCTTGACACAGAGCCCACCACTGAACCTGGATCCCATAGATTCAGCTAGCCTGGCTGCCCAGTGAGCTCTACCTCTCCAGTGCTGGGATTGTAGGCACAGGCCACTATTCCTGCAGTACATGGGTGGGTGTTGGGAGTGCAAACTCAGATCGTCCTGCTTTTACAGCAGGAAAGTGACAAACTGAGTCATCTGTCAGCCTTGCTCTCAATGTTTTTATTAGCACGTATTAATTATGCATGGGTTTTACTATATTACATATATACATATATATGATGTGCTTTAATTATACTTTTTAAAAACCATTATCCTCTCCTATCCTCCACTCCATCCCTGCTGCTCCCCTTTATCTTATCAAATAATGGACTTTGTTTTAATTATCTTTAACTGTCCTCACCTTGAGCAAGGAGTCTCACTGAGGGACTTCCCAGATCAGATTGATCACATGTGCCTGTGAGTAAGCCAGTAAGGAGTATTTTGTCAAGGCTTCTGGGTCAAGTTTCTGCAATGACATCCCTCAATGATGGATTATAACCTGGAAGTGTGAACCAAATAAACCGTTTCCTCCCCCTAGTTGCTTTTGGTGAGAATGATTTTATCATTGCAACAGAATGAACCTAGGACAAATGCCCTGATCAGTAGGGCAGATTGCGTGGTTTTGTCAACCCTTATGCCTCTAAAGAGAGTTAGCTTGTCATCCATCACTGTCTCTTCACTCACGCAGTAAGTAGATAGGGTGCGTGAGGCCTGCGCCCCATCAAATTGACACACAAAATTACCCATCAGAGAGGGGGGCTGACAAAGAGCCACGGTCCTAATAACTCAATTATTCACATGTTAAAAGCCACTGGGGGTTGGGGGAGAAGTAGTTCAGTGATAAGGTTCAGAAATATACATGCGATGGGTTAGCTCAGTTGGTAGGGTGCTTACCTAGCAAGCATGAGACCCCCGGGTTCTACCCTCAGCACTCCATAAGCTGCATGTAATGGTGCTGAAATTCCAGAACTTGGGAGGCAGAGGCAGGAACATCAAAAGTTTAAGGTCATTCTCAGTTATACAATGAATTAGAAGACAGCCTGGGATACCTGGAGAGGAGGAAAAGGGAAGAGAGAAACAGGGGAGGGAGAGAGAGGGAGGGGAGGAGGAGGAGGAGATAAGAAGGATCCAGTTGTTAAAAATAGGATGGCCTTCAGATTTCACTGAGGAACTGATTATATGGGTGTCTGTGGGAAGAGCTTCCGGTCAGAGGAAACAGCCACTGTGAAGCATCTAAGGCTGGCAATTGTATCCTGTGTTCCAGGAATAGCAAGCAACTAGTGTGTGGCTGGCATAGGGAAAAGCATTGGGGAGGGGGGGAATGTGAGGCTGGAGATGAGGCAGCAGCAGAGGAGTATCTGTGGGGAAGAGTCTGGCTTTCATCCCAAACAAAAGGCAATTGTCACCGTTTTCAGCAGAATGACATGGATGACTTTCTTCCCCAAGAATCATCTGCACATTTGTCTTGAGCTGAATTGTGGGGGGGAAGGGGAGCAGGGGGATCATCTTAGAATTCTTGAATTGGAGTGAGCATGGTGGAGGGGAGAAGCAGGTCCAGGCTACAGCACCAGATTAAATGAACAAGGAGAGTGACTCATCTCTGTTTGAGCAACCAGGAGGATGCTGTCACCATTGGCCAAGAAGGGGGGGATGGCAAGAGGATCAGGCTTTAGCAGAAGGATAAGGGTACCAGATTTAGACACATCATCTACTCTTAACCAGCATCATATTTGACAAACTATCTGGATTCCCTGTGGACCAGCCAAGTTGAGATGCAGAGTTCATCATAGTAAAAGAGTAATACATAGTAAATAAATAAATAAATCATTTGACATGTTAGATGTTAGACATGCATGCACAATTCACTAACATCATTTGCAATAAATGCCATATTGCCTGGTGTTCCTTCCATCTCACCTTACTCCATTCAGTCTCCTTCTGGTCTTTGCTGGTATTACTTTATTTTTATGTTTTTATACCTATCTTTTCTAAAAAATCTACTTTCCTCTCTCAACAGAGCATACCCATTAAAAGAAAAACCTACAGAGTCTACTTAGTGTTGCTTGTACGTGCATGGGTGTGGGGACCAGCTACAGGAGCCTGGACAGTCTCCTAGGAGCCATATCCCTGAGGAAAACTGACTCTCCCCCAGCAGACATCAGTTGCCAATAGCTCCTCAGCCCGGGACTTCATGGATGCACTCTCAGTCTGTGCTGGTGTTTTGGCTGGCTTGATCCTGCACAAGTTCTGTGTATCCCAGCAGCTGTTCATGTGTGACACTGAGATGTCACGTCTGGAAAAACCCTGTTTCCTTTCTCTGGTGTTTTCACCCTCTCTCCTGTGATGATCTTTAAGCCTGCTGGGGGAAGGGATGTGGTACAGATGTCCTACTTAGAGTTGGACTCATTCTCTGTATGTTGACCAGTTGTGGGTCTCAGAGTTAATTACCATCTATCATACAAATAAGCTTCTTTGATAATGCCCTTTGCATGGGCACATGTTGAAATTTCAATTCCTTATACCCGAGGCATAAGTTGTTACACGTTCCTCTCTCTAGTCAACAGAGTTCCAGTGTTATTCAGTTCAGTGCATCAGCGTATTAGTTGCTCCAGTATTTAGTACCATTCAGTTCCAGACATCTAAACAGACGTATAAATGGGCTACATGTTCCAGTGCTTAGTGTAATTCAGTTCCAATCCAGGATGCTGCAGTGTATAAACTTCCTGTTCCTCACATGCAAGGATGGTACTCTTGGGTACTATCCATCATGGGTAGGATCTGGATGTGGACTGTGCTCAGTAACTCCCTCCAGCCAGCAGCAAAGATTTGAGAGATCAATAGCCTGAGTTTATGGGTACAGTGTGCAGCTGGTGGTAAATTTATTTTTATTAAATTCCCAGGTCAGTAATTCATTATCTCCTGAAACTAGCAGGCTTATACAGAGATTAAATCTTTGAACTTGGCTTCAGAAGCACTGTATTTTAACTACTTGAGGCAATGGACAGAAGTGCAGAGTTTAAGATGGTTGGCCCGTTGAGCCAGATATATTATATGAGAAGAAGCTTGGGACACAGCTTATATTTTTATAGTAAACACAGTGTCCTGTAGTAGAAGACAGAATGGACGGATGAATGAAGAGAAACTAATAATGTTGATGTGATGAATTAAAACGAAGCTCCTAGAAAGTCAGATGTGACCTAGAAAGCAGAAATAAAACACACCCATTGTAGAAAACTAATTTGCTTTTCCCGACAGCTGTCAATTGCACATTGCTTCTTGGTAAGGAGTGAGACTTTGTGTCCACTTCTCAGTGTTGGGGAGGATCTTGGAGGAGTTGGGAGAGGAGAAAAGAATAAAGACATATTGTATGAAAAATTTAAATAAAAAAGCAATACCTTATCTAGAGAAGGGAATGTTTCACTTCATTTTAATGTACATTGTTAAAATTTGTGAGTGTTCCAGCTTCATTTCTGTTTCTGTGATAAAATACCCCAAGGAATCTGTGACTTGACAGATCATAGGCTCCAGATGAGAACCTACTTGTAAGGGGATTATGTTGTTACATTATAAATAATTGCCCCGCCTTCTAGTTTAATAAAAATGCTGATTGGTTGAAGGCAGACAGGAAGTGTGGGCGGGGCCATGAGACTAAAAACTCTGGGAACAGGAAGAACAGAGCAGAAATGCCACAGAGTTGCCAGACAAGCCAGAAGATGCAGAGGACAACTATGCTGCTCTGAGAAAGGTACAGAGCCGCATGGCTGAACAGGATAAGAATCATGGGTTAGATTAAGAGTAAGACCTAGCAAGTTATATGCCTGGGGCCCTGGTCAATCAGTGTACAATTAATATAAGTGTCTGTGTGTTTCATTGGGATAATGTGACTGTGGGTCTGAAAGTCTGGGCTACCAGGCAAGGCCGGAAAGTTCGTGCCAGGAGGCTGGGCTGGGAAGTCGGGCTAGAAACCCAATACAATACCTACTACTATTACTCTGCTAGACATAGCATTAAACCAACACCCAATGACTTGTCATCACACCTATACGTCAGTGCATGTATCTCCCAATCTGTGGCAAAGAAGCTTCTGTTTGCAGTAGATGATTAACACAGAGACCCATGATGGGTCAGGGTACAGAGGACAAGAAACTGTAGTGTGCTCAACTCTAAAGGGGACACACAAATGCTCAGTCACAGCCACCCGCGAAGCTTTGGTCTTGGTCCAGGTCTCACATTTGCAGTCACCTAATCACAGAAAGTGAGGCAGCTCAAGATAGGGCTGGCAGAGGCAAGTGTGTTGGCAACTTGGGCTACAATACAGCAGAGTTTGTCCCGGGTGGTGAGTCAGCTCGGTCGCTCTTGAGTTTGGGTTTTGACTCTGAGATAATGATATCCACACAGAATAATGAATAAGCAGCAGATGCTCGATGCTCCTGACCCTCTTCCCTGGACGTCTAGAGGTACAGTCAGAGGCCGAGAGCTAACTCATTATGTAAACTGCAACAGGACTAAAGCAAACTGGGGTTTCTGAGAATGGCTATAATGCAATCAACAAAGCTTCCCCACAGAAATGGATCGTCTCAGAGTGACTTTGCAGTTAGATATTGGTTTCACTGAAGTAGGGAAAATTGAGATTTAGACAGATTTATTATTGCTCTTTCCCTCTCTCTTCCCCTCTCTCGTCTTCCTTTCTTTCTTCCATCTGCTGGGATCAAATCCAGGGTCTTGCCCATGCTAGGCAAAGACTCTATTGCTGACCTACATCCTAGCTTGATATTTCATTTTAAAGATTAATTGCGGCTTGTAATATGCATGTTTTCCTTAACCAGGGCATAAAACTCATTTAAGTATTATGAATCACAACTATCATATTCCTGGCTCTGAGCTCCACACAGAAGAACGTGACAGCTCTAAAAGAACAGTCACCATGGTGCTCATTGGTTGAGCCACAGAAAGTATAGGGATAAGGACACTGGTCTAGAGGGAGGGCCAGACAGGAAAACCCAAAAGGGCCACATGTGTTCATTCTTTAAGGATGAGAAGGAATCGGAAGGGAAAAGGTTTCCTTGCTGAGAGAACTTCAGACACTTTCTTGAACAGCAAAGATTAAGAAACCCTTGGTGGCCTTCTGAGGGACAAGGCTGTTAAACCGGACAGAGATGCAATCTTGGGAGTCCCTGCTTGTGTCATGAAAAAGATACAGAATCGGCACCTTGGTAAAGCAACAAGGACAGAAGTTCAGATCCCAGCACTCAGGCATCTGGCCCATGCTGCAACCCCAGTTCCAAGGGGCCTTGAGATGAACAATCTCTGGGGTTTTCTGGCTTTCAGCCTATCAGAGAAAGTGTGAGCCCTAGGTTCAAAGAGAGGCCCTGCCTTAAAGAAATAGGTAGAAAGAGGTAAAGAACACCTGAGGGTTTTTTTTTCTGCTCTCCATATTTGCACAGGTGAGCACACACACACACACACACATGCACACACACACAGGCATACACATATAAATTAATCTAGAAAATGCATGAATATTATAAAAACTCAAGAATGGAGTACTAGGCTAATGCTTATGACAGAGGGAGCCAGGAGCGCATTCCAAAGTGCCTTGTTTGGAGGTTGCTGTCAAACCTTGCAACTGCCATCTGTTAAGGAAATGAAAGAAGCCTGCTGATTCCAGTTGCTGAAGATAGCTGGTGGGCATGCCCTGCAGTAGCTCAAGGGCTGGAGTGACCATCGGAGTAACAGACCACGAGAACACAAAGCACACTGGAGGTCCACAGATAGGAAGTGTAAGGGGGGGCACCTTTCCTCAATATCATTTTCACATATTAAGCATAGTTCTCACCCAGTCCTCTCTCCCTTATTCCCTGGCTTCTCCCGTCTCCCAGACAGTTCTGTCTTCTGCTTGTGTGTGTGTGTGGTGTGTGTGTGTGTGTGTGTATACACAGGAAGAGGCATATGCATATGTGTGTATGTGTGTCTGTGTCCATTTGTCAGCCAGAGACTGATGAAGGCTGTCTTAATCATTCCCGGCCTTTTTTGTTCATTTTTATGTGTGTATGCATGCATGTATAGTGTAACTGTATGCATGTTTCCATATGTGGGCACACTTACGTGGGGAGCATTTGCACATATATGAAGATTAGAGGTCAAGGTAGCGGTGTAGCTAGATTAGATGGGAGTTATTTTTCATTTTTTTCCCAAAACCCTCTATATTTATTTCCATAGTGGCTACAACATTTTCCAATCCTACCAGCAGGAAATAAGGCTTTTCCAGTTCCTCAGATCTCCACCTTTACCTGACTCTTAGTGAGAACGGTGGTCAGTTAGGCCTTTGGGATATGAGCAAGAAGAAAAATATCCTTGGTCTCTCAGATCTCAAGCAATGGTTTTGACTGCTTGTTAAGGAACATGTTGAGCATTTTTATAGTGGCTTTCCTCATCCTTAAATATACAATTTTTATGTATGCTTCCTTCCTGAAAAAATATTCAAATTGAACTTAAATTGACGGTCAACTGGAGCTCAAATTACAACGTCTGGGAGTTTCACGTCCTGTTCTTTTCTAAGATTCTTTCGGCTTCTTGGCTTTAGAACACATTGGCTACAAACATAGGAAATTGTGTATGAGGAACTTTCAAATTTTAGAATGAATGCCAAGTGTCCAGTCACTCACATTCCCAGCAGTGGTGAATGAAGTTCATCCTTCCCCACACCCTTGTCACTGGAGGTGTTTTGGTACCCTGGACCACAGGAGCACAGGACTGGCCTTATCCTCTCCTCTTTTCCTCCCCTTGGATCCTGCCTGAGAGAGGAAGGCTCTTAGCAGGCTTTGCTTTCTGACAATGATTGGAAAAAACATTCAAAGTACAGAAAAGAAGGTCAGTGGGAAGGCCTGGCTGGCATTTCGATGTTTCTTCTTAAACCGCTTTACTGATAACTACTAAACTCTTCCATTATCAATGAGCCATCATCCATGGCCACTGGAAAGCATCTCAGAGCAAGAGGGGGGTTTACAGAGGGGCAAGATGAGGGGGTGGGGGGTAGGCACTCACATCACAGCCATCACAGGGGCTGGGAGGGGGAGGCTCACTCACTATATCTGGGTCCCTGGCCTTGCCCCAGACCTGGTTCTCAGAACCAGCTTTCTTGGGATGGTGTGGCATTTGTGCTAGTGACTTTTCTCGTCGTTGTAACCAAATACCTGAGAAGAAAAAGATGCAATGGAGGAGCTGGTTAGCTGGTCCACAGTCAGGAAACTCAGAGTGGACAGGAGAAGTGGAGTAGGGCTGCGTTACAGATCCTCAAGGCCCATCCCACAGTGACTCACTCACCCCAGCAAGGCCCTGCCTCTTACAGTTCCACACTAAACCAAGACAGTACCATCAGCTGCTTAAATTCATGCCTATTGGGGACCTTCTATGTTCTAACCACCACAGTCACCAAGGCTGGCTGGGGAAAGTGTAAGGCATCAGTAACCAGATGCCTGTGTTCTAGTCTTGTAGAAGCCCAGTAAATCTGTAATCAAGCCCATATTCTGTAATCAAACATCTGCAGACATTGATCTCCCTATCTGTCTATAACTATAGCATTACTACTTAGCATGGTGCTGCAGAAATTAACCTAAGATATGAGAATTTTGAGATCTCTGCATTTAAAAGTTCCTTATAAACATTCACATAAGACACCATCAGTATTTCTATCAGGACTCAGGGGACAAAAAACAAAACAAAACAAAACAAAACAAAACAAAAAATCCCCAAAACCAAAAACCAAAACAAAACGAAACAAAAACTCCAGGACTGAGAATCTATTACGATTTGCTGTCCTGTTCTTTTGGGTAGGCAAAGAGAAAAATTGGACAATATGATCTGACTTTAGCATTTGGATTCATTTCAGAGGCTGCTCATAGTACATTAGTAAAGAATGATTCCCAAAGACAGAGGAGAAAATGGTATCTTTGACTGGGGGACAGTGTGTGGTCAAAGTAACAACAGGGTCTGACTCCTAAGACAATGGCACAATGCACTCACCATCTGTAATCAAAGTAGCTCCAGGTGTCCCAGGCAGGTGCCGACCACTCAGCAGCTAGTTTTTCAATGGGGTTCTTATGAAAGACACTTTCCTGCTCAGTCCTCTACTTGCATGGACTCGGTTCCATGCCAACACCACCCCCAGAATCCACACCACAGCAGGGATGATCAGGCCCATTTGTATTCCGCTTAAACTTTCATTTGTAAACCATCAAGGGAATATGTTAGGTAGGGATGAAATGGGAGGTGTTTACAAACTGGCAATGAAATATGATCTTTATCCTGTCAGTTGAAATGAGCCTGGCAGATGTAGTTTTTTGTTAAAATTAAAATTGTGAGGCGTATCACATTACCCTGGGTGATGCCGCCAGATGTATAGCGTGCATTTGACAAAGAGGCAGCCTGTGATCATTTGAACCAGGCTGTGGCTTCCAAGGTTACTGGAGAGGAAGCACCCCCCCCCCCCATTTGAACACACAGAACCAGGCTTGTCAGGCTCGTGAAACTGAGGTAGAAATTATTGGTATCTGCCTTTCCCTGGTCACAGACGTCATCACTATCAGAAAAAGTTTGAAGGAACAAAAGTGAAGTCAGTCAGCCTTGTAATGAGAATAACCCTGAACTCCTGATTCTCCTGCCTCCCAAGTGCCTGGAAAGTATCACCCCTGTACTTTTTATTTTAATCCACAGCAGTGGTTTTTGTCTCAGACCACTGGACCGTGACCCAAATACACAGTTTGGGCATGCAACCTTTTCTCAATGTTTTCTACAGTTTATCATCAGATGTACACAAGTCTGAGTAGCGGGGGCTGGAGGACAGAATCCATGGGGTTGTTTTCCTGAGCAAGCACCTCTGCTTCTGTTTTCAGGATGCTCCTGTGACATGGGAATGTCTTTCTGTATGCTGTGAAGTAAAGGAACTGTTTTGGCCTGTGCCGAGCACTATAGGTGGGGAAATTGGAGCATAGGTAGGAGAAGGAGGGTGGAGTCGAAAGAGACCCGATCCAGTCACTCATGGTGCAAGACATAACAAAATAGGTGAGCCATGGGTCACATGGTAGATAGAATAATGGAAATGGGTTGAATTAAGATGAAAGAGCTAGCTAGCAATAAGTCTGAGCCATAGGCTGAACAGTATGTGAAATTAGTATAAGTGTCTGAGTCATTTTTGGGAGAAAAGGAGCCGCAGGTGGATCCGGACCATGGGGCTAGTTGGGCCAGAAGCCTCATGTTACACTCCTGTGCATAGGTTACGACTGTGAACACTTTTTATATGATTGATCAATTGTTGGTTCCAGGCCTAAAAATAACATATCAGATACAGAAATCCCCTAAAGGCCCTTATGATGGGACTTTCTGAGGGCCCTGTGGTGCAAGGGCTGGAGCTGGCATGTGAGTATGCCGTCTCAGAGAGTCCTGGGTTCCATGATGGTATGAACCTTTCCTTTCATACATTTCCCCTTTGTATGTGCTCTTGCCTCTTGCACAGGACCTAAGCCTAATGCTATCTGGCTGTCATAGGCAATCCCCAGGCAATTGTAACCTCTGTCATTACCTTGTCTGCATCCTGCAGAACTCCATATATTTTCCTGCAATGCAGCCAGCAGCTCAGCAGCAACCTTTCCTCTGCGTTTATGTGTTCACTTATGTGTGAAGCATCTTAGAAAAGATGTTCGTGAGGCTGTCTATCAATAGACGAAAGGAAATCATGTTGGGGGAAAGGAATTAAAAATTAGCACTGGATGTTACATGCTCTGGAGTGATAAGAATGCATTTTATTAGAGGTAACTGCTTCCTGGGTCATCAGATGCTAGATGACTGGAAGACAGGGACAGCAACCCATAGCTCACATACTGTGACAGGTTTCATAATCAGTAAACTAATCCCACAAATAAAATGCCACCGTTTGACAGCTTGAATCCTTAAAGGAAGATGAGCATGTGGCCCAGGGCTACCCACCTGAATGAACAGCTAATGCCAACAGCTCCCAGGCAGTAGGGGATGAATAAATAAATAAATAAATGCCTGTCACCATGGAGAAATCCGTGACAACATGAGGATGGATAGCTAGCACAAATCAGGGCATCTACACTCAGAGATAATGATGGGAAAATGTTCTCTGACAAGTGTATCGTGAGTTGAATTACTCTCCTGTCCCCAAGTTCATATGTTGATAGCTTAACCCGAGGCATCTCAGGACATGACCTTAGAATCAGAGAACATATTAGTAGTTGGGAGATGGACATGTTAGAGGACAGTGGGCCACTAATGCTATGTGGATGTGGCTATGGTTTCAATGTTGTCTCTTCTGTAAGTCCTGCTGAGATGTAATTATGTTATAACAGTATTAAAGGTAGGACCTCCTAAAAGTTACTAAAGCATGTGGATCTTACTTTTATGAATGGATTAGTGCTACTGTTCTCAGAGAGGTTTACTTTCAGATGAACAAGTTTGGCCTCTGGTGCCTTTCTCGAAACTAAGCGATGCTGCCTGGAAGTCCTAGTGTTCAGAAATGTACACATAAACTTGTGCTGACGGTATGGACTCATTCTCAGGCATTTGATTAGCAGTCAAATGGCCTAAGACATATGTGCTTCTAAAAAAATGGGGATTTAGACATGGAAACATGCATGTATCAAGGAATGCCGGGTAAACTTGAAGACAGATGTCAGAGACAGCTGTGTTTGTAAGTCAAGAAACACCACACTGCCAGCAAACAATTAAAGCCCAGGACAATCCAGGAGCAAAGAGTCTTTCTGGCACCATTTTGGACTTTTAGATCTCAGAAGTATGTGAGGAGAGATGTGACCTATTATGCCTGCTGCAGGATGTGGGACACTCTGTTGGTGGTGCCTGCTGCAGTGGTGCTCTAGAAGTAATATCTTAGCACATGGATGAAAAAAAAAAACAGCTTTTCCTTCTAAAAGGTCTTTTTTTAAAAATATATCCTAGGCTGTCCTGGAATTCATAATCCCTCAGCCTCAGTTTTCCAACCACTGGGATTATAGGTGTTTAGTACTGGTCCCGGCTACTATGCCATGCTTTACAGAACATGGATACAAATGGTTTCTTGAAAGAATTATGATAAATACAAACTTGGAGAAAGGGCAGAAAGTAAGCCATAGCAGTGAACTGCAACAGAACTTTGGCAACAGGAGAACCCAGAGAAATGCTCTTGACTGTCTCTCACAAAAAAACAAAACAACCCCCCCGCCCCCCAAAAAAAACAAAGCCATCACAACGAAAGTTGTATTTAGTGATTTGAGGATAACATTTCAATTAGACTTCTTTCCTAAGACTTCGGTGAAAAAGGCTTTTGGGCAAAACTCTTGACTAAGTTAAGAGATAGTACTTGGCCTATGACCACCGTGTGTGTTTGGAGGCAGAGGAGATAATTTTAGGACTAAAAGGCTAAAACATCAGACTGGTCATCAAAGCCAGATGTCCATCTATTATTATAGTGGATAATTTTTATACTGAGCAGAAATTTAAGAATAGCTTGGGTTCTACAGGTGAAAGTGCTTGCCTGATATCTAAGTTGAATCCCTGGCCTCCTCCACAACACACACACACACACACACACACACACACACATTTTAAAATTAAAAAAATTAAGAGAATCTTTGTGAAGCACATAAATTTGAGATTAATATGGTATATGGAATAAGGTAAGGCAGGTAAATTAAGAGAACCCCAGAGGATCTTGGGTAATGAAAATAAATAGCAAGCAAGGAAAGAGACTCCTTCCTTGTGTTTCTTAGAAGAGAGCTAGTTTCATTAGTGAAAATAAATTCAAGCAATTAAAATGTTTTTTTTTCTTCCCTGAAATACGTCAATATGAACAAGAGAACAGATGCCACTTAAAGTTATCTTTGACTTAACTCAAAAGGAAATGAAAATTCACATCCACCACAGGATCCATGGAACTGAGAAGAAAATGCAGGAAGCAATACAGAGAAGCGGAAGTGAGATATGGACAAGTAAGTCTCCAAAGGTTGATGTAGAGCTAGTGAGATTGAGATGGCTCAGTGGGTAAAGTGCTTGTCTGACAGGCCTGCAGACCTGAGCTAAATCCCTGGAGTCCTATGGTGCAAGAAGAAAATCCTGAGAGTTGTCATCTCTCTCTCTCTCTCACACACACACTCACACAACACACATGCACACACACACACAACACAACACACACATGCACATGCATGCACACATACACACACATGCACACGCATGCATACATACACACACACAAACACATGCACACGCATGCATACATACACACACACAAACACATGCACACACACACTCACACAACACACATGCACACACACACAACACAACACACACATGCACACGCATGCACACATACACACACATACACACACATACACACACACAAACACATGCACACACTCACACAACACACATGCACACACACACATGCACACGCATGCGCACATACACACACACATACACACAACTTAGAAGTCAATATGAACAGCCCTAATTTAGTTATTAAAAAAAAAAAAGAAGACTGAGTAAAAATAAAGCCAACAATCTGTTGTTTAAAAGAAGGAAGTTTGTACCAATCCATTTTCATAGATGGGTTGGGAAAGGTCTATGATTTATAAATTAAGAGACACCAGAGCAAAAATACTCCAGGTTCCTCCATCTAGTGAACTCTGTCTGTCTTGTAAGGCAAGGCTTAAGAGGCCCTTTCCTTGTGACCTCTTGCCCAGATCTCCTGGCCCTTAGCTTCCTCCGGTCTCTACCAATTCAGCATCTATAACAAAGTACTGAACACAACACACATGGTTTGTTGGAATCTCCAAGCACAGGTAACAAAAACATGCCTATTGAGAGGACCACACTGTTGGGCAGGAGGAGAAAGGTGGGTGTTGCACCCATCACCCTTCACCCAGCAAAGTGTATTTGGTCAGAGAACTTAAGTTGCCTGGAGAGGCTGGCATAGCGGGCCTGCTGTAAACAGACCACAAAGGACAGCCAACATCACCCTCTGCGGTCTGGAAGCTTCCCACAGGCTATGGGAATCAGCAGCAGGATTTGGGATTAGCTGCATTTTCTGCATGTTTGCATGTTTTGTGATAGCTGCTCAAAGAACTGGGGACAGACTGGAGGAGACGGAGCTTCGAGGCTGAGAGCAGACAAAGCCGTGCCACAGTGTTTGACGATGGGAGGCGAAGGGTTCTTTTCATGTGCTTTATTTCAGTATTTTTAAAAAAGCGAGTTTGCCTTGCTGTCATATCAAACAACAGAAAAGCAACCGTCACTTCCCCTTCTCGACCGTCCTTTCTCCGTCTGCTCTGGTGTCCCCACCCCCACTTTTCTTCTATTCTCTGATTTCCTCCTTGTTTTCTCCACCCTTTGCTGTCTTCCTATTTTTTTTTGAATCTATTTACTTCCTTTCAGAACAAGGGTACATTGGAAAAGGGAAGATTTGGGATTCCAAAGAGCTCTAGGCTGAAGCACCATCAGGACACAAGATCCTAATGGATGGAGTAGGGACGGAAAAATGGAGTCAAGGGTTTCAGGAAGTGCTAATACAAGTGGCAGGGAGCTTGGGGTTTCATGACTAGGGAGAAGAAACAGAAGATGAGAACGGAGAGTGGCTGAGGGGTACATGCGTGAGTGCGTGCGTGAGTGCGTGCGTGCGTGCGTGAGTGCGGCAGAGCTTAAAGCGAAGAAGCCCCTCTACCTGGATACGCACAGTGGGTGAGTGACCAGCCTTGTGGACGTGAATGAAGCAGATCAGGGAGAGACCAGGTGTACTAGGGCCTTCTCTGGTGGCAAGGAAAGAAATCTTAAAGGAATACATTCTGTAAAGGTGAGAGGAAGACAGGAAAAAACTGCAGTAGACGGCTTAGAATTGCTTGACTATAAAAGATAAGACAAGAACTTGAGGTTGGTGGCTCATGGGAAAAGATCTTCAAGGAGGCTGCTTCCTGACTGTAGATGCAATGCGACCAGCTGTCACAAGCTCCTGTCCCCACATCTCCCCCACCAACCACAATAGATGCTGCCTACAAACGGCTAGTGCAAGGAAGTCCTTTCTTTCTTAAGTTGCTGCCGTTGAGCACTTTCTCAGAGAAGTAAGAAAGGTAAATAAAAGATGTTTTGGGCCCTGCTGTGAGCACAAGGCAGGTGTGCACTGATCCGAAGTATAGAACAATCACATTCTATTATACAGACTCCTCCCTGAAGCTTCTGGGACTCTGCCCATGATTACTCATCGTATATGACAATGGTTAAATGTGGTGAGTGCCAGGCACAACTGGTAAGCCAAAAGAGTCAATGTCAGAGAAACAACTCAGTTTAGGATAACCTGACTCAAAATAATGTGAAAACTTAAGAGAAGGCAAAGAAAGCAGCTGGCTGACATGTTACAGGAGTGTGGGCAGCCCTTCAACATCCCTTTCTTAATTAACTCCTACACATTGCTTTTCCTGCCTTGGAGGCCGATGGACAAAGACACAGAGAGGCAAATAAGGGCAGAATGCTTCTGAGGTGCATAGGGTTGGCTCAATCTTCCCTCCTCTGTCGTCCTGTAAGTCATAGGGATATAACCAATGCTTGCATACCTGCCATTGCTCTGGCCCAACTCTTTCCCTGTTTAAGCCTTGAGAAATAGAAACCTAGGAAGTCCTGAGCCCAGAGAACTTTCCGCAAGGCCTTTCTGGGTAAGGCCTCTCAATATTGAGATTCTGTAGTGGCTACTTTTAAGAAGGCTAATTTGATCTCGGATACAGCATCAGAGAATTACAGATTAATTTTTTAATGTCTTTGTTTAGGCTAGAGAGATGTTGGCCAGAGGCTGAAAGTAAGGATAAGCAGTCATCCACAGAATTGCACACCTATCATGCTCATTATTGGGAGCATGAGGCGGGAGAATCATGTGAGCTCAGGAGTTTGAGATCACCAGAGACAACATAGCTACCTCCCACTGCCCCCAACAAAACACAAGAGGTCTAACTTCCACAGAAAAAGAATTTTAAAGATACTAATGATCAGTGGAATTTTTACAGAAAGCCTTTTGGGATTCTGAAGAGCATTATTACATCATCATCATAAATATTGTGTGTAAATCTAGAGGCCAAAAAGGGCTTCAAGTCCCCAAGCACTGGAGTTACAGATATTTGTAGAACTTGGTTATCTTGTTTACATGGGTGCTTGGATTTGAACGCTGGTCTTCACGGTTGTGTAGCAAGCAACCTTAAACCCCGAGTCCTCTTCTTCATCCTAAATTATTACTTACATGTTTTAGATTGGAAACTTATACACAGGTTACCCCCCCCACCATTTTTCCATTTTCATTGAATGGGATTTGTTCAATCTGCACTAAGGGCTGAATCAACTGTAGGGGTCACAGACTTGCTCCGACTTCACTTGCAAGCCTGACCAAGAGGAACTGAACGAGACAGGTCACACCGGCTGAAGAAAAGGAATCCCTGCAGGTCATTGACGTGTAGCATGTGGGAAGATGGGAAATGCAAAAAATGACCCTGGAAACCTGTCTGTGGAGTCACTGGCAGCTTGCGTATGAGCAGAGCCCCCCAGGTGCATTGAAGAAAAAAAAGGTCGACGAGGAATTATCTCAGCATCACATTTTATCCCCAAACAAATTAGCACTGGTGCAAGAAAGGCTTACAACAGGGGTCCGAGACTGTCTAGAATGAGTAAGTCACATGTCCCCTGTTAGGTGTGACTCAGACTTTTCAAAAATGTTTTGTATGTGTGTGTATGTGAGACAGAATATGAGTGAGTGAGAAAGTCCGGTCTCTACATCTGCTACAGGAGCCCCAGTGTGATAGGTGCTTGCTGCAGTACCTGGCTTTATGCACATTCTTGGGGTTCCACCTCAGACCCTCAATCTTGCATAGAAGCAGTTTATTCTTGAAACTGCATCTCTAGTCCATGACCTTCCATGAGCTAATATGCAGCCACCGTATATTAGGATCGCCAATAACCAATGTGATTAGCATATTTATAACCATGTCTAGAACCTGGGCTATTTAAAGTCATTGTAAATGTTTGATTGTATCTTAGCTTTTATGATGGAGAGTTGGCTTGCTCTTTGCTTTATTTCCAGCTGGCAAAATAAAGTTTCAAATTATAGCCGTCTCCCTGTGGGAAAAGATAATCCAATTTATGACTTTCCAAGAAGAATCCTGTCCACATTCAACTCTAGGATACCCAGCCAAAGAAAGTGATGGGACCCCTGTTGTGTGATTCATTTAAATCCAATTTGTGCGATGTGCTGGCCATTATTCCGTATAGGGAGCCCATCTGCACAGAGATGGAATAAATGCTGAAGTTCTGAGCTGCCATTTCTACAGTTCAAACTGGACCATTACCTGCTCCCGAAGCCAGATATTGGACACTTAGAGCAATTTCTCTGCCGCAAGAAAGCACCATTTTCCACCGTTTACATGAAGACTCCTCACAGGGAAGAAACCATTTAATTGGCACCTATTTTTCCCTTGTAGCATTTAAATATCAGGCCAGCTGGATCCCCACAGCCCCTGTGAATTTAATCAGCACACTCTTCCCAGAACCTATAGTTTATAATCACCCTGTGCTTGAGCCGCATCTGTCACCCAAATCTGGTTATGACTGTTTGTCATCGTTAGCATACTACATCAAGAAATGAACCATCCCACACACCCGGACACTCATTTTGTGAAAGGTTCTTAAGGGAAACCGTATCTTCAAGTTGAAGTACCTTCCAAACACCACAGGCTTATTTTTCTTCTAATTCTTCCTAACCTAAATTCCTGTAAGCAATGTTCTTTCAAGGCTCCAATTATGTGACCATTATGCAGCTACAATTTCCCCAGCTGTACTCCAACTGATATTTCAGATTTTACCAAATAAACCTCCAAACACTGGTTTTTCTTTTTTGGGGTGTGTGTAGTAATAGACAACTGGATTATGTTAAATAAAAATGTCACTTTGCTCTGCTCCCCTGTCTGAGCCACTGTGGTTCATTAACCCAGCTTTTATTCTTTAAACCAATCCAATGTGATCAGGCACCTGAGTCATCTTTGTATTAAACTTGGCATCAAAGAAAACATTGATTGCTAAGACTACAGTGTGTCATAATAACAAGGACATGTTAGCTTGAAGATCCTTGAAGTTCTTAGTGCATCTTGTAGAGGGGACAGGAAATATGCACAGAACAGTTAACAGTGGGGCATTTCCTAATGACAAAGAGCAAGTCATTTGTGTGGTCACAGGGAGTGCTAACTACTTAGCTACCAAGGAAGCTGCAGGCTACCATCAAAGAGCATCGAAAGGCAGATGGGAATCTGACCTTAGTCCACAAAAATGTTTATGGGATTCCCAGCTACTTATACAAAGGCTAAGTGTGGTGACATACATCTGTAACCTCGGAAATGGAGTTGAGGGAGACACAGGAGGATCCCTGACCCTCACTGGCCAGCTAGTTTAGCAGAATCAGGGAGCACCAGATTCAGTGATAAACCCTGCCTTAAAAGACTGGGTGGAGGATAAAATAATAGGCCAGCAAGCATGAAGACCTGAGGTGGGGTTGTCACCAAGTACAGAAGAGTTGGGTGGGCGTGGAAATGTGTCTGCAATCCTAGTGTTCACAAGGCAAAGATAGGGGACCCCTCAGGGACAACTGGTTAGTTGGACTAGCTGAACTCAAAAGTTCAGGTTCGGCCAGAAACCCTGCCATAGAAAACGGAGCGGTACAGAAGAGGACCTCTGATATCCAACTCTGGCCTTTGGGGCCATGTCACACATATGTGCTCCCTGATACATGGTAATACATATACACAAAGGCACACACACTTACTCATACAAAAAATAAAAATAAAATGGAGAGCAACTGGGGAAGAGAGCTGATATTAACCTGGTTTCCACACATATGTACACATATACTCACACATGTATCGACATAAATATATACACAAAGGACATTCATATGTTCCTTAATGTGTAAGAATGCTGCTGGTGGGATGGTGGGACTTAAAGCACCAATAGCATCACGATAACTGCAAAGCACAAGAATCTGTTAAAAAAATTGTATTATATTTTATTTATTTGACATGTGTGTGTCTGTGTGCGCACACACACCTGCACATGTGTACAAGTTTTTAGAGAACAGCTTGCTTGAACCAATTCTCTCCTTCCACAGCCCCCCCCCCTCCCCGGGTTCCAGGGATTGAACGCAAGTCATTAAGTTCAGTAGCAAGTGTTTAACTTACGGGGCTATCTCACCATCGCAAAACACAGGAATGCATGAGCCATGAAAAATCGCATCACCAACATCCTTTTCTCATAATTCTCAGTAATCACACAAATGAAATAAGAAGTGATGTACAAGTGCCAAATGCTCTGACTATAGAGCGGGCATCCAATAGCTGTTTTCTTTTTGTTTGTTTTTTTTCTCAGAGAAGAAAATTCACTGGGTTCAGGAAATTAAAAAGGGTGGAGTCTGAATAGGGCCTTGCAAAGATGAAGAGCAATTCCTCTCAGGTATGTCTACCTCCAGACATGGAGATGTGACCCCTAGAGCAGTAAATCCACTAAGCCTGATCAAAACATTTTTTTTTCTCTTTTTAATTTACAAAAGGTAAATAATAACAGTTTGGGGACATTCTCTAGGTATTTGTTACCAGAAACTAAATATTAAGCTATGAAATAAGTTTTAAAGAATGCATAAAAAGAACGTTGGCCTTCATTCTCCTGGTGAGGTTGGTTTGCTCATTTTCAGAACTTAGGTGTAAAACTCTCTGGAAGGTACAGCGCATGTCCATGAGTTGCAGTTTGTCTCATTCTGAAGACAATTATATAAAGATTATTCTGGATCATTTCTAACTTTAGGACTCAGAGAAGCTGCCTTTTCAATTAAGAGCTGATGATGCACCCTAAAAGCATGGTATGGTGAAGCGCTGGTGGGACCCCCCTCTTGTCGGCAAACACTGATATCAAGCGGTGGTTTGGTCATGTGATACATCCCCCAGCACGTACAAATATAGAACATGACCATAAAAAGTAACGGACTGTGCCCTGGCTAACTAATTTACGACAGCAGATCCAGATCGGAATGCCAGCTGGAATTCCCTTCTCCTCGCTGGCAAGGATCACATACACAGCTTTGTAGAGGCCATGGGAGCTCTGTCCAGAAAAGACCACTTCAGTAAGGGCTTGCCGAAGCAGGAGCCAAGAAGTGGATCTGAAGAAAAGGCCCCAGCAGGCTCTTCCAGGGCATTTATGATTTGGTGAATGAGTCAGCACTTTCTTTTTACCTTTGATTTTTGATTCAGATTTTAAGAGAGAGATCTTATAACCCTTCCAGCTTTTCATACCATATTTACAAAGAGGCCATCTAGTTTGCATTAAAGAATGATAAGTAGCTGATAATTATTTTTTATAAAGAACTCAAGGTGATTTTGACACGGAACAAAGGGGGCAGTGAAAAACACTGTTTACAGTTTTATCCTTTATGTAGCATTTGTCACCAAGACTGTCTGAAATTTTAACAAATTTAGGATGAGATAGTTGAGAAAGCAAAGGACAGCATCTTTCTCTGTGAACCTTCACCCCTCAGATAATCCCCAGATCCCGGGTGTGTGATAATCACCTCACTTCCTTTGGGCAGTCATTTATTATCTGGTTCAGGTCTTACACAAAGAGAGATGAGCTAATGTGTGCCTTATCAGATTAAAAACAACAACAAAAAAGCCACCCTGAGTGACAGTTCATCAGGATAGGATCTTAGCAAATCCTTTTTGCCTCACAACCCGGAGCTTCCAAATAGCTATAAAGCTACCAGTCTCAGCTAGAGCTCACAGCTCATCACCACTTTATGCAGCTAAAGCAAACAGTCTGGGCAGAAGGCTGTCAGCATCACCCTCTTTTCGGATCAGCCTCCCCCTGCATCCCGATAAGCCAGTGATTAGCTTTCCTTTTGGGATCCAGTCCTGCCTGCTTAGCTTCAGGCTGTCAACTGCAGCGGACCCTGATAATATCACACAACTGACGCCTCTCTTTCCTTCCAGGGTGCTTTATTCTGCATTAACCGGCATCTAGACCCGATGCTGGCAGCAGCCTTCAATCGCTAGCCAAGGTGCAATTATCAAGGTCATTTTGGGGCCATGTGTGGTAACACTAATACGAAAAGCAGAGGTTACCTTTTGTCACATTTCTCTGTTTACAACACGAAACTCTGCCCATAAGGCTTCTGGTTATAAAAACCAACCTGCTAAGCCAGGCATAGTGATATATGCCTATAATCCCAGCATTGGGGAAGCTGAGGCAGGGGAATGGCCGTGACTTAGAAGCCAAACTGGTGTATAGTACTAGGCCAGCCAAGGATATATAGCAAGACTGTTTCAAACCAAGCCCAAACCAACTAATGTCTAGCCATCTCTCAGGAAGACGTGGATTTTTGACCTGCTGTTTATATATTTCATTTAGCTTATGCTTGTAAGTTTCTCCAGAAATTAAAAGCATGTATTATGGCTCATGGGTGCCTTTGAGTTGGTCATGAAGGGAACCAACTCATTTAGCAGTAACAGTGAGAACAGAAATATGTACATATTTATGAAATGAGTATATTGTGCCAATTCAAAAATGAGGCACCAGTTAGATTCAGAGATGCTATTCCTCAGGATGGTCCATCCAGACTGCTGGGAAAAATGACTAGGGGATAAAAATGCAATTGAGCATGATAGCACAGGTAAAGCACGAACACAGTGTACTTTCTAATTGCCCTTACAGTTTTCCTTTTCAAGATAAATAAAAAAGTATTTAAAAGTCCATTAAAATATGGGCAGGTAGGTGGCTCATTCTGTTAAGTGCTTGCTATGCAAATGTGAGGACCTGCTTTCTGATACCCCAGCACTCATGAAAAGTGTCAGGTGCAGTGTTGTGTTCCTGTAATCCCAGTGTTGAGGGGAGAAGAAACAGGGAGGTCCCTGGAGGCTTACTGGACAGCCTACCTCGCATAGTCAGGAAGCTGCAGGTTCAGTCTCAAAATAAGAATGCAAAGAGAGATTTAGGAAGATACTGGATGCCAGTCTAGGGTCTCCATTCCCCTCCCTCCTTCCCAATTCATTAAAAAAAAAAATCCTAATTTTATTTATTGCATGGTGTTCTCTGTCACATGGGCCCTGACAGCAGAGCTTAGTGAAACTAATCATGATTAAGTCATTCAAGAAGACTCAGCAGAGATTCTGTGATGTTTTCTGGGCATGAACTGAAGAAACACTTTGGAGTTTGGCTTTGTTCAGTCATCCGCCTCTCCCTTACAATTTCCAGACCTGCCACTAACACCAAGTAATTTATCCCAGACATGCTCTGAGATCAAAGCACATGACTACTTTGACACTATAAAATACTGTGCAATAATGTGACTTCTTACGGTCTTGGTGTTCCACAGGCAAATAAGAATAGACATGCTACAGTGAAAGGAGTTACAAGTTATTTGTACACACACAGCTCTATTCACAGGCAAATGTAATGAACACATTCATCTGTTGGAGTTTCAAAGCTATGATGGTTACTTTTCACTGTCGACTGGATTTGGAGTCACCTAGGAGACAATGTTGGGAACATAAGTGAAGGGGAGACCCAGCCTGCACATGGTGCAGTGGGCAGTACCATCCCATGGGGTGGGACTTCAGGCTGAATAATAAGAAGAAAGCAGCTAGTTGTTGTTGGTGGCACATACCTCCTGTCCTAGCACTCAGGAGGCAGAGGCAGGTAGACCTCTGAATTTGAGACCAATCTGGTCTACAGAGCTAGTTAGTTCTAGGAGAGCCAGGGTCACACAGAGAAACCCTGTCTTGAAAAACCAAACCAAACCAAAATTAAACCCAAACCAAAAAGGGAAACAAGTTGAGTGATAGCATCCGTCCTTCTGTTTCCTAACTGCAGGTTCAATGTGGCCAGCTGCCTCCCATGCCCAGTCATGCCTTCTCTGCCAGGATGGGCTGCACTCTCATCCTGGGAACCCAAAGAAATCTTTCATTCTGTCTTTAATTTGCTTTTGTTAGGTATTTTATTATAGAAATGAGAAGTAACAAAGTCTTTTTTGTTTAACTTTGGATGGCTGGGGAAATGGAATACTAGCCTAGAAAACCCTTATGAGTCTAGAAAAACAATACATGTGCTCTGGGATAGACTTCTCTACAGCCAGATCAAATGACCTACTCTGGTAGTCTTAAGTTCTGAAGAAAGCTGTGATTTATCCCTTTTACGAATACTAATGGATTAAAATTTCTAGCTTCTCTTGCAGCTAGAAATAGCCGTGAGACCAAATGAAGGTGATATATGCCGTTTCCAGGTCTGGCTCACTGAAATGTTCTTGGAAGTAATCCTACATTACCTTTCCTACATCTGTGCTGAGGATCAGACAATGGTGGAGAACTCAAGAGAGCAGAAGAACACTCCCTGAGTGACCAAAGGATGAACCATGACAAACACCAGCGTACACGACCTTCTGTAAGAAGGAAATGTCCGCTACCATGAGCCTTTGAGATTTGGGAACATCTTACTGAGACAGTTGAGCCATCCTGACTAATCCTGGACTCATCTTACCCTTTCATGTTTTTTTTTTTTTCTCATCCAATTCTCATGACTCCAGGGATCATTATTTATATTTCAAAGATAGGAAGACATGGCTTTACAAGCTTTAATTGCCAAACCCCAGATTGGCTGCTTGAAAAGCTGGTTTGGCTAGTGCCTCAGTGGAAACATTTGGTTAATTCTTCAGTACTTATTAGAAAAAGATAGAAGATTCTTAGCACTGAAGACACAGGAAAACTTTGTTATTCTTGTGTTTTATTAATGGAGTTAATGTGTACAAGACCTGGGATTCAAATGAAGGTGGGCCAAAGTCCTAAGTTTTTGCAGATTTTGGCTGGATGTGTGTGGCACCCTTTGGGACACCCAGCACTAGGGAAGTGGAAGAAGGAGAATTATGAGCTTAAAGTCTATTTTGACTGTGTTGATGTGGGAATGCCTTTCTGTATGCTGTGAATCTCAATCTTTAAATAAAGGAGCTGTTTTGAGCCATGACAGGCACCATAGAAGAAGTAGGAGGAGAAATCAGAATAGGTAAGAGAAGCAGGGCAGAGTCAGGCAGATTGAGCAAGCCGCCCAAGAAGAAACATGTAAGGAACACAGGTGAGCCACAGGCCACGTGGCAGACAGATTAATAGAAATGGGTTGATTTAAGATGAAAGAGCTAGCTAGCAATGTGCCTGAGCCATAGGCCAAACAGCATAAAGTTAATATAAGTGTCTGAGTCATTTCTGGGGGCCTGAGCAGCAACAATGGGCGGCTAATGGGTCTGGCGCACAGGTCTGTGGGTCTCGGATCTCTGGCCGCCCGGGACCAAGAAACCCCATTTGCAACACTGTGTAGCAAGTTCAGAATTAGTTTGGGTTACATGAAACTATATCAAGAAAATACACACCCAATTACACACTCAACTGTGAGATAAGAACATTAAAAATTACACATCATTATAGGATAAATGTGATATTTCAATGCATATACATTTATTATAGTATATATTGTAAAATATTTAAATTAAGGTAAATGCCTCTACTTCTGCAAACATTTGTCATTTGTTATTAAATCTTTCAAAATCCCAGGCATATTTACATTTCTTGGAGTTATGTAGTTCCCATGAACCTAAATGATTAGCTGAAGGTCCTAAGACTACTTCCTGCAAAGCTTTCTTGAGTGGTTTTAAATTGGTGAATATTAACAAATTTGAAGAGTGTGCCAAGCATTGGTGAATCCAGGAGAGCTGAGCAGAGGCTGTGCTGAGGGGTGCACATACATAGATGAGAAGCAGCTAGAAGGAATCTCCTCACCCATCTCTATTCTCAGTTTTCAGGCTGTGTACACCATGGAAGGAAAAGACTGATCCTAAATCCCTGCTTTCTGCAGAGGAAGGCACTGTTCCATCATAATGCCGAAGTCCAAGGAATGGGAATGCAGCCCAGAGGTAGAGTGCTTACTTAGCATATGTGAGTCCTTGGTTCGATCCTCTGCACTGGCTACAAGTACAAATTCAAATAAAGACAAGGAGAGACAAGATAGAAGAGCTACATCCCTTCCTCCACACACTACTATACTTTGACAGGGCTTCATTATGTAATCTGGCTGGCCTAAAACTACTTCTGTGAGTCAGGTTGGCTATAAACACAGCGATCCACCTGCCTCAGCCTCTTGAGTACTGGGATTAAAGGTGTGCCATCTCTGGCCTGGAGGAATCTTACTGGGAGAGTAAAACCTAAAAAAGAACTACCATTTGTCTATAGGCAGTGTACTCCAAAGGTTCTCATGGAAGGCATGGTCCCTAGAGTGGCAATATTGGCAAGTGTGGTAGACATTTAGGAGGTAGGGCTTTATGAGGGGGCCTTGGATTGTGAGGAACATGCCCTTCAGAGGGCCCAGGGACCCTCATTCTCTCGGCTTTCCAGTTCAAGATATGGGTGACTGGCTCAACACATACTCCCCATTCAGTGCCCTCATCTCAGGCCCAAACCAATGAGACCAATTGATCTTGGACTAGAAACACCCAGATCTTGGTCCAAAGAAAACATCTTTTTATTTTGTGAGTCGAATGGATGATACAGTTTTTCATTATAGAGATGTAAACCTGGCTGGGGAGTCAATGACCATGAATCAACTTTAGTGAAGCTGGAAACTTTAGTGTTCCCATATATATTCATGTATGTTAATACTACACACACACACACACACACACACACACACACACACACACACACACACACACAGCATTATCAGTAGATTTTTTTCCAGTACACGTGTATAAGAACTGTTGAGGGAAATATGGAAGGCATGTGCAACAGGAGGGTGTATGGCTCTTACACAAAGGGGCTGTGATCTCCACATCCAAGTCCCTCCCATCCACTGCTGCAGTATTATCAAGGCTGGGCAGTGAGGACTGGGTGGGGGATATCTTCCTTCCCTGGCTGCAGAGTTCCCCTGGTGATGTCATCCTTAGGTGCAGCCCCCTTCTAAGGCAATTGAGGTCCACTAAAGGCTGCATTGGTAGCCCAGGCTGAAACTTCATCATCAATTACGTTAGAGCTGATGAAAGATTGTTGCTCATCTATTCTAGGTGAAAAGAGAGGTTTCAGGGCCCCAATCAAAGAACATCACTTCTTTGCATCCGAGCAACCATTATCTACAGTTTTGTTTAGAAACAAGACTGTAAATGTTCGTGCAGTGTATCTTATGTGCAGCGCACGCACGCGCGCGCGTGTGTGTGTGTGTGTGTGTGTGTGTGTGTGTGTGTGTGTGTGTGTGTGTGTGTGTAAAGGACTGTGGGTGGTATCATGATTTGAATACAGTCTGGGCGTGGCTCCCGAGAGTTCATGTGTTGGGAGGCTAATATTCAGCGTGACCGTGTGAGAAGTGGTGGAAACTGTAAGAGGTGAGGTAGTGGGAAGTAATTGAGTCACCTGGAAAGCTTCCTTCAGAGGAGGTTAAGGCAGTTCTCAGGGAACGCTGGTTAATTCTTGCAAAGTGACTGTTATAGGGCTGGTAAAGTGCTTATAAGAGGATCTGGATTTTATCCCCAGAACTCATGTAAGAAGAAGCCAGTGGCATGTACTTATAATCCTAGTACTGGGAGCTGGAGGGAGGCAGGTCCTTGGGGCTCACTGATCAGCCAGCCTAGGCTACTTGGTTAGTTCTAGGCCACTGAGGGATCCTGTGTCCAAAAACACCCCCCCCCCAAAAAATCCAGAAGGTGGACAGCACCCGAGGAACAAAACCTGAGGCTGACCTCTGGCTTCCATATGTGTACACACATGCATGTGTACTCAAATTACTCCCCCCTTCCACACACACACACTTGGAGAATTTACAGAGAAGAAAGCATGGTCTCTCTGTCAGCGGCTCCTCTTTGCCTCCTCCCTACCCCCATGGTCTGGTTCAGTCTTCTGGCCATGTCCAGCCTGGACTCTTCCTTAGTTCCCCCTTATATTTACAATAAAAAGCGTCTCCACATTTCAGGAGTATTCACGACCTCCTCCTTTTCACCCGCAGCTTCTCCAAGTGATTAGAAGCAGCTGAAAGTGACACACTGAAGGCCCTGAAATTAATTTGAGCTTGAGGCCCTTTGGGGAGAACAAACTACACACCACAGGTCAGCCTGGGCCAGCAGGCTCCCTGTTACTTTGGGATACTTTAGAACTGTGGGTTCCTGGGACACACTCCAGACTTACTGACCTGGAATCTCTGTAAACGAGGCCCAGTTGTAACCTAACAAACCTTTCGGGGATTCTCACATACAGCAAAGCTTTGAGAAGCTCTTCTGGATGTCAGTGAGAGGGGAAATTACAGTGTTAATCTCTCCCTCCTGGAACAAGGGAGAAATCACAACACAAAGGGACAGATAGGCCACGGCTCCCAAGAGAAGGTGGCATTTTTACTGTGAAGTATTCTTTACGCCTCTAAGACACACACTGGAAAGACCGATGCGCAGCTTCATACTGTTTTCCCTACTGTGATGTGATCTCCTGAGTCTCTTTTTTTGTCAGATGAAGTTCCAGTGCTTTGGGTTAAAAGGAAAGGGTCAGACAGAGAGGTGGTCATCAAAAACAAACCAAACTCCCAAACCCAAAACCAATCAATCAACTGTCGGGCCTTGATCAACAAGGAGTTAGGGAACCAAAAGCTCATGGGACATTTTAAGGGATACCTCCCTTGAAACCTTCTTTCTGCCTTTGACCAAGAATCCAGCAGAACAAGATGGGAAAATTGTAGATATATCCAGTACACTAAGCCACCAACCTCAACCATGGCTCATCATGGAATGTCATAGTCCCAGTGAATCAGTTCATGTAGACATATTCTTTCTTACCTCTTTTTGTGCTAGTGGGTGAACCCAGGGCCTCACTCTTGCTAAACACATGCTCTATCACCAAACTACACCCAAGCCGCATTTGTTTGCTCATCAGTTCTATTTACAGAGTGAGGGTTTTTTTTTTGTTTGTTTGTTTGTTTTGTTTTGTTTTGTTTTGTTTTTAAAGTGCAAAGTAGTAAGGCCAACGGAAAGGATTCTTGCTCTAGGCTTAGAGGACCCATGGAGTGGAGCACCAGGGATAAAAGTCTGTTCTTCCTCCACCTTGGACTCAATGGAAACCATTTCTCCCACCAAGGCAAGAGTCTAGAAGGCGTTTACACTTTTCTCTTTTGCAAAGCTGGGGTGGAGAGGCCAAGGAGTAAAGTTCACCTAGACTGGAGCCTGGAAGATCTCCATGCTTTCAGATCCACCCCTTTTACAGAGAAGGAAGAGGCATACCCATCTCAGAAAGGGGTTTACAACTCTGTTTACAAGTCAGAATCACTTGGTGGAACCCTAATGCTAAGGTCAAGACCATCTCTCAGACCAAGTAAGTAGGAACTCCTTGGGGTGGAACCTAGGCATTGGCACTTGTGATGGTTCATCTTCATAACTTGACTAAATTTGGAATCACCCAGGTGACTAATCTCTGGGTGTGTCTGTGAGGGTGTTTCTTTTTTCTTCTTCTTCTCCTCCTCTTTCTATTTCTTTTAGGTTTAATCTTTGAAATTTATTTTTTATTTTATTTAATTTTTCCCCCATATCCACTACTGCTTCCTCTTCTGCTCCTTCTCCCAGTCCTTCCCCATCCTCACACCTCCCCCAGCCTCTCCCTTCTCTCCCACACCCCTTCACTTCCCAGAGAAGGCAAGGATTCCCAGCTGAGGTAAGACCAAGTCCCCATGAGGGTGCTTCTAGAGAGATCTAACCTAGCAGGGAAGACCCCCTCTGAATATGGGTGACGCTGCCCTATGGGATGGGATCCAGACAGAATAAAAAACGAGAAAGCTCTGAAAGAACCAGCATTTGTCTCTCTGTCATGCATTTTGTGACAGAAAAGTAAGTAATTAAATTGTTTCCTCTTTTTTAAAAAAGCACAAGACCTTCATGAGTTCAAATCAGGAAAAATCCCAGCCTAAGGAGGGGCACGGACAAAATGTTTGCTGAGAGAAGGGAAATCCATTTTCTTCAGTGGAGTGCCCCAGGGTGTCAGCTTAGTATGCTTTTGTTCTGGTATTATTTGTTTTATTGATTTTGGTTTGATTTTTCCATTTTTATTTTGAGAGGAGGGAGGGAAAGAAGGAGGCAGAGTGGGAGAGAGAGAGGGGGGGGAGGACACTGGGTGAGTTATGAGTGGAGAGGAGGGCAAGATCTGGAAAGTGTCAGGGAAAGAATATGATAAAAATATACTGCATGAAAAATTAAATTGATCTTTTTAAGTAAAAAAAATGTTCAGGTTACTCCATCCCTGGGAAATCAAGGTAGGAAAGGACTCTAGAGAGGGTTGAGGGTCTCAGTTACTACTTTAAAAGACCCTAATGCTGTCCCCCGAAGGCCAAGTCCTGGAGTCTGAGACGCTGCCTAGTGCAACTGTTTTGATTTTCGGAACTTTCTTTAGAAATCAAAAGAAACAATTGCCTTTGAACTACTTTGCCATAGGATATTCAAATTTTCTTTTTTTACTGATATAATTGTTAACAAACCTTAGGTACAAGATAATCAGAAGAACAAGTGCTCCCTTATCACTCCTGATAGCTGTTAATAGATCTATATTTTACCGAACAACTTCTTTTTACACAATGGGCCTGGTTAGAATGTTATTATGAACAGTTGGTGAAGAGAATGCAGACATTTCATTGATGCTATGTTGGTAGTCTGGCTGTTGGTGGTAGGGTTCCACCAAGTGATTCTAACTTGTAAATCCTTTCCATTGGCCTTACTTGTCACTATATATATATATACTATATAGTGTATATGTATATATATATACATATATATAGTACTATACATATATATATATATATATAGTACATTTGTCACCATGGCTATAAAGATGGAGAAATGCTGTACTGTCACCTAGATTAGAGACAGCGTTAGAAGAGATGGCTCTTCTGGTTTCCTATGGGATGTCTCGCCCTGTCTGCTCCCTAGGCAGTCCTGTTGGCAGTGATCTCTCTTACCTCCTGGGGTTGTTGGTACTGAGAGGCCATGAGGAGAAAAGCTCGCTGGGCCTGGAAAGCACTGTGTACCATTTCTGCCTGCAAATAGAAGAGAAGGCAGTGTTTTCAATGTTTGAGCTTAAACAAATATCAAGCATAACGCTCACCCATCCACTCCACCTCAGCAGTGAATACACCCATGAAGTATAAAAGCATATGTTCACACAAAAACTTGTAGACGCATAGTCACAGCATCACTATTCATAAGAGCTAACATGTGAAAACAGCCAAATGTCCATCAACTAATAAACTGATTTTTTTAAAAAATGACTTAGGCACGAGATGGTGTCCTATGCAGCTTTTAATACAAAGTGCTGTCACAGGCAGTGACATAGGCAAGGCTTCAAAACATTATGCTGAGTGACTGGAGCCAGTCACAAAAGAGCACGCCTGTGTGATCTCATTTATAAGAAATGTCCAGAATAGGCAGATCTATAGAGATAGTAGAATAATGGGTGGCAGGGGCTGGGGGGGCGGGAGTGAGGAGGAAATTGCTGACAGACCACAGAGGACTTCTTTTGGGGTTGATGAGAATGTTCTGCAATTAAGGCTGGGTGATGACTCGGTTGGTGAAGTGCTAGTCGCATAAACGGGAGGACCAGAGTTAGGCTCACAGAATCCATGTGAAAAGGCTGGGCATGGTGGCGCTCACTTGAAATCCCAGAGGTGAGGAGGCAGAGACTGGCAGGTCTCTGAGGTTCACCAGCAAGCCTAGCCTACTTGGTGAGCTCTAACCCAGTGAAGTCTTGTCTCAGAAAATAAGGTGGATGGCTCCTGGGAAAAACTACACCTGAATTTGATCCCTGGGTTCCATAGGCACCCACATCCACATAAATATCTAGTCATATATCTCCATATAATCTGTCTCTCTCACTCTCTCTTTCCCCCTCACTAACTCCCTTTCTCCCACCCCCGTCTCCCTCTCTGTCCCCCCACCCTCCCACAGGCATACACACAGGAGCAGGGGTTGTTCTCCAACCAGACAGAGTGTCACATCTTTCTGATTATATTAAACCCTCAGAATCATATTTTCTCTAAGTGTGACTGTTAGGATATATAAATTATATTTCTATCTCAAGTTATTTAAAAAGCTTGACTTATGGCTAGGCATAGGAATATATACCTTAAATCCCATTGCTAAGAGGGCAGAGACAGGCCTATCTCTGTAAGTTTGAGGCCAACCTGATCTACATAAAAAGTAAGTTCCGGGGCAGCCAGGGTTACACAGTGATATGTTGCCTTAAAGAAAAAGAATAAAGTTCAGCCACGAAAGTTTTCAGAATGTGTCTTATTGAGACCTGGTCACCTGGATTCCACTCCCCCCCCTTCCACCTTCACCCCCAACACAAAGGACTTGTACAAGTAGGAATGTCTGGGATATATTTTTTCTCATCTGCTATTCATATTTAAATAGTTCTAATTAAGTATAGTAAAAATAATTTTAAAATTTTCTATACCATCTACAATTAACTTTAGCTACTTAGCACAATACATTTATATTTTAAGAAAAGCCAGATCACTGTTTTAGTAAGTGAAAGCAACTGTGTGGTGTTACATGTGTATGTGGAGTATATGTTTGTGGGTTCACGTGCACATACATGCATAAGTGTGTCAAGTCTCAAGGTGAATGGTGAGTGACTTCCTCTATTGCTCTTTATTTTTTGAGACAGGGGTTTCTCACTGAACCTGACGCTCAACAGTTCAGATAGGCTGGCTGGCCAATAATCTTCAAGGATTTGTCCCTTAGCTTCTAACCAGCGTCTCTCCTACAACAGGGCTAGGGTTGTGGGCACACTACTACATCTAGCCATTTAATTGGGTGCTGGGGATCCAAATCTAGACCCTCATGTTTGCATAGTAGGTGATTTACTGACTGAACCATCTCCCAGCCTTATTGGGATGTTTTTCTTTCTTTACTTTAAGGCAGGATGTTTCAATGATTGAAGCTGTACAAAAATATCAGACAACCTTTACTGCCTGGCTGTCTCCCCAGCCCTGCTCCCGTTTTCTGAGAGCATTGCTTTGGATCTGAGCCCAGCGGGATGATTTTTTTTCCCTGAAGGAAACTTGCTTATTCTGGTTTGAAGAATGACTTCTTCATCCTTGGGGTTTAACAGCTTAACTGAGCCATGCTTGCATTTTGAGCTTGCTATATTATATTTCCCAGGATGCATTTACCTCTTGTTTTTCCAGCACTTAGAGCATGTTTCAAATCTTCTCTTCCATTTGTGAGAATCTGCATCCAGGAACTTGGACAGAGACTTCAGGGGACAATACTTCAGTATCTTTGTAGCTTCCAGATTCTCTTTCTACCTTTTATTTCCTGGTCTGTGATTTGAGTTTACTGGGATCATATGAATAGCATGTTTTGTTTGTTTGTTTGTTTTTTTCAACAAGTCTTTTTTTTTTTCATTTCAACAAGTCTTTTTTTTTCATTTCAACAAGTCTTTTTTTTTGTTTGTTTGTTTTTTTGGTTTTTTTTTTTTTTTTTTTTTTTTTTTTTTTTTTTTTTTTTTTTTTTTTTTTTTTTTTTTTTGAGACAGGGTTTCTCTGTGTAGCCCTGGCTGTCATGGAACTCACTTTGTAGACCAGGCTGAACTCACATAGATCCCCTTGTCCCTGCCTCACCAGTTCTGGGATTAAAGGCGTGTGTTACTATGCCTGACATTTTTTAAAATCATTGTTTTTTAAAACACATATTATTTCTGCACTCATTGCCTCTTATTTCTTGATTTAAATCACCTCTGCCATCTCATGGTTTCATCGCCTAGTTCCAAAAGCTCTTAAAGATGCCTTTGATATCCCTGCCAGTGTCTTAGAGTGTGTTATACTTCGGTCAAGTCACCATGAAACATTTGTTCCTTGTTCCTTTTCCCTAGCTTAGCTTCTTCAAGGGCAGCGAAGTTCAAATCTGAACTGCCTTTCCTATGTGCATGTGTGAAGGGATGGCCCCTTAGCTTGAAGGGATGTTATGTAAGCGGTAGGACTCCATGGGAGGTTTTTAGGTTATTGGTGTCCTTGAAGAGGATTCTGGCATCTCAGTCTCTGATAGCTCTGACTTTGTCAGACACTCTGCCATCATCAACTATCTTGTCTTGGGACTAAAAGCCATAAAGCCAATTGATTGGGATCTCTGAAACCATAGTTCAGATGAAAACTTTCTCCTGTTAATTTATTATGTTAGGTATTTCATTACAGTAATGGAAATGGACACAAAACGTGAGCCTGTGCCTCTCTACTTTGCATGCTCTGTTTCCTTCTGATCCCACCTGCAGACAACAGGCTGGTTCTTTTGATCTTGTTCATTATTTTGCGTGTACGCTGATACTTAAAACTTTCTTGTCTCTTGAAGCCATATTGGAAATTGGTGTGTTTTTCTTTTTAAGCAACCATTTGAAAGCAAAATCTTTGTGATTTACCTCTTTTTCTAGGGCCTGGTGTGCTATGGATTAGAAGTAAATATCTATCACAGAATAATGTGTTTGAACATATGATTCCCAGTTGATAGTGCTATTTGATGAGGTGGGAATTAGCAAGAAAAAGTGGGTTTCTGTATGGTGGGTCCCAAAATGGATAGCCTGCCATATCTCTGCTCCCTCATCTACAGAGGTGTGAGCAAGCAGCCTCTGTCACACCTGGTGTCACAGCTGTGAGCTGCTCTTGTTTCCATGATTTTTTCTTCATGGTGGGCTACATCCTCAAATGGCCAAATAAGCTCTCCTTAAGACAATTCTTATCAGACATTTGGTCACAGCCAAGAGAAAAATAATGCATTCATGATGGTAAGGAGCCATTGGAAGGTGATGCTCAGTAGAGGTAATGTCTAGTTGTTAGAGGTTTGGGCTGCTGCTCATCCTGGGGATTTGGTTCCTAACCTAGACTGAGACTCACTCTATCTACTTGGGACATATTCCATTCAAATAGAGTAGTCCCCTAAGGTTTTAGGTAATTTCTCCAAAGAAGAACCTAGATACAGAGTGACTAAGTGTGTGTGGAGGGTAAGGGTAGATTTCTATCCTTATACATCTACTCTTAATACATCTACAGAGTGAAGCAGCCTATGTTTTATTCTTCTCCTATTACATATTATCCCTCTCTGATTTTATTTCCTCCAAAGCAAGTCTTTATGGGATGGGAAGATCTAGGAACCAAACCATTCATCTGTCCATTACTGACATTGTTTTAGATTATGGAATTTTTTCTTTGATCATTATTATAGAGAAGTGGTTTTATTGATTGGTCTCATACTGTAGTGGCATTGTTTGGAGCTCACTATAGCCCAGGCTAACCTTACACTTGCAGCAACCCTCTCTTCCCCAGGGTCGGGATGACAGGCATGTATTTTCCCGCCTGACCTAGGATTTTGTTTTTTAGAGTAATTTTGTATTCACAGTGAAACTGAATTCAAAGTAGAGTTCCGACCTGCTACCCACCCCTACCCCCAACACACACAGTTCTCTCTCACTTGCAAGATTTTTTTTTTTCCCATACTGCTTTTTCTTTTTGCTCATTTGTGGAATGGAAAATACTTTGCCTGCAGGAAACCGCCCTTAAAAGAGTGATTTGAATTATACTAACGTTAATTTTCTTTTTGTTTCATAACCTTCTCTAATCTGCTCCTGTCAGCTTCCTGTCCGTTTGGGGCAGTTTCTACTTCTGCTGAATTGGATTTTACTTCTTGATATAAAAGGTGGTAATCAATTAAATACATTTTCAAAAATGCATTGCTAGAATAGCAATGGGAAGATTAGGTTAATTTCATTCCAATATCAATATGAGGTTATTTTCTAAGCCAGAAGGGTAAATATATTAACTAAACCAGCAATGGCGAATCTCTGTTATTCTAGCCATTATTTTGACATCTGGCGATTTTTTAACAAAACATCTTCAGTTGTTTTTTTTTTTTTTTTAATTTTACCATAATTCTCAGTTAAGGATTTTCTTCCATCAAGAAAATGTTTAAATTCAAATCAAAATTATTAGGCCACTTATTTAAAAAAATCACAAATCCAACCTATCATTAACATAACTGTCTTGTGAATGTTTTCTGTCATTTTGAAGTTCACCACTGTCCCGTCTTTTTGTCTTTCACATCTCATTGCTAAGGCTAAGTTGCTTAAAAATCTCATACATCAGCTCTCTCAGCAAGGAGTAGAGTATTAAAATTTCACCAGCCTGGAAGCCATTATGACTCAGAAACGTGAAGCTTTGAGCCGAGATGCCTTTCCATCAAAACACAGTTTTCAGTGCTTCAAAAGGACTTCTGCTGTTGTCTAATGACCACATTTCTCAAAAGGACTACCAAATTCAACCTTCTATGGCTCAGCTATAAATAAAATACCTGCACTTCTCTCAGCAACAGTAAATGCAGAGGTACCATCCCCATTTAGGAAAAGCAGTATGCTGACTTCCAGTTGCCATGGTAACAGTGATTCAGGATGGCCCAACTTCGACAGTTGAAATGGCAGCTCAGAGGTGGCGTTAACAAAATTTTTTGTAGTCACATCCCACAATGAACACTGTCATTATTATCCCTTTCTACTTTCCCTAGTAACAGCGCTGAGCCTGTTGCTAATGATGCACAAGTGCTTTGCTGGCAGGTCTGAGTAAGGAAGACAGGTAATTTCATTAATTAGTCTCTTCCTGCAAATGCCTTTTGATCTACAATAAGGGTTGAGGTTGGGGTGGAGGTCTGTTTCAGCTCTCTCTTTTGACTTATGTAGAAAATGACTTCCTGGGGACCTCAGGTCCTTCTTTTAGTTCCCCAAAATTTGGGCATAGTCGCCAAACTCAAATGTACACTACTTTGAAATTTCATTAGTTTTACATTTATTTACAAATATGAGATGTTCTGACACATTTGCTTCTTCCTTCTGGAAAGTTCTGTTGGTTCCCTCCACCAGACAGCAATTGATTTAGGGGTAATTTTTCTCAACTTGCTGAGTCTGGTAACTGGAAAGGGGAGCATTTGGCTGTTGGACACACGAAAGAAAAAGCCAAATGCAGGGACTTTGGAAAATTAAAGATGACCAATGGTTTAAGGATTTTTGATGACTTTGCTTATTATGTTTGGTGGCTGCACTGGGAGCCCTTGAAAGCACATTTAAAGGAGACAGGCTCTATTATCTTTGGGCACAGAAACCTGAATCTATCTGTCTGTGAGTATGTGTGTACTGAGAAGACATGGGCCATTCTGCTAAAGCCAAAGCATGATACCTTATTTGAGGTTTATTGACATCGTTAGCACTTTGGCAGCTGGGCCTCTCAAAATAGCTGGAGGACTCTGTTCTGTGGTTGTAGGAGAAGTGCTGGAGAATGAATCTCTGCGATCACTTGAAAGCAAGTTTGGGGGCAGGCAAGTAGACACCAGCTAAACATAACTTATTTTCATCTAATCCTCTTGGGAGAGAGCTGGCGCCCTGGGGAAGCCCAGCTGACCTTTGAGGATTCATCAGGGCTTTGGAGCGTTTCTCTGGAAAAGTCCCAGACTGCAGTCCCATGCTCGTAGCCAAATAGACAGACATTTTCCTCAGGGAAAAAGCAGGGGGCAAGGCTTGGAAGATGGAAAAGTATTTAGGCAGGATGCTATTCTGAAGGCATTTCTAGAGCCTTCTCTAGGGCTATTTATTCTCCAGTTCCCTCTACTCGTGAAGAGGGAATGTATGGGAGGCAAGGACAGATCTCACCTGTTTCATGATTGTGTTTGAAACAAACCTTGCAGTCATAAATGTGAACTCCAGCCTGCAAAGCTCCATGATGGAAGACCTGAGGTTGACATGTTACTGACCCTAGGAAAGGTTTAAGCCAGTGCTTCTGTGTCTTCGGTGAGCATGTGAGTCAGTCAGGGGGTTGGTTCATCTTGATTTAGCACTCAAATTCGCTCAGACTTCCTGAGTCAAATCTGCAAGTGTTCCCAGGCACCACACTCTTCGAGTCAGGGTACCAAACAGGAAAACCACTGGTTTAAACGGTATCTAAACTCTGTTTTCTTGCACATCTATTTAATTTTCATCTGTAGCTGAGTTGGCTAAATAACTCAGAGGGCGTCTGCTCTGGAAGCATTTACTTAGTTCATCCGAGGGGGGCATGCCACTCCACCCCCGAGGAAGAATAAAGGTGCCCCGAGTCCGTAGACAATAAGCAATAAGACTGAGACAGGAATCCCTTCATCCATCCCTTCCTTCCATTTTAAAAACAGGGTCTCACTATGTATCCCTGGATGGCCTGGAACTCACTATGCAGATCCGGCTGTCCTTAAATTCACAGAGATCTGCCTGCCTCTGCCTCCCGAATATTAGGATTTAAGGCGTATATTACCATACCTAGCTAAGAGTTTGTTTTTTCTTTTTGAATGTTTTTATTGGTGTGTGTGTGTTGTGTGTGTGGTATGCACATACATGCATGCATGGTATGGTGTGTATGTGTGCTGTGTATACACATGTGTAACAAATCTCTGAGTGTGCATGCTCATCCAGGAAGTGGAGAAAGACTCGAGTGTCATCCTTTACCCATCCTTTCTTCACTCCCTTGGGTCTCTCATTGAACCTAAAATTCATTATTTGTTCAGGATGGCTTGCCAGCAAGCTTCAGGAATTTGCTTGCCTCTGTCAATGGAAGGGCTAGAGACAGACACAGCCATGCCTGGCTTTTTACCTGGGTCTTGTAGATTTGAAAGCAGGTCCTCATGATTGCACAGCAAACACTCTTACTCACAGAGACATCTCCCCAGCCCTGTATAAGAATTTCTAATTTCTAATTTCTTCTTAGTTTCAAAGGTGGGGGTGGGGTGGGTCCTAAAGTACAGAAAGTGGGCAAGTTTGGAAAATATCAGTGTAAGTCCTACTGACTGGATATAATCATGTCAGGCCAACAAAGGTTCTGAAAATTACCAGCAAGACTGACTTCAGGTTTTCTGTGACTTCTGTAATAGAAGAGAACATGTGCATATAAGATAAACTAGTTTTGGGAAGTCTCACCTCTCAGAAGTATTGGTAAGAGCTCTGCACAAGTAATTTGCCTCTATGCTGAGTGAAGGACAGCCTCATAATGAAAGCGCGCAATAGGCCAGTGAAGAGAAAGACAGTGAGAACCTTGGGGGTCAATGTGTTAACAGTGCTTGGGAGCCTAAGTCAAAGGCCCATGAGGGAATACTACATGCTCTCTCTATGCACCATGCTCTCCTCATATACAGAGCATCCTCACACTGATTCTCTCATAATCACACCAAAGGGTCTTGTTTCTTGTAAAGGGTTTGGGTAAAGCCCAGAATAATGCCTGGCCTCCAGAGCCTTAAACACTTAGATCTTCATCAACACCTCCTTGTCACATGTTTTTCTGTTTCAGTCAGGGAAGTCTCCTGAGAGTCCAACTTTTTTTTTTTTTTTTAAAGGAGTTTGAAACAAGAAACATGCTTGTATATGCTGAGCCTACCTTTCGTGACCTTTTCATCTCTTCAAGAAAGCTAGTGAAGCTCCTAATATGGTTAGCAAGTGTCAAGGCTACTCAGGGCTACTGTTCTCTCTTTAGCTAGGTACTAGTTTTTGTTCTAATGTTTTGTGGACATGTCTTCACTGCTTCCTCAAGGACAGAAGTCCCCAAAGAGTCAAGAATTCATTTTCTTTCTGTCTTCTTCAGTAAGCCACAAGGGCCAGCATGCAGCAGACAACTGACAGTTACTTCAGGCTTAACATAAACTCTTTTCACTGTCGTTTATATTAGTTTTGGCAAATTAAGTCTGGAAGCCAACTTCATGAAGGTTCAAAGAACAATAGATGGAGATTTTACCTCTCCTTAGAGTCAGGGAAGAAAGGGACTTCTCAGTTGTCTTCAGCACCCAGACAACACTGACAGTATCAATAAGTTAGGAAGCACTTCTCTCCACCCTTGAACAGAGACTTAGAAGAAGTTGATGGAAAAACTAGCAGGCCTTTTTATCCTTCCAGCCACCACGGTTGAGAGTTAATGTGTCTACTTTCTCCTATTACTTTATTTGGGAGTGGGAATGGGTCTCTCTTGTAGCCTAGGAAGGCCTCAAACTCCAGAGGATGATCTTCAATCCTTCTAATTGCTGGGATTATAGACTTGCTGGGGATTCAAACCTGGGGCTTCATACACCTTATGTTGGAATCTACCCGCTCGAGTCACATTTCCCTCTATTTTTTTTTAAAGAAATAAGACAAAGATTATTCAATTTCTGTTTTCAGACAACACTATGGAATATCTATCTCGGTTTTGTCTTTTTGGCGACAACATCTCCTCACAATATGTGGAGGCAATGTGAGTAAAGTGGGGAGTTTGATGAGTGTGGCACTGTGGTTATCTGGGGTAGGGGGTGCCTGTGATGTGAGAAGCACATTTATCCACCATGATAAGCACGGTGTTTTGCTTGCCTTGTTAAAAATAGCCAAGCTCTCTAACGATGTGTTTATCTTCACTGCATGAAGCTTTGGTTTTCTCTGCTCACTGTTTTCACACTTATCTGGGGATGGTGGGAGGTGCTTACAAGGAATGGGAGGAGGCTAAGGCAACAACCCAAAAGGACCCTTCTCCAGAGTCAGAGCAAAAAAATAAACTCAGAAGTACAGAACATTTCTTTGTTGTAACTTTGGTCCTCATGGACCATAAGCCATCTCTCTTATCCCAGTGCCAGTAGGAAAGGGTACAAAGAAGCCAGAATTACCATCCACAAAGGATGGTACATACGCTGGTGCTGGATGTTGTGCTAAGTCAGAGGCTAAGGCTTAAAACACCGGATTAGTTTTAGATGGCTGTAACTGCCATAGTGCCTGGCCTGATCCCTTCCATCTGCGTCTGTACACACCTGATCCTCAGGATGCCTGAGCCCTGCTTGGACCGTGTTTCTTGTTTCTACACAGTCAACAAAGATTATATAGTGCAGCCCTTTCTTTTAAAAATGATTTATTTGTTTTGATTTTAATTTTGTGTGTATCTGTGTGTCTATGTATGGGTATGTGTGCATGAGTGTAGCTGCCTATGGAGGATGGGAGCCTGAGGCATGAGTTTTCTTAGAGTTCGAGCTACAGGCATTGAGAGCCTCCTGACACGGGTGCAGGAATGAAGCTCGGATCCTTAAGAGAGAAACATTGGCTCCTAACCCCTATCCATCTCTCCACCTTGTGTGATTCTGTCTCATGAGAAGAAAACAGGGTTCTGCAATGAATGTTTTGTTTGTTTGGTTTTTGAGAGAATGGCTCACCATGTAATTCTGGCTGGGCTAGAATTCGTTATGTAGACCAGGCTGGCCTCAAACTCACAGATATGTGTCTCCTTGTCCCCATATGTTGGTATTAAAAGCATTTACCACTATGCCCAGAATAATGAAAGGTTTTTAAGATTTGAAAAGCATCCTTATGAATGATACCAATAACCCATGCATGTTACTCATGCAAGCTATCTTTAGATGCTGGGATTATAAGTTGTGTCTTTCCTTCCTGTACCACTTGTCATGTTTCTCCATATCAGACTGTTTAAAAAGTTATTAGGAAAAGATATAACTGAATAAAATAAGTACTTATTTAATTTCACAATCAATTTTTTTTTCTTATGGTCAGGTGTGGTAGCATACACCTTTAATCTCAGCACTTGCGAGGCAGATACAGGAGAAACTCTGTGAGTTTGAGGCCAACTTGGTCTACAATAGTGAGTTCCAGGACAGTCAGGACTACATAGAAAGACTCTGTATTAACAAACAAACAAACAAACAAACAAACAAACAAACAAATAAAACAAAAGTTTTTTGATGGGCTGGAAAGATGGCTCATCAGTTAAGAGCACTGGCTGATCTTCCAGAGGACCCAGGCTCAATTCCCAGAAGCCATATGATGGCTCACAACTGTCTGTACCTCAAATTGCAGGCAATCTTAGGGCATCTTCTGGCCTCTATGTGTACTTCATGCATGTGGTATATAGCTATACATGCAGGAAAAGCACACATACATTTACAAGTTTAATAATTACATATATTTCTTTGAGTCCCTGTTATGTACCTAGCAACCAAGCCAGATATAAATCAAGAGAGACCGAAGAACTAGCCTGATTCCATCTCAGTCTTAAAAGTCACCTTAAAGTAAAGACAAACTAGATTAATTTGTATGATTAAACCTCCGTTTCTCAAGGATTAGGCTATACCTCACTTGTAATCTTAGCTACAAATACTGCCTCTCCCAGGAATGGCATTTACTTTTCCAAAAAGTTAATAACTGTCTTTCAACTCTACCTTTGTTTCAAAAGGGTTGTCAAGGCTACCTTGTCATTACTACCTGTTGTTATGATCACCTTGCAATCATGTCTTTGTTTGTGAGATCATTATGACAAGCTTGTTATGCTTATATTCTGGTCCTGTAACCATGTTCACTTTGCCTGCCAAATGCCCCATTTGGAAAGTCTCTGCCCCTGAGCTATAAAAGCCTAGTTTTCCTCATATCTGATGCTGACCTTTCAAACCCAGCCACAGGGGGGAGGTAGCCCATGAAGATGAATAGAAAGGCTTTTTTTTCTTTAATTAATTTAATTAATTAAATTGTTTTCTTTAATTAATTTGGCCATGATGATCTGGATCAGTGTCTTTTTCCTCCCATCTTTGGGATTTAGCAAAACAAGATGTGAAGGCAGAGAAAAATTCATACATGTGAGTATAAGCAATAAAGTGCTTGCTGTAAGCAAATAACAAGCATCCAGTCCAGACGGGAAAGGGCTGTTGGTATCATCAAAGATAGGTGAACCGTAAACTCTTTCATTTGGTCAGTTTGACAAAGCTCAAGATGAGAATGGAAAGGACAGTGCATTTGTGATGGTTCACCTTCACTGTAACCTGACTAGAGTCATACTGAGTATGCCTGCAGGCGTTTCCACAGAGTCCTAATTGAGGAGGAAAGGCCCACCTAGAATATGGGTGGCACCATTCCCTAGGCTGGGCCATAGGCTAGGTAGAAAGGAGAAAACATGGAGATGTAACACAGTGACAGAGTATTTATCCAGACTCTTGTAAGGCTCTGGGTTCAGTCTCCAACATCACAAAAGAATACAAAAACAGAAAGCAGACAAAAAACAAACAAACAAAGAGAAAGCAACCCAGGCACTCCCATTCACCTTCTCTGCTTTCAAACTGGGCATGCACAGTGACAGCTTTGATGGACTGTGCCTTCTCAACCTGTAAGCCAAAATAAACCTTCTCTTTCTTACATTGTTTTTGTTAGGTTTTGTCACTGCCGTGAGTCAGTAACTAGCATCATATTCTTTCTGGGTAAAAGGTTTCCTTCTGCCCAAATACTACTACCATTGGAAAGGGCCACGTGTGGTCCTCAGTTCCCAACCATCATCTCTCTAAATCATCCTCTGACTCTTCAGAACAATGGAGATCCCTTGGCCACAGCTGTCTTTCTGAAACAGCCTGTGTTTGTATGATTACACAGAGCTGAAATTTATAGCCTGACTGGGATGGGGGTGGGGGTTGAAGTGTCACACTCCACTTACTTAAAAAAAATAATATGTTGGCTGTGAGCCATTAAATCATAAATATGGGTTAATTTAAAGACCCAGCCTGCTCAGATACAATTGAGTCATGGTCATTTGCAAGCTCTGCCCATGCCAAAGCATATATCAAAGATGCATTTACTTTCTATTAGGTAATTGTTATAAATTAATATTTATAGCCCTTACAGTTTGCTTTCCCTCCATTTCCATGCCCAGTGGCAGAGAAAGGAGGCACACCTACTGAGCAGGGCTGAAGAGTTGTGCTGCCCAGAAAGGAAAGCTGTAGGTAGACATCAAGTGTGTCAGTGTTAGACTACTAGGGACATGCTATTGAGCAAAAAAGGATCATTCAGGCACTGATAATAAATGAGGGTTATTCTTCATTAATGGGACTGTTGCCTTGGCAACTTTCAGCTCACAGAAGTATTTATACCAGCCCACTGAACAGTTTTGACACCAAGGAACGAACGGCTCTCATGTGTCTTTTTCTGTATCCATGCCTAGAATCTTCTCCTGACATATTTCAATTGCATTTCTGGTCTCACCTAGGGTGACCCCAATATCCTGCAAACCCTACCTCAAACACATTATATTCCAGCCCCAAAAGGGCAATTTAAACAAATTTCTTGGTACATGGAATAGATCAAAGAAAGGTAATCCTAACAAATGACTTCTTTGCAAAAAAAAAAAAAAAAAAAAAAAAAAAGCATGATTTACATAAGTTGTTTTTTATTTTCCTGAATATCCAGCAGAATTTGCAACATATTTTAAGCATCCAGCATCATGAATATTAATGTGCATTTAGATCATGCATTGTTTTCCTATTCCTAAAACTTTTATTTTCCTAATGCCTAATTATCACCAGGCAGCAGTCATGTGAGAGCATGGGTCAGTACAACAGCATGGGGGAGGCAGGGAGAATTAGGCAACTGTAGTAGGGAGCACTTGACATTGGTTTATTATTACCAGTGACAGAAATCATCTTTGAGAAAACAAGTGTATAATTATAAATGATGTTCTTGAAAGGATATCCATTGCAATTTGGTCAAATGTAATGAAAGCACAGGGCCACAGTGAGGCTGGCAGGGAGTTAGGGGATGTAGTTTAAGAAGGTTTTTGTCCATTATGTCATATTTTAGGCTTGGTCCATGTGTCTCAACCTAGTTGTGGGCTTTAATTCTTATACACACATTAATGTGCCTATACACAGTTGTGGCTGTTGAAATAAACTGAGCATGACCATGCAACAAAATATTATTCAGTCGTAAGAATGATAATATCAACAGAACTCGACATACTCACGTGGAAAGAGGTTTTGAATATATAGCCTCTGTTAAATAAGTAGATTACAAAAACATATACAGAGAAGTCTATACTGCAGTAGACAGCAGTAAAGAAAGAGTTAAAATTAGTGTTTCTCAGGGTCTGGGAATAGCAAAAGAAAGAAAACCCCATTGTGTGTCTCAACTCATTTGCTCTTCTGACAGGCAGAAATATAGTTACCAGCTTATGTTTTAAAAAAAAAAAACCATGCTCCCAAATTAACATCATTTTCAAACTCAGTCATGGTGTAGTTTGGCCCCTTTCCAATTCTCTCACCTGTTTCCTTAACAACAAATACTTTATCAACATGTTTAAACCAATTCTTTTGACTTAGGAAACTAGCAATGGTTTCATGGCTGACGGCTCTTAGGTCCATAAAGTAAAGGACACTTGGCTGCTTTAAGGCCGCCAAGTCAAGGACAACACAACACTCATTCTAGAGCACACTATGGCTCTAAGCATTAACCTTTCACTCCCTGTTACCTGAACCATATTATCGCTGTCTCTCTGTCTCTGTCTGTCTCTCTGTGTGTGAATGCCTGCACAGACATATGTGTGCACACATTTGGAAGCCGGAGATCATCCTCAGGTGTCATTTCTCAGGCTCTGTTCAGTTTGTATTTTGAGACAAGGTCTCTCACTGCGACCCAGCACTCTGATTGGGCTAGGCTGGCTGGTCAGCAAGCCTAAGGGATCTGCCTGTCTCCACTTCCCCAGCTCTAGGATTACAAATTTCTATCATTATACTTGGCTTTTTATATGTGTGGTGGGGATGGATCTCATACTTGCAAGGCGAGCATTTTAACAACTGAGCCATCTCCCAGCCCTCCTTAAATCACATCCCAACCTTTTATGTGTGTCCCTAAGGAGAAAATAAGTTCTGAAGGATTAAGATCGTGATTGCTTACAGAAAAGGGAAGGGTCTTTATTTGAACAGGATTATTTAAGATAGTACAGAGTGATATAGATGGAAAACCATGAACTTCAAAGTCACACAGCTGAGCTGCATAGTTGTTAGGGTTCCAAAGCAGAAGACAGCCTTGGTGGATCTGAGTAAAGGAACACCACAAAGACTACACCACACAACAGACTTTATATAAGAGATTTATTGGGGGTGGGAAGAGAAAGGCCCCTCTGAGCCAGACAAGGGTGTGTGCGTTGTGGTGGCAACTTTATAAAGGGTATGCAACTCATGGTGACTGGAAATGTGTTGCATTTGATGACTTGGCTGCTGGTTCTAAGTGGCTGAAGGTGAGTTGGGGGAACATCTGGTTCCTAACAACGGTCCTTGCAAGTTACTAAACTTCCTTAGCTTTGTTGCTTTATTTCAAAAGCCACCTACTTTAGAATATCCTTCCTTCAAAGTATCAAGTTAAATGTTTGTTAATAGCAATGCAGTGTTCAGATATACAGCAGGCCCTAACAAGGGCTAGATGTTTTGGCAATCACCTGTCTTACTGTCACAAAAGAGCAAATGCAAGACAGGATGATAAAAAGTTGATGCAGGAAGATGGAGTTAAGGGGCTATAAAACCTCGTTAGGCACCGATATTGTTCACTCACCAGCCAGGTCTACCCAGCATCAACTCTCAGATCTTACCATAGACACTTGACTGTGGAAAGTCCCTGGTGGGGCTAGAGAGATGGCAAGTAGTTAAGAGCTCTGGCTGCACTCACAGGGCTCATCAAGCTGTCTGTAACTCCAGTTCTAGGGGATCGGACACCCTCCTGCAGACATACATGCAGGCAAAACACCAATGCATGTGAAATAAAAATAATTTTTTAAAAACATTGAAGAGACAAAAGACCGACATTAAAAAAAATAAGATTAAAAAAAAAAAGGAAAAGAAAAGAAAGAATGGAAGAAGAGGGGAATAAAAGTCCCGGCCATAAAGCCAGGCTGCCCAGTTGCACAGACCCCGAGCCACAGGACACAGGGCAGTCGTATGTGCCGGGGGAGGGACAATTTCTGGTGCCCAGTTTCCCTTTACTTTGTATTACTGTTGGCGTTCTTAGTAAATTCCCTTTCAAGTGATACACTGCTTCCAAAATCTATCTTTAGAACTCACTAGTCCTTTATTCCTCTTCCAATACTAGTCCTGAATGCTTGTTATAAAATGTACAAAGACATAGACTTTTAGAGAGCAAAAGATTTTGGTAATCCTACCTCCAAAAGCTACGCACTGTAAGCAGTCCAGTGACTATCCTTCTGGACTTTACTTTTTTAATGAGGCGAATCTTTCTTCCCGCATGGATCTTCTCCTACCCACACTTCTTTTAATCCCGTTCTGTTATCTGCAAAAATCTCTTTCCTAGGCCTTTTTGTCTCACTTGTGAGTTCCAAGATTAGCCTCACAATGGTTGCCAGGCATCAAGGGTGGTAACTCTACACTCACACAGGGAAGGAAGAGGCAAGTTTGGTATTGAGAGCTGAAAAGTGCCCAGGCTCCCATTCAGCTGAAAGCATGTAGACTCTCCACAGAGACCTCTATGTCTTCTCCTTTCTCTAATTAAATGCACAATCCCCTGGGTATCAGCATTCATAATAAATGACCATTTATCATTTCAACGTTATTGTCACTTAACCAAAAGCATGGTGGGTAGGATTCTCTCCCAGCATTTTGTCAAACGTAAGCACTGTCTGAAAAATTGTGTTCTTCCTTTAATCACTGGTCACAGATATGTTTGTAAAAGTTAAAATAGCAGAAAAAAAAATACAATTTAAGTAAGCCAGACAAATAGTCTCAGGTTTTTTGTTTTTTTTTTTTTTTTTTTTTCCAATTACTAAATTTAGGACACTTCAAACCACCCTGTTGCTGTAAAAGTCTGCAGTCTTCTAGCTCCTGTACTTAGCAAACAGTCTTGGGCAGCACTATTTGCACAGTGCATATGGGGAAGCCCTGTGTACAGAGCAGCCCTGACAGTGGCCTGGAACACCATCCGTGGCTTTTGTTAGGGCTTGGGGCAAATGACTCCCAAGTTGAATTTTGGCTGGAGGGAAGCATCTGGCTGAAAAGCATAGGGCATCTATGTTTGGATATGTTGAGACAATCTACTGAGTTTTTTTTTTTTTTTTTAACTCTCTCCCAGATGTTTATCATTATAGAAATACATGCAGCTATGTTCTTATAAAACCAAGGAGATTTGATTATTGGAGATACACAGGGAAATCCCAGCTAGGAGTTTAATTTCTTAACCTATGCTTCCAGACTCTAGAGCTCTGTCCTTTTGAACATTAATAGTGATTGTGTGTGTGTGTGTGTGTGTGTGTGTGTGTGTGTGTGTGTGAGAGAGAGAGAGAGAGAGAGAGAGAGAGAGAGAGAGAGAGAGAGAGATCATGCCAAATCCTAGTCCAAAGAAAGAAACCAAACAAAATTTGATATTCTCTCTCTCTCCCTCTCTCTTTCTCTCTCTCTCTCTCCCAGACTGGCCTCAAACTCAGAGATCTGCCTACCTCTCCTGCCTGCTGAGTTTAAAGGCGTGTGCTACCACTGTCTGGTAGTTGATTTCTTTTTTTTAACTCTGACCTTCAGTTAGAAATACAGTCAGAATCACAAAAATACCTCGTCTCCAATTGAGCTGAGACGATTTTATTGGCAATGACGACTACCACTTGATATATTGGTGAGTTTACTCCTTACTTAAGAATTCTAGTCTTGCTTCCTTAAACTACCCATGAGCCAGCTTTTCAATTGCTTCCTATCTGCAGCTACAAAACAGAAAAAAAAAAAAAAAACAAAAACAAAAAAACAAACAAAGACAGTGAGAGTTACTAGGTGGTCAGCACTGACAAACTCTCTCTCTCTCTGTGTGTGTGTGTGTGTGTGTAAAACTTCTACAGAGATACAAAAATATAACTCTCTTTTGAAATATACTGCTAATTTATTGCTTAAAAATTTGGCCTTGGTCATTTATTTTTGACTGTTAGTCTAGACTTGGCTTAATTCAAATCATCAGCTAAAGCAAAGCAACCTATCCACCGATTCAATTACATATCAATAATTTGATTCATTCACCTAAATAGTCATTTTTACTTTCCTGTTTGGCAAATTCTTATTAATCATTTAGTGTGGCCAGTGCTAGACCCCGAGAGGACTACAGGAAAACTGTTTGCTTCTTGACTCCTGCAATAGCCCCCAGCATTCAGTACGTGGACCTGGAAATCTTATCAACAGCTAAGAGTCAAATATCAGTCAAGAGGCCTGGCTGAGGCCTGTACTCCCAGCCCTTGGGAGGCTGAGGCAGGAGATCTGTCATGAGTTTGAGGCCAGCCTGTGTTACAGAAGAAGGCCTTCCCCCAAAGAATTTTATGAAAGTAAACATTTATACATCAAACACACATGAGCAAGAGATTATTCGTTCAACGAATATTTGGTTCAATCACGAAGGTATTTATTTGATGTTTTAAAAAGACTTGATTTATAGCATGTTAAAAACACTTATACATAACATATATTTATGAATATACATGTGAACTGTCATGTTTTAAAGTGATCCAATTATTGTTAACCTACTATATAAACTTACATTTTTCTGTAGGGAAAATTTTAGTCAGGATGGAAGGGCAGTTTGCTGTTGCTGTGTGCACAGTAACAAATCTGCAGACATGTTCACTTTGAATCATAACTACTCACAGGCCAGGCACCCATATAGCTGACAGACAGTGGGTTTCCTTGTGTTCAGTGAATATGCTATTGTGAGGAATTTTTACAACAATGATGTGTGTGTTTCATGGAGACATAACAGGATTATCTAAATGAAATTAGAATATAAAGAAGTCATCTCTTTAGGACAAAGCACGAACACCAAAATCCTCCAGGCAAGTGAGTGCATCATTCTAACATCCAGATAAAAAGGAACAGGATGTGGCTCAATTGGTAGAGTGCTTGCCTAGTGAACACAAAGCCCTGGGTTCAATGCCCAGCACTCAGTAAAACAGGCCTGGTAGCATACACCTGCAATCCCAGCACTTGGAAGGTAGAGGCAGGTTAAAATGGTCAAGGTTCAAAAATAAAAAAGTTCAAGGCACTTCTCAGCTATGAGTCAAGTTTGAGGCCAACCTAGGATGCACAAGACCTGGTTTCATAAACAAACAAACAACAACAACAATTACTACAAAAACCCCAAAACAAAATGAACAAAGAAAGCAAAGAGCAAATGTTCAGTCATGGGCACAGTTGTAAAAAGGAGAAAAGAGAAGTTACATGAGGGACCAGCAATGGAAGGGGAACGGATTCTGTGTTCCTGGTAGTGTGACTTCACTTTGGAAAGAAAATAATCCAGAGGGTGATTTAGAGGAGAAAATTCTAGGAAAAGGAATTTGCTAGTCACCTACAAGGCTTTCTTTTTATGTTAAAAATTCACTGTGTATACTCACTGTATGCATAAGGACATTTTCATGTAATATATATTGCATGTAAGCATATTCTTCCAGGATCTCCCCTCCCATTAGTTCCCTTTATTTCCTTAGTTCAGCTTCTACATGTGCACACATGGTTTCGTGAATCTCTATAAAATTAGGAACCACAAATGAGAGAAAACTATGCGTTCATTTTTTGGAACTGCCTTGGTGTATTTAATATGACCGATTTTTTCCCCAGATAACCTTCACCTTGTTTATGGCTGAAATAAGTCCCCATTTACATCTGCCACATTTTCTTGTCCCTTGTCTGTTGTTGGGTTGGACACCTCAGTTGCTTCCATAACTCAGCCATTGCACACAGAGTCAAAATAAACTTCTGACCTGAACTGGACTGCCCAGGCATGCTACTCTTACAGAGTGATGATGTCATTTACCCAAGATTCTTAATCTATTTTCTCCTAGGTTCAGATGAAGAAGTACAAACACACACACACACACACACACACACACACACACACACACACACACACACACACACGCACGCGCGCACCCCTGGGCATGCTCAGAATTCATTCCTATATAAATTGGTTGCGGATCCAGGACCATAACTTCTCCATAGGATCCCGACGTCCTCCATCACGACATGCGCATTCAAAGCTGCAGAGACTCAGAACCTGATCAATGCCCCTCACACCAACTGTGAAACAGGCCTGTGGCCAGTTTGAAAGTGGGACCTGGATTTCCCCAGCTAGTGTGACATTCCACTCACTAGATCTCCAGCTCTGTAAAGGACAAAACTCTTCCCTCAGATTCAGCAGTTCTGGTGAGGATTTAACTTTGCCTGGTTTTACTCAAGCAAAGAACTCAATTGCCCCCAAACAATTTATTAGCAAAAGCAGACCTGCCTGTGGGGACTAATTTCATTGTGGAGGCATTTCCCAACATTAGTATAGGCCGAAGGGGTTACGAATGGAGTGAAATAAACAGAACTCAGTCTCTATATAGTATTATGACTTTTTAGTTTGAAAATCTGAAAATTTAGTTAGCATGGATAATAGAAGAAACACATACTTGCCATTTTAAAGTGAATTTTATCGTATTTTCCTCAAAAGTAACACAGTTGGCCAGGAGGTGGTGGTACATGTTTTTAATACAGTAGGCAGAGGCAGGTGGATCTCTGAGTTTGAGGCCGGCCTTGTCTACAGGGAGAGTACCGGGGTTACACAGAGAAACCTTGTCTTGAAAAAAAAAAAACAAAACTAAAAATACTTCCAACCAAACAAAAAGAAGTGACACCATTCAAATCTGTAGGCTACCCCTTAACCTAATGATAGAAAATATCATTATTGTATTTGAACAGGAGACCTAACATAAGAATAAATTATATGTATAAATTGCTTTAAACATAAAGCAGGGATTTAAAATGACTTTACTATTTAATAATATAGTGCAGATAAAGCTTTTAAGCCTATACCCTTCCCAGATCCTCCCCAAGGTCTTGCTATATAGCCCAGTCTGGCTTTGAATCTGGCATCGTCCTGCCTCAGCCTCCCAAGTTCTGTGATTCCCATTTGGCTGTAATCATCATGCAGGGTATAACTCGTAAGCCCAGGCAGCATATTTTATGAAAAAGGTAACTCTCACATGGCTCATTAAGTGTCCTATATTCCTTTGTAAAACATTTTGAATGTAACACCAATAAAATAGTCCTCTGGTATATAAGATAGGCTCAGAAGTAGGGGCTATATTACCATAAAATATCACGTGAAAAATAAGAAAAGTCATATGCTTGTCTCCACTCATGGATGCCTAAGGCAACCTTTGACACAACCTCATGTAACACAGAAGGCACAGGTTTGGACATTTGAAATGATTATACTAGGGCTTGGTGAGATGGTTCAATAGGATAAAGGGTCTACTGCCAAGATCGTGACCTGGACGCTATCACTGGGAAGCAAAATACCCACTCCGTAAGCCGTCCTCTGACCTCCTGATTGTGTGCACCCACTCCATACAAATAAATACCTAAATGATCAAGAGTGATTATCTTGGGCTGAGAAGTAGTCTCATCTAACATGTATGAGGAAGAGTGCTCATCTAACATGTATGAGATCAGAAGTGTACATGCACAACTGCATGTACATACTCTTTACATGCAGACGTCACACTTTTTGGATAAGACCTATCACAAGGAAAACAAATAGCCACATCTGCTGGTAAGGAAGTGAAGGAAGATGCAAAGAAGAATTTTATTGCATGGAAGATAAACCAGTCTATTCCAGCCACTGTAAAAATAAGTATGGAGGTCCCTCAGAAAATTGAACATAGAACTCTGTATGACTCAGCTATCCAACCCCTGAATATGTGATGTGAGCATCTCTAATGCAACACACTACAGAGATACTTGCAGGCCAGTGTTTATTTCAGGATGATTCACAAGAGGCAAGATGGGATCAGCCTAGGTGCTCATCGGCAGATAAAAGAATAAAGAAAATGCGGCACTGTACACACAATAGGACGTCCTTCAGCCATAGATGTGACATTATACACATGATAGGACATCATTCAGCCATAACAAAGGACAAAATCACATTGTTTACAGAAAAATGAGTGTAACTGAGATCACACTAAGCAAAATAAGCTCAAATTGGGAAGACAAATATTATTATATTTTCTTTGATGTGAGGAGCTTAGGTTTCCTATAACACATAAAATCATTTGTATATATTATGAAAATAGAAGCAAAATTAGGTTGGTGGAAGGGATTAACAGGAAGTGTATGGGGTAGACAAGGTCAAAGTACACCCCACACTTGAGCAAAATATCTTCTGAAATATACTATTATGTACAATTAAAATGTGCCATTAAAACATGTCTTTATCAACATATTATTACTATTATTAGAGGTTCTGGAAAAGAAAATGCATTAAAGACATAAAAACTGGGGCTGGTGAGTTGACTTGGTGGCTTTCCAAACCCGACAACCCAGGTTCGATCCCTGGAAGCCACATGGTGGGAAAGAGAAGTGACCCACACATTATCTTCTCACAAACACCCTGGTATGCTAACACCCCCAGATGCTTCCTGCTGCTTTCAGTGGGTGTCAGAGTTCACAAGGGCAAGTGGGTGATACGGAAGAGGCAAAGCTCCAGGATGCTCATGTTATCAGAGCCCATGTCTCGACAAGAACACTCCAGTGGGAACAAAATCTGACTTCTTTTGTCGGGGCTCTGTCCCCTCTGTCCAAACATCTCCCTTGGAATACACCTCCTAACATGGAGGAATTAAATTTCCTTGATAAGAACCGTTAGGAGACACATCCAGATCATAGCCGAGTGGAAACGAGATGGGTAAGGAAAGTGGGGCATGCTTTAACACATAGCTTTTCCTTAATGAACTTATTTATCATTTATTTATTCAGTGTGCATGTGTACACACCCGTGTCGGTATGCATGTGCCACTTTGCGCATGTGAAGCTCAGTGGACTTTTGAGAGTCAGCTCTTTCTACCATGTGGGTCCCGGGGATTGAACTCAGGTCCTTAGGCTTATTGGCAAATGCTTTTGGCTACCGACCCATCTCATTGGCCCACACATAAATTTTTCCTGACTAAAGAATAAATACATTATTTATTCAAAAAGTTAAACTCAGTTACTAAAAACGAAAGAAGGAAAGCTCTCACAGGATAGTTTAGCAAACCCTCTCCCCACACTCCTATAAACAGTGTTCATTACAATGATTGCTTCCAAAGGGAGGGGGGGAGGGAGACTAGTTGAGAAGGAGCGATCAACTAGAGCAGGAAGAGGACAAGAGAAGTTGTAGAGATGAATGTGGTTAAAAGACACTATATGTTCATGCATAAAACGCCAAAATGGAACCTGTTGCATGTGCCAGAAAGGTAAAGCAGCAAGGCTTTTTAAACCTTGTCCCCTTACAGGACCTGACTGTTATTCCAGGATATTGGGTGGCAGCTAATTTCTGGCAGACAGACAAGGCAATCGTGGTGGTTGGTGGTGCCTGCTGGGCCTTCATGGATGCTTTGGTTCTGAGTCCAGTTTCTTACCGATCATTCCTGAACTCTGTGCTATCTGGAATTGAAACGCTCAACAAGAAATGGGTGGAATTGGCCTAAAAAATTTTCTTAAATAAAAAACTTGCCAACTGTATTTGTTAACTTTGTCCCCATTGTGTTGAAAATTTTGATAGGAACCGCTTCTGGAAGGAAGGAATGGTTATTTTCATCTCATAGTTTGAGACACAGTCCTTTGGGGCAGGGAGCTAGGGTGGCAGGTGTGTGAGGCAGCTGGTCACATTGTGTCTAGAGTCAGGAGGTGGAGGGAGATTAAGGCTTGGTGCTCAGCTAACCTTTCACAAATCAGTCTAGAACTTCAGCCCCTAGCATGCTGCTTTTACATTCAGCGTGGGGCTTCATTCCCTAGGCAAATTTTTCTATAAACTCCCTCAGAGATATGCCAAGCATGTGTCCCTATGGTGATTTTAAATCTAGGCAGTGTGACAATTTTAGTTAACCACCACATCTCCTAAAGCTAGTGCCCCAACAGGAAGTGGGGTCTGCGTCAAAGCCTACATCTGGAAGCCAAGTATGCCCTCAGTGCAGGATTTAAAATGCTCCTGAGTTCTGAACCTGTGTAGCCAGCAGCATGGTAATGACTGGGCTGGACTGGATTGTGTGACAGAGACGACAGGAAGACCCCAGTGGTCTTCATTTTCCCCAGTCATTACTGCTCTGAGGTGGTGCATGAAAGCCATGAGGTAAGAGGCCTTCTGCCCCTCCCCAGCCCTGTGGCCGCCTTGTATCCGCCGACGCCAGGAGAAAGGTCATAGGAGTCACAGCTGCCCAAAAAGTCAAAGCAGCTAAGCGACAGAGGGGACTCTGGGATCAGATTGCCAGCTGTGTTGCCAAGTCTCGGCTGTCCTTTAATCCACCCCCATGTTCCTTATTTTCTCTAGGGTAGAGAGTCTTTTCAATAGAAAGTGGATAGACAGGAGGAAGGAGGGACGGGAGGGAGGGGCAGGAGGAAAAATGGAGAGGGAGAAAGAAGGAATGGAAAAGAGGAAGGGTAAAGGGGAAAAAACAGAGACAAGGGATGGAGGGATGAAGGGAGGGAGGGGGACGAGAAAGAGGCAGAAAGGAAAAAAGAAATAGAACGTGGGGGGTGGTGGTGGTAAAAGAAACCGTAATTGGAATGATACCGGAATGTAGGGATAAAAAGTTATAATTGGAATGATACCAGGATGTTTTCTAGTCTGAAAGTGGGGGTGTCATTAATAGTGAGACTGTAGGGGCAGCATTGCTGGATTCACAGCATGTGGGGGAACCCTGAAGTCAGAATTCCTGATTAGATCATGTTTTGATATTTGCCATTTGGAGAAACTGACTTAACCTTACTAAAGGCAAGTGTTTAAGTTAATTACAACAGTGAGCAGGAAAACGGATGGTAACTGGAAGACCAACGTGGCTGAAGAAGAGGGTGAGAGAGGCCACTCTGCCACTCTTGGAATCTCTCTGCTAGCCAGCATGGTATGAGCTGAATCAGTCATTCTACAGATACATTAGACAGGAGGCTAGGACTCTCAGCATGTGGTGTACTGATGAGAGGCATTAACAGCGAGGCTTTGAGGGTATGTATCTGTAACTCCAGCACTTGGGAGGAGGAGGTTGGAGAAACAGGAATTCAAAGCCAGGTTCAACTACGTAGCAAATTTAGGCCAACTTACAGTATATGACACTCTGTCTCAAAACACCACCCCAGCAACCATCAAGTGAAGCTGTCTAATCATGGTCTAAAAATGCTTATCCTATGAGGTCAGGGAAAACAAAGCCATAGGCAGAGTGTGCCGACATCATGTGTGCGTTATGCTTCATTTAATATTACTGCCTTTTTGTTTAAATTGTGATTCTCTTATTTTTTCAAAACAATACAAGCTTTTTCTTTTACGTCCAACTTAATTGGGAAAAGGAAACAGACATTCCACATCCAAGAAGTGTTCAGGGAGGGCAGAGGATTCCAGCTGTCATTGGCAGCTGCTTTGCAACCATCAAGTCACTCAGCAGCAGGCCCCTCATTAGTTCCATAAACTGGGAATAACATTGTCACTTATTGGGGGGGTTTGTTGAGACAAGGTCTTCTGCTGTCCACGCTGGCCTCACTTCCCCTCAACCCACGTGTAGAGCCTCCTGCCTTCATCTTCAAAGTGCTGGGGACTGATTGTAGGCACGCACAACACATTAGGTTTATATGGTGCGGAGGCACACATCCGGGTCTTTGTGCATGCAACACAAGCACTCTACCAACTGAGTTAGATCTCTAGCTCTACAAATGCTTCCTTAAGAAACAAATATAGCACGTAAGTCACACCAGTCTACTGCTAATGAACCTTGACTTCCAAGACATCCTTGATGATATATGGGTTCCATCTGTAGGGGACCCTTTTCTTTCATGGCAACAACCATGTTTACCCCAAAGATCTATTATAAAATTATGCAATGCTTACTCTTTTAAAGGAGGCACAAGCCGTGTCATTATTATCTGGTTGGAGAGTAATTTAAATAAGCCCCTGGTTTATGTTGCATACAAGGAGGCTCAGGCAGATCTAATCTTTTCTAAACCTGTTATGGTCTTGGGTTCAGCAGAACGTCCTAATTTTCACCATTAATTCCCCCTTTTTTGTGGTCTATTCTGTCAATAGACTATTGAGTGTTGGGTAAATTAAAGCTGGACCAGCAGCCAGCACATGAAGACAGACGTTAAATCATGGCCTGCCTGCCTGTTCTCATTATTAGTATCTGTGAAATAGCTGTTAAGCCTGGGAACAGGAATGAACATGACACATATTGGTATTCTCAGATTTCCATACTGTACAATCAGGTATGCGAGGTTTCCTTTTTCTAGGCAACAGGTGTGTTCTTGGAACAAAGTTCAACCCCCAACTTTTGGCTTGTATGAGTAGGGACAGCTGCAGGCTTAACTTTGACATGGCTCTGTGAGGCTGAAGACCTAAAGTGCTTGTTCACATTATTAAAGCAACAGGCACATGGGCTCTGGTTGCCTGTGCTTTTCTTTGTCTTACAGAGCCAGGGTCTGGGTCTTCAGATGGCCAGTGTCTCTGTCTTTTATCGCTCTCTGCCTCTCATTGCCCTTGTATTTTTTCTTCTTCTTCCCCTCCTTTCTTTTTCTCTGCCCTGGGTTCTCCTTTTCTTCTGGGTGCTCCTCTCCAGCCCTCCCTTTCCCCTCCCCCTTCTTTCTCCTCTCCCTCCTTCCCTCTATTAACAATAAACACAACACGTGTAAAACATTCCATATTCATTATCGAGAACATATTTTCATTAGAGTCACACTGTTTACAAGCTGATGAGTGGGGAGGAGAGAATCCTTCATTTAAATCCAATTACATTTACACCTCACTTTATTCTCAAAGGGATTCAAAGGGACTGTTTATTATGCAACTGGAAGAATGATCTGCAAAATCCACAACTTTGAAAAGCACAAACTAAGCCTCACTGTTTTCTGGTTAAAGCTTCTACCTAGGGGTTTGAAAAATATTATTAGGCAGAGATCATAGGTACTGTCTGATCCCAGAAACATAATGTCAACAATTGAAGGCCATCCTGACAGCATCACTCAATAACTTCTTTACAATGGGGACACATCTTTTGTGTATTTAGTTTCCAGGTAGAGTGTGCCAGCAAGTATAAGAAATTCAACACTATTTTGTTGTATATAAATTTTCATAGAAACAAAGATACACAGAAATAAAGGGGTCAGCGTAAAGACAGCAGTGTGTCACTAAGGAGTCTAGGGGAAAGACTGTCTCAGAATATACTTCTTTGGACCTCAGATGTACCAGAGCTTTCACTTTCCCCCAATGAGTATTGCAAGAGAAACATTTAATAACAGTGGAGGGCATCTGTGGCAGATAAGATACACTGTGATGGATGTCACCAAACACCCTGCAAAATCAGTGCTGGGTGTTGAATGAGCTATTAGCCAAGGAGGAGCGAAGACAGGATCCCTTTCAGTCATTTTTTCTAACCTCAAACAACTTTATTCAAGCATCAGATTTTCTATAAACCTACGCTGAAAGTGTCTTTGCCAGGATCGTCCTGATGGAGAGACAACTACAGGAAGAAGGAATTGGCATTCTATCCTCTGAGACAGAGCCCTGAAAAGCAGCCTGACGCTTCACTTCTCTTTAAGTTTTTATCTGGTCTGACTTGTGTTTTTGCTAAACAAGTGTAAATAATGACTAACAGTCGGGAAATAAAATTGTGTGTAGCTAGCAGACCAGATACACATCCTTAAAGGTCTCTTCCAATAGGGAATTTCCAAATTCTATGATTTTTCCTTTCTCTGAGGCTGTACATGGAAAGAAAGACATGAGAAGATAAGACATAAGAAAATTTGCATTTGTGTTAGAAAGGGGATTATAGTGGTGTGAGAGATATTAAGAATGTGGAGAGAGAGAGAGAGAGAGAGAGAGAGAGAGAGAGAGAGAGAGAGAGAGAGAGAGAGAGAGAGAGAGCAATGGAATATTACGGCATGAAAGCAGAAAGCAGGAACAGTCTATTGGAGAGAACTAGCCAGAGGGACAGAGGCCATGGAGGGCATCAGAGAAGGGAGCCACATTGGAACACAGTATAATGATGCACAGGTATGAAAATACCACACTGAAACATGTTACTTTGCACGATAACTTAAAAACACAGTAAGAAAACCAGCTGAAGAGATACCCCAGCAAGTAGAGGGCTGGCTTCACCAACACCATGTTTGATCCCTGGTATCCATGTAATAAGCCATCCACGTGCATAGTTGTATCTAGTGCTGGAGAGGTGGCTATAGGATGATCCCTGGGGCTTTCCTGTTGGCCTGCCAGCCTAGTCCACTCAGTAAGTATCAGGCCCCAGTGGGAGATCCTGTCTCAAAACCGAGGTGGGCTTCACACAAGGAAAAACGCCTGGGGTTGACCTCTGGCCCCACATACATGTGCAGTTGCACACTCATGAACACGCAATACAAGATAATAAAACAGCAAAAGCGCATTGCCATCTTAGCCATCTTCAACTATACAATTCAGTACCATTACACCTGTACTGCTGGTGTAACTGATAAGGTTTTCTTATCATAGAACTGAAAGGTCACGCCTATCAGACAACAACCCATCGCCTCCCATCCCTGCCTCTGGTGAACTCCACCCCATTCTCTGTCCCTATCAATTTTGACTCTTTGGATGGACTCACCCAATGGACTCCTTCCTTCCTGTGTCTAGCTTATTTCTCTTAACGCAACATCCCCAAAGTTCACCCATCTTTTAGCACACGACAGGATTTTCTCTTCTATAAGTGGACTACTATTCCATTGTCCCTGTGCAACCCATTTCCTTGATGCATTCATCCGTCCATAGACCCTTTAGTTGCTCTTTCCTCTTGGCTGTTGTGACTCAGGCTGATCTGAACTCGGGTATTACAAACGCTGCTTTGAAAGTCGGTTTACATTGCTTTGGAGTATGTGCTCAAACGAGAGATCATGCTTACTCTACTGCCAAATCCTTTTCTGTAATGGGTGCACCATTTTCCATTCCTAACAACAGAACACGGGGTTCCGGTTTCACCACATCATGCCAACACTTTCTATTTTCTGATGGCAGAAGCATCCTAACAGGTGTTACTAATAGCCTCAGTCTGACCCTGAGGAAGAAGGGTGTCTGAGTCAATTCTGTTGGAGGAACATTTTTTTCTTCTTCTTCTTTTAAGTGAAAGGAATTCACCCTCTGTTCAATGCCCTCTCAGCTTCCTGACACACCAAGCATACAACGAAGTCCTTTACTGTGACTAACAGGTCCTATCTGGCTCTTGTTCCAAGCTACCTGTCTCCCTAATTCTCCTCCCCAGCAGCCTTTGCTCTGCTGAGAACAGCTTCCAGCATCTACTGGACCTTTGGTATAACCTTCTCCTCTTTCTGGACCACTCTGCTCCATAACCACCCCTACTTACTCCCTCCGTCTACTAAGATCCCTGCTGAAATGGCACCTTCTGAGTTAAGGCCCTTACACCAACAACCCCAATCCCTGAGCTTTCCACTGCCTTATTTTTGGTCATACCTATAATGCCTCAATTAGTTATACAGTTATGTATGCCTTTTGTTTCCCAAAGGTAAAAAGTCAGAGCTGAGGGTGGGGCAGGGCTGTCCTGTCTCATTCATCCTGGAACTCCAGGCTTCTAGAACAGTACCTACTTGATGCTTGAATCAGTAGACACTCGTAGGGCAGATAAACAAATGATTGAATATACGAAGGGGCAAATAAATAAAGGTGACATCATTATGCCATTGGGTTGTCTGAGGGGCAAAGAAGTACTCACATGAGTCTCTACATCACCAGCAAGGACTCTGCTGTTCTTTAAGAACTCGGCCACCATACTGTTCACCAGCTTGTCAAAGGCTTCCACAGACGGGGCCACGCCTGCTGAAAAGAATGGCTAAGTTACTCCCTGGTGGTTCTGTGGAAAGCTGGGACTAGCTTGCCACACAGATCATCTGAAAGTTGAATATCATCACTGTTACCGTTACCTTCATTTATTCAGTCAGGCATTCCTCCATGCACCCCATATTTACTCAGGGCAATCCTCTTTGCCCAATCTCCTCCTCCCTTATAAGGCCTTTCCCCAACATCTTTCATTTCATTCTTTCCTGTGATTGTTATCTTGATTATTAGCTCAACTGGATTTAGAACCACCAAATGGGCAAACCCCCGTATATGTCTGGGATGGCGCTACCAAGAGCCATTTATCTGAGGAGGAAAGATGCCCCTAAATGTGGGTGACATGGCTGCTGTCCTGGACTGAATGAAAAGGAGAAAGCCAGCTGAGAACTGGCATTCATCTCTCTGCTTCCTGACTGAGGTTGCCACGTGACCACTGCCTCCTTCTCCTGTCACTAAGACTCTCTGGTATGATGGGCTGAGCCTCAAAATATGAGCCCAAGCAAGACCTTCCCCATCCTTAATTTGGTTTCTATCGGGCATTTTATTACATCAGTGAGAAAAGTAACTAATGCATCCTGATGCCCTGAGGTAAACAGGGACATCGCCATGGTACACATGAGGGGAACAGAAGTGTAGACAGAGCATGTGACGGAGCAGGTCAGAATCACAGACCAAACAAAGGCAGATGTCCACACTGAACTGACCCAGGTTCCTTGAAGTCTCTTTTCTGTCCTCCATAGCTTTCCCAGATATAATACCAACCTACAGAGTTACCCAGAATCCCCAGAGATTCAGAGAATAGTGAACTCTGGGAAAGAGGGGAAACAGAGTTAATTTTCTTCCTCTTTTACTTTCCAGGGAGAGAACCCATGGGCAGATGGAATATGAGCATCATTACCAATGGATCTGTACAGAGCATGATTAACTGATGCCTCATTCCAGCTAGTGTGCTCTGTTCTCTTCTTTGCTTTTTAATTAACCGAGAAAAAACCCCTAAGACCCCAACTTTCCTCCCTTAATATTGAGAAATTTGTCTTTGTAGTTTGTTAAAACCAAACCAAAGCCCATTTCTTTTCTCAAATAAGTCACCCCTGCTCACAAAACTAAGAGAGAAAACTCCTTTTGTCTCCAACTATCCCTTCCCACAGCCTCAAGGAGGGGTGGGGATGGGGTGGGTCGGGGACAGTGACTGACAGCTCCCCACACTCCAGGCCAAACTCCAGCAGCCTGTTAACAGGGAGTTACCCTGTAATCAGTTTGTCACTTGTGGGAGGTGTGAGAGTTCTCTTGTTGAGTGTTTAAAGGGAAAGAGAATTTCAGAAACGTGATGGATGCTGCTGCCTAGCAAAAGGTAAAATGATGAAGGAGAATATTTTTCCAGTTCCCTTTCATCTCTGGACTCTGCTCACACCTCCTCTGGGCAGCCTTTAATGATCTGTTCTTCCCCCAGACTGTATCTTTTGAGCATCTCTTAATCAAAGCCTCTTCTACTCTGAATAGACAGAACAATGGAGCTGGACGATTAGGACTCTGTATAATTCGTCTGAGGTTTCCTGCACCCAGGACCAGGCTCGTCATGGGGCAGGAAAGTATTTCTCTAGCTGTGGAGCTGAACTTGCCCTACTTCCAGGAAAACAGAACAGGAAAACAGAACAAAACAACCCCAAAAATTATTATACAGAGGTTCTTAATGTTTGGATGGTATATGTTTGCAGTGGCCTGTGTTCCTTCTCAAAGTTTCCTTTAAAGTGTAAAAAAAAATTTATTTAATATAGTAAATAATATAGTAGTATAGAATATAAAATAATAACACAGTGTCTATATTTAGGAGGAAACCCCAATTAATTAATTAGTAACTATCTCACATAGTCCTTCTGGGGGCTTCAGACTTCTAGGTACTGGTATTAAGGTGTGCACCTCCACGGCTGTCTAAGAGGCTGCTTCAGGGTTTAAGGTCACCAAAGCTGACTATGAAGAGAAAATAATGTTACCTCAGATTAAATAAAATGTTTTAAGAATGGGTACCATTCAGATGCTTCCCTAATTATCCCACTTGCTCATTACTTCACTTTAAGTAAAATGAATTGCTGGTCAATTTTTCCGGGAGGACTTTGCTTCAATAACTGGAAACAATTTGTTGTATTAGAACATATTTGTTTAAATGTCAAAAAGTTTAATTTGTGCCTTCCAATTTTATTTAGCCTGTTAATTTTCTCAGGACATTTCTTTCTCTTTTGCCTATATATGTGCATGTGGCCTGTGTGCATATACATGTACAGGCTTGGACACGTGTGGGTACATGCATGTGTTTTTGCATTTAACAGTATGAGGTTGGTGTGAATGCCTTCCTCAGCCACTGTTCACCTTAAGTGTTGAGACAGAATCTCTTGCTGAACCCGGAGCTCAGAGCTTCCTTAGGTTCCCTGTCTCTGCGTCCAGTGTTAAGATTATTGCTTTTAAATGGGTTCTGGGGATTGAACCCTCTTTACCCACTGAGCCATCTTCCCAGCCTACCCCTCCCTCTTTAAAATAAAGAAAACACATAGTTTTGTCTGGAATCTTTTTGAAAGTGTGAGGTTCAAAGTTTGAGCTTTCCCTCTTTATTGAAATACCCATTATCTCCTGGATTTTAGCTTTATTTTGTGCACTTCCAGGCTTTTTAGGGAAGGACAGAGACCTTAAGGAAATGTCTGCAGCCACATTCTGTCAAGGGCATAATGAAACAAAGTTGCTGGAGAAATGGAAAGATATTTCCATAGAAATGAGGTTTATGAGGCCCAGATACCAACGGAAAGGGTTTAAGATGAAACCACGGGCACATCTTAGAGAGATATAAGGGGGCTGTGACCCAACCCAGCCTCTCTTTAAGTAATCTCTCTTTTCAATCCGTTTTGGTCACCTTTCTTTTTTAGTATGTTCAAAGGGAAAGACACAATCAGTATGTTTGAATTTACACAGTACTTTCTGTTCTGTGCTATGTAACAGAAGATATAAATCCCAAACACCCAGCATTTCCAGAAGCAGCAATGCAGATTTTTCCTGGGGGAAGAGGTATTGAAATGGCCTCTTGTCCAAGGCTTTTCTCAACTCCCCAAAGCCTGGAAGCATCCGAGACAGATCAGAGGAGCTGTGTGTGCACATAGGTCAAGAGTAGATTTGCAGATTCAATACAGATCATCCCATTAACTTTTAACTTCAGATGAGCCATGAAGAGATTTTTTAAAGATAGTTATGTACTACGCAGTATTTAAGAAACACTGATACTTTTAAAAAAGTTTCTCTGTTTGAAACACACATTTAATGGACAGCCTCCATTTTTATTTCTTAGACTGCTGTAGTGGAATTCAGGCATTGTAGAGGGAGACCTAGAGGCGTAGCTTTGGGGTCTCAGGACCCTGAGGGGCATGGCCAGCCCCCATTGGGAACCCGTTTACACCTGACTTTCCTTCCTGTTCCTCCGTTCCCAGAGAGGATTGGCACCATCACTGCATGAGGCAGTTCCATTCTTTAAAATTTGTCTTAAAGTTAAAAGCTAAAATCTTACACAAAAAAGAAGCAGAAAAATTTCTGTAGATAACTTAAGGTTTTCCATATGTGGTATCTGCTATTTACTGTTGGCTTTTGTTTGTGTTTTCTCTTTTGCCATAGTCTCATGTAACCCAGGTTGGCCTCTAATAAATATGTAGCTGAGGCTGGCTGTGAACTCTTGATTCACCTGTGTCCACAGGCTTAAAGAAAATTCTTAACTATTTTTGATGCTATAATTTTTGAAAATCTTATAAAATGTATGCATATATGCACACAAAACGTGTGTAGAGGACACCTGTGCAAATATATAAATATGGTGTGAGCATATGACATATATACTTTGTGAAGTTAGTTCTCTCCTTCCACCTGTATGTGGGTCCTGAGGACCAAACTCGGGTCACCAGGTGTGTGTGACCAGCACCTTTACCTCCTAAGTCATCCCTCCAATGCAGAAACTCTCTTTAAAAATTCATTCTGGGGGTCTAGCTTGGCACTTGTTCCTAACTCAAGGGGCCTATTAGTTAGGGATGGTCAAGACCAGATGATAAGCTGTGGTTATAGATTTGCTCCATTTTTGCTTAGCCTTGGACAAGATGCAGTTAAAGCTGCAGCTCCCAAATGTCCTTAAAGGGAAAACCCACAGCAGCACCCTAATTCCTTTCTATTTGCATTCTAACTGAGCATGTTGTTTCTGGCTTTGATAATTACTTCAATGATATAGTCACCCATCAAAATAAAATAAGAACACTCCTTTGGTTGTGGGTTACAATCTCCAGAGGCACAAATCTTGATTATTTTTGTGGATGATGGGTTGAAAATTTTAAATTTTGCTTTTTAAACTGGTGCATAAAATCTGCACGCATTTGTGGGAGAATGCTTTTCTTCATTTTCTTTCTCTGGGACTGCCTGCCTCTTAAGGTAATGATTACCCCCTAAGGAAGGAGACAGATTTTGGAAACTGAATGTTGAAGGCAAGATTAAATGACCAAGACCAAACCAGTAATGCCATCAGGATATGGCCCTACCTCCATTGACACCATTAACTTCTCCACAGTCTCCGGGAGGCCCACGGGAACCTGCAGACAGCTGCTCCAGCCGGCTCACGGCACATTCCAGTCTTTCCATCAGCCCCAGCATGTCTGCCATTCTAGAAGGACATGGGCAGAAAGATGGTGTGAGCATTGCTGAGGACCAGCAAACAGACATCATCCCACTGAACACTGAGAGAGAACATAAGATAAACACCACTCAAAATGTCTTTTACTACCTCCTTGTCATAAAAACATGTGAAACTGGAAAAAGGGCCTACACAATATGAAAATTATATTGGGCTCATTTTCTTCTCAGTTCAGTGATATTAATTTACTCCCAAGGATATCTCTATGTAGTCCTGGCAGTCTCGAAACTTGCTATGTAGACCAGGAAGACCTTGAACTTAGATCCACTGGTCTTTTCTTCAGTGCTGAGATTAAAGGTCTGTACTACCATGCCTGGACTGATTTTTTTAATATAAGGAATAAAACCTAAGATACAAATATCACCAAGCTTTCCACTATCTCAGATGTCTGCCTACATACTTCCAATGTTATTGCCTGATGCTATTTTTGTATAGCACTTACCTAAAAGCCACAAGCACATAACCCCAAATACTCCAAATGCTCACTAGGCTAAGTGGTGGGAACACATTTTTCACTAGTCACAGTAATTCTGTTAAAGTGTGATTACCCAGACAACTCTAAACCCATTGATAATCTTTGTTCATTTAACTGTACGAAATGTGGGTTTATAGAACTGTGTATTGCTTAGCAAGTGAGGAGATACCATCTTCTCTGTGTAGTGATGATTATCAGGTTGTTTTAGTGTTTCTCTTTTGAAATTATCCTAAGTTATCCACTCTTCTTCCTAGATCAGAGATGGAGGCTGATGAGGCATCGGGGATGACAGTGGGACCACATGTCCACTCTTTTCTGTTTCCAAAGACATGCTCAGCTGAGTCCATAGATAACATTATAAGTCCTTTTCAATGCACAATCCTCTGACCATCTGAATCCAGTTAACTTAGTGTCTTATCTCTATGAGCTATATCTCTAGACACTTACTTATGACAACCTTTGATAAAAATCAGTCTGCTGTCCCACAGAGAATAAACCATGCTTGCTTTAGCCAGGGCCTATGCTTCCTTCCACTCATAGGAACTTTCCAACTTTCTATTCTGAGCAACAGAGAGGCAGCATGCTTCCAAATCACGGACACACCTACCCTGGAGCATCGGTGAGCTCTGTTGCCCTGGGATACGTGAATATTTTAGATTTTCTCCCGGAAGCCAGGAGAGTGTATGTCCCTGCATTTTCAGCTTAAATACAATGATGACAGGTCTCCACAATTTCCAAAAGCAAGGCTAACTACATCTAACCATGTGCCCAGTTTGGTATGTCAGCATCCAAATATCAGTAGTCACAGATGAAGAAAGAACTTATGGTCTATTTTGGAAACCCATCACCCTGCAAGCTGCAAGCAGCAGCTCTCTCAAAATATGGAGCAGCACTTGCTGTACAGCTGAATCCAGCCTCAAATCCCAAGGGGCTGCAAAATTAGAAGTTTCTCAGCTGTTCTGTTCCTCTTCACGTCAGAGCTTCTGATGCTGTTGCAATTCAAGAGGGGAAGGAGAGGTTTAGCTGAATCCTTTGCATAATCTTCTTGCAAGGGAACTGGGTATCTTGTAGGTGGGCGAAGGCCATTTAGGAATGATAAAAGCCCCTCAAATCTTTTAATAGGTGCCCATCTGTTCAGTTATCTCCATTCCCTGTTAGTCAAACTTGCCAAATGTTACCTCCAAGGACCTAGCCTATGGTAGCAGGGAAATGCATCTGCTTTCTTAGCCATTTCCCCCAAACACCTCTGGCTCTCTCCCATCAGGACAAGCTGTTTTGGGAAAGCCTGTTACTTTTCACACTTGGGACTGTCTTCCCAGCCTGTGGCTTAATCAGACTCCTCAACTGGTTCCAGACTCAAGCTATCTAATAGTGAGTGTCACACATGTTGAAAGACAACAGGACTCAGTATCAACTGCCGGGTGAGGCAGATTGCTGTGGAATGTGGTCTAAAAGGCACTCAGATGCCACTTCATGTAAAATCACCACGTCATGTCACAGCCTCTAATGAGATCAAAACAGCTCATGTGAGAAGAAGGCTAGAAAGATACCTGTAGGTTTAAAATTTTGGAGTAGTTTGTTAAAAACACGTAGCAACAGACAGATGAAAGGCTACAAGAGGATCCATATTAGCATGCCTAGGGGACTGATGGGGTCTGAAGTAGTCATGTGTCCCATCTAGACTTTCTTACACTTTCTACATTTGACCTCAGCTTCTGTCCAGACCGTCAGGAATAAGCAAGCAAACCAACAAACAAAACCACACACACACACACACACACACACACACACACACACACACACACACACACACACACACACACACATATACACACACACACACACAACAAACAAGCAAACACTTAAACCAGCTATCGATTCTCTGCATTCCAGCTCATTTACCTTGACATTTCAAACTGCCTTTAGCTGACCTTTGACAGGAGCTGGGAATTAAAAAGGAGGTTGGGGGAAAGGCACAGAGTTTCCACAGCAAATGGGTCTGAGCAAGGGGGTCAGACACAAGAGTTAGGACAGGAGGTCAGTGGAACAGGGTGAAGAGACAAGTTAGCTAGATGCCAGTCTAAGAATCAGAAGCGGAGCAGAAGGCCAGATTTCCAATTGAAGAATCAAGAGTCTGGATCAGATCGTGTAGTTCAAACATGGCTCTACCAAACTCAACCCATCCTGTTCATGTAGAAGGGACCATATAGGTGAGTCTCTGCTGCCTACGACACATCAGAGTGGAGAGGAGGGTGTGCCAAAGGAAAAAGTGTTACTTTTCAACATTTTAAAGTTTTTAAACTTTTAAAGTTTTTGTTTGTTTACTATTTTAATTTGCATGGATGTTTGTCCGCGTGTATGTCTATATACCACGTGCATGACTGGTGTCCACAGAAACCAATAGAGGGCATTAAATTCCCTAGGATTGGAGTTACAGACAACTGTGAGTTGCCATGTAGGTGCTTGGAATTGAACCCAGGTCCTCTGGAAGAGCAGCGGGTGCTCTTAACCTCTGTTCTTTCCAGCCCCTTGAAGATTTGTTTTAAGAAACTTTATTTGCGGGTCATTTTCTTTCTTAAAAAACAAAAACAAAACAGTTTTTCAATATGTAGACCTTAATGGCCTGGAATTCTCCGTGTAGATGAGGCTGGCCTTGAACTAGCTCTGTGGCCAAGGCTGACCTTGGTCAGCTGTTGTTCCATCTCCTGAAAGTATTCCAGATACACACCACGTTGCCCATATTTAACATTGATCTTAATTCCTTGTGCATTAATTTTCTAAGTATTAATTTTTTTGAGGTTAATTATAATGGGAAGCCTATCCTTGTGCATCATTAATTTTCTTATTTAAATGTTTCCTTCATGTTTCCTCTTCCATCTTTATCTTCCTAGTTGACGTGGCACCCTTGTAGGTCACAGAATGAGTCATGACTGAATCAGGACTGTGTTAGCATTTTCATCCACTTACGCAGTGAGTTGTTGTTTTCCTGTGTTTGGGTCTTCAAGATCTCATGTTCTTACAACAGGCTGTGGTAAGATGCAGTTAATATCCCACACTATAGAATAGTCTCCTAGTCCGGGTTTCTATGATTGCATTGAAACACCATCATCAAAAAAGCGAGTTGGAGAGAAAAGGAAAGGGTTTATTTAGCTTACACCTCAGCATGGCTGCTCATCACTGGAGAAGTCAGGACAAGGAACTCAAACAAGGCAGCATCCTGGAGGCAGGAGCTGATGCAGAGGCCATGGAGGGGAGCTGCTCACTGGCTTGCTCTTCATGGCTTGCTCAGCCTGCTTTCTTATAGAACCCAGAACCACCAGCCCAGGGATGGCCCCACTCACGATGGGCTGGGCTCTCTCCCACTGATCACTACCTGAGAAAATGCCTTACAGCTGGATCTCATGGAGGCATTTCCTCCACAGAAGCTCCTTCCTTTCTGATGACCCCAGCTTGTGTTGATGCACAAAAGCAGCCAGCACAAACACTAAACCTCATTCCTCCTCATACATGTTGGTACCCACTAGCCAACCCTCTCTATCCCTTCCATACCCTTACCAGCTTCTAGTCACCACCATTCTGCTCTTTTCTGCTTTGAGATCAATATTTTTAGCTTCCATATAGTTCCAAGAACATGAGGCTTTGTTTTGGGGTGTGAGGCTTATTTCCCTTGGCATGATTTCTTCCGATCCCACCCATTGGCACAAATGATGGAATTTTATTCCTTTAATGGCTAAATAATATTGGGTATATGCCTTCTCATTTTCTTTATTTATGCACCTATAAACCCATGCCTTCACTGATTCACTGATGATTCCAAATCTTGTCTCACTTCCCTTTTGTAGAGCTTAAGTTTTGCCTTCATCAAGGTGAGATTGTACACAGACTAAAAAAGGCATCATGTGATATTGTGTTAATGTTTAGATTTGGTTAAACTCATCCACATCTTCAAATACTCATTCCTTCATGGTAAAACATTGACTACTTTTCTTTCACCTTTTTACAAAACATAGTACCTAATTCTTATAAAAACACACCAACTCCCCGCTCATGTGTTTTCATTTTAAGAGGTAATCATTTTCAATTACTGTAGCCATTTCTTTTGACAATTACCTTTTTATCTCCAGGTAACACGATTTCATCTCTATGCCTTGTTTGGTTTTCTTCTGTTTTAAGACATTATCCACTGAATTCCTCCAGGACACCTAACACATGGGCATGTTAAATTTATTTGTCTATTTATTTATTTGAGACAGGGTCTCATTATATAACCCAGGCTTTCCTGATACTCATAGCATAGTTCAAGATGGCTTCCAATTCAGTCTTCCTGTCTCTGATTCCCTAGTACTGGGATCACACCAGCCTTCCAAGCCTTTGTAGTTTCTTGTGTCCGTCTTTTAAAGCGTGCTGATATAATTCACAGAGAATCCCATCTGAGTTGTAAGGTCCCCAGTGGTTATGTGTTGGCATGCCTGGTTTCCTAAAGCTACTTTTAACAGTGCCGGGACACTAGTCTACTTGGGTATGTGGTTCTGGAAGGCCTTGCCCTTCTCTCCCATTCCCTCTGCCTTGTTACAAACCATTAGATTACATTCCTAAAGCTAGCCACCAAGGTCTATGCTCTTAATTGGCCAACTCCCCCCTTCCAAGATTGACTGCCAAAGTCCAGCTATCAAAGTATTGAAGTCCAGCAGTCAAAAGCCCCCTTTGGCTCACCTAATTAGCATGCCCAGTTAAAATTAAACACCTCATCCTAACACAGGGTTTTCCCCTTTCCCTTTATAAACTCCCATTTTCCTATGTGCCATGTCTGTCTCCTCTTTCCAGAGGCAGTCCTTTGTTCCTCTGGGACAAATACTCCTGCCCCATTGTTCCCTTCCCTTCTTCCTTGTCCTCTGTCTCCTGTCTTTGTCTCGATTTCCTACCCTCTGTCCCTCTGGGGCAAATAAGTCTCCTTTGTGCTGAAAACTTGGCCTTGGGATGCCTTGCGGCAACTTTGAGGTTCCCTACAAAAAAACTTGTTTTTTCTGTTTTTATTTTCTCACTCTATCTCTTTCTTCTTTTATCTTTGTTTTCTGAGATAAGAATCTTGTTATGTAGCCCAGGCTAGCCTCAAACTTGCCTCCTCTGCAGTTTCCCGAGAACTGTGATTATAGGCGTGTGCCGCCATGACTGGTCCAACTCTTGGTTTTGTGTGTACTTAAAAATGACTCCTCCATCCAACAGAGCCCAGCACAGTTGAAAGTTTCCGTGTTTCTTACACAGTAGGTCCTTCTCTCATCTGAGGGTTGTTCTGCAGGTATGCTGTTCATCCCTGACTCTGATGTCACCTTCCTCTTTGAGGTTCCCTCCTTTTTACTTATGCCGTTCGGTATCTTTGTGTCTTAGTTTACAAATTAAAAAAAAAAAAAACCAACAACTGGGCATCAAATATTTCTTTTAACAAGTGTGTGCTAACCATAGACTGTAACTGCAAACAAAGAGGCCCAGAATAAAGAAAAGATGATTGGTTCTGCTGTTTTTACTCACGAAATCTTTTGTAAAACCCATCCTCACAATACTGGTACTTTGTACCTAACTCGGTTGGATTCTATGTCCACAGTACAGTCAGCAAAAAATATGCAAAGGGAACACGTTCCTGTGCTTTTTCCATAACAGATTCCTGTAAAAGGACAGTCCCACACACTTTCGAGAATTTCATAAAGTCTCCACACTGTGCTCAAGTTCAGCTGGGAAAGCACAGAGACCTTGCCTTTGGAGTCACACACTGGTCCTCTGACCTGTGTTAGCTGGGGGACTGTAACGGCTAACCTTTACTGTGAATCTGATGGATTTGGAATCACCTAGGAGACACAGCTCTAGGCCTGTCTGTGAGGGGATTTCTAGAAGCTTAACTGAGCACTAAAGACTTACCCTGACGTAGGGAGCCCCATGCATGGGCGGGGTCCCAGACGGAATGAATAGGAGAACATACTCCGAGAACCAGAGGTCCTCTCCCCTGCTTCCTTCACACTCAGGGGTGAGTGGGCTGCCTCACGCTGCTGCTGCTCAGCCACCCCCACCAAGGTGAACTGTCCTCTCTCACACTGTGAGCCAAATAAGCCCTCCTGTAAGCACTTTCTGTCAGTTATTTCAAAACAGAAATGAGGAGGGTAACTAAAAACGGAGCTCTGTGCAAAGTGCTTAATTTTGCTTTGTGATGTCACTACCTAAGACGGAGAGCCTGGGATGCAGACGGAGATCACCAGGCTGGCCAAGATTGCCAAGACAGTCCATGTCACAGTGACAAGAGTTATGATATTTGGAATCCGAAGGAGTCACTGAGAAACTCTGGCCAGTGGAAAAGATTTTTGAAATATTTCATTTTTCCTGTTTCTTTACTTATTTTGTCAATATTTTTCCCATTCGAGTTCTAACAAGGCCTGGTCCTGCTTAGCACTGAGAGCAGATAAGATCAGACATCTTTAGGGTGGTACAACTCCAAACTTTCTTCAATGGTTATAAAAAAGATTCTAAGCTTATTTATTTTTATACATATAAGCTTTTTCTTGTATGTATTACACCACACATGTATCTAATGCCCACATCAGTCAGATGAGGGTGTCAGATCTTGTGGAAATGAAGGTGGTTGGGAGCCATTATGTGGGTTCTGGGAATGAACCACAGTCCCCTGGAAGAGCAGAAATTGCTCTAAACTGCTGAGCCTTCTCTCAAGCCCCTTCTTTCAATGTCTGTAACCAAGATTTTCTCTATTGATGTGTTCATTACCAGAAAATGAAAGGCATGATATGTAATTACGTTGGTTTTGTTTGTTTTTGCTTTTTCAAGACAGGGCTTCTCTGCGTAGCCCTTGCGGTTCTGAAACTCATTCTGTAGACCACACAGGCCTTGCCATGACAGAGATCTGTCTACATTGTGAGTGCTGGGATTAAAGGCACCGCCCATCATTGTAGTTAGATTTTAAATCACGGTTTTTTTTTTTTTGGGAGGGGTCTAAATATTTTTACACTGACTCTTTAACATTAAAATAGTCCTTCACAGGGACTGTGGAGATGGCTCAGTAGGTAAAGCATGTGCTGAGTTAGGTCCCCAGAACCCACACTAAAAACAAACAAAACCCAAAACAAAACAAAACAAAACAAAACAAAAAACCCAGGTGTACTGGCATACACTTGTAGTCCCAGTTCTAGAGAGGTGGAGCGATGCTGGTACCTGGAACTCTCTGGCTAGACAGCTCCGCTTGGAAAGTTCCAGACTAATGACAAAATTTGTCTCAATAATATAGTGGGTGACATCTGAGGAATGACACCAGAGGTTGTCCTCTGGCCTCCAAATGCACCTGCACACATGTATCTGCACACAGGAAAGAACACACACCCACCCCACAGAGAATTTAAGCCATCTCTGTAGAACAATTTTGAAAAAGAGCCACCCATCCCTTCTCAGTTCACTCAAACCTTCTCGTAATCAGTGGTGAAGAGCCTGCTGCTCTGAACACTGGCACCCCAAGGCAACATGGAAATGGTATAAGAATAACAGCCTATTTGCCCAGATTGTATCCTTAGCAACTTTAAGACATCTTGTCCAATGAAAGCTCTCCCTGTACTGCTTTCTGCCTTCACACATGTCTACCCTGCCTCCCAAAGAGCCAGCTGGATAGCATGCTCTGCCCGACTGTGACTGATGTCACTTTCCCTGCATCTGCCCACTGAGTCCAGCATGGTGCCATATACCTAGAGAGGTCTCTAAATGTTTCTGATCGACTAATGAATTGGCTTCCACTTGCTGCCTTTTCCTTGCTGCCTACTTGCTGGCATGGTCCTAGATCCAGCTGGAATCTAGATCTTCATAGGAGAAATTTCCATTTAAAAGTGGGTGCTCGGTTAGTCTTCCCTGTTTAGAACCACAGTGGTTTCCATCATAAAAACGATGGGCTTGCTCTCATCAAAGGTGAGTCCTGCAGCCTCCACAGCTCTTCTATTTTTCTTTAGAATTTCAATAACACACACACACACACACACACACACACACACACACACACACACACACACACACACACACATATGTATATACACACAATATACATATATATACTACATAGTACATAATCTCTATATTTCATGTTTTGCAAAAAGGTTTGTAAATTACAGCAAGTTTCATAAAATGAATGAAGAGGAAAGTTACTTGATAATGTTTGAACATTAATAGAAGAGAGTGAGGTCTTTAGGGTTTCCTGATAGCCTAAGGTCCCATTCCTAGGTAAATGATGGAGAAGAAGTTGGTCAGAGAGTCTCTGGTGTGTGTGTGTGTAGTCAGGTGTGCGTATACCTGTGTGTGAATGTAGGGGCTGTGGTCAACCTCAGGTGTAATTCTTTAGATATATGCTTTACTTTTATGTGTGTTGGGGGTATGATTATGTGTGCCCATGCACTTTAGGAAGACAGCGGCAGTGGCCAGGTGTCCTGCTCTATCATTCCATCTTATTCCATTGAACCTGGAGCTAGGCTGGCATCCAGAAAGCTGCAGACCCCCTCCCCACCCCCGCCATTTCCACCTCCACAGCACTGAGATTACAGGCATGCATGGCCATGTCCATCTTTTAACACGAGTGCTAGGGATTTGAACACAAGTCCTCAAGCTTGCATAATGAGCACTCTGAGTCACTGACGAATTCCCTAAGCCTCCATATTCTGTGTCAGAGACAGGCTCTCTACACACAGATTGGGCTGAGCTGGCTGGTCAGGAAGCTCCTGGGATGCGCCTATCTCTACCTCCCAGCACGGGGGTAGATTACACACACACACCACCCAGCCCAGCTTTACATCATGGGCTTTGAGGACTGATCTCAGTCTCACCCTTGAAGAGCAAGTACTTTACAGGCCGAGTCACCTCTTCAGCCCCACGGTGACTCCTTGACGCACATTCAAATCCATAGGATTCTGTGTTCATGAGCCGGAGATTAAACCAGAAATAGACTTCAAGTGGGAGGAAGCTGAAGACTTTCAAACCTTTCCAAGGATGATGTTTGGATGACTGACTTTTAAAACACCTCTCTGCAAAAATGAAGTTTTTTCGGTGGATTAAGTTCTCTACAAACACACCAGAATTGAAAAATACCTGTTCAACTATCAGACCGTTCTGTCTTAGTTAAATTTTCTTAGGCATGAGGACATCAGTGACTTTCCTTCCTACGTGTCACTGAGAGAAGTCATCTTGCGTTCCGTTGTTAATTGATTCCCACCACCAATGTGTTTACTCATTCACACTTGAGTCACAACCTTAGTTGTGTTTTGTTTGTCCCAGGACTCTGCTCTTTGCTAGAACTATACTTGAGTCTGAAATGAGCGGTATTAGGAGGGGAAGGAAGTCAGGCAGGCTCCCTAAGAGGTGATGCTCATGTTGTCAAGGAGCCTACCTTCATATTTTTCATTTCCTCCCTATGGAGTGTTTCTGGAACCCACTTTTCATCAAACGGCAAATATCAGTTATCATTTGGTTTGGGTCCTAAATGTCATATAAAAAATAATGTTGAAGGCTTGGTTCCCCAGCCCATGGTCCTACTGAGAGGTAGAAACTCTCAGAGGTGGGGCTGAGTAGAAGGAAGTTGAAGGGATGCTGGATGCTGCTCCTTACCATCTCTTTTCCTTTTGTTATCTGTGAGCTCGTGTTTCCTACAAAGCACCATTCTACCACAGCTCTGAAGCAGAAAGGTCAAATCACCATGGGCTTCCTCTTCCCAACCCATTGCCTTGGATTCTTCCAAGCTCCTACTCTTAAGGTACTCACTCTATATTTTCTCCACCAATCCTGAGCGGAGAACAGGAAGACAGAGCACACACAGTGATTAACACACTAGTTCACAGTCCCTTTTTGGGACAGGCTCAGTCCTCAAAATCAACTCCCATTGGCTTTTTAGAGTAAGTCATTTTTTGAACTGGGACCTCTGATTATAAGAAGCCAGGTCTTATCATGTGATAGAGTGGAAAAACACATGACAGGGATCAGAGAATCCCTGAGATACAGTCCCTTTAGTGGCAACCCACATATCTGGTGGATGACTAACTTGAGGCTCAGTTTCCCTGTTTTTCAATGAATGAACACACTCTTTGTCACCACTCATTGACTTGAGAACACTGCGTGGGAATGTAGTTTGAGCTGTCTTCTGTGCTGGCTGTGGTTTTTCATCTCACTGTTTTGTCCCGAGGAAAACCCAGACTTGGGAAACAATACTGCAGCACAATGAACAGATAAAATTTTCAAGAGAAATCCAGTAATCCTTACAGGAGAACAGGAGGGCATGGGGGCAAACCACAGAGAGTAGAGAGTTTAAGGGAATATCTCAATTCAGGGGATGTTCCAGTCTCACCCTTGAGTTGTGCATGTGTGGGACAAACCCAAAGTCTTTGAGAACCGAACTATTACAAACCTCTGCTGGGGTCAAAGACTCAATAGTGCACACATATGACACAAAAGCTTTGAAAAAGAAGAAATGCCAGGACCGCTGCCCATTGCACGCAACACAGCAATGAACTGACTGGCTGGTAAAACCAAGCAAAACCATTAAACCTGATTACAAGACCAAAGAAGATTTCCCAAAGGACCCAGGGTCTCACAAAGCAAAGGCAGAATGTCCAAAGTTCAAATCAAAATAGTTTGGCATGCAAGGGACAAGAGAAACACACTCAACCCTGAGAAAAGTTCATCTGTGAATGTCAACCGCGAGATGGCACAGACGTTAGAATTTCCAGAGACATCTGTAGAAGCTGTTTTAAGTGTGCTTGAGATGAAGCCAATATCTAGGAAACAACAGCAAACCAGGAGCTCTGAATAAAATCATAGAAACAAACCATAAGAAAATTCTAAAACTGAAAAAAATTACAATAGCAAAAGACGAAAGTACAGTGGGTAGGACATAGCTGAAGGAGGTGCCTTGAACTTGATAGTACAGATACTGTTTAATCTGGAGATTAGAAGAAAGAAAAACACCGAAGAAAAAGAATGGAGTCTGAGAGGCCTGTAGGGCCACATTAGGGTCTAATATTAGTGTCCCTGGAGCCCACTGAGAGGAGAAAGAGACCCATGTAGAAATCCTATTTTATGATACAGTAACATCCTAGCATGGTGGCCCACACCTGTAATTGTAGAACTTGGAAGCAAGTTGAGGCAGAGGACAGCTGTTACTCTGAATCTACCTTGAGTTGCACAATGAGTTCCAAACTAGCCTGGACTGCGGAGTCTCAGAGAAGGAAGGAACGGAAAACAGGAAGAGGTACGATAACTAAATATTTCACATATTTAGAATGAAAGACAAACATTTATAGATCCAAATAATGATGACTAATTAACGCACATACACAGACACACCGAGACAGTTACACACACAGCTACATATACACAGACACACATACACACAGGCATGCACACAGACACATACACACATACACACACACACACACACACACACACACACATGATGAGTAAGTGAGTAAATAATTGACAAGAAAGAAAGGAGAAGAGAAAGAGGAATTATGACAGGCTATGATGATCCACCCCTCTTTGAGAGGTGTAATAAATACCGAGACTGTTAGTAAATATCCCCCACTATGTCAGTAGCACAGGGCGTTAATCAGTACAGGGGTTCAATCACAGTGAAAGATTTTCTCATAAGTAACACACCTGATGGAACCATCATTAAAGAATAACACATAAAAACCCCTCATCAGTCACAAGCTTTCATTTGTGACTTTGCAATATTTCATGTCCATTTTTAAAGTTATGATTCAGTCCTGTTTATCCTAGGAGACCGATTTAAATTTATTTCTGGTCTGCTTTGATATCTTCTCCTGGTGACTCCACCGTACTTTTCTGAATAAAAAATAGTGGTGTAAAGGGTTGGAGAGGTGGCTCAGTGTTTCAGAGCATTCTTCCAGAGGACCTGGGTTCAAGCCCTAGCACCCACATATTGGCTCACAAACATTGGTATCGATAATTTCAGAGGTTCTGATGCCTTTTTGGAAACCACAAGCAAGTGGTGCGCAGACACATGCAGGCAAATACCCATACACACAAAGTTATAAAGCTTATTAAAAACAAACTTCTGCCATTATTGTTGCTATTATGATTCCTATAATCCAACTTCAGAAAAAGCCTACAAAATACAAACACTAAATTTTGATGAGCAATTACTAAATATAAGTAAAAAATATTTTATTGGAAATCTACCTCTTTTTAAGTTATTTCACGAATGTGGATAAGTCCACCTATTATTCAAGTGAGGAAGTTTTAGCAGAAATTTTGCTGTTTTGTTTTTACATCAATGTAATACTTAAATAAAGTGAAGGGAATGGGTGAAAAGTTCTGTTACAGAAACGTCACTCAAAACTTCCGTAGGAGACTTAAGAAACGAGGCACAGTGGTAAAACAAAAAAAATCTGAATCATCAGTGTCAGGGTAAGTAAGTTTAACTTATTCATCCATCTGAGTTATTTCAGCCCCTTCTCATTTTTTATTAGGATACTTTATATCTCTCTAGATACAGAAGTTAACTTATAAAAGACAGTAGAACACATAATTATTAATTGTAGATATGCAAAATAACCAAGTACATTTGCAGCATCTTATCCCATGGACGTTCCAGTGACCTCCCCCTCCCATGGAAGATGCAAATTTAACATCATTAAATAAATTAATTCTTCTATTATAAATCGCACCCTTTGAACTACATGGAAGAACTTTGTTGTTTTATAAGCTTGGACATGGTCATTATTATTTGTGTGATAGTGGTGGTTCCGTCCTTCTCAACTACACCCTTTATGACATCAGTGTCATGGCTAGATTGTATATTGGCACGGTTTTCTTTAAGGTTTTCTTCCTTACACTGATGGGTTAGTTTTGGAGCCACCACATACTTGTGGAACACAGAGGTCAGTCTTCAGTAGTTGGTTATCCCTCTCTGAATGGATTCCAAGTCTCAAACACTAGTCATCAGAGTTGGTTGTAAATACCACCCTGTCTTCATTGTTTTTGAAGTAAGAATTAGAACACTAATAATTTATAATGATCCCCATTTGGGAATGGAGAACACTCAATGTCCTCACCCACCAAACTAAACGAGCATTCTCAAACGCAGACCCTCTCTCTTCCCACCTGCAAGATTTTTACATCCTTGAACAGAACACTTACTCAAGTGAGTCAGAACTTTTGCTAAGACAGATACTAAGATGAGCAAGAAGGAAGCTTTTCATAACTAAAGAAGAGAAAGGAATTATGGGAAATAAAGTGAGGTGGTTCAATGTCTCCATCACAGGCCCACCATCAGGAAGATGTACTTTAGGAAAAAGTATACATGGATGACAAGAATTCTGATGTTTATTCTCTTAAAACACCATGCTCAGGCACTTCCGGAAGGCTTCTGCCTGTTTATGTACACAGTCTGAAGACTGCCAAAATAAGAAGCATAGCAACAAGTTTCCCTCTATGGCTTTGGTATGATTTGTACTTATAAAGCCCAAATTGAAACTGAATTTCTCCTTGGAACACTGCCAGAATACAGGGCCTTTGGGAGGTAATGAGGTGACACAGTTGGGGCAGTCTCATGGTCAAAGGGTGTGGGGGCAGTCTCATGATGGGTTGTAGTAGGAGGTTTCTTGCCTTGACTTTTGGGCCTTACCTCAAGGTTTAGGCTTGCAGACCCCCAGATGCACAAAGACACACAGATGTTTACAATAGTTTTAGGCTGATCGGCCTCAGGCCCAGGCATATAACTTGCTAGCTCTCTACCCTTCATCTAACCCATGACTCTTATCCTGTTCAGCCATGAGGCCCGGTACCTTTTCTTAGAGCAGCATAGTTGTCCTCTGCTTCTTCCGACTTCTCTCTGGCATTCTGCCCTGTGCTTCCTGTTCTCAGAGTTTTCTTAGTCTGGTAGCCCCGCCCACATTTCCTGCCTGCCTTTGGCCAATCAGTGCTTTTTATTAAACCAGTGGGTGGGACAAATATTTACAATGAAACAACACAATCTCTCACAATGGGTGGTAAGTTTTATGACAGTTTGGCTTAAGTTTGGGGGGATGAAGTCTTGAGAGACAAGGTTAGTCACCAGAGAGTAGGTGGTTATGAAGCCAGGCTGCTTCACATGCTTAGCCATCCCCACTTGTAGGTTATTCACTAAAACAGCATGGGCTACTCCCTAGGTGGCTAGGTGTGACCATCTAGTCCCAACATCCCTGCAACAAGATCTATGAGCTCAAATAATCTCTTTTCTTACTCAACCTTGAGTATTTTATGACAACACAAATGCACCAAGGAACACCCCCAGTTCTATCTGAGGCACTTTTGCTTAAGCACAAGCCTCTTTTAAACATTTTTAATTACTAAAGCAGTTTAACCAGATCTTTGCTTAGTTTCCCTTTAGAAAGACATTGGAGAATTCAGAGTCGTACTCATTCTGAAGAAAGATAGGATACGGAATGTGAAGAGCTGTCCACAGCAAGAACTCACGGTAGCCCTCAGGTACCCATCACCTCCCAAAGGCTCCCTCCAAATACCAGTAACTTTAGGGCAAGTAACTCAACATATGGATTTTAAAGGGCAAATACAATGATTTTCAAACTGAGATCCTACACAATGGTCAGCCTCAGTCGCAGACACTGAATCAAAAGGAACCACATGCTCACCATCCAAAAGCCTATTCAACTTGGTTATGGAAAAGTGGGATTGGCCTGTGAAATGGTGACTACTGAGTGTCACTCTGACAGATTGATGACAGATGAATCTCTAGAATGACTGTGAGGGAGTTTCCAGATTGAGTTAACTGAGGAAAACAGACTCACCCTAAGGGTGGCTGGCACCACCAAGAAAGCTGGGGTCTCAAACTGAAAAAATACGAAAGCCAGCTGGGCACCAACATTCATCTCCCCCTGTTTCCCAGTTGTGAATGCAATGTGACCGTCCTCTTCCTCATGACGTGTCATCCCCACCATGATAGACTGTACCCTTAAACTGTGATCCAAACAAGCCTTTTCTTAAATTGTTATTTGGGTATTTTGTTACAGCAAAGATGAAAGGTAAATACTACAGCCAGTTTGTTGGTGTGGCCCAGTTAGACTGATTCTTACTGCTAGAGAGTGGAAAAAAAAAAACAAAAAAGGAATTTATCTCATAAGAACCAGAGAGTCTACTGTGAATAGAAACCAAGCAGAAAATGAGATAGGAACTCGGGATGCCATTCCAAGTATAGATCCTTTGAAACGTGTAGCTTAGACAACAGCATCTGCTTGGGGGTACTCATTCTCGGCCCTGTGACAGCTCCATCTTACCACTATCACTGGAAACAATAAATAAACCTCCAGCGCATCCCAGAATTCCTCGGATTTCCACATGCTTAGACACAAAGCAACAGGGATTGGTCTATGTCCAAATTAATAGACGTTTGGAAAGTCTCTCTGTTTATAGCCTGGACTTTAGAGCATCTGGGGACCAACAGGACCCTCAGTCTATCCCTGACTTATCCATCCATCAGGCATGAGTGAAATCTTCAAAAAACTAAAGCTACATGTTCCTTCTTCACTTGTTTGAGGGGTCAGCAAGAAGCCAGGACTATTAGATGGATGTCTAGTTACTAGCTAGGGTAGATGAACACCTGTTCATCATAATCGAGGACTTCCCTTCGGGGTTCTACAGTTCCTATGAAGGACTGAGTATTAAAAGAGAGAAAACCTGTCAAATCATTTTAGTGAAGGACAGCATGCTTTTTCTCAAGTGAGAAAACAATTTATAAAGACAAATACATAGTAACACTCCCTTAGTCATAAAACTTAGTCTTAAGTGATTGCACATATCTGATGCTCTTTAAGTACTGAGCCATCTCTTCCACCACTTTAGTTTCTCCATACTTCAGAAAATAGTTATTGCAATTAGAATTTGAATAGACTAAAACTCAGGATCTTGTCACGTTATGTTGAGCTGGAGAATGTATAAGCTAGGCTTATTCATTAAGTTAGTAAAATTCCAAGCAGTGATGGGGAGATAGTTTAGTTGACAAAGGGCTTACCTTGCAAGCATGAGAACTTGAGCCCAAGCATATTCCAGAACCTACGTCAAAAAGCCCAAACATGGTCCCAGGCCCTTGTTGAGTTCGTGAGGCAGGTGGAGACAGATGGGTCCCCGAAGCTCCCTGCCAGCCAGTCTAGCCTAGCGGGTAAGTTCCAGGCCAATGAGAGACCCTGTCTCAACACGAGATGAGTAGTGCTTAAGGAACAATATCCAATGTTGCTATTTGTCTTCTATATTTGTGCACACACATGAACATGTGTGCACACACTCACACCAGAGAGAGAGAGAGAGAACACAGTCACTCTTAAGACACACGGAAAAGGCCTCCAAAGCTGCGTTCTTGGTAAAGGGAAATCACGGGAAATAGCTTATATGCACGTCAGCCACAGAGGAACCACAGGGATTAGAAAATTTTTGTCAAAGATCATAACATGACTTCCATGTGACAGTACAGGTTGTTCTTAAAAATGTGGTGGTGAGTTTTAAGAAAATGAGATTTAGCAGGGCATAGTGGCGAACACCTGGAAAACCAGTACTTGGGAGACAGAGCAGAGGATCCCAAGTTCAAGGCCAATCTATACTCTGTAAAAAATGTAAGGGCTGCCCTAGGGTGCCTGAGATGCTATCTCAAAAACAAGCAAACAAGGAAAAGATGAAAAAAAACCCAAAAAAACAAAAAACAAAAGAAGCAAAAAGTGACAAAGAAAAAAGGTGAGATTTTATATACACCTTTAAAATAAATAAAAAAAACTAATAAGATCTAAATGATGGTTGTTTAGGATCTCATATACATGCTATAAAATTGCTTCACAATTAAATTGTGATGATTAACACAAAATTTAAGTTTGGGGAAAACTCAGAACAGCACAGGAAGGCAGGGAACTGACCAAGCCAAGTGGCAGCCTAGTTTTCTCAACAAAGCCTTCTATTTTCCTTAGCATCCTGCTTGAGATAGAACATACACAACAGTCAATGCACACACTTAAAACCCACAGATTTGTGCAAACGTGACTGATTTCAGAACCTCTCCATCAGCTCAGAAAGGGCTCAGGGGCCATGCATGGAGAAAAGGGGTGAAAGATTGTGAGGAAAAACTATTGGGCTTGGGGCAGCTGATTCGAAATGGAGCCTCTGAACATGATGGGATCACTGTACTCATGAACTCCCAGCACCATGAATAATCAAGGCACCATGAATAATTCTGGCATGCTGGGGCAGGCACTCTTGAGCTCCTGTTCCTGTTGACAGTAAATGGCTTCTAGGGGAGGGAGGGTCAGTTTTAAGGACCCTAGTTCCTTGATAATGCTCTACTGGAAGGATCATGACTTCATGGACAGTACAAATTGGCATCGGTAGACTATATTATATATATATACATACTAGAAAATGACACAAAGTTGGGAAAATGTAGAGAGTAGGGCATGGGTTGGGAAGAGTTAGGGGCAAGGTGTGGAAGATGAATGTGGTAAAATACACTGCATGCGTGTATAACATTCTTAAAATATAGTAAAAATATTATATTTAAAAATAAAGAATGGGGTGGTGATGCCATACACCTTTAATCCCAGCATTTGGGAAGCAGAAGCAGATGGATCTCTGAGTGTGAGGCCAGCCTGGTCTAAAGAGTGAGTGCCAGGACAGCCAAGGCTACACAAGGAAACCTTGTACTGAAAACTAACAAAAGAAAATTCAAATGAAGAAAGGAACTCTGTACTCTTCTCACCTCCTCTATGTTAACCAACAACTGATCTGTTGCTAGAGATTTCTTAGAAACATTTTCTTAGTAGTGGACTCACGCAATACGTGGTCTTTTGTGGCTCGCTTCTTTCACTTAACAGGATGCTATCATGGTTACACATTTTACATACAGTACTGTAGCCCCTTCTGTGTGCACATACATGTGCTAATGTGTATGAAAGCCAGAGGCCAATGTCATATGTCTTCCTCAGTCACTCTTCACTTTATTTTTTGAGACAGGGTCTCTTACTGAATCCCTGTGCTGGGATTAACAGGCACAAGCCACTGCAGCCAGCCTTTGTCTGAGTGGTAGGGCTCAAACTCAGGTCTTCATGACTGAACATCAAGCCATTTCTCCAGCCCTGCATTCCTTTTAATAATATCCCATTGCACAGATCAATCGTATTTTCCTGTCCACTCATCAGTAGATGGACTTCTTTTTGATGTTTCCACCTCTTAGATGTGCGTCTATGAACTTGTGTATAGTTTTTGTTGTTAATTTTGTTAAATTCATTTTTATGTGCAGCAATGGGTTTTGAACCCAAGGCCTTGCTCATGATACACAAGTGCTCTTCCACTAAGCTATACTGATAACCTGTGTAGATGTTTCTTTTTCACGGCCATGTTTGCATTTCTCTTGAATATAGACTTATTACTGTGGAATTGCTAGGTCATACAGTAACTGTGTTTAACTCAAAGGACCATGGTTTTTCAAATTAAACACACCATTTTATATTTTCATCAGCAGTGTTTGAGGGCTACAGTCTTCCACACTCTTACCAACACCTGGGACTATCTGAGTTTTTAATTACATTACTCAGTACGGCAAGAAATTTCACTGTGGTTTTGACTTGCAATTACCTGATGAATAATGATGATGAGCATCTTTTTATGGCTTTAATGGTCATTTCTCATCTTCTTTGACATAGTTTGATATTAGAGCATCCTTTTATTAGTAAATTAGGAAATCTGTTTATATATCGTGTATCTGAATTCCTTCAGATATACAATCTTACATATTTACACTTTGAGACTTATCTTTTCATAACTCTCTTGTTTTAAGCCCTACTTCTAAACTTGGCAACATGTTCATGACTTCTCCTTTAAATATATTGGCCATAACTTACATAGACTCAGCATATTCTGATGTTTAATACATAATCAGTGAATTAAGAATAAAAGCAAACCTTATAATAAAGATATCTGTTAGGAGATGTGCAAAGCAAAAAAACAAAAACAAAAACAAAAACAAACAAAACAAAACAAAACAAAACACCATTGTGCTTTTATTTTGTTCTTGTGAGTAATTTCTGGGCATAACTCACGCAGTTGGAGAAGGCAGCCATCAAAGACTCTAGCCCAAGGTAGGAAACTAAGAATGGTGTGTGTGTGTGTGTGGTATGTTAGTATCAGGGAAAATTGTTACTGGTGAAAATTAAGCTTCAAACTTTAATACCTGCCAATACAATGAAACTTGGCAATATAGTTCCTCTCCATATTCTCCTTGGCCACTTTTTTCCTCTTTAAATTTATTTTACGCTTATGGAAGTTTTTCCACATGTATGACTATGTACCATGTATGCACCTGGTGCATGCAGAAGCCAGAATAGAGTTGTGAACTGCCATATGGGTGCTGGGAACTGAACCCAGGTCCTGTGGAAGAGGAGCCAATGTTCTTAATTGCTGAGCCGCCTTTCCCACTCCACTCCCCCACCCCAGTCCTCCTTGGTCATTTTTGACTTATAGCAGATGGCATGAGCTGCAAAGCCTTTGATTTCCCCGCTTCTGAGCCAGGAAGTAGAGCAAACCCCACACTATGTCCTATCAACAAGTGGGAAGTACCTGCTCCCTACCTGCAAGACCTTTGTTAGCTGTCATGATTTCTCACAGTTAGCTTCTCTTTCTCTTCATCCTCCTGTCATCTCTTGGTCCTAAGTTTACCAAGGACTTTCAGATTTGAGGATTCGTGGAGAAACAAGTCTTCTCTTGAAAGAAAAATGCGCAGTCTTGTCAAGAAAGCATGCCCTAGCTTCAAGCTATTGACTTAATTATTTTCACCAGCTTTCAGTGATCTCGGTCCATAGCCAGAGCTAATGGAACTATCCGATCCCCTCCCTGCCCTCAGTAGGTTTGTGTTCTAATTAAACATCAGCAACCAAAAGTCACTCCAAAGACGGTAACACCACTGAAACCTTCCAGGAAGGGGCTCCACCTATGTCAGCCAGACTTCCGAGGCAATTTCCCAAAATTCAAAGATATCTAGCCAGGCGTGGAGACGTACACCAGGAACCCAGCACTCAGAAGACTGAAGCCGAAGGACTGTGAGTTTTAGGTCAGCCTGGGCTAATGATGAGTTCCTGGCCAGCAGAGAGGTACAGCGTGAGATTCTGCCTCACAGAACGCAAACAAGCTTGAGGTGTTGGTGCACACCTGTAGTGGCAGCGCTGAGGAGGGGGAAGTAGCAAGATTGCCAAGACTTTGAGGTCAGGCTGGAGTTCTATAGTGAGGCTCCATCCACTAACAAATCAACCGCCAAACAAACAAATTAAATTGACACAGGCAGTAAACACACAGTGCTCTGCAAGCAGTTCTGATAAACTAAGCTTTATTCTAAGTTGTCTGGGCTTTTGAATTCTCCTAACTACATAGGCAAAGGCTTGTACCTTGGTTGTTCAATGTTCACCTCCTCTTGGCCTTTTGGACCTAATTCTAAACAGCATGTCCTGAACATCCTAAAAACACACCCATTTAAAGAACGCATGGATTCTGATATTGCTAACAGACAGCCTCTTTGTGGTGCTGATGAGAATAAACAAATATTCTCACGTGCGTGGCAGACCATCAGCTTAAAGGTGGATGACAAGATTGCTGATGTCACAAACAAGCCCTTATGGGGCAGTCAGAGAGCAGCTGCAGGTACCATTTTCAGAACCTTCAAAGCCTCAGTGTCCCTTCAAAGCCTCAGTTGCATTTACATGTTTTAGAAGTGACTCATGGTCTCAAGTCAGTTTCTGCAAAGAAGCCAGGTCTCTCCTTCCAGCACCTTCGGACAGAGGCGGCATTGGCAAGATCCATTTCAACGAATGCCACCCAGGAACCCTTGGGAGGTTCAGAGCAGAGCAGTGGAGACCCCTCGAAGTTAGACTGCCCCAGGGTGCGGTGGCTGTTGGCCCGCAGGTTAAGGGTGGCCCTCCAGCCCGGAACTCACGGTCCTCAGCGCCAGGCGAGCAGCTGGAGCTCTGGGCTGCACTGACCCAGATGAGAACCGCCAGGGCACCGTGTGTTCCCCACATCCCAGGTCCTCGCATCCCCAGTCCTCGTATCTGGGCGACCTCAGATCCCTGAGCCTGGATAGCCTTTCTTCCCCGCGTCCTGGCCATCTCCCACCCAACCCGGGCGCGCAACTTGGGAGCGCTCGTCCGGAGCCCAGGCAATCCCCCCTTCTCCCCGGCTTCCCAATTTCCCTCTGTTCCCCCCGCTCTCCAGCCTGACCTGCTGCGGAACCCAGGTCCTGGCTTCGGTGATGCAAAGCCGGCTTCGGTCACTCGCGCCCTCCTCCCGCAGGCCCTGTGATGCCTCCGCCTCCCCCCTGCACGGGAGCCAGAGCCCGGTCACGCTGCTCGCGGGGAGAGTCGCCCGCGGCTTCCGGCAGCTCCAAATACAGAAGCGCGCGGGAGGGGCCGGGAGCGCCCAGCTGAGGGCGGGGGTGGCAAGGAAGGGAGCAAAGAGGAGGCGCAGATGGGCCGTGGGAGAAGAGAGATGGGAGGGCAGAGGCGATGGCAGGTGCGAGCAGGAAATGCCTTCGCCTCTTCCTGCAGGTTTGCAAAGGGGTCTGGAAAGGTCTAGTGGCTCCTGGCTGGGGGATACACAGTGACCACGCAAAGAGAGGATGATGAGGTAAATTCCAATGTCCTCTAACTCGAAGAAAAGGATAGAGGGGTGCAGACGCAGCTGTCTCTTTAGATAGATCCGGGGCAGCTGATACTCCCTTACAATGTTGTTCTAAAGTAACTTACAAACAGCAACTTTAAAAAGTCATCTAATTATTTAGAAACAAATATAACCCTGGCCAACCTACTTCTGCACTATTTATTTGTAGACACTGCCCCTTCTTCTATATGTATGGTCCATGCTTACAAAACTGGGAGCTTCGTTCTCGGTTAGCACAATTAGCTAAAAAGGATTGATTTTCGATTTTCATTGGAGGCTATTTCAGTCTGGAATACTGGACACGAAGCTCTTCACTGAGTGAATGCCATGGAAAAACTGAAGACGAAAGAAGGGGGTGGGAGGGGAGAAATGTAATAGCTTATGCTCTTTTTTGGTTTAATTTTTGAGACTGCGTCTCATTGACTGGCCTGGGACTTACTATGTAAACCAGTCTGACCTGGAACTCACAGACATGCTTCTGCCTCTGCCTCTTGAGTGCTGGACTAAAGATGTATACCATCATGGTGCCTGACCCTATAGATATTCTATAAGCAAACTCTCAAAACAATGAGGTAAAGGGGAATCGGGCAAGGCCAGTGTTCTCTGTCAATGTTAATGTCACATTTAATTGAGCCATGTGTGTTACCAAAAGCCCACAACTGTGAAGCCATCCCTAACATACTTTATTCTTGGCCAACAATGGTGTTCTGGGACTAGCACGTCTTCATTCTCTCTTGTCTGGTATAAAGAGAAACTGATGAATATCTTTCTGTATGCTATGAATAAAGGACTGTTTGGGCCATAGCAAGAACCACAGAAGTAGGCCTAGGAATCAGAGCTTGGTTGGAGAAGGAAGGCGTAGTCTAAGAGAGAGATTGAGGCAACTGCCCAAGGAAGCATCATGTAAGGAGCACAGGTGAGCCATGGGCCACATGGCAGGGCAGAGTAATGGATATGGGTTGAATTAAGATGAAAGAGCTAGCTAGCAATAAGCCTGAGCCATAGGCCAAACAGGATGAAATTAATATAAGCATCTGTGTGTTTCTTTGGGACTTTGGGATTGCTGGTCTGGACAGGTCTGAACTGTGGGACTAGGTGGGCCAGAAACAACCTGTTACAGGACACTGTCATGTAAACACTGACCTAAGAATGTGAACCACTGCCTGAAGCCAGAGCTAGAGCTGTTTGTATCCTGTCTGTGCCTTGCATAGGGTAGTAGTCAATAAATTTGTGTTGAATAACAAATGGGTGAGTGACTGAATAGATAAACTATGGGTTGTAGGTTTAGAGCATTTGTGTCTCATGAATGCAGAAAATATAACCCATTATAACATGGGTACTTATTTATTTACCCACATGCACTTGAATGAACATAAGTAAATATACTGGGTTTTTTGAGACAAGATCTTAAAACTCTTGGTTTCTAAACTCATGGCAATCTATGGTGGAATTCAGGTGTTAGCTGACTGGCTGGGAGGTGTGTCTCTTAGAGTTCTGGGAGCTTGAACAGGATGCAGCTGGCCCGGTTGAAAAGGCTGCTGGGATCATGAGCGGCCTCTGTTACAATATGGGTTCTTGGCCCTGGGCGGCCAGAGGTTCAGACCCACAAACCTGCAGTCCCAGACCTGTTAGCCACCCGCCACTGCTTTGCCCCCCCAAAACGACTCAGACACTTATATTAGCTTCATGCTGTTTGGCCTATGGCTTAGGGACATTGCTAGCTAGCTCTTTCATCTTAACTCAACCCATTTCCATTAATTTGTCCTGCCACATGGCCCGTGGCTCACCTGTGCTCCTTACATGTTTCTTCTTTGGGTGTCTGTCTCCATCTGTCTCTGACTCTGCCCTTCTTTTCCTACCTATTCTGATTCCCCACCTCCTACTTTTATGGTGCCTGCCATGGCCAAAACAGTCCTTTATTTAAAGATTGATATTCACAGCATACAGAAAGACATTCCCTCATCTCCCCATTTCTGTCTAATCAAAAAGGAAGGTTTCAATTTTAATATGGCAAAATTACATATAACAAAACAAAAAATCATCTACCTTATCCTTGTGACCTAAAGTTTCATATCCAATATACTTTTTAAAATAACTAAGAAAACCTATAATTATCTAATCTTCAACTACATCAAAGACCACAGAAGGATATATTACCCTAGTAAACAGGAAGTGCAAGCAACTTCTAAAATCTAGAAATGACAGAGATGACTCCTGTCTGCCTGACAGTCACCCAAAGTTCCTTTATAAAGTTGGGGCATCCATCTTCAGCCTATAGGCCCAGAGTCTCTTTTCATTTCAGTAAGGCAGGAAATCTGCTCGCCCATTCTGGCACAGTTCATCAGTCGCTTCTCTTTGAGTCCTGAAGAATGTCTGACAGTTTTCTCTGCAAAGCAAGAACCTGAATGACCATCTTGGCTTATTCTGCCAAAGTTCAGAGGTCATCTTCCTATGGAATCTACATGTCCACTTTAAACAGCATACTGTCAAGCAGTCAATTCAAGAACAGGTTCTTGTCCAATGACTAACTGTTGCCACAAAGAAAGTAAATTCCATATGGAGTTTCTTCGATGCCCATTTTTCTCTTGAAGTAGAATTATGCTGCCAGGAACAGACCTGTCTCACTGTCCAGAAAAGTCTAAGTTACTAAAATATTTTAAAGACCGTATTTTGTAGGCCTTAAAAGTGTTTGAAGATATCCTATCTAATTGAAAAATATCTTTGTATACCTAAAACATCCTAACATGAATTTCTTAATTATATATTTCTTAATTATATATTACAATTTTAAATCAGTTACATAAACATCATACCTTAAACAAGAGTAGAAAAATACAGCATAAGAGAATTGATCTTAAATTTGTATCAACATACCAAAATCCATACCAATATAATTTTGAGACTAACAGCTGATTTTTGGATTAAAGAAAATTCAATAATCTAATTTTTAACAATCACTCATTTACCATATCCCCTTTTTCTTCTTAGAAAGAGATTAGCTATGACCATTAGCTATTTATAATGAAAAGAAACATTCATGAACAATATTTTGGGAGTTTGGGCATAGCTTTCCATTACTGCTTCCTGCTGATTAAAGGGTGCTGGTAATCTTACAGGTTCTTGAGACTGGATATCTTAGTCTACATCCCTGAAGCTGTTGTGACTATTTCTTCCCATCAGAGAATTTTCAGTTGGTCTTTGTTGATGAAACCATAAATGCCTGGCAGCAATTCACAGGTTCTCATCTTCTGTGTAAACAAAAGCAGAACTCTTCCAAAGCAATAAATCCTTAGACAAATTTAAAAATCAAGATACCTTTAAAATATATAAATAGTTAATAATCATAGTCAATCTCTTTCTAAAAAAAGATATAGTATATAAGTATTTTTTAATTCGATTATTAAATTTACTTTAATCCAAAAATCAACTATTAGTCTCAAAAAATTTTATATTAATATAAATTTTAATCTATTAATACAAATTTAAATTCAATTCTATTATACTATATATATTTTTCTACTCTTATTTAAAATACATTCATATAACTAATTTAAAATTATAATACATAATTAAAAATACATAATTAAAATTTTAAATATACAAAAATATATTTCAATTAAATAAATAATCTTCAAACACTTCTAAGACCTACAAAATATAACATTAAAATATTAGAAACAAACTTTTCTAAACAATAAAATAAGTCTACTCCTGATAACACCAATCTACTTAAAAAAAATTTAAAAACTCCATATAAAACCTACTTTCTTTACGACAATAATTAGCCACTAAACAAAAACATGTTCTTATGTTAACTACTTAACAATATACTATTTAAACTAAACACACAAATTCCACAAGAAATAATCTCTAAACTTTAACGAAACAAGCCAAAATAGTCCTTCAATTTCCCACTTCACACAAAAAACTGTCAAACATTCTTCAAAACTAAAAAAAACCCCAATTATTAAACTATACCAAAAGACAAAACAAATTTCTCACTTCATTAAAGTAAAAAAAAAAACCCACTCTAAGCCTATAAGTTAAAAATAAATGCCCAACTTTATAAAATAGCTTTAAATAACTGTCCAAATAAATAAATGTCATCTCTGCCATTTCTAAATTTTAAAAATTACTTACACTTTCTATTTACTCAATAATATTATATCCTTTTAGAGTCTTCAATATAGTTAATTAAACAATTATAGATATAATTTTTCTTAGTTATTTTAAAAGATAAATATAAAACTTTAAATTCACAAAATAAAATAAATAATAAAATATTTTAATTTTATTAAATACAAATAAACTAAATATTATAACTATAATTCTTACTTAGCTATTTTATTATATATAATTTTACTATATTAAAATTAAAACCTTCCTTTTTAATTAAACAAAAATAAAGAAATGATGTAAAAACTTCTTTCTATATGCTATAAATATCAATGTTTAAATAAAAAAAGTTGTTTTGGCCCTTAATAAACACCAGGAATGGAGCTCAGGGTGACAGCCTCGGCAGCAAACAACTTGACAATCTCTTCGTGAGAGCGCTGACCCCATCCCAGAGGGTCAGGGCACTCTGACCCGCACTGCATCATCTCTCATGTTTGAATGCTCCAGCACCCAGTAGTAGGTCCTTTCAGAATGTGAGTGCATTCAACTCTGACAGGTTCCAAAGCACCTATGTGTCTGATTGATTTGCAGGATGCTAACCACTGTTGAACTTGCTTGGTAAAAAATTCTCCCTTTGTAACAGTATATTAAATGGGAACCGATGAGTCTTAAATACTTTCAGCTAAGTAGCAGACACGATGACGCCTGGAGACAGAGAGGGCCCCTGTGTTCCATAGTGTTCCCCCAAATGGATCCCTTTCTAGGTGGCCCCATCACTCTGTGTATTCTGTTCTGCCCTCAAGGATGCTGAGCTCCGTGACTGGATCACTGGCTCTCGGTGTTTGGTCGAAGTCTCTTTGCTCCCACTGTTATGGATTCTCACAGGCAAAGAGAAAACTTACAGTGAACACAGTTCTTCCCCAAGGCTTTTCGTGGCTCCCAAGGAAGCCAAGAAGATGACGGTATCTTTCTGCTAACACTCCTTTTCTGGAGTCAAAAGACTGAGAGAGTATGTTGCCAGTGTACTGCAGAACTTCATGTTTTATTTTAACAAATTCCCAGTGGAAAATTACCAGTAGACATTTATACCAGCAAACGACTTGAGAACATTTGTTCTACAAATAGTTGAGGTTATACTGTGCTGCTCACATCTCGGGCACCCAGAATGCAGCACTGTAAGCATGCCGAATACCAATGCCATTGGCCTTCCATCTGCACAGCTTCCACATCAGAGGATCAAACCAGCCTCAGATTTCCAATCTCTGAAATAAAAATAAATAAAAAAGGGAACATGCACAATTTTATTCTTACTATTAATTTCTAGGCAATACTATATGGCAATTATTTCTGTGATTTCTCATTGACTATTAGGAGCATTCAAAGCATACTATAGGACAGTCTAAGTTATAAGCAAATATGGCACCATTTTATAGCAAGGAATTGAACATCAAGGGTGAGGGTGTGCAAGGGCCCTGTGATACCAAGAGAGAACTGGAATTGATTTAAAAAATATTAAGCTATTCCGTGTGCCCAGACCCTCACCCATTCTAAGTGCTTTATATATTCACTAACTCCATAGCCTCGTGATCTGGGGGTACTGTTATTATCCTCCATTTGTAAGTGAAGAATTCATCACAGAAAGGTTTAGCTATTTGCTCAAGATCATACAACAATGTGGCCTGAGATTAGACCCTGGCTGGAATTTCTTTTGCTCAGTACATTTTTACAAAAATAAGAAAGATTGAAAGTTATTAATTTGTCATATTATAAATGGTCACTACAGAATTAGATACCCCACCAATTATGATGAGCTTTGTGTCTGTGTTATCAAGAGTTAGAGCTGGGGAGACAGATGATAAAACGCTTGGCTTGCCTGCCTCCCAGTTCATGTAAGAGAATTAGGTGTGGTGAGGTCAGCTTGTGATATCAGGCTGCTGAAGCAAAGACAGGCAGATCCCTGGGGCTTGCTGGCCAGTCAGTCAGCTTAGCCTACCTGTTAAGATCCAAGACAGTGAGAGTGAGAAGGAATGAATGAATGATATCTGAGTTTTTCCTTTGGCTTCCATATACAAACCCACATACACACACACACACACACACACACACACACACACACACACACACGCACGCACGCACACACACGCACGCACACATAATCAACGTAGAAATAAAATAGTCACATCTCCATTTTAGTGAGATGATATAGTATCCATGGAAGGTTGATTCTAAGACTCGGGACAATATTCAGGTCCTTGGTATATAAAAATCTCATTTTCATGTTAATTGCCCTTGTATATTTTAATAATCTCTAGATTACTTGAAATACTTCATACAGTAACTAAAGCTATAAAAGTTACTATACTGTCTTGTTTAGAGAATAATGATAGAAAGGAGAAATGTCTGCTTTTATTCATACAGATGTATTTAAACTAATTTTGAAACAAAAAAGTATAGTTTTCATACAAAGATAAAGTGGTGGTTTGAGTAAGAATGGCTTCTGTAGGCTTTTATGTTTGAATTCATGGTCTTTAAGTTTGTAGGAAAGATTAGGAGGTGTCATCTTTTTGGAGAAGGTGTGCCACTAGGGGTGGGCTTTGAGATTTCAAAAACCCAGAGAGGCCTCTCTCTCTCTAGCTTTCTCTGTCTCTCTCTGTCTCTGTCTCTCTGTCTGTCTCTCTCCTCTGCTTTTGATGAGGTTGTAAACTCTCAGGTACTGCTCCAGTGATCTGTTTGCCTGCCTGCCACCATTTTCACTGCTATGATAGTCATGGACTCACCCTTTGAAACTGTAAGTGAGCCCCTAATTAAATGCCTTCCTTTATCGGTTTCCTTGGTCATGGTGTCTCTTCACAGCAATAGAACAATAACTGAGAAAAAAGTAGGATCCAAGGATACAGAGGGACAACTCTGTACATGAGGATCAGAAATGCAGAGAAAATGGTAGTGAAGGTGGGAGGTCCTCTGGAGTTCATGAAGGAAGCTACCAAGTCTTGCCTTACCCACACAAAACCCAGGATCCCTCAGCAGAAGTCAACAGCTCTGACTGTGAGGAATTCTTTCTTTCCCAAGGAGGGAAACTTGGTAGTTCAACTCTTGCATCCTGATTCTTCTTCATGATGAAAGAGAAGCCTTGGGAATCTATGCCAAAGAAGTGAAAACCCATAGACAAAGGTAAAATAGTCTAGACTTTTGATTGTGTGTGTGTGGTGTGTGTTGATACATCTAATAAAGTTTTCCTGAAAATCATAGGACAATCCTAGGACAGAGCCACCAACAAGGTAGCCACAGAGGTCATGGAGTAGTGACACATACCTTTAATCCCAGCTCTAGGAAAGTTAAACCAGAAAGTGAGTTGGCTGGGCAGAGAAAGGGAAAAAAGGTTGGAGGGGGCAGGAGTTCAGCCCTTCTTCTGTGACCCCCTTCCTTTTTGGCTGAGGACTGAGAAGCTTTCAGTCTGTGGATTCATGAGGAGTGGGTAGGTGAGAAGTGGCTGCAATTTGTTTCTCTGTCTCTCTGATCTTTTAATTTTTCCCAATATCTGTCTTTATGGTTTATATATATAAGACCGACTAGAATTCGCTCAGTATCTGGTGCCCAGTTTCTGCTGGGACAGAAACTCCTGGCTACAAATGGTGCTACAATGAGGTGCACATACACCTGAGAAAGTTTACAAAAGCTTCTGGAACACAGAAACGGCCCAAACCAGCTTCCTACTCATGTCTCTCAAGTGGGCCATGGTATAGAGTGACATGCGGGGTTGGGCTGCAGCATGGCGGGTTTTTGTCATACAGTTTGAGCTGCAGCAAGGTGGGTTCTCACAGCCTCACAGGAGCCTTGGTATATGCATAAGTTGTATATGATGGATTGAAGGTTTCTACTCATATAGACAAAAAGGGAACAGAGTCGAGCATGGCTTCTTGACAGCAGCATTTTCTTGGGTGGGCTCTGTTTGCTGGTGGCAAGCAGAGGTGAGACTCCTTTAAGAATTTCTGTTGCCAAATACTTAGATGAGATTTATGAGCAGTGGGCACGGTATTCTACTTGGTGGCAGTGTGGACCTTAAAATTCTTCAGAATTGGAGTGGTAAACTTGGCTCCTGCCAGTAACATCTGCCATGAAGCTAAACTCTCACAGACCAAGGAACTGGATAGAGCCAGCCATCTCAGTGGAGGCTTTAATCCTAGCCCCACCATTTAGCAGATTAAAGGTGTGATAAGAAAAAAAAAATAGAGATACACAGTAAGGACATAGAGGGGAAAAATAAACAAACCTATAAATGGTTTACAGTGTCTTAAAAATATATTTAGGCTTTGTAGAGAAAAGGAAAAAAAGGATAAAGAAAGTCCTTAAAAAAAAGAAATAAACAAAAAACATTAGTAAGTCATGTAAAGATGGAATATACAGAGTCTGGATTCTGTGTGTTATTGTTCTGTCACTTTGGAGGAAAGTTTTTCTTTTTATTTCCATAGAAATTGAGATGCTGTAGATTCATTACATGTTAACAAAAATAAGGTTTGATTGAAGAAGCCCCCTAAAAAAAATCCAATGGGAACAGATGGTCCAGATAACTCTACATTTCAGAGTGCCTCTGTCCGGTTTTGTAGGGAGCCAGCCGCACCCTAAAGATGGCACTTGTATCCGGCCCATGACTAAGCAGTTTAGGGAAGCTCCTTAGTAAACAAGTCACTGGGCATGACACTTTGTAATTTTCCAGCAAGAAGCCTGGCCCCCAGACGGATACATCATATTGGGTGAGGGTGTGTTGACCAATGGGAAAGGCCCACGTCAGAGATAAACAATGTTGCCTATAAAAGCGGCTTGCCTGGGAGGCTTGGGGTCTTCTGTTCTTTGCCCTAGTGTGTGAAGCTTCAATAAATCTGCTGCAGAAGGATCCTGTTGTACTGCGTCTTGTTTGCGGGCAAAGAAGGCGCGGGACACGGTTTCCTCTGAGTTCTACATCTAGAATGGCTTCAAGGCTGCTGGCTGAGATGATTCAGCATCACAGAATTCTCCAGTCAGGATTTGACCATAATCCTAAATTTTCCTTGAGTTCCCTAAAGTTTACCAGTGCTCCAAATCAGCAGGAAATAGTCCAGGGAACTACATCTACATTCCCCAAAATTTGGATTATGGACATTTGTTTTTGTTTAGAATTTTGGTTACAAGTTGTTACAGATGTTGGTCAGGACAGAAGCTAAACAAAGGAGATCAGACTCAGGCTTCTTATTTTAAAAAGAAAAAGGAGAAGTGCTGTTGGACAATACTCTTGTTCATTGTAGAGATTTGTCGCTGGTGTTGGTTTAATAAAATGCTGATTGGCCAGTAGCCAGCAGGAGTAGAGGCAGGACTTGGAGAATTCTGGGGAAACAGTTATCAGTCAGATGTAGAGGAAGCAAGATAAGAATGCTGAACTGAGCAAAGGTACCAAGCCACATGGATAAACACAGATGAGAATTATGGGTTAATTTAAGTGTGAAAGCTAGATAGTGGTATGCTTGAGCTACTGGCCCAGCAATTACTATAATATTAAGCCTCTAAGTCAATTAGTTGAAAAACAGCTACCAAGTATTTAAGAGTCTGTTAGGATAAAAACTTCTGACTGTGTGCGCACATGCGCACATGTGTGTGTGTGTGTGTGTGTATTGGGGTTTTTCAAAGATGTCCAGGTTGTCCTTAATCTCTAGGCTTAAAGTAATCCTCCCGAGTCAGTCTCCCAACTAGTCCATAATGTGGTGTTGTGTGACACTGAAAGCCAATGATAAGAACTTAGTCAAGTGAGCAGCTGTGAGGTACAGCAGCATCATGTCACTTCCACATCACATTTATATCCATGTCCTTCATCACCATCTATAGACACAACCTCCTTTGGTTTCAGATCACTCACTTACTAGATCTGTCATATGAAATGATTGATGTCACAGGAAATCATCCCCCTTTTTCTTTTTCCCAGTGTGATGATTCTGTGACATCACTTTGATGCTTCTATCCACTCACAAATGGTTGGAGTCTGGGAAGGTAAGGGTGCAGAAGAGGCATGGATGAAGAGGACTTCCTCAGGATCCACAGATAATAAAAACGACACGTTTCATTTATCTTGTGAACAGGAATTCCGAACTTGGGACCTCTGGCTAGGTTTCAAAGAATACTTCAAATAAAGTAGGCCTGGTGGTACGTGCTTATAATTCCAGCATTCAGGATGCAGATACAGGGGTATTATCTCGTTACAAGCCAAGAAGGACTCCAAAGTAACATCTTATCTCAAAAAATAAAAAAAGAAACTTTTAAACCTAGATATAGTCATTATATATATTTAGGGAGTAAAATGTTTCAGGTCATGTGTAATGTTAACAGTCACATCAGGATGCTTGGTATAAATGTCACCACAGGCATACATCATTAAAAAATTATTTATCATCTATCTATCTATCTATCTATCTATCTATCTATCTATCTATCTATCTATCTATCTATCTACCTACCTACCTACCTACCTACCTACCTACCTACCTACCTATCTATCTATCTATCTATCTATCTATCTATCTATCTATCTATCTATCTAATATTCCTGTGGCAGTTTCCACTCCCTCTTATCCTCATAGCCCCTCCCCTACATTCCCTCTCTATACCTACCCCCACCCCAAACCACCTCCCCTCTGTTCTGGAAAGAGCAGATCTCCCATGAGTATCGACAATACATGGCATAGTAAGTTGCAGTAAGACTAAGCACCTCCCATATGCTAAGACTGGGCAAGGCAGCCTAGTATAGGGAGTAGAGTCTCAAAAGTTAGTAAAAGAGTTGGAGAAAGCTCCTGTTCCCAATGTTAGGAGTTCTACAAGAGGACCAAGCTACACAACTATAACACACATGCAAAGTGACTAGGTCAATCCTATGCAGGCTCCCTGGTTGTTGCTTTAGTCTCTGTGAGCCCCCATGAGCCCAGGTTGATTGATTATGTGAGGTTTTTGTTGTGGTGTCCTTGACTCTCTGGCTTCTACAATCCTTTCTCATCTTCTGCAGGAATCCCTTATCTCTGCCTAATGGTTGGCTGTGCATTTGCATCTGTTTCTATCAGTTGTTGGATGAGAGCTCCTTTGAGGACAATTGGGCTGGGCACAAATCTAGTCACAGGGAATGGCCAATTCAGGCTATGTATCTGCTATTGCTGGGAATCTTAGCTGGGCCATCCTTATGTATTTCTGGGAGATTCCTTTGCACCAGGTTTTTCCTTGATCCCCAATCCCCCCTCTCTTTTCAGTAGCTTTCCCCTCAGTCCCCTCCCCCACCTAACCTGATTGTTCATGTTTCCATCCCCATCCACCTTCAGTTCACTCATGAAATATCTTCTACTTCTCCTTCCCAGGAGATCCAAGCTTCCTGTCCTGAATCTTCCTTGTTACCTAGTCTCTCTGGGTCTATGGATTATCTTATAGTTATCCTTTATTTTATAGCTAATAACCATTTATGAATGACTACATACCTTGTTTGTCTTTCTCAGTCTGGTTACCTCACTCAGATGATTTTTTCTAGTTCCACCCACTTGCCTTCCAATTTCCTGGTGTTCTTGTTTTTAACAGCTAAGTAATACTCCATTGTGTATATGTATCATATTTCTTTTATCAATTTCTTGGTTGAGGAATACCTAGGTTGCTTCCAGTTTCTGGCTATTACAAATAATGTTGTTATAAACATGGTTGAGCAAGTGTCCTTGTGGTGTTATTGAGAAACCTTTGGATGTATGCCCAAGAGTGATATAGCTTGGTCTTATGGTAGATTGAGTCTCAGGGTTCTGAGAAACTACCACACTGACTTCTAAAGTAGCTGTACAAGTTTTCATTCCCACCAGTAATGAAGGAGTGTTCCCCTTGCTCCACATCCTCTCGAGCATGAGCTGTCCCTTATGTTTTTAATCTTAGCCATTCTGACAGGTATAACATGGAATCTTAGAGTCATTTTGCTTTGAATTTTTCTGATGACTAAGGATGTTAAACATCTTAAGTGTTTCTCAACCATTTGTAATTCTTCCATTGAGAACTCTTTCTTTAAATCTGTACCCCATTTTTTTAATTGGATTTTTTGGCTTGTTAATATCTGGTTTCCTGAGATCTTTATATAGTTTGGAAACCAGTCTTCTGTTGGCTGTGGGGTTGATGAAGATCTTTTCCCATGTTGTAGGCTACAATCTTATCCTATTGACGGTATCCTTTGTCTTATAGAGACTTTCCAATTTTAATCTATTTATTTATTAATTGTCAATCTTAATGCCTTTGCTATTGGTGTTCTATTCAGAAAGCTGTCTATTGTTTCAGTGCGCTTGAGACTATTACTACCTTTCCCTTCTGTCAGGCTCAGCACATCTGAATTTATGTTGAAGCCTTGGATACACTTGGACTTGAATTTTATTTAGAGTGACAGATATACATCTATTTGATTTTTTTTACATGCCAGCATCCACCTTTGTTGAAGATGCTTTCTTTTTACCATTGTATAATTTTGGCTTATTTGTCAAAAATTAGGTGTCCATAGTGTTGAGGTTTTACAACTGGGTCTTCAAACTGCTTGCCAACATCAGATTAAATGGAGAGAAACTCAAAGAAATTCCACTAAAATCAGACGTAAGACAAGATTGTCCACTCTCTTTATAGCTATTCAACATAATACTTGAAGTTCTAACTAGAGAAATAAGACAATCAAAGGAAATAAAGAGGACACAAATTGGAAAGGAAGATGTTAAAGTATCACAGATGACATCATAGTATACATAAGGGAGCCCCGAAACTCTACTAGAGAATTCCTACAGCTGATAAACACCTTTAATCAGGTGGCTGGGTACAAGATTATTTTTTAAAAAATCAGTAGCTCTACTAAATACAAATGATAAACAGGCTGAAAAAATATCAGAGAATCAACACTCTTTACCATAGCCTCAAATAATATAAAATGTCCTGGTATGACTCTAACCAAGAAAGTTAAAGGCCTGTATGATAATTTATGTCTTTGAAGAAATTGAAGAAGATATCAGAAGACGGAAAGTTCTCCCATGCTCATGGATCAGTAGGATTAGCATAGCAAAAATGGCCATCTTACCAAAAGCAACTACCGATTCAATGCAATCCTCACTAAAATTCCAACACAATTATTTTCAGACCTTGAAAGAAAATACTTAACTTCATATGGAAAAACAAAAAATCCAGGCTAGCTCAAACAATACTGTACAGTAAAAATAAAAATTAAAAAAAGCTTATGGATTTATCATCATGCCTGATTTCAACCTCTACTATAGAGATAGGGTAATAAAAACCACAAGGTATTGGCATTAACGCATACATCATTTTTTAACTTTGGGAACATTAAACATTCTCTTTACTAGCTACTTTGGAGCATTCAAGTGATTGTCTCCCATACCCTCTGTGCCTCTAAACCCTGGACAGTTAGAATATATCCACCCTATTATTACACTGTATTCATCTGCCTCCAGACATCTTCATGCTGTCTGTCTGTCTACCCACTCATCCATCCATTTGCCTATCTTCTTTTTAAAATTTCCTTCATAGGGCAGGCAGTCTTGAACCTCTAATCCCTTTTCCTTAGTCTCCAGGATGCTAAGATGCAAGGCTTAAACCACCATATACAGCTTGTGAAGAGGGGTTTTTAACAGATTGTGAACTCCACAAATTCCACATTCTAGATTTATATATACTTGACAGCAGATTTTTAAAAACCCATAGATGCTTTTAGAATTTCAATGATTCATTGGAATCATACCTAAGCAATTTAGTTTATAGCTATCTCTACTTTTCAGAGACCTTTGAAATGTATAGTCTATTCATTCCATTAAAAAGAAATGACTTTCAATTTAAAAACCTTTTCCCATTTGAAGTACCTACTATTGATATTTAAAATCTGGGATTCAAATCTCAGGTTTATTTTATGTCATTACTCAGTGGGAAAGGAAGGATGATGCTGGGCCGTATGACCTTTCTCCCTCTTTGTATGTGTTCATGGATACTCTGATGCCAAGAACTGGGACACCTGCCTTGGTATACTGAAACAGACAGCACACGGCACTCAATCCTCAGTAAGTGTTTTCAGGAATTGCTTACTGAAACAAATCCAGATTTAAACTCAAGACTTAGAGAAATGAACAAGTTTTTGTATTATTGTTTTGTTTCTTTCTAAAACCATATGAGAAATAAGCTACTGCTTATTCACTATAAATCTGATTGCTGCAAAAATATGTATTTGATGAAATCTTTTTGTGGTGATTTGTGTAATAATGGTTTCCATACACTACTAGATTTGAATGTTTGGTCACCTGGGAAGGGCACCTGTAGTATGAGGTTTCTGGCCCTGACTTTCAGGCCTAACCTCAAGGTCTAGGCCCACAGACCCGCAGACCCGTAGACCCGCAGACCTGCAGACCCGCAGTCCCACAGTCCCACAGAGACACACAGATGCTTCCAATAGTTTTAGGCTGATCGGCCTCGGGCCCAGGCATATAACTTGCTAACTCTGTACTCTTCATCTAACCCATGTCTCTTGTTCAGCCATGGGGTTTGGTACCTTTCTTTAGAGCAGCATAGTTGTCCTCTGCTTCTTTCGGCTTCTCTCTGGCATTCTGTCTGGCATTCTGCTCTCAGAGATTTTCTTAGTCTGGTAGCCCCGTCTACACTTCCTGCCTACCTTTGGCCAATCAGCTCTTTTTATTAAACCAGTGGGTGGGACAATTATTTACCATGAAACAATACAATACATTAGGAGGAGTGGCCTCATTAGAGTAGGTGCAGCCTTGTTGGAGGAATTGTGTCACTGAGGGTGGGTTTTGAAGTTTCAGAATGTTCAAGCCAGGCCTCCCTCCCCTCCCTCCCTGCTGCCTGCCTTATCTAGATATAGATCTCTCACCTGACTCACCAGGACTATTTCTGCCTGCATGCCACCACATTTTTTGCCATGATGATAATGAACTAAACATTGAAACCTGTAAGCCAGCCCCAATTTAGTGCTTTTTAAATGACTTTCTGTGGTCATGGCATCTCTTCACAGGAATAGAACACGGACTAAGACACTTTTGAAAAGGTAAGCATTCATGGCCAGTGAGATAGGTCAGTGGACAAGAATTCTTGCTGCACAAGCTTGATTGCTTGGGTTTGATTTCTGGAACCCACGTTGTAAGGGGAGAACCAGCTGCTGCAAATATCTTCTGACCTCTACAAGGGCACCATGGTAAGATCATCCCCATATTTAAACACCACACACACACACACACACACACACACACACACACACACACACACACACCACACATACACTAAAATAAAAGAAAAAATTCATAAAAAACCCATATTTAAAAACTTCCAAGTATTATCCAGTAGAATACAAAAGCACTGTAAGCCAATGAAATGTAGAATGAGTACAGAAAAGCCGCCAATATGATGCTTTGTTGGTGCTATCTTCTCAGTGTAAATAGACTTAAGAGAATGTAAGTGATAAAGGTTGGATGGTTAGATGAGGTTGTTAGTAAAAAGGCCACCGTATTTATTTTCTATTTGAATACAATAGGAGTAGTGACAGTACAGATTACATCCAATCAGAGTAGTGACGATATAGATTACATCCAATCAGAGTAGAGATGATACAGATTACATCCATTTACCACCCTAATCCAACATACAAATATCTGTGTATTTGTTAATGATTTGAGTGTGGCATGCCCTCTCCATGCTTGTGTGCTTGAACTCATGGTCTCCATTAGGTGACACTGTTTGGAGAAAGTTATGGAGCCTTTGGGAAGTTTATCTAGCTGAAAAAAAATGGATCTTTGGGGGAACAACCCAGCCCCCCTCCTCCCTCCCTCCCTCCCTCCATTCTGTCCTTCTTTCTTTCCTTCCTTCCCTCCTTAACTTTTTATTAATTTTTTGTGATTTTTATATCATACACCCCCAAACCACTCATCTTACCATCTCTCCATATCCACCCTCTGCCCTTGCAACCTTTGTTGTATGAGGTTTCTGGCCCAGACTTTCGGGCCTAACCTCAAGGTCTAGGCCCACAGACCCACAGACCCGCAGAGACACACAGACGCTTTCATTAGTTTTTGGCTGATCAGCTTCAGGCCCAGGCATATCACTTGTTAGCTCTCTACCCTTCATCTAACCCGTGACTCTTGTTCAGCCATGAGGCTCGGTACCTTATCTTAGAACAGCATAGTTGTCCTCTGCTTCTTTTGGCTTCTCTCTGGTGCTCCCTCTGGCATGCTGCTCTCAGAGATTTTCTTAGTCTGCTAACCCCGCCTACACTTCCTGCCTGCCTTTGGCCAATCAGCTCTTTTTATTAAACCAGTGGGTGGGACAATTATTTACCACGAAACAACACAATACCCCCACATATCCCCTTTTCTCTTTAAAACAAAAGGAACTCCAATTGTAAAATTCTTTCCCCCCCTTATCTATAACAGCTTATAAGCAACACTGTAAATAAACACAAACATCCATAATCCATGTTTTGGGAATGTGGGCGTCGTTCTCTAGGCTACTTCCTGCTGGATGGGGACACCGACAATCTCATGGGAATCCAAAGAAAAATGCAGGATTATGCACAAGTCTTTAGTGGAGTAGTCTCTAAGGCTGGGTCATCTCAGCCAGTCTCCTTGAAATTGTTCTGGATTCAGAGCTCTGGAACTTCTACAGAGGTGCTCTGAAATGCTGAATTATCTGGTTCATCCATTTCCATCGGAGATTTTTCAGGGGGTCTTCCTCTATCAAACTTTATGCTCTTTATCCAGGAAGAAATCCACAGTCTTTCATTTTCTGTGAAAATAAAAGGAAAACCTCTTCTCCAAAGTAGCGTATCTTTGCATTTCAATTTTAAAGTAAACTCATTTACAAAATATATAGGTTGAATTACTCCAACAACATTTATAATCAGCTGTCTTTTAGCAGCTTTTACTAAGTCATTTTCAGTCAAGAAGCTTAAAGATAAGACAGTAATATACAGTATACAGACATTCTTTGTATCTTCCATCTTTACGTGGTTTATTTATTTATTTATTTTTAATCTATGTATTTCACTCTATTTCTTTTTTTAAGGGCTTTCTTTCCCTTTCTCTTCTTTCTCTATGCTATGTATATATATTTTCAAAACACTCTTTACCACTTAGACTTTTTTTTTTTTACTGTATATTTATTCCTTAACTTTTTCTGTCTCTGACCACACCTTTGCTTCTCTAGGGTGATTGACTCCACCCAGATTCTTCTATTTCTTTCTGTTTCTGACCACACCTTTAATTTGCCAGGATTAAAGGCTGGTATGATAGGTGGATGGCTCCACCCAGCTCCTAGTCTAATTTCATAGAATTTATCTTTTTAACCCAGGTACTCTGGGGAATTTTAGGGTCCATATAATGACCAAGTCAAACTGCCATCTGCTGCTCACTAACTCTATTTAAGTATTAGGCAGCAGGGCCTTTTAAAGACTCACAAGTATTTTGACTTTAAGGCTGAATCAGGAAGCTTCTCTTAAAAAAGTCAAGCTTCAGTTTGCCTCAGGCAAAAAGAGTTGATCCATGAAAACATCGACACTAGAAAGCCATCTTTGATTCTGTTCCTTTTTTCTCCTTATGAACATAAACCTTAAGTAAATCATTTATAACCTTTTCCTTATATTGAGGGTCCTGTGAGACTTCAGGAACCAGCCATTTTACACCTTAAACTGCACTCTAAAAGCCCGCCATTGTAGCTTAAGCCCATGTGCCTCACCAGGGCGTCTCTGTACCACAGCTCATGTGGGAGACACAATTCAGAGGCTGCTTTGGGCTCTAGACCATTTTTAAGGTTTCTATGACTTTATATGGGCATATTTGCCCCACGTTGGGCGCCATTTGTTGTACGAGGTTTCTGGCCCAGACTTTCGGGCCTAACCTCAAGGTCTAGGCCCACAGACCCACAGACCCGCAGAGACACACAGACGCTTTCATTAGTTTTTGGCTGATCAGCTTCAGGCCCAGGCATATCACTTGCTAGCTCTCTACCCTTCATCTAACCCGTGACTCTTGTTCAGCCATGAGGCTCGGTACCTTATCTTAGAACAGCATAGTTGTCCTCTGCTTCTTTTGGCTTCTCTCTGGTGCTCCCTCTGGCATGCTGCTCTCAGAGATTTTCTTAGTCTGCTAACCCCGCCTACACTTCCTGCCTGCCTTTGGCCAATCAGCTCTTTTTATTAAACCAGTGGGTGGGACAATTATTTACCACGAAACAACACAATACCCCCACAAACCTTCCCAAAAAGAAAGCAAGCAAACAATAATAAATAAAGATTTTAAAGTCTTGCTGTGGATGCTGGAGTGTGTTGTGGTGGCACAGCATACTCTTTTGCCCAAACAGCTTTGCTTGCAAATGTGCATTGCAACAGTCATTGGACTTGTCCAATGCCTCTGGTTTCTGTTACACTGTCAGTACAAGGATCCTCACCGAGACCCCTCTTGAATATCCTGTCGTTGTCCGATGCCATGGAGGTCTTGCAATTTTGTTTCTGCAGGACCAGACCCTTCACATGCTCCAGAAGTTAATGGATGGATTGATGTTGGTTTGGGACAACTCAAAGGCCTGGATCCGGGCCTGAGTTGGTCAGATTGCCCATTTTTCTACACTCAAGCTACCATGCCAGATCTTCCACTTTGCCCAGGCTAGGGGTGGGACCAAATTGCCTTCTTGTGGAGGCTGGCATGGAGTGGGACTAGCTTCTGCCATACAGGGCCAGCTTTCTCTCACCTATGCCACCGGGGCTAGTTGTACCATGCTCCCAGGCAAGGTGTGGAGTCCTGTCTCCTGAGTGCAGTGGCTGCTGCAAGCCCTTGTTTCTGTCCCATCTAATGCTTGATGGTCTGCAAACCTATGAGCAAACAGTCCTCCACCTTCCTACAGCCATGACTATACCTGTTGTGCTGTTTTCATACTTTCCATGATGGACCGTATAGTCTCAAACATGAGCAAGAGTAAATATCTCCACCCTTACATTCATTTTTGTTTAGGCATTTGGTCATAATCACAAGAGCAGTAATGAATATAGTATAGTTATGACTTATATGTATTTTTATGTACTATTTTATGTGCACTAAAAGTGAAATCATAAATTATAGTTTCAATAGAGAATTAGATTTCAGTTTTTAAAATTATGTAGGGCTGGAGAAGTGGCTCAGTGGTTAAGAGCATGTGTTGCTTTTCCAGATAACCTAGATTGGGTGTCCAGTCCCAATATGGTAGCTCACAATCATTTATTAACTCTGGTCATAGGACATCTCACACCCTCTCTTGACTTCTTCTCGTACCAGACACACACGGTGCACATTCATACATGCAGGCAAAACATTCATACATGCGAAATAAAAGCAGACAAATATTTAATAAGTATTTAAAACTTAAGTTTATAAAGTGGAATTTTCTTGTCAAGTTCACTTAGATACGGATGAGATAAATGTTTATATCACTGCAGCAGCTTGAGGCAGAGAAGAAAAACTATGTAGGAGCCCAGAGATGCATGGCTATGATTTAACCATAACAAACACCCTATTTCGAGTGTAATGCGTACCACTAAATCTACCTATAGGACACCTAGAATGCTTGTAGTCAGTGCTGGCTGACAGCAGTACTGTGATACACAACAGCTAGAGAACTATCTGGAAAAATATGCATTGCCTAAGAAGTATGTTCAGCCTTCTGACATCACAAGACAATATCGTTGTCTCCAAAACTCATGCTTGAGAACTGCACAATGAAGTTACAAGAAAATTGCAAAATGGCTTATACGGTCTTAAGTTTTACAGTTTTGTGTTAGACCATGTTCATGGCATATGACCTTGTGGGCCGAGGTTGGACAAGTCTGGTAAAAGAAATTACAGTTGTCCCTCAATTATTTAAAATAAATATGTCAGGGATGGGATACAAAATAAATTTATATTGATGAGTTTTTTTTTTACATGATACTTAGCATTAAGTGAGGATAGATATACATATATGTATAGGTATATAATTTTATATACATAAATATAAAACAACCTACAACTCCGTAAAAGTTCTAAGATCAACCATCTTAGAATGGAAAATTCCCAGGTTATCTTTCCTTCCTGCCAGGTATTATTCTAATCAGGACACTTGCAGACATTGTTACAAAGAACACCTCTAGCTATCCAAGTTTCTGTCTGACTTAGTTCAACAGTCAGGAACAAGAGGGATTAACTCCAAATCACTTTCCTGGCCAGATGTCAGACCTGAAAAACAATGTTCTACTTTCTATGGATTTCCCAGCTTTTAGAAACAATGCAATCCCAATTAAGTATTTTGTAATGATCCCTAAAAGCAACAGTAAGGCTGATTAAAAACCTGTTGGTTTCTAACACCTCAGGGGCTGGTGACTGGATCTAGCTGTTTCCCACCAGCTGTGAGGGACAGGACCCTTTCTAGTCCGCTTTCCATCTACAGGAAAGGAAGAGTTCAGAGGTAGCCACCTTGTCCATTTCTGGTCAGAGCATTTAGCATTTGTGCCTCCCCCACCCAGATTAACTCCATCATCTTGTAACTGAAGGAGAAAATAACTCCCCAGCTGTCTCTGGCTTCTTTAGCTGCCAGCGCAAGAACCTGATCCACGGGGGACATTCCAGAGTTAAGGACAGTCCGTACATGTAATTTGGGATACAGCACACAGAGCTTTGGTGGGTGCTGTTTAGAGGGTACCTCTAGTTTGTCTTTTTAGGGTACCACAAATATGTCCAAAGCTACTGAAGACTCTGCTTGTAGACTCTAAAAACACTGGACGTATAGATGTAGAAGAGGGTGATCACGTGGAAGGAGAGACGTGAGAAGGATAAGAGCGGAATTAGGAGGTGGGCGTGATGGTACATGCCTGTTATTTCAGCAGTCTGGAATTCTGAGGCAGGAGGATTGCAAGCTAAGTGCCAGCCTGGGTGACATAGTGAGACCCTGTCTTATGCAACTAAGAAGGCTTCAGTCAGATAGAAAGAAGTGGATCGGCAGTGTTTTGAGCAGTATAGTGATGAGTCAATTCTAATATGATATCTACTCATCACTGACGAGAAAAAGATGCATATTTTCACCACAGATTAGTGTAAGAATGTGAGGTGATGGGCATATCAATCAGATCCATTTAATCATTTCACAATGGAAAACCTATCTGTCTATCATCTATTAAATATGTCTTTCTATGTATGCCATCTATCTATCTCCTATTATTATTTTATCCATCTTTCATTTAACTTTCTAAGATCTATCTCTCAGTATCATTTTCACACTCTAATTATATGTATTTTTGTTAATAAACAGTATCGTAATTAAAATGAGAGGGGAGGGTGTGTAATAAGTTTCTGGCCTAGCCCAATCCCAAGGTCTGGACTGCTGCTACTTAGGACTCCCAAAATGACTCAGACACTTATATTAATTACATGTGTTTGGCCTATAGCTTAGGCATATTATTAGCTAGCTCCTGCATCTTCATTCAACCCATTTCCATTAATCTGTCTTGCTCCGTGGTCCGTGGCTTATCTGTGTTACTTTTACATGTTGATTCTTGGGCAGTTGGATGGAGTCTCCTTCAACTCCACTCTTCTTCCTCATCTATGCTCCAACTTCCCCACCTACTCTAAGATGCCTGCCATAGGCCAAAACAGTTCTTTTATTAATGAATGATATTCACAGCGTACAGAAAGACCTCCCACATCAGAGGTGATGTTGCTTTCACACCTGTACTCCTACACTCTTGACTGAGATCTCAGTGACACTAGGTCATCATCTGTGGAGATTTATATGCTGGAGAGTATGGGTAGTACCTGAGGTTCTGTTCCAAAAGTCCCACAGATTTTTTCGGTATGTCAATGGTAAATTGAATGTAGGAGAAGGCACAATCCTGGTGGGAATCTGAGTCTTTGCATTAAATTTCTTCCAGTGCTTATAATATTTAGGAGTGGGGTAGGCTGGGTTTTATGTAGCCCACATGAGCCTTGAACTCACTGTAGCTGAGAATGAGCTTGGATTTCTGATTCTCCTGCTTCCATCTCTCAAATGTTAAGATTATCAGTGTGTGGCATGATGCCCACTTTATGTGGCACTTCTTGCATGCTGGGCATGTACAGTGTCAGCTGAGCGACCAGCCCCTGTTCTAACTTTGGAGCACACACAAGCAGGAGAAACTGGAGCCTCAATAACACAGGCCAGAAAAGTGAAGGCACTTTGGCTCAACTGACTGTGCATGGGTGGCCAATGCACTAGAGAAAATGCCATAGTTTGGATCTTAAATGGCCTACATGTTGAAGGTTTGGTTCCAAAATGGTAATTCTTCTGCGAGGTGATGAGACTTTTAGGGGACAGGGCCTATAGGCAGGAAATTACTGCTTGAGGATATTATGAAAATAATCAAGGGGCTAGAGAGATAGCTCTGTTAATAAAACACTTGCCACACACACAGGAGAACCTAATTGCAATCCCCAGTACCCAGACAAAAAGCTGGGTGTTATAGTGGGTGCCTGTAATCCCAGGCCTGGAGAAATGAAGACAGGAGGGTCTCTGGGACTGGTATAGTAAAATCAGTGAGCTCCAGGTTCAGTAACAAACCCTGTCTCAAAACAAGAAAAATTATAATAAGGTGGAAAGTGATTTAAGAAGACATATGACATCAATCTCTGGCTTCCACACACATGTGCACAAACATCCATACATATATATAAACACACAGACAAAAACATACATAGATATACACATGCACACCGGAAGAAAGAATACAGTTCTGTTTCTGTTATTATATCGAAAATTGTTCAAGTGCCACCATAAAAATCAAGCCCCCCCCCAAAAAAATCTCCAGCCCTGAGTTCTTGACTCTTATTAAAGACTAACAAAAATCAGCTTAAAGAATGAAGGATATCTTTTGGTTACAGTTTTATAGTTAGATCATTATGGCTGGGGAGACAAGGGATTCTACACTAGCATCAGTAAGCAGCAGCTAGATATAGCGGATTAGCAACTCAGAAAACAGTGAGAGACGTTAGTGTTCATTAGGCTTCTTCTTTCTCCCTCCTTCTCAGCAGACATGGATCCCAGGTCATCTTATGGTGTCACCCATCTTCAGGGAGTGTCTTCCTTTCTCTGTTAAGCCTCCTCAGATAACACCCTCATAGACACACCCGAGATGTGTCTCCTAGGTGATTCCAAATCTAGTCAAGTTGGGTTAGTGAATTTGAGGCTAGCCTGGGGATACAGGAAATCATATCTCTATCCATCCATCCATCCAACCATCCATATATCCATCACTCCATCCATCCATCTAAATAAATAATTAAGAGGTTATGTTTTAATTTCATATATATTTTTTAAAAAAATATTTGTGTATTTGAGTAAATACACAAATAACACAATTATTTGGTTTTGTAGCTTTAGTGAGTGCTTATCTATGTAGAAGATTTTTCCCAGTCTAGATTGACTCCCTTATCCAGATATTTGGAGCCCACTGTTTCAGATTCCCTATCCCTCCTCCCATTTTGGGAACATTTGTACACACAGAACGAGAGACCTGGAGTATACAGCCCAAAGTTTCAACACAATGTTTATTTGTTTTTTAATACATATTATAGACACAGCTCAAATACGATTTCCACAGTTTTAAAAACAGATTGTTAATTAATTAATGTGTGTGTGTGTGAGTATGTGTTTGTGTGTGTGAGTGCCAAGTACATGAAAGTACCAGGAAAGGACAATGAGCTGGAGCCATAGAGGATTGTGAGTTGCCTGATGTGGCTTCTGGGAACTGAACTCTGGACCTCTAGAAGAGCAGCAAGAAGTTTTAATAGCTGAGCCATATTTTGAGCCTCTCACCCAGCTTTATAGTGCACTTGGGTTTTGACCCATTTCATGAGATTAGAGGTTTCAGAACATCTGGATTCTTAATTCCCAGGTTTGTGATGATGTAAAAGTGGATGAAATAAAATCACTAGTACATGTGAGAAATGCCTGAGGAGAAGGTGGTACATGGGGCAGGGCAGTATCTGTGGCTCAGAAGGGAATACAATGTTTTAACCCTAACTTTTGACCTGATGAGGAAGAGGAACCCTGAAGTAAAAACCCAAGTTGACCCTGTAGATGAAAAACTCATGAATTTCTTACTTCTTACAGAAAAGTGAAACCCATTCATTGTGTAATAGAAGCCAATCTTCAGACAGTTTTGAATGATTTATTGCTATCCCATAAAAAAATGCCATGGAGATCTATAAAATAAGACCAGGCCACTCTCCATTTTCCAAAAGGGCTGCAGAACTCTGGTGACATCCAGCCACGCTCCATGCATGCCTGATAAGCTTTCTAGTTGCACACACGTATTTCTGAGTATTTTTATACTATGCACATTGGTCTAGAAGATCAGTCTTAGACTGGAGAGATGGGTCAGTGGGTAAAATGCTTGCTGGACTTGGGTTTAGATACCCAGGGTTGTAGGATACATCTGAAATTCCAGTGTTGAAGGGAGGGGAGATAGAGTGACTTGCTGGTCAACCAGTTCAGCAGAAATGACAAGTTCTAGGTTTAGAAAGAGACCTTGTTTGTAAAACCAAGGTAGAGACCAACATAGGATACCTGAAGTTATCTTCTAGCCTCTACACACACACACACACACACACACACACACACACACACACACACACACACACACACACACACACTCTATCCATATATAACCCATGCACACACTACACACAGGACAAATAACAGTAAAAGATGGTTCTTGAAAACTCATATCTTAGGATGTAATAACTCATGTTTCTCATCCATACTTCTATAATTGAGGAGGGATTATAACATTCCATGTCTTGTCTGTCTGTTCAGGTATTTTGCAAGACTTTCCGATAGGGAGCTGATGGAGATTGTAATGACGAGTAACTGTAATTCTGGAAGCAACCAGTGTCAGGAAGTAGCTGCCATGCAGGATGCTTCTTCGCTCCCGCTCTCTTCGCCCAGTGTCCTAAGAATAACAACAACATAAGCCTTTCATTTATTTTGGTCCCATTTCAAATCCTCATTGAGAGATTTTCATTCCCACCCACCCGTCCACCCACCCACCCAAAGACAGAGAACTGGCTGCAAATGAGAGCAAAGTCTGACACAGATTCGAATTTCCATGGCTCCTCACAACACAAGCACAAACTTTGTGGACTCCCACGGAGTAGCCCCAAAATAGACAATTTTCCATGGTCCACTGGAAACCGGCATTCATCAGTAGGGGGAAATTACCTATTACATAAGGGCACATTATAGAAACAGTTCTTCATCTGTCTGCCAAATACAGCAGTGCCCCCAATCCCCACATTTTCCCTTTTACTAGAGTAAGGACTACCAGCCTGTGCTCTGGAATCTGCTTGATCAGGGGCGAGTCACTGTAGCACTGGCTGGTGTATCTGAACACTCAGCATCGTTCACTCACTCTTCCAGCTATTGCCCTTACCATTTCGTTTATCAGTGTGAGCCAATCATGTTTAAACACCGTTAGCCAGTCTCGAGGGTAGAGAGGCCAGGAGAGTGTGATGGTGGAGGGTTTACAATCAACACCACAAAAGCATTGAGGACATGAAAGGGTTTGTTCCAGCTTATATTTCCAGGTGGTACTCCATCACTGATGGATGTCAGGGCAGGAACCGGCAAGGCATGCTGCTGGCTGGCTCAGTCTCCTGCTTGCTCACTCACAGGCTCATGCCCAGCTAGCTTTTGAAATGGCCTAGAATCATGCGCCTAGAAATGGTGCCATCCACAGTGGGCTAGACCCTCCGGCATCAATTAATTATTAAAACCTCCTATGAACATGCCCACAGTACACAGTATTTCCTCAGCTGAGACTTTTTGCCTCAGGTGATTCTAGGCTGTGACAAATTGGTAATTAATGCTAACTGGGACATTCTCTAAGTTGATTGGAAAGGTTCAGGCATGATCCTCACTATCTTCTCATGATTTATCCCTTGGAGCAGAAGTCCTCTGCACTTCTCAGTGAGGACAAAGGAATAATGCAACACATTGAAAGGGAAAGAATGGTAATTGGACACATTTCTGACAGAGTGTTCTAGAACTGGCTTTGTATGAATCCATTCATATGTATGTGAAGAGCAGACAAACCCATAAAGGCAGAAGGTAAATTGGTGGTTGCCACAGTCTGGGAAAAGAAGGAAATGATGATTGATAAGGAGTGTTGTGACGGTTCATTCTCCAGCGCCAACTTGACTAGATTTGGAATCACCTAGGAGACACATCTCGGGTGTGTCTACGAGGGTGTTATCTGAGGAGGCTTAACAGAGAAAGGAAGACACTCCCTGAAGATGGGTGACACCATAAGATGACCTGGGATCCGTGTCTGCTGGAGAAGGAGGGAGAAAGAAGAAGCCTAATGAACACTAACGTCTCTCACTGTTTTCTGAGTTGCTAATCCGCTATATCTAGCTGCTGCTTACTGATGCTAGTGTAGAATCCCTTGTCTCCCCAGCCATAATGATCTAACTATAGAACTGTAACCAAAAGATATCCTTCATTCTTTAAGCTGATTTTTGTTAGTCTTTAGTAAGAGTCAAGAGAAGTAACTAACTCAGGTCTGGAGGGTTTTTTGTGGGGGGGGGGGCTGAGAAGATATTTTAGGATTAAACTGCATTGGCACTTGAACAATTTTCGACATAATAATGGAAACAGAACTGTATTCTTCTCCTGGTGTGCATGTGCATATGTATGTATGTTTTTGTCTGTGTGTTTATATATATGTATGGATGTTTGTGTACATGTGTGTGGAAGCCAGAGACTGATGTCATATGTCTTCTTAAATCACTTTCCACCTTATTATAATTTTTTGTTTTGAGACAGGGTTTGTTACTGAACCTGGAGCTCACTGATTTTACTATACCAGTCCCAGAGACTCTCCTGTCTCCATTTCTCCAGGCCTGGGATTACAGGCACCCACTATAACACCCAGCTTTTTGTCTGGGTACTGGGGATTGCATTTAGGTTCTCTTGTGTGTGTGGCAAGTGTTTTATTAACTGAGCCATCTCCCTAGCCCCTTGACTATTTTCATAAAGTTTATTCCATATGACTTAAATTTCAATGAAAATATCTAGCAAGGGTGAAATGGCTGAGCTGGTGAGGTTGCCTGCTATCAAGTTTGACTATCTTAGTTCAATCTGAAGTGGAAGGAGTGAGCTAACTCTTGAAAGTTGTTCTCTGACCATATGTGTGCCATCAGACACACACACACACACACACACACACACACACACACACACACACACACACACACACAAATAGCACACATAAATAAATAAGTTCCAGTTTTAGGTTTATCTGGAGGAAACAACAGCAGCATGCTATGGAAAAAGTTCTCTCTTCTGAGCCAGTGGAAATTTAATTTTTTTTTTTTTAAAGTCTATTACGTTTTCTAGTTTCTATAAATGTCTGCATTGGGAGCTACTAGAAACATGAACAAAATACCCCGCTAGGTAGATGTCAGTAATGCTGATCTGCTTGTGGTGTTCAGTGAGATATCTGACAAAGCCTGGTGTGGCACACATTAGTCATGTGACTCCTGTCATATTGCACAGATAGTGGAAACTGTTTCTGCCACACCCGCCATTACTTCTGATCCTTGGCTACCTGGGCACGTCATGCTGATGACAAAATGATTTTCAATGCTGGCTGTTTTCTGTAAAGAAGCAACTGTTCATATTATCAGTGTCCAGGATACAGTTTTTAAAAATGAAGTTAAAAATTGGTGCTTTAATTTTACTTGTGTAGCAAAAATTTCAAGATACTTTGTAATAAAAGCTATAGAATTTTTAAAAATAACCTTTTCTCAATTAGTTTTGTGTGTGTGTCCTTATGTGCATGCACATGGCATTAACTTTCTCATTTAGCCAATTTGTGTGAGCTGGTGATGTGTTCTTGTGGGACCATCCCAACGTTTTTAGAATTTTCTTCACCTTCCCCATTTAGCATCCATCCATCACTTCCTTCCTTCCTCTAGCTGCCACCAACACTTCTGCTTTCTGTTCCTATAACTTGCCTGCTCTAGCACCTCACATAAGTGGCCATATGCAGTACTTACCTTTTTGTGACTGGCTTCTTTCACTTAGCATAATGCCTAGTTTAATCCATGATGCAGAACAAGTCAGATCTCTTTGCATCCTTTGGAGTCTGGCATATTCCACTTAGCATGGTATTCTCCAGCTCCACACATTTTCCTGAAAATTACACGATTAGGTTTCTTATGCTTGAATAGTATTCAAGTGTATATACATACTGTATTGTCTTTATCTATACATATATTCTTGGCACATAAGTTAATTTCATTTCTTGGTGATTGTTCATAGTACTTTAATAAACATGGCTACAAATATGTCCTTTGTATGCTGACTTTATCTCCTCTGGATGAATTACCATATTCATACTTTTAGTTTTGTTTGTATGTATATATAAGTGTGTGTGTGCTTGCACATGTGTACATGTGTCTGTATACAGAAGACAGCATTAGGTGATGTCTTTGTTCCCCATCTTTAGAGACAGGGCCTCTCACTGCATCAGGAGCTCACAGACTCCTCTAGACTGGCTCTGAGATCACAAGTGCTTGCGATCACACCCAGTTTCTTATGTGGGTGCTGGGGACTAGAACTCAGATCCTCCTGTTTTCAGGACAAACACTGCCCCAAGTGAGCCATCTCACCCGACCCCCTGTATTTAGTTTTCTAGAGTAAGTACCTAACTGTGTTCCAGAATGGCTATAATAAGTTTTACTCCTAATAAGACTGTGTAAGGGTTCTTTCTCCACAGCATTTGTCATTCATTCATTCATTCATTTTACAATATTCATTGTTACTAGAGTGAGATTGAATTCCAGGGTACTTTGACTTGGATTTTCCTGAAGATAGATACCAAGCATTTTTATATATTTACTGGCCTTTTTAACCGTTTTTGTTGTTGTTGTAAGGTAGCTATTAATTATTATTTTTATTTATTTTACATACCGACTATAGTCTCCACTCCCTTCTCTCCCCTCATTCCCTCCCCCACCCTTCATCAACTCCTCCTCTGTCTCCATTCAAAAAGGAGCAGGCCTCCCCTGGGAGTCAACAAAGTCTGGCATATCAAGTTGAGGCAGAACCCGGCTCCTCCTCCTGCATCAAGGTTGGGCAAAGCAACCCAGCATGGGGATTAGGTTCCCAAAAGCCAGCTCAAGCACCAGGGACAGGTCCTGATCTCATTCACTGTTAAGAGCCCCACAAACAGACCTAGTACACAACTGTAACACACACATAGGGCATAGGTCAGCCATGCAAGCTCCCTATCTGTCTGGAGTCAGTGAGCTCCCACAAGCGCAGGTCAGCTGTCTCTGTGGGTTTTCCTGTCATGCCCTTGACCCCCGACTCATACAGTCCTTTCTCTCTCTCTCCAACAGGACTCTTCAGAGGCCTTGGATGTGGATCTCTGCATCTGCTTCCATCAGTTACTGGATGAAGACTTTCTGATGACGATTAGGGTAGTCACAAATCTAATTACAGTAGAAGGCCAGCTTAGGCCCCCTCTCCACCATTGCTAGGAGTCTTAGCTGGGGTCACCCTTGTGGATTTCTGGGAGTTTCCCTGGCACCAGGTTTCTCCCTAACCCCCAAATACATCCCCCCATCAAGTTATCTCTTTCATTATTCTCCCCATCTGTCCAGACCCCAACCAGCCCAATACAACTTCTCAGGTTCCCATACACCCCCCCCCCCCCCCCCCCCGGCCAAACCTACCTAGTTTCTCTAGGAGATTTCTTCTATTTCCCTTTCCCAGGGAGATCCATGAGTCTCTTTCCAGGCCCTCCTTGATACCTGGCTTCTCTGGGCCTGTTGACTGCAGCCTGGTTATCCTTTACTTTATAGTTAATATCCACTTATTAGTGAGTACATGTTTGTATTTCTGTGTCTGGGTTACCTCACTCAGGATGTTTTTCTTTCTTTTTTTTTTTATAGTTCCATTTGTTTGTCCTCAAATTTCATAATGCCATTGTTTTTTGTTTTTTTTTTTTCTGCTGAGTAATGCTCCATTGTGTAAATGTATCACATTTTCTTTGTTCCTTCTTCAGTTGAGAGGCATCTAGGTTGTTTCCAGGTTCTGGATATTATGACTAACACTGCTGGGAACATAGTTGAGCAAACCTTCTTGTGGTATGATTAAAGCATCTTTTGGGTATATGCCCAAGATTGGTAAAGCTGGGCCATTTTTACTTTTTTTTTGAGAAGTTTGCACTCAGATTATTTGACAGTATTTAGTTGGACTGTTTTTTTCTTTTAATTTTTGAATTTTTCTGTAACCTAGACATTAATTCTTTACCATATGAGCTGCAGAGAGCTGGCTTCCACGATGTGGCTTGTCTGTTCAGCCACAGCTTGTTCATTGGCTATATGAAGAAGCATTCTAACTTTGTGAAATACCATTTGTTAATCCTTACTTTTTTTTTTTCCTGGCTCCTAGAATCATCTCTAGTATATCATTGCCTGCCAGTATCTTAAACTGTTTTTTTTTTTCCCTATGTTTTTTTCCTAGTAGCTCTTACATCTTGGATCTCACATTAAAGTGTCTGATCTATTTTTTTTTTTTTTTTGGATTGTTTTATGTACAGGCTGAAAGATAGAGGGCCAGCTTCTCACTCTGTCTCTCTGAACATTCTTTTCCCATCCTGGTTAAAGACGATGTCTTTTCTCTATCGCATGTTTTGATACCTTTGTAAGGAAACATCAGATGTCTGTGGCTGTATTCCTCAGTCCTCTACTATCTGAATAATTGCTTCGAAGCCCACACCATGGCTCTGTCGTTTATTTTGAGAGAAGGCACGACAACTCTTCTTTCTTAATATTGATTTCTCTATTTGAAGCTTTTGTCTTTCCATGTGAATTTTAGGGTTGCTTTTCTAGCTCTGCTAATAATGGCTTTGATATTTTCATGGAGATTCTTATAAGTCACTTTTGGTAGTATGTCCATTTTAAGAGTTTGTCCTCCAACTCCATGAAGGTGAGACGGAGGTCTTCTCACCTCCCAATGCTCTTTCAAGGCTACTACATTTTGTATCCTGCTATGTTGTTGCATTCATCAGTTCTAAGGATCTCTCGGTGGAGTCTTAGGGTTTTCTAAGTATAGAATCTTATCATCTGCAAAGAAAGATCAATATTTTTATTCCTTTTATCTATTTTTCCTCCCCCCAATACACTGGCTTCCATTTCTAACCCCTGTTGAGTGAGTATGATAAGAAACAATGCCCTTGGCTTCTTCCTGATTTTAGAGCAGATGTCTTTAATTCCCCCGTTATGATGTCATGCATGGATCTGTCATCTACAGCTTTCACTGAGGTGACACAGGGCCTTTTCATACCTGGATAATTCTAGATCATTGGGAATGTTGAAAATTTTATCAAAAGCTCCCCCCTCCTGAAGCTTTTATCTGTTAAAATGGACATATGATTTTAATTTTTGGTTTTATTTCTATGCTGCACTAACGTTTATTGACGGACATGCGCTGACCCATTCTTGCATCCTTGGATCCTCTCGCTCCTTTAATGCTTGGAATGAAGACAGCTCAGTCATAGTGTATGATCATTTCAGTGCGTTGGCGACTTCAGTTTGTATTTATTGAAGATCTTGCAGCTGTGTTTATCCAAGATGTTAGCCTGTAGTTATATTTTATTTTTGTCTCCCTATCAAGACTTTGTAGAGTAACACTAGTTTCATAAATTGGCACTTTCTATTTTATAGACAGGTTTGAGAAGCATCATAATTGTTAATAGTTTTTCAGATGTCCGTGGAAATTCAGCAATGGATGTCTTCCATCCTGGGCATTTTTCTTCTTCTTTTGTCCCCTTTATTTTTAAGGAGATATTTTATTACAGGATCAATTTTGTTGCTTGATATTGGTCTACTTAGGGCTTAAAAATTCCTGTTGGTTCATTGTGGGTCATATATGCCCAGAAATTTGTCCATTTTCTTCCAGGTTTTGTAGTTAGCTAACATACGATTTTCAAAATATTCCCAAGTAGTATTGTGAATTTCAGTGATCTCTTCATTTTCTACTCTAATTCATCTTTTAGGTTTTCTCTCTTTTTCTTTGGGTCGTTTAGTTAGAGTGTGTCAATTTTCTTTATCTTTTCAAAAACTGAACTCTGCTTCGCTACTCTTTGAGATGATCACATGCTCTCATTCTATCTAAGGTGACTGCTTTTCAGTTATGAACTACACCGTTTAAGTTTTCGGATTGTAGACTTACTGATACTGAAAGATAAATCAGTACAAAATTTACTATATTTAACAAATAACTTTGAATATATAGAAAAATCATTTGAATTTTCTGTGTCTTTTTCTCATTTTTTTACATTTTTCTTAGAAGATGATTTAGGTGTTATGGAAGTCTATTGCCCTGATTTTTATGATTGAAAATATTTCACAGAAGCACAAAGCGAGAAACTATTTGGAGAAAGTACTCATCACTTTAGAGAGATTTTTGAATTGATATAAAATTTGTGGAACAATGTAATTATATAATGCTTTAACAGAGCAGTTCAGTGTAGTGATGGATGTGTAATTTTCTGATTCAGGGAGACTTTTTAGCTCTTAGTGTTTTGAAATTTAACTCAGCCTTGGAAAGGTGATCAAACTAGCACAGGTGTGTCAAAAGATGTTCTCAGCAGTTCTTTACAAACTAGAAAAATCAAGTGTTCCTTCAGCAAGGCATTGTTCAGTCGTATTGCAGCAGGAACCACATAGACACCTTTAGTTTTTTACAGTTGTTACATTTTAAATAGAAAAAAAAGAGGTGAAACAGTCTTAGGCGCCTTATGTTACCCAGTTTCAACATATATTCTAAGTGCTATTTTATTATTATTTAAATGCTTTATTGAATCTAATATATTTAAATTATTTTTTATAAATCATATTTCTGTAATACTGGCACGAGATGTTTTTGTACTAACCGTAACGCGTGGTACCTTTCTTTTGTTTTCTTATAGCACATCTCAAATCAGATAAGCTACATTTCTCTAAATATTTTAAACACATTTATGGTGAGTGGGGGCAGGCAGGGCACATGTGTACCACAGCCTGTTTATAGAGGGTCCGAGGACAACCTGTGGAGGTCAGATCTTTCCATTCAGTGGGTCTTGGGAGGTAAACTCAGACTGTCAGGCTTGTGGCAAGATGCTTACATGCTGAACAGGCTCAGGGGCGAGTTCCACTTCAGGTGCCTCACAGATATGTGGCCAAGGGTATAAAGCAACTTTAGAATTCTATACATTTTTTTGCATTTACAGTAGCAGAATATTTGTATTCATGATATTACAATATGAATCTTAATTATATCTCAGTATAAAGTTATGAAGGTCTTCCAGGTAGGGAAGGGCGGAAAATCAGTAAACAATGGAATTGCTGTCCATCTCATTGCTTCCTGACTATTTGAAGTCTGAAAGCCCTAAAGTCGTTAGATCAGTTATTTTATTAGTAATGTCAAATCCTAATTTTTCTTCTTTCCCCTGCCCCAAATTAGAAAGTCTCCCGACAGTGTTCATGTAACAATATCATTGCCACCACTTCCAAATGAAAAACTTTAGTTTTATGATGCACAGAAGAAAGCTTTTTAAGTCCCATCCTGTCTTCTCAGTTTCTGAACCTCTGGTGCAAAATCATTTCTCTCCACTTCCTTAGTACCTTCCGCCTGATCTGGCATCGTGCGAGGGTATTTGGTACCTTCCGCCTGATCTGGCGTCGTGCGAGGGTATCTCACTGGCCGCCTTTCACTCCAGCTTCTCCGCTGTAGTGTAACTGTCTTTGTCTAAGAGGTGATCTAATGTGTTGTATGTAAATTTTAAACAAAGCCAAAGGGAATTTAATTCGGGGATACATTTGATTTTATGTTTGCAAGGGCATAGCTATGCGGTTCTCATCTATATAGGTGCATTATTGGTGGGTGTTCTGACAAGAGATAGAGTCCAGGAACATGCCCTCTGTCCACCGTGAAGAACTACCTTCTTCATTAGACGGGCGTGGGGCGTCATTTGTAATCCTACATGGATATGACACAGTTTATATGACCCTAGATAACAGATATAACAGAAGAAAAGTAAGGCTTAGGTACATACAATAAAAAATAACACAGAAATTTATTTCAGATTTTGAAAGTGTAAATTTGTAAGTGGAAATGAGTCTTACCGACTTCTGATTAAAGCAAAGTTTTCTTCTAATATCAATATATTCAGTAACATAGTACACATAACTACAATATTTCTCTGGCAGAAACTGTATACAATCACACTCATGAGGAATTTCTGTCTTGTAGAACACACATCGGCAACAATGACCCTAGAGTGACATACCCTGTGCAGCACCCAATGTATTAAACTCTTTTATCATATTTCACAGTTTGTCCTGTCAATGCTATAAATTTCTGGGAATTTTCTTGTATGGACCAATTATCTGATAACACTTCTATCGTTCCCTTGAAAGGCTTCTTCGTTCACAGCCCTTCTCTGGAGCTCTTATTGTCTGTCTTTCTTCTTGGTTTTCACTCATTTGGTTGGATTGCTAGTGATTCCTCAAGTTCTTCCCTTAAAACCCAGGCACTGCGAATAAAAGTTATTGAGGTGCTGAGATTCGTAACTTTTCCCAGAAAAGACAGATCTCTAACTTTCCTGGCTGATATCATCTGTGGCTAAGGTTATGGTACTTGCATTAAAGAGCCAGACAGTAAATAGTTCGGACGTGTCAGGTCAAGAGGATGTAAGGCACATAATGTGTATAACACCTGAAGACACACTGTCATGTATTTTCATTAATGATTTTGCTCAAAATTTAACTGACATTCTAGACATAGAAGTAAGCTGAAAACATGTGCTTCCAAAGGCAAGTAAACCTGTTTATCTCCATCTTATAATAAAGTAGGATAAAAAATATGTGTAAGTGCCAATTAAGAAAAGTGAACATCTATTTCATCGAGTTCATAGACAGATCAGTATGCAAAAGCAATTGTATATTCACATGTGAGCAGTAAAATTTCAAAATTAAGAAGATAATGATTTATAATACAAATAATAAATTACTTAAAAGTACATTATTATAAAAAACAAAATCTTATCATCATTGAAAAGCAAAAATAAAACACTGAGGAAAAACCAAAGCTTTCAATAAATGTGGAGATGTCACCGTCTCAGTCAGTAAAAGCAACCACTTCCAACATGGCTATTCCCCCAGTGAAGCTACAGGTTCAACACAATTCCTATACTATCCTAGGAGAGTATTTTGCAGAAACTGATGAGTTGTTCCTAAGTATCTAGTTTTGTGTAGAAAGATGGGGGATTTATCTTAGCTGATTTCATGACTAATGTTAAAAGTATATTAATAATCAATACAATATAGTGTTGATTTTGGCTAAGTGCATAGATTAGGGCAATCCTAATAGGCTAAAATTTTTTAGAAAGGACCATTGTGTTTATTCTTCACTGTTAGTAGATTTAGACTCCCTACAGACACATCTCTTGGTGTCTCTGTAATGACACTTCCAGAGAAGATTAAATGGGAAGGCCATCCAAATGTGTGTGTGTTACCATTCCATGTGCAGTCCCAGACTTAACAAAAGGGGAAAGGAGAAAGTCTGATAAGAATCTGCAGTCCCCTCTTTAGGCTTCCTGAACCACTCACACGTGAGCAAGCAGCCTTGTGTATCAGCTGCCATAACTTCAGGATGCTTCTACCATCATGTGATGGACTGTGTCCTCAAAACATGAGTTAAAATGAACCATTCCTCCATTGACTTGCTTCTTGCCAGGTACAGTGATGGACAAAGTATTCACTCAGCTAATGAGTATCCGAGAGGTTCAGGACTCTGTTGTAAATTCCAACTCTGCCACCACAGGCAAATGAAGCCTTGACAACATACAAACATATAGCTATGTTCAATAAAACTTTATTTGCAAAAACTATAGTAGACTTGATTTGGCCAGTAAAGCATAAACAGTCCCTACTATAGATCAAAGAAAGAGAATGTAGACTTCATGGACTCACATTTATGGTATATCCATTTTCAACAAGTGTCAAGATATATGACTCTTCAAATAAGAACAATGAATCCATTGGGCATTTATATGCAAAAAAAATCATACAAATAAGAAAACGAACTTCACACTGGAAAGAGCACAAAAGGAGACATGAATCAGAAAAACAAAACCAGTAAAACTCTTTTAAAAATGTGTGACTAAGTTTTCTTGACTCTGTAAGAAATTTTGTGGGACAAGACATCTAAAGCAGAAGCCACAAAACTAAGACAGATTGGTAAATTGAACTTATCCAAAAGTTGTCACTGCTATAAAAGCTGACATTCAGAAAACGGAAAGATAAGCTGGAAACAGAGAGCAACATTTTCAAATAATTTTTCTAATTAGTGACAGCCGTATAGAATCTATAAAGACTTCTTAGTAAAAAAAAAAAAAATGCATTCATTGATTTAAATTGGATGACTCAAATAGATATTTTACCAAAGAAGCCATGAATGACTAATAATTATACATGAGAAAATTCAATATCCGTCTTCAAGGAAATGTAAATTAGAGCCTTAATAAGATGCTAGTGTACACTTTCTCAGAAATGGTTATAATAACAAAGTTTTAAAGAAACAGGAGCTGGTAGCAGGGATGTGGGATTACTGCTGGTGGGAATGTAAAATAGTGTGGCCCCTTTGGAAAATGGCTTGTCAATTTCTGTAAAAGCGAGACATAATTCAGCCCTTTGATCTTCCTGTTTTACGCCCAGATGTCTAGCCAAGAGAAATAAAACCAACCAATGTCAGGGCAAATACATCAATGGTTGTGTCAATTATTATTTGAAAAAGCATTGATCTTTGTGGTATTATTGACAAATGATACCACAGTATTGGGCCTTAAGAGAGAGTACAATATCCTTTCATGCTATAGCATAGCTAAACCTTAAAAGCTAGATGCAAAGGAGTCTGTACTGCCTGGTTGCTTATCTGGGAGAATGACCATTTGTGACTGTCAGCTGGATTGGGTTCACGAATGCTTAGTAAACCAGTAAAGCACACTTTCTGGGTGTGTCTGTGAAGGTATTTTTGGAGATGAATGGCATGTAGGACAGTAACTGAAGGGGTGCCCCCGTCCTGAACATTGATAGCACTATCACAGGGCAGCAGCCTGGATGGAAAATGAGCACAAGGCCGAAACAGTTCACCAGGTCATGTGTGTTAATGTCACCATCACCTGTAGCTCCCAGACTCTGCTTCCCAGGCTTCTCAGTGTGTCTCACATCATTCTTCCCCAGGGAACTTCCAGGCCTGTGGCCTCAGACTGGGGCTGCACCATGGGTCTCTCTTGTTATGAGTCCCCCCTGACTGGTATGGATGGATCCAGAAAGGGCATGCTTAGAGAAAAGATGCCCATAACAAAGGGGTCAGGGATGGGAACAGAGGTAGGAGCTGCAAATGAAATTGAAGGAGAAAGTGAGTAGCGATGAGGTGGCACAGCTCAGAAATTTACTGAAAGTCACAAAGTTATCTACTCAGTAGGCACATTTTATAGTATAAACTACACTTCAATGAAGCTGTTAAGAGTCTGGCTGTTTTCCCACACGAGAGGGTTAGAGGCACATGCAGTAGCTCGTGATCTGAAGTGTGGTTGGGAACTACCTAATTTCTTCCACTTACTAGCCCATCATCCTCACATTGCCAGCCCTCATCCTTGGGGTCTTTGATTAGATTCAGTCAGTAATGTCATCATGTTCAACTCACAGAAAAGGGTGGAAGTTGCAAGAGCCTGTAAGTTATAACTTACATCTAATGGGACAGGATATATATATATATATATATATATATATATATATATATATATATATATATTTAAGTTTTATTTATTTATTTTTTTTACATACCAACCATAGTTTCTCTTCCAGCCTCTCCTCCCACTCAGCCCCCAATCCGCCCCCCCCCCACTGCCCCACCAGTCTACTCCTCCCATCCACTCCTCAAAGAGAACAAAGCCTCCCGTGGGGTGTTGACAAAGTCTGGGATATCAAGTTGAGTCAGAACCAAGCTCCTCCTCTCCATAGGGAGTGGGCTCCAAAAAGCACTAGGAATAAATCCTGCTCCCACTGCCAATGGCCCTACAAACTGCCCAAGCCATGCAACTGGCATCCTCATGCAGAGGGCCTAGTTCAGTCCCATATAGGTTCCCAGCTGTTAGCCCAGAGTCAGTGAGCTCCCAATAGCTCAGGTCAGCTGTCTCTGTGGGTCTCCTCATCATGGTCTTGATCTCTTTGATCATATAATCCCTCCTCCCTCTCTTTGACTGGACTGGGAGACAGGATTTAAACACTGACTTTTCCAGGAGCTCTGGGAGAGTCATGGTTAGTTTCCAGGAAGAGAAGGAAGAAGGCTGTGAATGGGTGCAGGGATATCCAGCAAGACTCAGGCTTTTCCTCTGAAGGATGGACAGGTGTCAGTCTATGAAATGGCATCAGTTTATATAAGTAAAAAGTTTATGGAAGAAAAGGTATTTTTGATGTTTAAGTGATTCTTAAGATTCAAATTCCTTTTTCTTCATCCAATCCCATAGTTTCATTATTTGAGTTTTTTCATAATAGAAACAAAACAGATTAATCTTCACAATGATGGGAATACATCTGTATTTTCCAACACTTGGGTGGAGACAGGAGACTCAGTTTGAGGCCAGTCCAGATTGCATACTTAGACCATGTCTCAATAAACCAAACAAATGAATATTCATCCCAAAGAAGTTTTGCCAGGGATATAAGGAAATCCTTGTGCAAGAAGTTGTCACTGGTGGCAACAAAGTAGCTGTTACAAAACAAATTATGGGACAAATCTAGAGCATAGGGAAGTATCTACAGCTCAGGTTTCTATTGCTTCAAAGTGGTTATCAGAATGGCCACGTGGTCTCAGGTGCCAGACTCAATAAATGCACCTATTGCTTGGGGGCTAAGATCATGTTTCCTGAATATTTCCAAAACTCACTGTCTGTGTATACAGGAATTATAGAGAAAATGCCACTCCTGAAATGGTAGCCACCCCTCCCTGATGCTAGGGGCTCTGGAATGAATGACAGGTGTAGCAATGTGAAGACATATAAAGGAGTCCTCATCACCTCCACTAAGATGAGAGTCTGTGGAAGATTCCTTCTCCTGAAAGCATGCAACTTAATTTCACTTTCAACGAGTGTGCTATAGGCACCATGCCTCATGAGGCAGAAAACCCTTACAATGCCTATCATATCTTTTTCCCTCTTATCAAAGAACTACGTCATTATTTGTAAAATTAATCAGATGAATGAAATTATTTGTTTAAGGAATGTTATCTCACTTGGATGTTCAAACATTAAAAACCACTATTAAATGTTTTCTGCTTCAACAGATCCACTTTTGAGAATTCACAACTTCACAAAAGGTACAATATTAACCTGACAGGCAAGATGTGCCCATTGGTACAAGACCAGCATGAATGTTATCGGGTAACCAACCACTTTCTGGTTGCTTTTGAGGCCTGTTTCCAAGGAGAGAATTCATGCCTGGCTAATGCCTAAATCCCACTACACCCGACACTTGAACACAGGGCTGAAAAGATCATAGAACCTAGAAGGGAGCATCCCACTGCTGTTCTCTTTGACTACCAGATGGATTTAGCTTTTCCCCTATAATTTGCCCTGTGCAACTGTGGCCCTACTTTGTGTTTTGGGAATCTTCTTTTGACTGATATTCTTCTGCCTTTCTCCCTTGCACTTTCCCCTGTGACTCAATAAATCAAGCATTCTCCCACAAAGACTTATAGATGACATGGGTTTTTAAAAAACATTTCTTCCATATGTTGGTTGCACTTCTGTGATTGGTTGGGGTTGGTTAAGATAACTTTATTCAGTCCAGAACACAAACAAACACATTAGCTGTGATCTGACTAGGAACCAAGCCTGTTATTGGCATGAAATCTTGCCAAATGTCAAGTGCCAATCAGCTAAAGTCCTCCCACCAATGAGACATTTTTTTAAATCATACTTTTCGAATTTTCTAATTGTGTAGCTGGAGTTTTAAACTTAGAGCCTAGAGCTGATACTTATTCTAAGTGGTTTTTATTGTTGTGGCTTTGATTCAATGTTCCAAGTAGCTAAGAATTTTTTTAAATGCATCATTTTGTCATTCAAATAGTTAGCTATTTTCTAGACTAATGTTATTCAAAAATTTAATACATTTTCTTTTTTTCTTATGAAACATAAACTTTAATAAAGGCCTAAAACAGACCTCTTCAGTACTTTATAAAAGATCTACTTTGTGTGTGTGTGTGTGTGTGTGAATGGGACTTGATTAGGCTGTTTCTAACAATTACAAACACACCTCAGTGTCTTTGAAATGCAAGCCTCTTGTAACACTTTGCATGAACATGCTCTAACCAACCCACAGCAACATCTATGGGTCATCTGAATATTTTTTCTGTTTGAAATAATGACACATGTAGGAAATGAATTCTCATAATCAAAATACATAAAATACTCAGTTCTACCAGTGATCCATCACATCCAGCCTTAAACCTTCTGGCAGTAGGAAATTGATATTTATCCTCCTGGATATTTTAAAGTATATGAAATATTCTACCCATTATCTGTTTCAAACATACATTGGATAATGTTTCATATTTCCTCACCATAATGGCTAACCCTCATTATCAGTGGGGGTGGATTTGATATCACCTACGAATCTATTTGTGAATGATTTTCTAGATAGGTAGAGCTGTGTTGGAATGGCCCAACTGAAGTGAGTCCTGTGCACTGGGGTGTCAGACTGAATAAAAGTGGGAAGGGAGAGAATGAACCAAAGGCAAGCATTCATTTTTCCTGATTGGATGCAATGTGATTGCCACTTCCCATTCTCCGTAGAGATGGTCCATACCCTTCTCAAATCATGGGTCAAATAATCTTTCCTTTCTCTGGCTGCTGCAACAGGCTTTTTGTCTTAACAATGAGAACAGCAGCTAAAATAGTCGCTGAACAAAATACCCAAGGCTCTCCCTAGTCTGTCCATATTCTCTTTAAATACTCAAAATAGTCTTTCATTTACCAAATCCATCCAGTTCCTGTGCTGTGGGTAGACATTTGCGTTATTGCCAATGTTTTTGATTTTTGGAAACAAGTGCAAAGCATTCTTTTACATACATTTTTGAGTAAATAAAAGGCAACTCAGGTGGTGAGGCTGGAAATAGAATTGATGAGTTAAGAGGGACACACTTTCAAAATCCTAAGGACATTTTCTTTAATTTGTATTGCAGGCATGTGTGATGGTACTCTCTCAAAGCATGGTCTTGTCAAACAGAATTGGTGCCATCTGGAAACGTGTAAGGGATGAAAAATCCCAGGCTCCATCCAGACTCATTGAATGGGACTTTGTTGTTGAGACAACTTCCCCAATGATGACACATAACTCTTAAATTTTGATAAACAGCCTTCTCTATGCTGCTTTGCTCACTCAAACAGGACAATATTAATCTTGAGAATTTTTTTCCATTTCTTTTCTTTTTTAAAGTGCTGGCAAACTATCACTCTAATACCATTCCCCAGAATATTTCTAGGATCTTTCCTATATGCATGGTTTGATAATTTACAGCATTTATCCTTATGAACATGAAGACAATTTTTTTCATTTTCTTAATGTTTCCCATGTCTTTTATTCTATAAGACTCATTTGAGGCATCTGAAAACTACTTTGCATAGTTCCTATGCTAGTCCTTCTGTTTCCTGGAGCATAAGTTATCTGGGCTGGGAGACCTACATTTATAGAGAAAAACCTATAGATAATGCTATAGACCAGCAAGAGGATATTTGATATGTTCATGCTCTGCCTTTGCACATAGATGCTTTGGAGGAGCCTTTGACAGACAACTATAGATGTCACACTTTAATTTTGTTGCTAGGTTCTTCTGTTGAGGCAGCCCTTCTGTCCTGTGCCTGCTTTATATATATCAAAGCAAAGAGCCCTTCTGTGCTGGCTTGAGGTAGGGGAGGAGCAGAGTTGTGGCTGCTTCTAGCCTATTGCCCACTGACCCAGTATATGTTGTCTTTTGAGCCGATCTTTAATTTTTATGACACTACTGAGTGTTTATTGAGCACCTGCGGTACCCCAGAGGTTGTGCTTTATGTAGGTCAGTATACTTAGTCCTTAGAGTATCTCTCTCACCTGCCACTTTCCAGAATGGAAATTTGAGAATCCAGTAAGTGACGGTAAATGGTGAAAAATGTCTCGATTCTCTTTTGGTTATTAAATTTGAAATTGTAAAGGAAATTTATTTGAGAGATTGAGAAGTTGAGCAAGGCTTGGGGGAATAACCACATTTCCATATGCCGCTCTTGCAAAGAGAACTTCCCACTTTTTATGAGCATGGAGGGAAGTGAGGGACTGAGGAGTTTTATAAATTGCTTAAATTGGAATTTTTAATAGCACTTGGATACATTGTTAAAGATAATGTAATAAAAAAGGTAAAATCTTGGTTTTCATACACATGCAAAATGAATAACTGCTAGGCAATTTAACTCATTAGCTAGTGGGGGAAGTAGTATGATTTTATAACTGTTTCCAAGGGGAATTTCCAAAGAGGAAGCATGCGTGGGCCATGATATAAATTCATAAGAAGACGCAAAACCGGCTATTTCTCAAGAATGAAGAGAGAAGCCAATTGTCTCTCCAGCAGACATAATTCATCCTCAGATCTATTGCTAAAAAAATGCCCTAGAATCTGTCCTTCTGCCACCTAGAGAATTGTGGACGAGCCTAAAGGCAATGAAACCGAGTAATGACGAAGATGAGCTGTAGGCAAAGCATCAGTTTCACTGAAGATGCTGACTGGTCTTTTGGTCTAGTTTGGTGTCTTTCACTGTGTTTTTCCTGTGTGGATGATGTTAAGCCATGGTGAAGGCAAACACGTCTCTGAAATCATTACTATGACTGTCTCAATTTCTTAGTTCTTTTGTCTGGGGCAGAGATCACTTTATCAGAATAAATTTTGCTATACATTAGAATAAATGCTGCACACATCTGTTCTGGATGATCCAAAGGTATACAATGGTCACTGAGCTTAAATCTGTCATGGAAAGTGTGTCTTCTGTAGGAGGTTTAGTGACATACTAGACGGGAGGGTGACTAACACCTATGACTGGGGTGTAAAATGATGGAAATGGGGGTAGTGATGATTCTTGAGTGCCAGCTCAATGGAATTTAGAATATCTAGAAGACACACACGCCTGGGATGAACAAGGATGGATATATCCTACCTGTGAGTGATCTAGAGAAAGGAAAACAATGGGTGTCTCTCAGCTTCCTAACTGTGAATGCAAGTGACTCACTGCCTCACACTGCAGGCACCATGCCTCCCAGAAATGACAGAAATTCCTCAGATCAACATGTTAGTGTCTTGCCCTAGAAGTCATTGATTTATCATTTTCTTCTCCCCCCCCCCTTTTTTTGATTGTCTGATCCAAACATAGCACATACTTGGCATCCACCTTTCTTCATCAATTCTTGGTGGTTTGAGGGTTTTTGTTTCCTATCATGAGGTTCTAAATTCCTCTGTACCACTCACTGCTAACCACAATGAAGAAACCGTTCAAGGGAGCGCACAGATGGAAGCTGTCTCCCTCCTGGCGATTCACACTCTCAGACTTTCAGAAATGTGCACACGTTTATGTCACCGCTAACACAGCTGCCTTGAAGGTCGAAAATCAAATTAGAACAGAGGGCTCCTTGGCATCGAATGGGCTAACGGGAGCTGGTAGCTGTATGTACTACTTGACCCTCGGCAAGGGGAAGGTTGAGGCAAGTTGAGTACTCAAAACATGTGCAAGCTCCCCTCAAGTCTCCAAACTCAGTTTGAATTACTAAGGGTGACCTGCAAGAGCATCCTTAAGAAAAACAAAAATTGTCATCACAGAAACAATGGATTCTGGGAAAGAATTTATGTATGTTAGTTTTAAACCTGTTCTGACTGATTCTGACAAGACTGCCTGGCTTCAGTGTGGGGCTTGGAGACGGCCTGGGGCTTCAGTTGTGGCCTTGCTTTTTTAAAGCAAGGTTTCTTGAGACAAAGTCTCCCTATATAGGCCTGCTTAGATGATGTTCACCATTAATTTAAAACCGTGTGCCACAGGAAGCTTTGTTCCAAACTGTAGGAAGCCTGAGCTTCCATTCTGCAGCATTAAAAAGCCACAGTTCTTCAAGCTGCTCCCCCCCTCCCCCCGCCCCACCCTTGTGTGTCTGTTTAAAGCAGCTTCACATTTGCAGGGAGCTGATGATGTTTGCAGGAAGATGCGATGCAGTCATCTTGCTCCCAGGAAGCTGTGTGCAGCCTGTCAGAATGGGCACAGCAGCATTTGTCACCTTTCTTTTTTCCTCAGCCAATTCCATGCACAATGCTAGAAAAATCATTGGCGTGATTTTTTTTTTTTTTTTTTTTTTTTTTTGGTTTTCCTTTCTGAGACAGGGTTTCTCTAGCACTGGCTGTCCCGGAACACCCACTCTATCTATAGACCAAGTTGGCTTTGAAATCACAGAGCTCTGCTTGCCTTTACCTCCCAACTGCTGGGATTAAAGGCATGAACCACCACTGCCCAGTTTAGGAAAAACATTTGTACAGGCAAGTGTGTACATATAAGGACAGTGTGTGTGTGTGTGTGTGTGTGTGTGTGTGTGTGTGTGTGTGTGTGTGTGTGTATTTTCTTAAATGCCTTTGTGTTTGAAACAGGGTCTCTCATTTGTGGTCTAGAGTATGACCAAAAGGGCTAGGCTATCTGGCCAGTGAGCTCCAGGTATCTACCTGTCTGTCTCCAGCCTTGATTTCAGTGGAATTACAAGCATGCACTATACTCAGCTTTCTGTGTGGGTTCTGGGCGTCTGATTCAGGTCCTCATGTTTGCAATGCAAGTGCTTTACCAACTGAGCCATCTCCCGGATCTTGGTTCCTTTCCCTATTTGCTTTGCAGCCTCTTTTCCCTCCCTGCACCCTCCCTCCCTCCCTCCCTCCCTCCTCCCTTCCTCCCTGAGTTCCTCCCTCAGACTCTCCCGCCTTTCCTTCAGGCACAGTCTCTTAGCCTAGGCTGACCTTGAACTTCAGCTCCTCCTGCTTCTGTAAGTGCTAGGATCCAAGGTCTACGCCACTATGACCAGCACCCAAAGTGTCTATGCTTGGCAGTTGCTCAACTCCAGGTACAGACAGTTGTGTTGCAGTAATAATCAGAGCCCAGCCCAGCTCAACATGGAATCCTGAGTCAAACTACCTATGCTCAAATGACAGTTGTGTTTTACTAGTCACATGACTTAGGGCAAGTAACTTCATTGCCCTATTCTCAGGCACCCACCCTAGAGAGTAATTTTGGAGATTTAGTGTGTACTTTCATTAGATGCTTGGAATACAGCATGGTCTTCAACATAGATCAGATAAGAACATTTTGAATTAAATAACTAAGAGTATGCTTTTCAGTGTGAAAACTACTTCAGCAATCCTATCAGTAAGAAGCAGGTGCAATAGAATACAGACATCCACATGGAAGAAATGCAAACATTAAAAAGAACAGGGGGCAGATGGAGAGATGGCTCAGTGGTTAGGAGTGCATACTACTTTCAAAGAAGACCAAAGCTTGGTTCCCAGGACCCACTCTGGGTGGCTCACAACCACCTGTAACTCCAGGGGCTCCAATACCTTCTTCTGGTCTCCGTGGACACTTGCATTAATGCATACATTCTCACCCACTAAAACACACATATACATATAATTTTTTTAATGAGAGAATTTACTCCATCTGATATTAAAAGACTTTCAAGAAAACGTATGCATACATTTTTTGCCTGTGTGGACCAACATAGGTAACGATCCACAGCTGTCCTGAAAAGGCACAGAGAACTGAGACCACAAGTAGCATCCTTTGTCATAGACACACTTGGATGCTACCTAAAATTTTAATCCATTACATGTTATTCTTTCAATAACTATCCTGTTAATTGTAATCTTGTTAGGGTCAGGAAAGCATAATTGAGAAAGATGAAAAGACATGTCTTCATTTTTATCTTCTAACAGGGGACTCTCAAGTTTTTTATCAGTGGATGCAACTAAGTGTTGTCTTGTATGTATTTTCTTTGGGAATGGAAAGGCAGTTGAGGACCTCCTCAACCTGTATCATCTCTAAGGTATGATTTGGGACTGGAAAACATGCAATAAAATTTTATTGCACACAGATGAAATCAGATATGCTCCACCCATTATCCCGGCTCTGGAGCTTTTGTGCATTGCTGAAGGAGGAGGGTCATGTAAGAAATGCAGCAGGACAGGGATACTAGGTATCACACTGCATCAAGAAAACACAGAGGACTAAGGATGCTTTATAAATACATGGACCAACTGCTTTGAATGTAGTGCCTATTAACTGTGTGTAATCACACAGTCACCACAAAAAAGGTACAGGCCCTGTGGATGGGGCTATAGCAAAGAAGAAATCACTGTGTATAGAAAACAAAAAAGTTGAGGCTAAGTAGCAACAGTAACGAATGTTGCTTCAGAACTGACAGCAGTAGGGAAAGATATGACTTGGTTGACATCAGAGTTGATTCTGGCCCTGGCAACACTAAATGCTGGCCATGGGAGTTGGTTCCCATCTATAACTCATTGTCCTGCTCTGCAATAAAAGAGTCTAGTATTTGGACACATAACTGTCAGCTTTAAATGCCAACTTGACACAACCAGATATCACTTGGAAAGAAAGTTTCAATTGGGAATTATCTAGATCAGGTTGTTTGTGGGGGGTTGTCTTGGTTGTAGGAGAGTCCAGCCCATGGTGAGTGGCACTGTTCCCTAACACTGGGCTCTGGATTGCATAGGAGTAGAGAGGGCTAGCTGATAAGTACGCATGCATGCACTTCTCTCTGTCCTTGACTCTGGATGTGATTTGTTTTACCTGCCTCAATGTCCCTGCAATCATGGACTATAATATGAAATTGTAAACCAAATAAATTTCTTCTTCCTCAGAGTTTCTTTTGGTCAGGATTTTGTTGTTCTTTCTTTATTTTTTTTATACAGGGTCTCACCGTGTAGCTTTGGCTGTCCTTGAATTTGCTAGATCAACCAGGCTGGCCTTGAATTACAGAGATTCACTTATCTCTGCTTCCTGAATACTTGGCTTAAAGGCAGGTGCCACCCTACCCGACTGGTCGGGATATTTTTTCACAAAAAAGGAAATGGGCACACTCCATAAGCAGCCAGTTTTAATGCATATATACATATATAAAAATATATATTTACCATATATGTAGTAAATATGCTACTTACTATTCAGGCCTATAGTAGCACCAGACATATAAAAGCCCCTCAGTAATCTTTGTTGAATAATTCCTTTATACAGGGTAACAATGAAGATAGTCACATATCCTAATTTTCTTCTCAGGCTCCTGCAGGGCACTTGGTAAGTTTCTTCATGGTGTGTTGACAACTGCTTTGATGACTATAGTTCAGTTACTAATCAATGGTTCTCTGTCAGCCTGACACTGGGTTTCAAGATTTTACTAGTGGAATATATTATTTTAACCAGTAAAATTATTTTGTCTTTTATTTGGATAAGAGTATAAACAGTATGGGGTGGGAGAGATGTTTCAGGGATTAAGAACATTTGCTGCCCTTGAAAAGGACCCATATTTGGTTCTTGGCATTCACAAAGCTGCTCACAACCACATGTAACTCCAGTTTCAAGGAATAGAGGATGGTCTCTTCCAGCCTCCACAGGCACATGACTACAACATGATGCACATATACTGGCTTAGATACACAATTCACATAAAATGAAAATAAATAAAAATATATCAATATGTTGCCCGTTAGATGGCTCACCTAATATCAAACTGAAAAGAACTTCAGAACTGGGAGATTTTGATTGATCGCCCAAGAGATAGGATGAGATTTATTTAGCAGAATGTACTTAAGTTCTTGCGTTTAAATCACAAAAATCCCAAAACAAATAACCACCCTGCATGTTTAGTCACTGAAGTTCTGTCTTTAATGACGTTAGAGGCTCTTTGTTTCCGGCAGTTCTCGTGTGGAGGTATGCTAAGGGAAGCTGGTACCCACCCAGGTTAAAGCATTCTTCCTGTTTGCTCTAATGTTTCATCATTCTGCTCTCCATCCTTGCTCAAAATGCAAAACTTTATCAGTGTTCAAGAACCGATTTGTGAGGGTCACAAAGGGATTTGACACTCTCTGTGAAATGTGACTGAAGAAAGAAGGATCTCTTATAGAAGAGAAACCTGGTAATAGGATGTTGACAGGTTGTCATCCACAAAGAGATTTGATTTTATCCGTGAGGTACCAAAGGTCAACTGCGGCTGATGGGAGACAATTAATAGGGAGGTTTTCAGGCCATTATGAGAATGAAGGCTATGGGTAAAATAATGGGTAAACTCTTTGGTAGGTTTTTTTTTTTTCCCATCAGAAAAATAAAACATGTTCTTTCACAAAATTATAAAACAAAAATGATTAAACACTGTTGCTATTTTCAAGTCGTGATGGCTGTTAAAATTCAAGCAGCTCAGTACGTGTTGGGGAAAGGTTTGAACTTAGTTCACTAAATTTGGCTGATACTCAGGAAGAACTGGATCTATAGGACCACGGTGAAGACAGCACTTAGATTTAAACATTTCAGGCCCCTCTCACAGCCACAAGCCTATTACTTTACAAACACAAAAAGAATTGATTCTATTGTCATGGCAGCTCAGCTGCTGACCTTGGCTCTAAGCCTCCTGTGAGGAGAGAATGTTAGCGAGCCCTCACTCTGTCAGGCTCCATCCACAGCTAGTTAACTCAGAATGGAAAGCTGATGAGGTTGCTAAGCAACTCAGATTTGGATAAATATACCTTCCTTTCCCAGTGTACCAGATAAGAAGGTAAACACACATTCCTTTGACTGACTTAATCTTACTCGGTGGGTCCACTTACAGAAATGAACAAAAGAAACCAAGGCATATATTCAGGTAATTTCGACAAAATTTTTTGGGGGGGATAATCTGATAATTTAGAAGCCCCAAATGTTTAACTTCTGAGTCGTTTTCCCAATTCTCCATTTTAGTACGTGAGCAGAATAAAGTCTCAGTCATGCCATTAATCCTTACTAAGATGCTGTGCAGGAGAGAGAGAGAGAGAGAGAGAGAGAGAGAGAGAGAGAGAGAGAGAGAGAGAGAGAGAGAGAGAGAGAGAGAGAGAGAGAGAGAAAGAGGAACCAGTAGGACTGGTGGTGAGTATACAGCCATATTTCTTCCATAATTTAATCACTCTTGTCATAGAGTTGATTTGTGTGCTGAGATGTCTTTTTTTAGAGTGTTGGACCATGGTCAGTAGTTGCTTGTAGGACAATGAGGTCAGTTCTGGCATCAGTGGCGTGGTGGTTGTTCCTTTAAGTTGGCTCTGAACTCTTTGAGGGCATTCATTTTGTTTTGTAAGCTTTCTAGAAGGCATATAGAACTAGGTATTGTTGATATCGTGATGCAGCTCACACATGTCCCATCAAAATGTTTGAAACGATGCAAGTGCAATCTCTTTAAGCTTATCACCGTTACTGTGATACTTTATTTCATGTCTGTTTTGCGCATGTGTGGGTACAATCCACACGGGTGTGTTGACATGTAGTCAGTCCACTTCTTTCATTACGTGGGTCCAGGGGATCAAACTCAGGTTCTCAAGCTTGGTGGCAGGTACCTTTACCCACTGAGCCAACTTGCTGGCTCATGTGACACTTGAAATCTTAAGCCAAGAAAAGCACTTTCTATGAAACAAGGCTAAAACTTTAATATTCATTAACCTAATTTTAACAAGCCATATTCAACTCAAAAATTTCCTGGCAGTTCAAGGGCATGCCTGTGTTTGAAAGTTGGCAAAGTTTCAAAGCATTGCTCTTAGGTTAACACTTTTCATTTTCCAGTAGAGGTGATGTTTCCCAAAGACAAATGTCTCCCCCTGATTCAATCCACCCACCACCGAACTACATTCCTTCGTTCAGTCTGATGAACACAGAGCTACTTTCTGCCCCTTGAAAACAATAACTTTGGGATCAGTGAGATAGCTCAGAGGCTAATGATGGTTGCCACACATTCTCTGATCCATGCTGAGGCTCTGGTGTTGGGTGGGTAACGGGACCAGTCTCTAACTGATAACAACCGACAATTGTATTTACTAAGATTTGGTCGGGCTAGCCTGAGTACATACTGACAAATGGATAATACACCCCTGTAATGTGTAATAGGAGGGAGGTTCTTGGTGATGACTAAAGGATTCTGCTTCCTTAGAGAGGAAAAGTGTTAACTTACAGACCCGAAGATCAGACATGCTGCCTGGAGAAGCTGTGAGGCGCAACACTAGGATGTTGGTATATGAACTGAAAGAGATTTTTCTTTTCTTTTCTTTTTTTTTTCATTTAATACGTTGTCTTAGTAACTAGTGCACCAAGATGCTCAATACTTGGAACATAATTCTTAGCTTTACCAAGGCAGGAGAAAAATAGAAAAAGATAGAACCTTAAAATACCTTTGCCAATTAAATCTGGATTATTTCTGACTCTGGGAATAGTCAGTCATTTTCCTAAAGCTGCTAAGGATGAAAGGGACACATGGAGTCTTTACATTTCCATTTCTACTGCTTCAGAATCCTTGGTGTGTTTGGAGCTTCACCCCAGCCTTCTTTATCTTAGGTGTTAGGAATAGAAAGATACAAGATTCAGCTTAGTAGTGGGTTTTCACCTCAGCTAATTCCAAAATAACGAAGTTCATGACTCAAGTCACAAATTCCCATAATCGAAGGACAATCTCAGCCTATCATTGAGATACGAAGTGAGAGATAGACAGACAGACAGACAGACAGACAGACAGACAGACACACACACACACACACACACACACACACACACACACACATGCACACATGCTCGTAGCACACAGTCCTAGCCAATCAGATTTAGTTAACTCTCCAAAAGGAGAAGTTTACTGTTACATGGTACAGAGATTAGAGTTTGCAGCAAACTTTATAGGCTTGTTTAAAATCCCCATCTCTCCTCTCCTCCTCTCCCCTCCCCTCCCCTCCCTTTTCTCTCTCTCTCTTTCATTTGTTTTGTTTTATTTTTTGTTTTTTGGATTTTTTTTTTTGAGGCAGGTTTTATTATTTTATTCTGACTGTCCTAAAACTCACTCCGAGGACCAGGCTGGACTTGAACTTACTGAGATCCACCTGCCTCTGCCTCCCAACTGCTGGGATTAAAGGCATGCACCACCACTGCCTATCTTTAAAAACTTTCCTTACACGGCAGGTTCTCATGCAGGTCTTGTTTATTGCTTATTAACACAATATTCCAACCTGCTTTCACATGTATGTGTATAAACACATGTGGATGTGCACACCTGCAGGTGTGCATGCCTGTGGGTGTTTTGTGCTGTGCATATGTGAAATAATGTGTGTGTAGTTGACTCCTGGTGTGCTGTTCCTCAGGGGCAGCTGGCCCCACTCTTTTTTTTCAGACAAGGTCCTTCCCTGGGACCTGGGTCTACTGGTCTTCTTATTAGGCCGGGCTGGCTCTGGCTGCTTAGAAAGCTCTACGTACCCTTTTGTTTCTGCTTCCTCAGATCCCAAGCATGCCATCACACCCAGGTCTTTATGTGGGTGCTAGAGTTGAACTCTGGTAGGTCCTCTTGCTTACATGGCAGATACTTTACATGCCATATTCCCAGCCCCTACCCAAGCCCCTCCCCCACTATAAAAAGGTAAAAGACCACACATTTTACTTGGAGCAGCTTTTTGCCTCCTGAGTAATGATAACGTGTGTCAGGGCCTATGAGAAACCAGAATTCTAATGGAAAGCATCTAGTAGCACTTGCTGTCCACAGAACAACAGATGGATGTGTTTATCAGGGTCTTTCTTTTGCCTTCCTGCCTTGATTGTAGATTACACATGTGTAGTGTTAACAACCATTTGGTCACCAAAGCCTACAAATATAAAAGAGAGGCTAACAAATTTTCAGTGCTACATATCTCTGGACTGATGCCAGTATACCACTATCTCCACACTTGTTTTATTATCTGTGTGGTGTATACAAGTGTGTGTGTGTGTGTGTGTGTGTGTGTGTGTGTGTGTGTGTGTGTGTGTATACATGTGCATGGACACACAAACATGTGCCCATGTGGAGGCCAGAGGAGGACAGTGGGGGCTCTGTTCTATTACTTTTCACATTATTCCCTTGATAAAGAGCCTCGCGCTGAAATTGGAGTGAGGTTGGCAGTGAAGAAGCCCCAGGGATGATGCTTCTGTCTCTGCCTTCAACAGTGCTGGAGCACAGGACGCAGCTTTTTACACTGGTGCTAGGGATTCGAACTCAGGTCTCTACAATCTTGCAGCAAGCCCTCTTAGCTATAGAGTCATCTTCCCAGCCCTTTTCACACCAAGTATTGAAGTTTCCCTCCAAGCTCAGATTGCTTTCCTTGTGGCAGAGAGGCAGCCATTCTATTAAGTATGGTTTAATTAAATCCTTCTCTACAGGCCTATAAAAGAAGCATAAAAAGTGTGACCTAAAGTACCAGGGGAAAACATAATGGGGAAGTCTCAATTCAAGCTCATAAACCTGACAGTGTAACTGGTACTCCTTAGGAGAAAAATGACACACAGGGGTGAAATCATGGAGCTACTCTAGGGGATACTGTTAGAGATGGCTGTATGTCTGCTTCTGGGCCTATCAAACACCCCAACAAAACTCAATGATTTCAATGATGCAAGGTTGCATCAGAGGAGAGAGTGACTCGGGAAATAAAGCCTAAAATGAAGGAAAAGCAATGGCTGAGCTTTATTTTGGAGGATCCCAAGAGTGAGTATATAAGAGTGAGGAAATAGGATGGTCAAATAAGATGGGGCCATTGAATCACATTCCAGAAGCTGCAACTTTGGTGTGTGCATGTGGGCTCATGAGGGCAGGACTGGAAATAAGGCTGAAGAACTAAGGTAATGTCAGTTATAAAGGTGGTGTGACTTGCAGGGAAGGGTACACACGCACAGTATAGCAGGGAAGGACAGACACATGATGTCGGATCTCTTTTTGTACGCTGTGAATATCATTTGTTAATAAAGGGACTGTTTGGGCCTACGGCAGAGCATCTTAGAAGGAGGCCGGAAATCTGAGCCTCCTCATAAATAAATAAATAGATAGATAGATAGATAGATAGATAGATAGATAGATAGATAGATAGATAGATAAAGGGATGCAATCCAGTCCCCCAAGAAGATTAAAAAAAAAAAAAAGGTAAGCCATGGGCTACAAGGCAAGAACAAGAAAATACTATTGTGATCTCAAAGGGACACCAGAGCCATGCAATGGCTGTGCAGACTTCTGCCATAAAGATTGACCAGTGGCACCTGTGAGCATGTGGGCAGCACAGATTGGACTCTGAGCTATAAAAAGAGATCATAAAATTGGGAGGGAGTGTTGGAGGTGAGGGTGGATCTAGAAGGAGTTGGGTGTGAAGAATATAAATCAAAACAGGGTATATGCGTGCATGAAGTTTTCTTTGAGTTAATAAAATGTTTTTCAGCTAAAAAACAAGTATGGTTGGTGGAGGATAAGGAGAACTCTTAGATGACAAATTTGCGAATAGTTTGTCTGAAAAACTGACAGCTGGAGAGTCAGCCTGCTGAAGGAACAATTACCCTCAAGTTCAGAAAAGCCAAATGTTTCTTTCTGTGGACCTGAAAGAACAATAAAGTAGAAGTGTGATGTTTGAAGGTGAAATGTCAGAAGTTAGTACAGGTCAAAATGTGGTCAATTGGGGACACTGAGGCTGTATTCTAAGCACTACATCCATTTTCAAAAAAAATTATTTTATATGTGTTTGTGAGTATATGAGTGTGAGTGTATGAGTGTGTGTATGTGTGTGTGTGTGTGTGTGTGTGTGTGTGTGTGTGTGTGTGTGTGTGTGTGTGTGTGCATGTGTAAGTGGAAGTGCCTTTGGAATCCAGAAGAGGTCTGGAGTTACAGGTCATGGGAAGCAGCCTGATGTGGATGCTGGAGACTGAACATGGGTTCTCTGCAAGATCAGGAAGTGCTCTAAACCACTAAGAGATATTTCCAGCCTCTGCCATATGGAATTGTAAGCAGAGGTGTGATGTGAAACTTCAAATGACAAAAGGGTAGACTAGAATCATTATTGATTCTCCTGTTGAAACAACTAACAAGTAAGAGCAAAAAAAGCTATAATAAAAAACCATATATATATATATATACATACACACACATATATTTATATATGTGTATATATATATATACACACACATTGTGTGTGTGTGTGTGTGTGTGTGTGTGTGTGTGTGTGTGTGGTATATGCATGTCCTTGCATCTGGCTTTACCTATGAGAATTTTCTCAACTGATAGAGAGAAGAGTGGATCTTTTTGTTTCTGTTTTAGTCTTTTGAGACAGGGTGTCTCTGTGTAGCCCTGGCTGTCCTGGATCTCCTACAGGATGGCCTTGAACTCATAGAGATCAGCCTGCCTCTGCCTCCTGAGTGCTGAGATTAAAAATGTGTGCCAACACTCTCAGGGTTTAAAAGAGTGGATCTTAAAAGACTTGATGAGAAGTGTAAGGACCACACAGAAGAAAAGCCAGCATTCACACCCAGTGTTGGTGGGAATAGAAGATAACACAACAATTTTTGAAGATTGTCTGGCATATCCTTAGAAAACGGATCATAATTCCCCTGTTATGACTCAGCAATTCTATTCTCCAGGCCCAAGAATAACAAACACAGGTCTAAAAATGACTTCACAGAAGCTCTGTTTATCATAACCCAAAGCTGGAAGCCACCAAAATGTTCAACACAAGAGTAGATTAACAAATTGTGGTGTGTATGCAGAACACTAGCCAGTAGCAAAGAAGAATGTAATATCAAGATGTGTAAGGGAAATGGAGAAGCCTAAAAAACAGATAACAAAACTGATTCTGAAGAGTGAAAGAAGTCTCACACCAAAAATGGCATAATTGTATATAATACAAAATTTTACAACTGAAAAATTAATCTAAAGCAGGGGGCAGAACAATAGATGGTTATAGCATTGAATGTGGTGCTAGGGCTGACTCTGTGTAAGGACTTGATAGCAATTTTTGTGTCGTGTTAATGTTCAGTTTCCTAAAAAAACGAAAATACTTCAGGTTTGTCCAATTCATTGCATATGAATTTTATCTTCCCAGAGGAGGGAGCAAGCACTAAGCAAATGTTCATCCATTGGGTAAGCATGCTGAAATTCTTAGATGCCATATGTTTTAGAATATTATTTTAAAATGTGTTACATTTGTTTATACCGTGGAACATTTGTTTAATGATGCAAAGATGTGTTGCATTTTTTTTTTTAATGCTACATTTGTTTAACTCCATGAAGCTGTGGTTACTTTGCTTGTCTAAAACACCTGATTAGTCTAATAAAGGGCTGAATGGCCAATAGCAAGGCAGGAGAAGGGATAGGCGGGGCTGGCAGAAAAAGAGAATAATTGGGAGGAGAAATCTGCGGAGAAAAAGATCAAGGAATGAGAAAAGAAGGGGCCAGCCACCCAACCACACAGTCTGACATAGAATAGGAAGGAACAAAAGATACACAGAAATAGAGAATAGTGAAAGCCCAGAGGCAAAACGTTTATGAAAAAAATTAAGTTAAGAAAAACTGGCTAGAGACAAACCAAGCTAAGACCGGACATTTACAAGAAATAATAAGTCTCCATTTGTATTATTTGAGACTTCAGTGAAAAGCCCCTCAAAGACCAAAATAGTCATGTCTAACCAACAACAGTCATGTATATGTTCAAATGCATTAGAAAACATGAGAGATAAAGGTAGCGACTGTGCATAGTGGGTGAGAAAGTGAGCTTAATAAAGGGATGCCATGATAAAACACTGGAAGAATAAATGAAAAGGCAAAAATGTATTTTGACTTTGATGGTTGGTAGAAGGTTAAAAAAAAATCATTTTCCCTTAAAATTTACTTTAAATGGTACTGGGTTGTTGTTCTCATAAGTTATCCGCAAGACACAAACACAAGGAAGGTGCTGACTCCAGCCAGGGCTCAAGGATCTCAAAGGTCAACAAAAAGTAGACAGAAGAAACAAGGGGCTCAGAGTGGGAAGGAAGAGACTGCGGAACCACACACAGAGGGCTTTGGGTGTTTGGATGGTCAGGAGGAGAGTGCTGATGTATGTCTGAAATAGGAAAGGCTGGTAGTTCCTGAACAATGAACAGGAGCGCATAAAAGCTGATCGCACAGACTGTATAACAAGCACCCAGAAGTAAAATGCAATTTAATCTCCACAGATGCGATGATTAGAAGGAACTGGGAATGTTAATTATACACAAAGTATTCTTATTCGGCTGTGTGGTGGTTTGAATAAGAATGTCTCTCATAGGCTTAGATGTTTGCATAAGTGGCCCCTCATTGAGTTTCGGTGTGTCCTATTGGAGGAAGTATGTCCCTGGAGGCAGACCTTAAGGTTTCAAAGCCCTGGACCAGCTCCTGTTATACGCTCTGCTTTCTACTAGTGGTTCAAGATATGTGTTCCATGTCATCAGCATCCTGCTTCAGTCATGATAAATCCTGCTTTCCCTCATGCCTCCCCTAGTAATGGACTCTTATCCCTTTGGAATCATAAGCCAAGTAAGCTTTTTGTAAGTGTCCTTAGTAATTGAGATTTTTTTAAACTACAGAAATAGAGAAATAACTAATACAAGTTATTTTCCAATGCTATAACAGAACACCCAAGACAAAATTCTTTTTTCTTTTAAAGACTTGCTTAGCTCACAGTTCTATAGGCTGAAAGTCTAAACAGCATGATATCAACATAAGATGATATTGTAGCCAGAAACCATATGTGAGAAAGAGATGTTACGTGTAGAGATGGGCCCAGAGAGACTGGGGCCAGTTCAACTCATTTACAAAGAGTCTCATGAGAATCACTTCAGTTCCTGCAAGGACAATATCTTCAATGACAGAATCATTTTCCACCTCCTTAAGGTCCCACCTTCCTTTTAACATCATTACACGAAGGACCAAACTTGAAGCACATCACCGGGTGATGGACAAGCCATACTCAAACTGTAGCAGAAAAGAAAGTTGATCACTTCACTTATGGGTCTTGTGTTGGATCAGCCATCTCTTCTAACTGGGCTTTCATTTGTTCACCAATGAAGCATCATCATTGAATGTACGTATTTCTGCATGTCCTACCAAGGCTCTTCTTGCCTTATGCTATATGCTAGAGGAGCCCCTTATTTACATCTGACCGAAGCACATGGATTCAGCTGTTCTGGTTCATTTCCGCTCAACCCACCTAATCTAACCCACTTTGTTCCTTCTTAACCAGTCTACCTGATTCTCTTTAATTCAATAGTATATTGACTATGTTCCAGGCATTGAGTGAGTGACAAGACAATAAGAGACAGTTCTAATAATCTCAGATTCCCTGGCTTATTTGTGAAGGTAGCAATGAAAACGTTGAGCTTTGTTGTAATTGACATGTAGATTGGCCCAGAGGAAGCAGCGATACATTTCTTCTGGGAAGAGCAGGGCATCTTCGGTAGTTTGTGCTATGAACCAGTGTGTCTTGCCCGCAGGGGTGAAGATTTGACTTTCCCCATAGATTAAAGTCAACATTGGAATGAGACTAGCTATGCTGATGAAATTACATGAAGCAATGGCTGTGACATCCATGGGAATGCTGATAGAAGAGCGAGTGAATCCATACTTCCCTTGTCACTGACCAGTCTCAATACAGTGGCTCCTGATACAAATATGAATGCCACTCCTGCTCTGAGCTCATTGTGGCTGACTCTTACTCTGACCCCAAGGATTGTTTTCATCTTAGGACTCAGAAGGATCTAGAAAAAAACAACTAACATGAAGGCTGAGCGGGAATCTTGGTCTGGTGTGTCTTGCATATAGATAAACAAGGAAAGGGCTCAATAAAATAACAGAGCTTCAGAGGCAAAAGGCCACATCATTTGTGGAGGAGAAAACTCAAGACAGGAAGGAGTGGACATGCCATTGAGGGAGTTCACTTTGGTTCGGAGAAGAACATTATTTTTTCATGGTGGAGTGAGGTGGTTGCTGTCTCATTACCTTTTACTTAGTTACACCTACTACAAAGTTATACTGCTGCGGGACTATGATCTTGTGCACTGTAAATATCTGTCACTGTCATTGGTTTAATAAAATGCTGATTGGTTAAGTAGCTAGACAGGAAGTAGAGGTGGGGCAAGCCAGCTAGGAGAATTCTGGGAAGCAGAAGAGCAGAGCCGTAGATGAAGCCAGACACGGGGAAGGAAGGTGAGAATTCCCCACTTAGTAAGAAGGTACCAAGCCACATGGCTAAACATAAACAGAAATATGGGTTAACTTGAAGTATAAGAGTTAGCAAGGAATAAACCTGAGCCATAGACCAAACAGCATGTACTTAATATAAGCTTTTGTGTGATTATTTGGGACTAAGTACCTGTGGGCAGGTCAGGACCTTAGGTTAGGCTAGGCCAGAATCTTCTGACTACACTATACTTGTTGTTATGTGAGATGTCTCATAAACAAACCCCATCCCTGGCTCATGTGTCTCCATCCCCAAAAAGGTTTAAATCAGACATTTAATGGAGTAGTTGTATAGTGCAGCTCTATCTTAAGACACAATACAAAACAATAGCAAAAAACCCAACCTGGCTGTGATGGTGCTTATAAACCAGGAACGGTGTAAATTCAGGGTTAAATTGGGTTACATGACAGTGTCATGGTGGATCAAAACATGGCCACAGTTGTCTCTTTCTTTGAGACAGTCTCATGTAGACTGGGGTTGCTCCAAACTCTTGGTTCTCTTGCCTGTACCTTCGACGTGGGAAAGGGTTATAGAGACACGTGATCATGCCTAGCTTGTCAGTGTTTTATTTGTTCTAGAAACATCCCATTGTGTAGTCCAGGCTGGGATGGAACTCACTATACAGCCCAGGCTGGCCTTGCCTTAGCCATTTGGATATGTGTGTGTGTACTAGTCTATCTGCTTGGCTGAATGTTTTACTAGGATCACTATTTTTCAGTTGCAAGATGATCAAGGATGTCCTTACTCCAGCTGTTCCTCTGAACATCCTAGACATAAAATCCCAGTGTGTTATCGGACGTGAATGACTGCAGTGGGAGAAGCCATCTTGGGAACAAAAGAGTTAGCAGACGTATTGGAGGCAGGATTCGGGTTACGTTCTCTAATTCCGTGATGTGACTACCCAAAGCACTGAATCACAGGTTCTGTGGATTTTCCTCATATCTTCTCCTGTCTGTTCAAGAAGAAAGCAAACGTTTTTAAATATTGGCATTGTTTTAAAAGATATAGCACTTTATGTAAAGGGCCATTAGCTTTAGCAAAGCTTAAAGGGCTACTTGACTCACTGTCACCCACACCCAGGGCTTTATTCTAAACCCACCTTCCTTGAAACACCTTCTTGAGGCCAGGAGAGACTTTCATAAGTAAACAGATGTGTTTTGGGATAGGTGGATAAAGGCAATGGGAAAGGGTAAGACGGCGACAGGGACAGAGTGAGGACATGGGGGTAGAAACACGATGAGGGCAGGTAAAGGGACTGTGTGGACTGGGCTGTTCTAGAAATTTCCTCTGATAGATGACATTTGAGTGGGAATAAGTGTGTGTAAGAGAGCAGGGCATGTGGACATTTGAGAGGAAGATCTGAAGAGTTTACTTATATTGCTGTATTATTAGTAAAATCTCACGAATCAGATACTGGGGTAAAAACCTGGTAGGTCTGAAGAATGGCAGAGAAACAGTCAGCTGACCCTGCCTCTCCAAGCTTCCCAGATCAAAAAGACTGTGCATCTCTCTAAGGCCCTCCCTATATCTTTCTGTGTTACCCTATCCAGGTCCTCAAAAACCTCTATGGTTAATTCTGGTCAGCCAATCACTGAATTTGTTCTCTGATTCAAGGTAAACTTTATTGGCAGTCTCAGAGTGTCAGTATGAACAAATATCCTACAACAAAGGTCATTTGAGGTCCAGGGAACTGTGTGTGCAAAGGCCTTAGGGCAGGAATGCTTTCTACGTTCAGGGAAGAGAGTAGGAACCAGAACAGGGAGGTGGCAGGGGTGAGGTCAGGGAGGCGGCAGGGGGTGAGGTTAGGGAGGTGGCAGGGATGAGGTCAGAGAGGCAGCAGGGGTGAGGTCAGGGAGGCAGCAGGGATGAGGTTAGAGAGGTGGCAGAGGTGGGGTCAGGGAGGCAGCAGGGGTGAGTTCAGGGAGGCAGCAGGGATGAGGTTAGAGAGGTGGCAGAGGTGGGGTCAGGGAGGCAGCAGGGGTGAGTTCAGGGAGGTGGCAGGGGTGAGGTCAGGGAGGTGGCAAGGAGAAGCCAGCACACACAGAACCTAGCAGTTCTTCTTTACCTCTGTCAATTCTCACCGAACAGCTTTATGTCTTACAAGAAAAGTGAAGCAGATGCAGTTCAAATGTGTCCTGTGCTCCTGCCACTCTGTCTGGAGCTGCGTGCTCTCATCTATTTTTTTTTTTTTTTTTTTTTTTTTCTGAGACAGGGTTTTTCTGTGTCACTTTGGAGCCTGTCCAGGAACGTGTTCTGAAGATCAGGCTGGCATTGAACTCACAGAGATCCGCTTGTCTCTGCCATTCTTATCTCTTCCCACATCACAGCCTCTCCATTGGACTGACTCCCCATCACCCCTGTTCCCCCATCCATCAAGTCCTGCAGTCATCTGCCCTTCTGTGCCATCCATGTACTTTTTCTTTTTCCTAAGCCAAACTGTGTCCACTTTTATTAATGATGCTTTCTGTTAACAACCATAGTAATCTGAGGCAGTACATGGGCAGACAATCATTAACTTGTGGAAGTACACAAGAACTTCCACCCTCCCTTCCTGGATGAACAACCCAATTCAGAAAGACACCATGCAATGCGCTGGCATCCTCATGCGGTGTTCTACACAGGGGACATTTAAGGTATAGTTGACATTTTATGTAGACATGTTATTTAACAACTATCCACTAACTGACTATGATTTTCAGGAAATGAAAAAGGCAGACTTATGGAACTGGACAATCACAGTCTCCTAGAAAAGGAACCATACTGTCTGGGTTCACCATCCTGGTGATATCACTGCAAAGCCCAGATGGCTTGACACATTGGGGAAAAAAAAATTGAGAGGGGTCAGGTCCCAGCAGGTCTCTAGTTTTAAGGAAGTCAAGTCTATGTTGATGATGTAGATGGGGGAGGGTACAAGAATGATTTTTGAGTACCCCATAGCACAAGGGACTTTCTTTGAAGGTGGCCAGTTGGGATCCAAGAGCAGTCTTTGAAAACTACCAGGGAAAAGTACTTAGCCACTTCAATCTGACCTGGTGACCTTTGATTAGTGACAAATTTCACCCCTACCTTCCCAATGTGCTAGGGTCATCTGGGGAAAAGAAATATTAATTTAGAGAATGCTTCCATGAGATTGAATTATATGCAAGCTTGGAAGAATTTCTTGATTAATGAGTGATGTAGGAGGGTCCAGTCCACTATGGTGGTGCTACCCCCAGGCAGGTGGTCCTAGACTGCTCAAGAAAGCAGGCTGAACAAGCCACAGGGAGCAAAGTAGCAAGCAGCCTTCCTTCATGGCTTTGCTTTTGTTCTTGCCTTGCTTGCAGAGACATTTTGCCTTCTCTCAGAGATGCATTGTGCTCTCGACACGTTAGCCAGACAAACCTTCTCCTCCTCACGTAGCTTTTGGCCATGATTTTATCATAGCAATTGAAAGCAAAGTAGGACACCCTCCAAACCAGGAAGTATTCCATTTGCTAGCAACAGTTTTTTAAAAATAAAACAGGATTCTGCATTTTTATAAAATGTGATAAGACATAGTATTTCATACTGCACAGTCAGTCACACACTTCGCTCAGTGTGGCTAGTAGACCAGCCTTTTGATGCATGGCTCATTGGCCTCTTCTGAGGGCTGGTCCATCCTCACGGGTCTCCTCTTTCCTCCTTTCCCCTTTCGGTCCTTTCTCTCCCTTCTTGACAGGAGCTTTTTCAGGCTTAGCTTCTGACTTTGGAGGAGCAGGTTTAGCAGACAACTCTTGCATACCTTCTCTGTGGCTCATCCTTTACCATGGTGTTATCTCTCTTGGCCTTTATTTGGGGCGTTAGTGGGGAGTCATTGGCACTGAATGCAGGGATAAACTGGGGTGTGGCTTTGCTTGATCCAGGGTGGTTCTTTCCTCTCTCTCTTCCTCCTCCATACCGCTCCTATTCTTTTTACTACAAAACTATTGATTTTTTGTCTTTTAAAGTCAGTACATTAATTAATTTAACTTTGAGATAAAGTCTCATGTACCCCAGTCTGGCCTTGACCTTGCTATGTAGTGGAGGAAGACTTTGAACTCCTGATCCTCTTTAATATCCTGAGGGTTGAGATTGCACGTTTCTGCCACCATATCTTGTTTGTGCAATGCTAGGTTAGAACCTGGGGTTTTGTGCATTCTGAGCAAATGCTCTACCAGCAGAACTACATGTCCAGCTCAATAATCTCTTATCTTAAAACTCTCTTCTTGATGCCCTTTTCTCTCTGTTTACCTGAACAGAGCATTTTCTTTTCTGTGTCTGGTCTTTATCTGCCATCCATCTCTCTTTACCATTTCCATTTCGGAACCCAGTAAAGGCAGATGTTCACAACTGGCCGCGCAGCTCTATCTTTAGCCCGATGGCTGCACTGGACACAGGTGACACTCTATGAGGCAGTTTCTTCTCTTGGCTTCTTGCTTTTCCTTAGCAGCTTTGATCAAGTCCATTTAGACTGTTATGACCGAGCACCAGTAACTGACCCTTACCAACAGCAGAAGTCTCAGTTCTAGAGGTAGGAAACCCAAGATCAAGAGACAAGTATGTTCACTGTCTAGTGACCAAAGGGAGGGATGATTACTTTTTGAGGTGTCTTATGAGAGCAATTTCTTTCCCTGGAGTTTCTTCTGTGTTCTTACTGTCTGGTCATGACTGAAGCGCTCAGCTCTCAACATCTATGCATTGTCATTAGCACACAGGTGGTCTCATCCAATTTCATGACTTTAAATATCTCCTAGTCTATGTCTCATACACATCTTTCTGCATATCACTCTCAAATCTCACTGACTTGAAACAATTTTTTCTCTCTCCCTTGTTTTAGAATGTCCATTGCAAATCAACAAGAGTATCTGTTCCTCATGGCCACTCAGGGTCCCAGGACACCCATCACACTGCCATCCCCTCAGTGGGAAAATGAGACGTGGTGATTTTCATGACCTTAGCTAACTCAAGTCATATGGCTAAGCCCATCTTTAAGGAAGCAGGAAGCATGCCTTGTATTAAGAAAGTGAGCCAGTGCAGTGCAGAGAACTGCTCAATCCATTGTAAAGGGCCTCTCATTTTTTGTCCTGAGCTCCAGTGTCTTCACTAAACTGTAGACCAGTATATCCATTTGCCCACCAGCCGCCTTCTTCCAGATACTTCAAATCGTTATATCCAATTCAAATCTTTCAGTGTATTTCTCATTATTCCCTGTAGTCCGAGTGGGCTGTGGCCTTCTTTATTGTCATCCTGATGATGCATTTGCTACCCAGACCACAAGCTTGGAGGTATCTCTGAGTCTTTCCTGTTCTCAACCCCTATACTTCAACAAGAAGTTGACTGATAGTCACACCGAGGGAAGCTTGAGCAAAAGAGACCACAAAACCCGCTCCTGTGGTGACACATTTCCTCCAACAAACATCTCCTAATAGTGCCACTCTCTTTTTGGTCATTTTCTTTTAAACTACCATACCCTGTCTCAAAAAAAAATGGCTAGCAAAAGAGGAAGACTGATCTGACGTTGGGTTCTGGTTTGCACATGTGGGTGTGCATACATGGGCATGTACACACACACATACACACACACACACACACACACACACACTCTGACACACATAACTCAATCTGTATCTAATGCTTTTACTAATCTTGCTTTAAGTTTTCTGTCTCCATACCTTGTGAGATTTGCTAAGCACCTTCAGATAAGAAGAGATGTGGCTCCCTGAGGTCCCTGAGGACACATGGTGAAGTACAGACTCAGTTCCAAATTCTTCTGCCTCTGGGTCCACTCCCTTAGGCGGCAGACTCTAATGACTTTGTTCTGTCACGATTTTTGCTCCCTAGTGTGCAATGTATTAATGCAGTCTTAAATTAGATCCTACAAGTCAGGAGAGATTAATAATTAAACATTACCATAAAGAAAACTAGATAGACCTGGAAGATGGTGAGCTTTAAATGGGATAGTAAATGTATTTGAGAATTGTGTCAGTTTTTAGTCTTCCATATTGAATGTAAAACCACCTAGATAAACATAGCTATACTTAAATAGTGAGAGGGAAAAAATCCCAGTGTGCCAACATATCTTGGTGTCCTTGACCAGTCCTGAGGGGGAGAAATCTCTAGACAAGTGTGTTTGTGATGGACTCTGACCCCAAGGAACTTGGCTGCTGACGAGTGGCACTATGTTGGGTGCTTCTAAGCTATCTGGTGACGTAACTGGAAAGTTCGGGGAGTGTGCTGTGTCACTCCAAGCGTATCCTGTTTCTCTGGAACAAGAGCTCTGGTGGCCCGCTCTTCTTTAAACAGCAGCATCTCTTATTTATGGGGTTCTTTCTGTGTGGGGCCATTGATTATTGATGTGTCTCACTGTTAGATAAGGGACTCCTGTCACCCTAAACAAACTGCTCACTTTGGTGGGCACAGATGTCCCCCATAGCAGCCCTCAAGTCAATCTGGGGATGATTGTGTTCAAGCAACTTCTTAAAGGCAGAGGCTTTTCTCTGGCTGGATAAATAGTGGAGGTATCAGGTGGTCTAGGGAAAGGTAAAAGGGGACATTGGCATTGACTGTCATTGTCCTGGACAGATGTCATTACTAGATGTCTCTTGGGTTGACCAGAAAACTCCATGGACAAGCCTTGATAGCATTCTGATTGTACCCATATACCTTCTTTTCAAATCCTTATGTCCATATCCTATTAATTTAAACATTTTTGCATATATGTGGATATGTACTGAGATGCACAGAGGTCTAGAAGATTTGTTGTAGCATAAAGCAGGTTGGCAAAAGGAGGCTTGTCCAGTTAGATTTTCCATTTCCTCCTCACACCTGCCTTAGGAGCTACTCCATGGGGAAGAAGGGGGGACCTGAACTGAAATCACAGGGTTGGGACTACTGAGGCTTCAAACCCAAATTCTCCAGATTAAGATAAATAAGATAAGAGGCACAAGAACCTTCCCAAGCACAGCATGGAGACAGCAGTGAAGTCTTGCAGCTTCTGCCTCTCCTAGGGTAGAACATGGACATCGCAGCAGCCAGGAAATCAGGCACTGAGTTACATCTGATAGCTGTTTAATGTAACATACTGACATGTGACTTTTATTTTGTTATTAAAACTCATCAGTACTAGGTCAGAAGTAACCTCTTGCACAGGCACATTTGGGGGTTCTGATATTTGTAATCCAATACATCAATTTACCCTCTTCAAATAGGAAAATGTAGGGCTTGAGGTTGTAGTTCAGTTGGTAGATTGCTTGTATAGGATACGTGAAATCCTAGGTTTGATCTCCAGCACTGATAAACCACATGTGGTGGTGAAATCCTAGCACTGTGGAGGCAAGAATATCCGAGATTCCAGGCCGTGTTTTAACTCAAGGCCTTCCTAGGATGCACTAAGAAGGATGTTTTGGAGGACTGTGAGGGAAAAGAAAATGTGGTTGCTTATTTTTTTTTTGTTTTTTACAAATTAGATGTTGCAATGAAAAAAGTATTAAGTTTAATCTTGTGAATTTATATTGTTAAGATGGCAGTTTAAAAGACGGTACCACATAGTTCATATGGCTCCCTCTCCCAGTCATGGCCTGAGTGTCCCACCCAGTCCAGGATGGTCTTAGTGATTTAATTTGAGTGAATAGATCGTGACAAGGGTGACATGAATTATCTAAGCCAAGGAAGGATGTGGGTTCCATTCGTCCTCAGTACTAATTGCTGGAGTTGTCAGCTGTTGGCTGTGGAAGCGTGACAGTTTTGAGGATGCTGGAAGAACACTTTCAAGATGGTGTCCTTCAGTCATCCCAATCATCCCTCTGACCGCAGAGCCCATGCTGAAAGAGAGTCACTGTTTTACTGAGACCTGAGCTTGTGACCCACAGGTAGAATGCACATGACATTGCTGATGTAATTCTCCTTACTCCGCTTAGGTCGAGGGTCCTTTATAGTGTGTGTGTGTGTGTGTGTGTGTGTGTGTGTGTGTGTGTGTGTGTGTGTGTGTGTGTGTGTGTGTACATCTGTGTGTCAGCCTAAGTATTTTTTCTGGCAGACCTTAATCAATGCAGATTTAGACAGAGCACATCAGGTGTGGTGATTATCTTGGATTAAGAAGATTACTTCGTGGAGGGGAGGAGACTCACCAGGCTTCTCCCAGGAGGTTGTAGGATGAATAAGCAGTTCCTGGCTGGAGGACTCTGGTGATACTGCTTTCGTAGCTTATGTGGGAGACTTTGTGGTGATGTAGCCTCCTGACGGTCACAATAAACCTATTAGTTTAACAAACAAAATAAAGAGAACAACAATAGACAATAGCAGCAAGACTGTCAGCAAATGTCAATCAGCTTGGGTAGGCCTTACTGTGTTGATATCTCCCACTCCAGGGTTAGAATTACATACAAGAGTTTCCCATTTACTTCTCTTTATATTTCAGGGAGCTACTTCTGTGTATCTGAAGTCATTCTCCAGGATAATGACTATCTTAATAACACACAATGAAAGGTATTTTAATAAATTTGTTTAAATTTCTTCTGTGATTACAGGAGGAAGCATTATTGGCCAACCTCAGTATTATTTCCTAAGACATCTGCAATCTTTAAGCTTTCCTCATCTTCCCCCTCTGTTTTTCAATTTCTGAGACAGTGTCTGACTATGCACCCCAGGCTGATCTCAAACATATGATCACCTTGTCCCAGCTTCTCAATGGCTAGAGTTGCAGGTGTGCATTGCTCTATTTAGTTTGTCTTTGAGCATTTTCTTAAGTGGTATTTTTGGGGTGACCATTGTCAAGCCAAAGTCTAGCTGTGCCTAATGCTGTGCAACCTGAGAACTGCCCCTCTCGGCTTGTACCCATGAGTTGTCCTCTGCTTATAGGAGGCCTTATGTATTCATTTGCAATCTCCAAGCCTTCATCAATAATAACCTTATACCAAAAACCTCATTAAGAACTCATCACATTAAGAAAACCCAGGAACCCTCTACCTGAAAGGATCGCACTGACTAGAGAAGGTTCAAGTTACCAAGACATCGGTCACACATTTTCCTGTCAGCACGTAGACTCCAATGTGACATTCCTCTCCAGCTTTCAGCATTTCCCTTTCTGGATCCAGTGGAGATTCTCCTTAGCCCTGTTTCGTGCTGACAGAGGTGGTGCAGAAACTCAGCCCGGCTCAGCCACAACCTGTATTCCTAAGGGCCATGTCTTAGTCTAGATGATTCGATGCCCTGTACCATTATCTATCTATCTATCTATCTATCTATCTATCTATCTATCTATCTATCTATCTATCTATCTATCTATCCATCCATCCATCCATCCATCCATCCATCCATCCATCCACCCACCCACCCACCCACCCACCCACTCACTCACTCACTTACTTATTTATTTACTTATTTATTTGCATCTGGTAGGGAACTTAACCTTCTAGAAAAGCATGGGTAGATTCATGGAGTATAGGTTGTTCCTCAGCTGACATTCATTTTTCTTGGTAATTTCAAGGCTTGTTTGAAAATGCATCATTTTAGTGATTCCAATCCTTCCCTCCATCTCCTGGCTGAAGAACTTCACTCTGAGAGATCCCAGAGACAGCCATTGTGCACAAAGTGGCAACTGGGAAAGAAAAAAAAAAAACTGCAGATAAAAGAAGCCAGGGCTGGGAGGTAAGACAGTTGGGAGGTTTAAAGGACTTGGCCCCCAGCAGCTGAGGGAACAGCAGTCGTCAGGGAGAGGCTGCTAGGAAGATAAGCAGCCGTGTGCTAACTGAAGAAATGTGCCAAAGGGGATTAAAAAAATCCAACTGCTTCAAAAGCATGGCCAGTCAAGACTCTTGATGGGCCCGGGATGCAGGCATTCAGTGTGTGTGGGCTGGGAAGACCCCTCATGTCTGCCCCACAAACTCAAGTCAGAGTCCTACCTGCTTTTAAGTCTTCCGATGGCCTTCCTTCCTTCATCTCTCCATTTTAAATGAAGACGAAGTTGTGCTCTGAATGACTGGCACCTTGATTCACACAATGAAATCAAAAGTTATTACCATTAAAGTTGAAGGTCTTCACTTGTGTTCTTGTACAGGCACATGTGTATGAATGCATGTGCACGCATGTGCCTGAGTGTGTGAAGGCCAAGAGACAAGCTGGAATGCCATTTCTGGAACTATCCACTTGGGGTTTTTGTTTGTATGTTTGTGACAGGGTCTTTTGTTGTCCCAGGGCTCACTTCTTAGGCTAGGCAGGCTTCTATCTACCCACCAAGTTCCAGGGATCTTCCTCTCTCCACAGGAGAACATACTTGGCCCTTTTTCTGTGAGCTCTAAGGATTGCACTCAGGCTCTCAAGAAGCAAGCACTTTGCTGACTGATTTGTCTCCCCAACCTGACTTGTATTTATTTTTATTTCCTTTTTACTATAATCGACTACTTTACAGACACTTCTCACCATTAATCAGAGCAATGGTCTATCTTCCCAAATTTGCTGCCGACTGAGGTCAGCATGACTGAGTAGTTATTGAAATAAAGAGTACACTGTCAGGAAACAGACATTGCCAAAGAAACGAAAGAAAAATATGATGTTCTGTGGTTTTTATTAAGCTTTTTTAATCACGTATAAAACTTGCCTTGGGCTCCTCAGATTTAGTTTCCAAAGCGGTACTGAAAGATCGTTTATCGAGTTCTCAGTAGGATTTCTGACACCGTTCCTATGGGTGCAGGAAGAGCTTGCTAAGACTATCCAGCTGTGGTTGTCACTCACATCTGGGCTGACTATTTTCAGTGGCTCTACTATCTTTAGTTGTGACTTGGGAAAAATCACATTAACTACTCTCTAAAATGCAGGTGACATGTGGAGCCTTCTGTGCTCTTTAATACCCTTAGTGTAGTCAGTGTCCGGCACACACTAACACCCAGCAGGTAGTAGCCCAAATCCAGATTTTTCAAGTAAAATAAACAGCAGTAAAGCAGTACTCAATACTACGTCAGTTACAGTCAGCATCTCTTCTCCAATACACACATGTGATGTAGATTGGTTGCAAAAGTGTCAGATAAACCCTTGAGCAAATGTCTAGGGAGAGATGTGTCATGATCACATTTACCTCACACCCACAGCTTCTCTTTGGTCTTTCTGGGACTTTCCTTCCTCTCTCTTACATTTACCCTTTCACACTTTTCCAATGGATGCCAGCATTCTACCAGACACTCGATAAACTGATAAACCAATTTGGAGCATATGGGGTATTATAAATTATATATTGATCTATATATATGTATATATATGATCACTATACAGATATAATGATGAAAATGTGTAAAATTTACATTAGGAAGTTAAAAAAAAGTTCCCCAAATTAGAAGCAGTAGTCAGAAGTACAATTAAAAGTCTATAAAGTCAGTGTGCAGTTGTGAATGAGGCCAATTCATTTGAGCAATGCTGAAGGCCTCTTACAGACTTCTGGAATCTTCTGTCTCTATCTCCTCTTATATTTCAAATCCATGGAGGGAATTTCTCTGCATTTTGCTAGTGGTTGCCTGATTAGGATAGGGTATAGAACCAGTAGCTCTGAGGAACCACACAAGGAAGTCGTAGGGCTTCTTAGAGAGAGAAACAGGACCCAGCATTTGAGCTGACGTGTACATGGCATCAGTGTTTGTTGTCCTGTATTAACTCTTACCCCATTGTTGTGACAATACTAAAGGAAAAGAATTTAGCTCAGGCATTCTGGTCCATGGTTGATGGGTCCCATTGCGTAGGACCCCAGACAGGGCAGAACATAATGGTGCTGGGGACATGTGGTGGTGGAGATTCTGACCTCACAGTCTGAGGATAGAAAATGGTTAGGTCAAGGGCAAGATTTATCAAGATCTGAAAGGTATGCCCACAGAAGCCCAGGCCCTTGACCAGGGACTATCCTACGGTTTTACTACCTCCCAATTGTTTATTAATTGAAGTGGTCAGTGTTCTGGTTCATTAATTGATTCATTCAGAGTGCTCATGATGAAATCACTTCCTCAAAACCCATCAGCTGGCTACCAGGCCTGCAGCACATGGCCTTCTGGGGACACAGCAGATCTCAACCACAGTACACACCATATTGAAATCTCAGTTCTGAGCCATTCTGACATGATATTGGGAAGGATGCTCTACGGCTTTGAACTCTTCTTTGATCAGCTAATGGGACAGTTCTATCTTCTGGTTGTTATTATGCGGATGAAACATAAAAACTCTGGACATAGCTGACAGGTGGCAGGAGCAGGCCCATTTCTCCTAGGCCTGTCAACAATAAGACAGTATTGAGACAGAGACACAGAATGTACAAATACAGATGCTAAGAGTCCACGTATTTGAGCTACACATCATTTACTTTGTTTTTCATGCGTCAGGGTGCACACACATGAGTGTGTTTGTGTGTGTGTGTGTATGCAGGTACACATTTGTATGCTGTTTGTAAGAGCTTTAGATTAAAACGAATGTATTTATTCATTAATTTTTTTAAAGTTAAACCTTTGCAAACATAGCTCAGGAGCTCAGTTCACTACATATAGAGTTATCCCCACTTCTGGGTATACAGCCAAAGGAAGCAAAAGCAATATGTTTAAGAGACATTTGCATACTATGTTTATTGGTGTATGAACCACACTAGCAAAAATCTGTAGGCAATCTAGGTGTCATCAGCCAACGAACAGACAAAATGAGACATGCAAACGTACAGAGAAGACTATGACTCCGCCTTTAGAAAGGATCCTGCTCATTTGACAGCGTGGGGACTGTAGAAGACATACCTGAACTCAAAAGCGAGACCGAGACATACCTCCTGTGGAATCTAAGGAAGCTCAAGTCACATAAAGAGCAGAGTGGCAGCAACAGAGGCCGTGTGTATGTGTGCATGAATGCACCTTAGATATCTGAAGGGAAATACAGGTGCAAGAGCACAAAGTCCTAGGCAGGAGGGCATCCTGGCAATCTAGTGCAGAACTTTTTTTGCCCACTTTTTGTAGCCTCTTTTTGTTTGAGAAAACTTTCCATGACCTTAGGCGTGCAAAGTTAGTACACAGTTCACACATTTACCGACAGGAAATCACAAGGGGGGGTGGTTAATGAAAACAGACAGGCGTGTGTGGAGGTAGAGGAAAACTCTGGGTGTTGGTCATTACTAGTTTGAAGACAGAGGATCTTTGTTGGCCAACGGCGTTTTCTCTCTTCTCATTTTATTTCCCTCTTAACAGTGTCTCTCCATGTAACTCTGACTGGCCTGAAACTCGCTGTGTGGCTATGTAGACCAATCTGCCTCAAACTCACAGAGATTTTCCTGCCTCTGCCCGTTGAGTGCTGAGATTAAAGGTGTGCTTCACCACGTCCTGCTTTACAAATAGAAAATGTTAAGGGCAAGCACTCAAGCCCAACAGAATCCAAAGATGTACTAATTTGATACTTACATGTAAGGAATGGAAACAGAAAAACACTGAAATGCTTTGTTTTCCACAATTATGCTGTTATGTTCCTATAAGAGCAAAACGCTTTGTATGTACAGTAAAAACTTTAGCATTCATGACACGGATACCTGTAGCTGAGGTATTTCAGTAGTGTTGGCTGGTGGTCTGTGCATAGCATGTACAGTTTGAAGCACGCAAACCAAGATCAGGATGGTCCCATGGAGAAACTCTGCCAGAGGCACCTCTGGTTCATTAAGCATTTGAGTTTGAATTAAGTTTTGAGAGTTCAGGGTTTAGAAGTCCTTTACTCTGACCATTTTGGGGTAAACTTAACACAAAATAAGTTAGATGTGGCAGCTCAAACTGTACTTCTGGTGCTGAGGAGGTGGGCATAGGAGAATGGTTACTGCCAGCTGGCCAGCCAGCCTAGCTTCCTGGGTGAGTTCCAGGCCAGTGAGAGATTTTTAGAAAAGATTTTTTTTTTTTTGACTTAGGGTCAACACATGAGGCTGTCCTCTGACCTCCTCTCAGGCACACATGTATGCATACACTTTTGTTCCCACACACCACGCTCCAAAGAACAAATATAAAATAAATAACACATTTTAAATAGCAGCTCCCCCCGTGTCTTTAATTAATTAAAACTGAAAAGGAAACTATGCATCTAGTTGATACACTCTAATGATGCTGTTAGCTGTCTTCAGAGCAAGGATTTTACAACTCGAGGAATGACCAGTACCTTACACAGCACTCCAGTGGCACCCCTCAGCTCACATTGTCTAATTCATATAACTCACACATTATTTCAGCCTCTTCCCCGATTTTTAGGAGATGCCTCCAACCGTAGTTAACTCTTCTTTCATTATTTTCCTTTATCTTTAAAGACTGTTTCCCATGTTTCCCAGATTAATTTGGAACTTGCTATTTAATTAAGGGTGACCTCGAATTTCAGACCCTACGACCTCTATGCTGGGTCACTGTCATTCCCGGTCTCTTCAGTGCTGGGAATTACACTCCAGAAAAGGTCTGTACCCACCCGGGTCCCCAGTCCTCATTATTTTCTTACATCCTTTCCTCTAACTTCAAAATATAGGTAAGTTAGGGCTGGAGTAATGACTCAGCACCTTAGAATGCTGGTTACTCTTGTAGTGACCTGGGTTCAATTCCCAGCACTTACATGATGTCTCACTACCACCAGTAACTCCTGTTCCAGGGGGATCTGACAACTTCTTCTGATTTTCCTGGGCACTAGGCATGTAATTGTACACACACACACACACACACACACACACACACACACACACACACGCACACACACGCACACACGCACGCACACACGCATGCAGGCAGGCAAACATTCATATGCATAAAATAAATAAATGTAAACAATTGAAATCTAAGTTTCCATGGATGAGTACAGAAGGGAAGATGTGTACATATCCTGATACTTTAAAAGCAGATTTTTCTGTCTCTTTTGCCTCACCTGAGGTGTCTACAGGAACAGATGGCAGAGCCAGGGCACTTAAAAAGGGAACAAGTTTATTTCTAGATGAGACTGACAGATGGACAGATGAGCATTATATAGCCCAAGCTAATGTACACATTTCTATTTGGCAGACTATGCTTTTGTGTTTAAAACACTCCTTTTGGAAGTCAGTTTCAGATATGCACTGTGGGCACACTATTTGGGTATTTAAATGAAAAGAAATCAGAATTTGTATCCAGTCCACACTACAATATAATTGAAATTATCTCTTCCTTTGGCAGGAAAGTGAATGATACGTACACTCCATTCCACCTAAGGCATATTAGTGGTTAAGTGGGACATGTTGGTTATAAAAAGGCAACAATATTCGTCTTCCATGAGGCAAGTAACAGGAGAGATGAGGGACATCTTTGGGGGATATTGTTGGTTAAGAAGGGTCAAAGTCTGTGCAAGGGACAGAATGATTTTATATTAAAACCTATCATTTTCTAAGCGCTGTATATGGATCAAAGGCTGCATATGCATGTTCTTGTTTCTTTCTTCTTATGATTTACAGCCTAGTCATCAAAGAAACCCTGAAATTTGGGCCCTGATGGGATGGCATAGCAGGTATCGGCTTAAATACATAGTGTAGACCTAAGTTAAATCCTGGAGCCTAATGTAAGGTATAAAGAGAGCAATGATTCCACAGAGCTGTCGTCTGATATCCATATAAGAACCACAGTATAGGAGCCTACACACACACTGCACACACACACACATGACAATAATAACTATTATAATTTTTAAATGTGGAATTTTCAATAGTTCTATGGGAAAAACCCCAACACCAACAATTATCAGGGAGATACAAATCAGGACTACAGTTACATTTCACCTTTCCTCAGTTAAGAATGACTATTATCAAAAGAAAAGACAGGAGGTTAGAAGTATATTTGAATGGTAGAGTGCTTGCCTAATATGCCTAAGACCTAAATTCAAGGTTTGGGGTATTTTTTTTCTTTTGAGACAGGCATTTTCTGTGTAACATCCCTGGATACCCTGGAACTTGCTCTGAAGACCAGGCTGGCCTCAAACTCACAGAGATCCATCTGCCTCTGCTTTTTGAGTACTGGCATTAAAGGCTTATGGTGGCACAGACCTTTAATCCTAGCACTCAGGAGGCAGAGACAGGCTGATCTCTGAGAAAAGAGAACTTTTATATACTGTGGTTGGTGGGAAAGTGAATTATTGGAGTCACTATGAACAACTGTGTGGAAGTTCCTCACAAAGTTAAGGTAAGAACTACTGAATGATCTAATCAAGCCATTACTTCATACGTGAAATAAAACTGTCAGTCTTAGAGCAGGGAGAGCTGCATTTCTGATTGTAACAGCACGGTGCAAAACAGCCAGGATGTGACATTAGTTCAAGTCAACCCAATCATGATGTACAGACATATATGTGAATATGATGCCTATATATGTTTATCTAAATAATATCAGCCTTGCTGATCAGTCAAGCCCTATCATATGCAACAACCAGGGGGATGTTAGTCAAGTGAGCCAGGCACAAAAGAGCAAGTAAGATGTGGTCTCATCCACACATGGAATTTAAACTGACATTACAGAAATAGAGGTAACAATGGTGGCCATGAAAGCAGAACTGTTCATAGCCAGAGACAGGCTGGAGAGAGGTCAGACAATAGATACATAGGAAGAATAAATTCTGGTATTCTATTGCACAGTGGGGTGATCCAACTTAACAATAACATATATTACAAAATAGCTTAAGCTATTCAAGTAATGTGTATTCAAAATAGCCTGAGAGAATTTTAAATATTCTGACCACAACAAAATGGTAATTATTTTGAGTTTATAGATATGCTCATCACCCCGATTCAATTATAACATTATATGCACATGCAACAAAAACATCACACTTACCCCATAAATATGCACAATTATCATGCCAATTAAAAATACCAGAACTTTTAAAAAGCTTGTCATGCAAGTGACTTAAGCAAGAATCACTATTGAACTAAAATCCCACTCAGAACCAAAGCCCAAAATGAATCTCTTTTATACAAAGTGCTTAAGCAAAAGCAAAGTTAGAGTCTCCATGGAAACAGCCTGGAACTGTTGAAGGAGAAGCGAGGACCAGAGTAAGCATGAAAAATCATTTATTTATTTATTTCTTGTTCGTCTTCACCTCTGCCCCTTCCGAGCCTCGGGTTGTCATCTTAATGAATGCTTTTAAGACTCCAAAGGAATTAAGAACATTTGACAGGAGTGACAAGGTGACTAAATATGGAGCCTCTGGAGAGAAATGTGTTCTGTAATCTTCGCTTCGGCTCCCCTTGCTTTAGCTGGTAAACTCTCACTTTCCCCGATATGTTTGAATTGTTGTTATTGTACAATTTGGCCATTTGATTACTTGGTTAATATTAAATTGAGGTGAAATAAAGATAACATCATGGAACCCAGTTTTTGTCTTCTTTAGAAGGGTCATTTATTGAGATGACTGAAGCCAGTAACCACATTAATATTTTAATATCACCTCATTGATGTGGGAGTACATACCAGCTGGGAATGTAGTTCAGTTGGTAGAGCACTTCCCTATCATGCACAAAGTTCTGAGATCAACCTCCAGCATGGGACAAAACCAGATGTGGTGATGAACACCCAAAACCCCAGCACTCAGGGGGTAGAGGCAGGAGGATAAACAATTTGTTACTGTCGTTGGCTACATAGTGAGGTCATAAGCCAGTCTGAGCCAGACCCTATCTCAAAAACACAACAAGCAAATTACATAAAACAAAAAACCCAACTGCATTGTCTCAGTCTAATTTTTACTTACCCAATACTTAGAAATTTCTAAAATGCTTTATCAGTTAGTCTACCACATTAGTTCGTTTTTTCTTGCCAGTAACACAGTCCCACAGATTTGATATGTTATAAAGAAATGAGGTTTGTTTCAGCTCGTAGTTCTGGTCTAACATGGAGGGGACCCATAGGCTAATGGCCTTCTTGCTGGCACCCTTAAGGCCCTGCAGGGCATCGTGTGGTTAGAGAAAGATTACAAAAAGGCTTAGCAAAGTGGCTTTTATAGCAGACCCACTTGGAGATAAGTCATTAACCCATCAATTCACAAATCTACGAATGGGTAACTGTTGGTGAATGCAGAGCCTTATTCTCCTGACAATGACATCTGGTCTCATTTCTTAACATCTCACAAAGAGAAGTAAATCTCACCATGAGTTGAAGAGGCAAGCTGTAGACTTCATCATTTAATCGGCATGGCATGAGGTAGAGCGACTATGTATCATTAACTTACTGCATTAGTGTATCACTGTACTTACTGCTAAGCAGAGAAACTCATTAGGCTAGGTAGAAGACTCATTCCACTCCATTTGATCTCAGACAGACTGTCCTCTAAAATACCAGTTATCTGCTAGGTCAATGTACACATTGCATCATGGTATCACTTTCTTCTTTACTAGATACTAATTTTGTTAATTTTAGAAATGTATGTATTAACATTACAAAGTGCCAATCTTTCTATTACTATATATCAGGAAAGATTTTAAGGAAATGTACAGGCTAGCTAGAATAGGTGGACTTTTGGCTTTCCTGAGTCTGGCTATTTTTAATATGCTTTTCCCTGGAACTCTGACCTATTTTTAATCAATAAGTCAAACATTCCTTCAGCAATAAATGACTTGTTGAGAATCAAAGTGACCTTTCATAAATCTGAAAAATTAAAATGGTCATTAGTGCAGTAAGAAGCTCAGAAATGATTTTACTGATTGTTGATAATATCTTGGGATACATTCTCACCTCCTACTGGGGATAAACTGCTGTCTGTATTTCTTTCTATATGAAAGGCAATTGAAATTTGAACCTGCAATGGTTCCAAATGGGAGGATGTTTATGAAGCATGATGGCCTGTTTGTACATTTTTCTGATGCCTCTAACTACTGACAAGTAAGAGTTCAATATACACCACAGATCTGGGAGACATGAGGACCAGGATTTCCCAAACTATGCACAATAAAATGAAAGGAACAGACTCTTTAAGACAATCAATACATCCCTCCCTTGACATTTTAACACGTATTGCTCAACATGACTTCCTAATGCATACCTTACTAGGTCTTACAACATTGTTAAAAAGTAAAACATGCCCAGTGGGGACTTTCCATTTGGTTAGCCATCCATATATCCAATTGCTTCCATAAATCTACTCCTCCATCTTTGGCTGTTCTTCGAGGGGTTGGCCTATGACACCTATATGACTACTACAGGCTGGCATTTTTGTTCCAATCAGCTATATAAGAAGTTTGAAAATATCACTGAAAACGTGTTTACTAAAATTTGGGACCTGGTGGTATAGGCCTGTAAAAAAGCTGAGGTGGGAAAATGTCAGTTTAAAGCTAGAGAGTGAGTTCAAGGCTAGCCAGGACCACTTGGTGAGACCTTGTCTGGAAAATTAAAAGCTGGGACTGGAGACAGACCACTACCGGATTCAAACTCAAGGACCACATACATCAACAGTGGTAGCATACATTTGTAATTCCAAGACTCAGGAGTTGAAGACAGATGAAAAGTTCAAGGTCATTTTCTGTCACACAGTGAGTTCGAGGTCAGCCTGGTCCTGTCAAGTCAAAAAAGGGGATGGGAATGTGGTTCAGTGGTAGAGCACTTGCCGAGGCAATGGGAAGCCCCAGGTTGAATTTTAGCACCAAAGTAAATAAGCAAGGACATTTGGATCCTTTGGCATTTCAAGACAATTTCAAGGCTAGCTCCAGCCCTTAGTGAATCTGAATCCAGCACTGTCCTGATCCAGGTTGGAACTGGTGACAACCCAGTTCTTTCTATGCCATCATCAGTTTTCAGTGATATGAATGATCATGTAGGATTCAGTTTATGGAGATAGTCTATTTGCTACACATAAGGCAGATATTTAGTGGAATTTAACTTAAAGGTCCAAAATTAGCACCTCCAAGAGATTTTAATTAAATTAGTTAAAAGCGGGAGGGCCTGGGAATGTAACTCAGTTAGGAGAGTGCTTGTACCAAATTTGAGAAACCCTTGGTATGATGGTGCATGCTGTACTGCCAGAACTCGGGAAGAGAGAATCAAAGTTCAAGGTTATCCTTAGCTGTGTCTAATATTCACAGTCAGCCTCTCTCAAAATGAGAAACCTAACTAGAAAGAGAACCATTTCCTTTTCCTGCAGGACTAGAAATGACCAATGCAACAGCAGTTTTTAAAAATTATATTTAATACAAGTGAATAGATTAGAAGATCTGAAATGTTATAAAGCGATATACACAACAAATAAATAATCTGTACAGGAGAGCCATGTCTCCATTGCACACCACTGTCTGGTACGGGAATACTTAAATCCAGTGACAATGGAGAAAGTCCGTAAAAACGCTAACCTGTTGTCCCTTGTATGAAGTTCTTCAAGTATAAAAGTCCAATACAGTGTAAAATAGTATTCAATTTAGATTAAGAGTAAAAATTGCAAGTATCGCACTTTCAGAAGGAAAATATAAAGCAGTATTTTAAACTACATACACTACACAAGGGAAGTGGGGAAGTCACGGGTTCTGATAGATGAGATCTACAGGGTAAAATGATGAAGAGAAGGAAGCACAGAACCAACAACGTAGCTTGTTTCTTAAAAAAAAAAAATCTCAAGACTAAAATAAACTCAAATGTGTTCAGGTACCTCTTGAACAGTGCACATATGAATTTAAATAAATCCAAGCCAACATCTTTAGTTGAATAGGTTAATATTTAATATGCTACATCTAGACCTACTAAATAACTTATGCCATGAGATGAATACATAATTTTACAGTGTCACGTCTAAAGTTCCTTCCTTTAGAGTGCAGCATAGTAAAACTTAAAAATAAATATCTTAAATAGGGTTATTATTAAGGCACATTATAAAGTACATGATCACCAACCATCAAAGAATTGTAATGTCAAGAACTTTGCTGTCTTAGGTACTGTAGTCACTAATAAATAGTTTTTAAATAGGACTCTGAAATAGATACTAAAAAGTGTAAAATTATTTAAAACGGGGGAAGAAAATAAAGGCCCTCCAGTCAGTCCTGAAGGGTTGAGCATCTGCAAACTTCGCCTGCCTTTACCCATAATCCCCAGTCCATACAATAAATAGAAAAGTGGTGGTGGTGAAAGCCTGACCAGCAGATGAAAGTTTCCCCATGTGAATCAGGATGGGGAGAGGGATTAGAATGTGACAAGCTCCTTCAACAAGTACAAGTAATGGACTCTTGCCAGAACTGTGTGTGCCATTGATTGTCTGAGCGGCTGGTACAGTGTCAATTGCTCCACAATCCCACAAGTCCACAGGACAGAGGAGAAAATAGCTTTGGTACCTGCCTATCGCTGTACCCGCCACCATCCCCCTACACTGATTGTTCGATGCCCATTTTTGAGATAGCACAGACACTACCTTCCACCTCAACAAAGCTCCACAGGTCGCGGGAACTACAATGAAGGACATCCCGCGATTTTGCTGTCATGTTTGTTTTTTAAAAAAATCTACTTTTACACATAACTCGACTACATATTGCTCACTCCATACTCCCTGGTTCAACTAGATTCACATAGCATTTTCTAACTTGGAAAAGGCAGTTTGCTTCCCTGATACTATAAAAAGAGCAAAAAATAAAAATCCCGATATAAAAGTGAAGTCCCATTGATACCCCTACCATCATGCCCTAGTGGCTATTCTGCGTAACTCAGGCTCTTTGGGATTGACTTCAAAAACTGTTTCTCACCCTCCCGTTCTCCTTCTTCACCTACAGCACTATGCAGGCAGAGGATGAATAAAGAAATGCCTCTGCTTCACAATAGCTTTGCTTTCTCTCTTTAAAGCTATTAAGTCAATGTTAACGTTCTCTTTAGCTACTAAAAACTGGGAAAATGGGAGGGAAAGAGAAACCCTTTGAGGTTGATCAGATGGCTAGTCTACTGCATTCGGTCTGTCTGTAGCTGTTGAGGCTGGTACTGGCCAAAGGCTGCTGCAGCTGCAGCTGCTGCGGCTGCGGCCGCAGCTGTCCCAGGTGCAGCGGCGGTGATTGGCTGCTGGACAGCATAGCTGTAACCCCCAGTGGTCACGTAGCCTGCAGCAGCTGGGGATGCTGCATAGGGATACTGGTCATAGGCAGCAGCTGCCGCAGCAGCAGCTGCGGCCGCTGAGTATTGTGCGTAGGCAGCTCCAGTGTAATCAATGTATGGCGTGGTGGAAGCTGCAGCTGCCGTAGGCTGAACGTGGGGAATAACCACTCCAGGCTGCACAAAAGCCTGCGGGTAAACGTAGTGGGCAGGAATCCTGTTAAGAAATGAGAAACAAAGTCAGACAGTCATCTCTAGCGGAGCTCTTTGCTCAGAAATGGAGACAAACTCAAATTTAGTGGTTGCTATCAACATAGGGTTGCCATAATATCTGTGTTTCAGCAGTTCCTTTGGTGCACCCTGGAGAGAATTCATCAGCAAAAACACAATGACATTCTCCCTGTTAAATTTTCACTTATGACTTCAAACCATGCAGTATCATGTATGCCAAGTTTGGAAAATGAATCATAATTTGCCAGGGCTGTGCATAGAGGAAAGAGACTTATCAGGGGCTTCATGAGGATTTGTTGAGTTCATATAAGAAAGATATGGTTGACAAACAGAAAAGTCCATGCTGCGGATACAGGACTCAGAAAGTTGTCTGAGATGACACGGTTTTATGGGGGTGATAGCCTGGCTGTCAATGGGGGAAATAGACGTGGTGTGTTCTTTATCATGGCAACCCTACTTGAAATTGCTAGGCAGACTCAACACACATTAATCTCTCTGCAACCTCAGTCACCCTGATTAAAAATCATAATTACAGAAGAAGCAGGCGACAAAATAAAATAAAAAAAAAAAACAACCCAAACCAGGAGTGTAAATTTTCACAAGTGTGGTAACACAGCAGTCAACTCCTCAAACGACAGCAGTGCAGCTAACTTGGTTCACAGAGGCTGTTGTGGGAAGCCACCAAATGCCATTGACAGTCCAGACAGTGATTCCCAAAGAGGTGTGCAGCACACTTGGCTGTCTTTTTTTTTTTTTTTCCCATAAGGGCAGAACAGTCAATCAAACCCGTTTGATTCAGGCAACTGAGGCTCAGCCAGCTTGCTTGTCTCTATGCAAGACAGACAGAAAGGGTTTGGGTATGATGAGGCTGATGGAAAAGTTAGGGACAGGAAAATACAACCAAGTGTCTCTGAACGTAAGAGACTTCGAAGGTTTACATTGCAAGGTGACAATTATTCTGCAGTTCTACTAACGCTTACGTTAGCCTCCAAGTCAGAAGAGGTTGATTTATAAACCTATCTGCTTTTAATCTGCCCAGCTGGTTAGCATTTTGTACAGTTCAGTTGGATGGTTCTGAGTCACCCTGAAAACAGCCAAGAACATGAAACCAGAGTCAAGTATGGTCTTCAATGCTGCATTCACAGTTCACATACAGGACAGACCTGAGGACCTCACTTAAGTGTTGGTTGGTTAAAAACAAACAAACAAACAAACAAACAAACAAAAAACCCCCATAAAAACAAACAGATGGTTTGTTTATGAGATCTCGTGAACTGCAGCTGTCTCTTCTGTGATTCAACCCTGCCCGTTTATACAGTGCTACCTTGAATACCCTGCTTATTTTTGTCTTCCTTTAAACCAATCTCCCTCACAACCCCCTATCTTTCTAAAAATATAACACAGGCATGCTCTCTGGCTGTCAACAAGACCAACTTATTAGTGGAACAAGCACAAATAACCATCTTCATATTCTAAAGACCTCGACATAAAACATCACGTTCAGGCTTTTCAAAAACAGATTTTTCACCCACTTTGTCTCTTCAGAATTCGGCTGGAAGTTCTTGTTAAGAACATCCATGGAAAAGATGAATTTATCAGAGAGGGTGGTGAACTCTGTCTCCCTGAGATAAAAATACATTCAATTTTACTACAATTGTAGCTCTTTCCCAGTGCCAGCAGAAACCATGTCACCAAGTGTTTCTGAGGACACTTGGTGATGTTCTTAAGGGCATGTCAGAAACCAAGCACGTGGTCATGCACACATTCAGAACTCTGTGGCACATCAGGTAACTGACTCACTCTTGGTGACAGGTGTGGCTGTATAAAACACTGTCCGCAGGGCTGCTATGCCCGCAATGTGCAGGCGCAGCTAAGAGAACCCCCTCCTGCCAGTTTACATGTGGTGACGGACAGCAGAGGCTGCAGTGGGCTATTTTTGATCCTGTCATGCCACAAGGGTTTCCAGCGGATAAAATGTCTTTATAAGGCCAAAGTAAAAACATCTATCAGCTGTGAAGGCCAGCCAGTCTGAACCTCACTGATAGGGAGACGTTAACCCTTGGTGTTCTCCCGATGTTGTGAGGACAGCTTGATGGCTGAGACGTTTGTATCTTTAAATAACAGAATAGCTCAAAGAAAGTTTATTCTACCAAAGGGGGGGGGCAGGATAAAGTGTGTGTGTAGGAAGAATGTGCTAAAACATAGAAAGGATTGTGTCGAGAGTTACTGTCTCTGTATTTATGTTACTGACTACTTCTGATTGGACAAAGCTGCCCGATGAGAACACAAGTCATTTTTCTGGAAGATCATATTCTTCCATGAAGCCTGCAGTGGCAAGAAAGACATTCAAAAGACTAAAACCTGGGACCTTTAAAAGATGATGGATAAATGGATCCCAGAGAACCCCAGAGAGACCTGTGTCTCCGTCCGTGGAGAAGGCAGCAGAGGGCTAAAGGGAGTATTGGGAGTTCTTTTAGTAGTCTAAGGAACTCATTAAAGCAAACTGGGAATGCCCTTCTACTAGATTTCTACCCATCACAAGCCCTTTAATTCACTATAGAGTGTTCATACCAAGCAGCTACAAATCTCAAAGCCAAGTGGACACTTTGGGTGATAAAGAAAAATGACTACATTTTCCTTTTATCTCCGCCTCTTCAGGTCCCCCTGGTATCTCTTTGTGATTTCCTTCCTTCCTTCCTTCCTTCCTTCCTTCCTTCCTTCCTTCCTTCCTTCCTTCCTTCCTTTCTTCCTTCCTTCCTTCCTTCCTTCCTTCCTTCCTTCCTCCCTTCCTGCCTGCCTTCCTTCCTTCCTTCCTTCCTTCCTTCCTTCCTTCCTTCCTTCCTTCCTTCCTTCCAAAAGACAAGGTCCCTCTCTGTAACAGACTGACTTCAAATTTATGATCATCGTGCCTCAACCTCCAGAGTTCTCGGATTCCAGGTATGTGACACCAAGCCAGGCTAGTCTCTGCGACTTTCAAAGCATTAACACACTCAATTAGCTCTTCCAGTAGTCTATCGTGCAGATGTGCAAACTAGTGACAAAGTCTTCGTTTCGTCCGTTTGACTACAGGAGTCACTAATTCCTAACACCACACCAAACCATCTTTTAAATCTCATCATCTTGAACTTTTTGTGTATCTGTCTCCAAAACACCTTTTGAGTATTTCTCTTTACCTTTCTCTGGGCCCAGGTCAATAAGGCATCTTACTATTTCTTGGACATGCCACAGATCATTAGACTCCACTTTAGCCCATACCATCCATTCTTTGCCCAGTATGCTAACTCTCCCTGTGCTCTCTACTTCCCCCATCTATCCTAACTCTATCCCTCAGTGCACTCTTGTGGACTTTGGAAGTTCACATTCACTCTATCCATCTCACTTAGAAATGAGACTGACATTTTCCATCCCAGAGTTGCTGTACAATCTCTGAGATAGAGGTGTCCAATGGTTAGTACAGTAGATGCTTAATAAAATAGTTCCCCACCTCGACTCTCCTTTCAAGAGCTAGCTCATTGTCTTCATAAAGACCTCCTGAGACCCACTGATTTGCTGTGTCTCTCCTGTCTGAGGCTCTTCCCAGCACTGATTATATTATTACTATGTGGAGAGAAAGTGACATTATAACTTTTCTGGCTGTAGCTTAACATCAGTGGACACAGCTTCCAAGGTGAGGCAGACCATGACTGAACTTGGAATCTGTGATTGGGAAGGGGGCATAACCTGTCTGCACTTGTTCTGTTAACAGTGCCCTTTTTCAAATGCTTATTATAAAAATTAAATGGCATAATGCATGGAAGTCTCTTATTAGTTGTGTGCAGAGAGCACTGGGTTGCATACACCTAGGCATTGATAGGGTGCTCAGTTAATACAGTATAAACTGCTCCTTACAACTCCACTTACAAATCCACAGCATCTTCTCTCCAAAGTCGTGATGAAAAAATACCTCTCTCAGAGACCATTTAGAAGCTGATGCTCAATCAAAGCCACAAGTTCCTCCACATCTGCCCTTTCTGCTACGTCAGAAGTTGCTTTCAGCCAATAATTTTGTCTTTAAAGACTTTAGATAACTCAGGGGCCATTTAAGAACCACAGAAAATTAATAGCCTCCTCACTAGCCATTCAAACAAGCAAAAATCTAAGAATCTTCAAGCATGCCTCCAGGCCTAACAGAAGAAGCTGGCATTCAAATGGCGATTTGCTGGTTACACACTTGGGATCAGGACAGTGCTGAGAATCACTCAGAAAAAGAAAGGGTTTACCTGGAATGCTATCTGCTTCTAACCTAAAGTTCAACTAATTTATGCACACTGTAACAATCACCATTCTTCATAGAGACAGTTAATATCAGAAAAGATGAAAACCAAAAGGTTTCTATCCAAACACACTTGATTTAAAATTTCCACATAATCCATATCACCCTGGTGGTTCTCTTGTTTGAGTTAGTCTTGCCCAAGGATCGTGAAGGACTCCCACAGCCAGGCCAGCTATATTCAGCTGGCCCCCGGGTACACGGTAGGGCCACACAGCCTCTCTGCTGAGCGCCTCCCAGCCACTTCATCCCATCATACCCTTTAGACACACCCAGTGCCCTCATCTAGTTCAAGTTTCCTCCTCCTCCTCCCTCCCCTCCCTCACAACGTGTCCAATTCTTTCAATCCCTGGGCTTTCCTACGAGTTTGAATTCCTCTTAAACTCGAATCAACAATTCTTGGCTGCTCTGCCGTCCTCTTGCTCCCCACAACGGAACACATAACTTCTTTCTACAATGTGATGGATGCATAAGAACAGCCGTTGATTGATGTGCTTTTACAGTCTTTCACAAGGATTTCTGAAGTCAGGACTAAGCTCCCTCTTACACCTTCAGATGCACGTTTCTTCCACAGTCCCACCTTGACTGAGGGTCCACACCAACGAAATGTCAGCAGAGGGAGAAGGGAGGAGAGGAAGGGGGAGGGAGAGCGTGAGAAACGGGAAATACATGCTGTGATGAACTCATCACTTGCTGTTCATATCCAAGTTGGCGTGGAAGGAGGGGCTTTGATACACAGATATACTTAATTATAGTCTTTTTAAAGTTATAGTTGTCTGTGAAGAGTGCGTTGCTAACAGATGAAGTAAGAGAGGGTAGTAAGAAAGTGTCCATCAAACTGTAACTTGCTTCTTCCAAGTCAACCTTACTACTTGGTTTTGGTTTAGCCTATATTGGGAAATGCTTATGGCACATAGCTACATGTGGTGATGGATTCTAGCCCTCGTGGAGATATTTAGTCCTAAGTAGGATGATAATAAAATTATTCAAATAGCTTGGATATTCAAAAAGGAATCCGAGTTACAAGAATACCGATCAGGTAAATGATAGAGAAAACAGACCCTAATGTCCAGGATAAACTGACAGGTGGCCGCCCACCTGTGTCATGTTTAATGTAAAGGAACTGGGGACCTCAGGGGCTCGTAATAACAACCCAGAGAAAACACAAATATGAGCAGGCTATTCGCCTGTTAGGTCTGAAAGGTGAGAGTTAGTACTGTGCTACTCAAAACAAAAACCAAACAAAATTAAGGAGAGGGGGGACAAGCCCAAACTGGTGAGTGTTAATGAAATCTGAATAGAGCCGCTGAACCTTTATCAGAAGTGGACATACATTGCAAAAGAAAGCCCCATCCCCAGAAAACAGAGACTTAACAACATGCAAGCAGTGGATCTGTATTCTTACAGAAAGAAATCACACGATTTAGCACTCACTACAAAAATGTTAAATGGAAGTCACAGGCTAATAGCTTAAAAGCAGGAGGGGGGGAAAAAAGGCCCTTTGCTTCCCATGGCAAAATCAAAAGTCAACACGGCTCACCACCACCACCAAATACAAACGGCAAAGAGCCCCTTCCCCAAGGAAAAGAAAACACTCACTACAGCTCTGTTCAATTAAGTCAAAGCACACAGTTTAGCTATCAACACCACTTCATTATTGTAATAAATAAAATAAAGCACACGGAGGGCTATGTACTATAGTGAAAAAATAAAAAAAAACAACACCACCAACATCCATGCACGGTTAATCACCATCTGAGCGTGTGTGTCTGAGTCTACCGGTTACAGAGTTTAATTCCAAACAGAACTAGTCCACCTCTTATCATGGAATCCTTCTCATCAGTTAGCTTAACTGTATACGAGCCCTGTCAGGTTAGAAAGAGATAAATAACATTGAGTCAAGCTGAACAGCAGGAATGGTGACAGGGCACGTGTCTTGTGCACAAGTCATACCTGGTATTTTTGGTTTGGTTTGGTTAATCATAAAGCCCAACATTTGGCTGGTTTGGAGACTGCATACTTGGTCAGATAACTTGACTCATCTAAAAATATTTATAGTATCAGTATTAAAAAAAAATACACAAGCATATATAAATATGCATAACCTGAAACATCCTGTGATCTGTCGACCTTGTCTGTTCATAACAAAGAGACAGGGAATCAAATGGTGGCCATGTTGAAACTTTAGAGGGTTTGATGAATTGACTTACCCGAAAGGTCTTTGTATAAGGGCCGGGTGAAGCTGTTGAACGCCAAAAGCAAAACCTAACAATAAAACAGAGTTTCCATTTGTGCACAGTTAGAGTCTTACTATTCCTACACAGAAACTGCAATCAAGATTTCTGGTTTAAAAAGAACCACTGCTATGATACTTTAGAGTATGCAAGGACATGCTCTTTATATATGAAAAGTGTGTATGCTTTGTAAATGTTACCATTCATCCTAAACAAACATTTGGGTAGACTAAAATTGGAAAACTTGAAACAATGGCAAAGTTTAGTTAACAGCCTTAAAAAAAAAAAAAAAAAAAAAAAAAAGATTAAAAAGAATTAGGCCAGAGAAAAACTGCTCATGAGGAAGGAGTTCAAGAACAATGATGGTGTTAAATTTACAAATATTCCTATAGTTCCAACCCATGAGCAGGTGGGGGTAGGGGGAGGAGGAGAAGAAGGAGAAGAAGGAGGAGGAGAAGAAGTCTTTGCAATTTGGAATATTCTGGAATGCTTTGGAAATTTCTCCATTTTACAGTTTATATTTATACTTTGCATGTAACACATACAGCATTAAAATTTTCACGAAAACCGATTTCCCCATCATTCTCTTAAGAATAGTACATGCACAAAAGATGCTTTGGAAAGACACAGTTTCGAATGTTCGTATTTCTCTGTGTATTCCCTTTCTGACAGCTCCTGGGGGGACGTGTCAACCTCTCTTTAAACTGGGAAAGGCTTAGTGAAAAGCACATGCTTTAGTCAACGAAGTTGCTTGCCCCAGGAGTTGAAGACATTTGCTCTATGGTCAACTGAGTTATTTTCAATGATAAAAGGATAGATTAAAAACTACTACATCCCATTGTTGATTAACAGGGGATTTTAATAAATTGTTTCTCATCTCCAAGTAAGCATCAGTTAAAAAAGAAAATCTGTAGGCTGAGAAGATGAAACTTCCTACATGTAAGTGCTTGATTGCTAGTATTCTGTATGTGAAAACGTGCTCTCTTAGCCAGTGCCTGATCTGATCAGTGTAACTGGCCTGGGCAACCCTGAGAATGGGATTTACTAGCTGGCTGTGACAAGGCCCACAGAGTTTACCTTTTTAGCCACAAGTGGCTAGTAAAAACTGAAAGCAGACAAAAATATGTATCATCATGTAGGAAATGCATGAATTCACTTCTGGGTGCCAGCTATCTAGACCCCAAGTTCTATTTTTGTGCATAGATACATTTCAAGTACCCAGCGGGATACTTAGAATGCTTATGTATCTTTAATGTCTTGGTGAAATAATCAGCCATGGCTCAAGTTTTACTAACCACCACTACAGGTTTTCAAGAAGCCAGTGTTTTCTGGGCGGGGGATGGCAATGGAATTATTCCCCCCAGAGGCTGGGGGTTTAGGAGGAGGTGGGGAGGACATTGCTCACCTGGCTGCATGATTCTTGGTTTTGCTCCCAAGTATGCCAGATTCACGTTGGCCTTCCTACCATCAATGATGGGGTTGGGATCCTTGCAGGCCCTTTCAGCAGCAGCTCGGTCAGCCATGGTGACCTTAGCAACATACACAGACATACACACAAAGCCCTCGGTTAACCCCTGAAGGAAAAATATTGGAGTCACTGACTGAGCTTGCTTTCTTTGCATTTCTTTCTTGTTGGGTAGCAGATTGGGACATTAACCCTTCATCCTCTGTTTTTGTTTTTTGTTTTTTTTTAAAGCACAAAGAAGAGGAAGGAATAAACCCTCCACCTCTACCCAAAGTCCTAAGGGTGCTAGTGTGGGGCCTAATAGAGATTTGGAAGCCACAATTCCGAAATCGCCTGTAGATTTACCTCCTCAGTGTCCCTTCTGGGTCCCCATCCCGGCCCCAGAGGCACTGTGGCTTTTAAACAAAGTCCAGTCTCAAACCAGCCGGTTGCTCCCAACAGCCAAACACTCCCCAGTGACAATAGCGATTGTCCTGCTCCAGGGCTCCCAGTTCTTGGAGCAGCTGAATTTGCCCCTTTAAATCTCCAGGAAGCTTAATGCGCTGTTTCAGTTAGGCAAACAGCCAGAAGGGCAGCCTTTTCTTTCCTTTTAAAATCTACCTTTGCAATTTAAGAGGTAGGGGTTTGACTAGGGGGAAATAGCAGCTCCAGACCTCCTTGGTGTCTCTTCCCAACCCTGGCCTAAAAACCACACAACACACACACACACACACACACACACACACACACACACACACACACACACACACTTAAAAAAAAAAACCCAACAACAACAAAGCAACAGAGCACTTAACAACCAGCCTCTGACTCCAGAATGGCACAGGGGTTGCTTCTCTTCTTCCAGCTCTACACTCCAGCTCTGGTTCTCATTCCCGAGCTCTCAAAGCTGAGCATCGCCTGCAGTCCCCTCGCAACCCACGGGGTAGGCACAGGCCCTCGCTCCCCAAGCCCGGTCACGCTTAAAGTTTCAGCTCAGCTCCGAGAGGAGGGAAGCGTCCCGCGAGGTCCACCACTGCCCCTCACCCCAAACTCTGACCCCCGAGATCCTGGGGCCACTCAACCCCTTCTGGCCTCTTCGTTCTCCCAGGCAGGACCTCTCTTAGTTGCCCCCTATCTTGCCCAAGTCTTCCTTTGTATAACTTACAAATCCGTAGCCCCGAGACTTGCCAGTCTGCCGGTCGGTGATGACCACCGCCTCCTCGATGTCTCCGAAGACCTCGAAGTACTTGCGCAGGCTGGCGTCGGTGGTGTGGTAGGGCAGCCCTCCCACGAAGATCTTGGTGTACGTCGTGTCCTTCTGGGTCGTGTGCATCTTCGCGCCCGCCCCGCGGCTCGGGCTCCGGCTGCGGCTGCGGCTGCGCCTAGTCCTCGGGCTCCGCGTCTCCCGCAGCGCGCGGCGGCCGCCGGGGGCCGAGGGCGCGCGCGGGGGCGAGGGCGCGGCGTGGGCGCTGGGCGCGCGACTTCCCGAGTGGCCCGCGGCCCCCGACACTCGCCCGGGTGCTCTGATCCCGTCTCCGCGTCCCGTCACTGTTCAGACCCCTCCCGATCGTCCGAGTGACCAGCTCCGCGGCCGTAGACTGAGCGAGCCTTTTGCACTCACCCCTCGTGGAAGTAAAAAAATAAAATAAAATAAAATAAAATAAAAAATAAACTAAAACCTAAAGAGAGGGTGGTGATCTCCGAGTACAGAAGAGGTAGATGTTTCTCAAAAAATAAAAAATAAAAAATCAAGTAGCTGGGGTGGGAGGGGGAGAGGCTCAGCGGCCACAGCGTCCCGGGGCGCGGAGGTGGCAGCTGGGGGCGCGATGCTGGGCCCGCCTGAGGCTGAAGACTGTCCCTCTTGCCGGAGAGCTGCCAGACCAGGCGGACGGAGGACAGCTCTCCACCCCTCTGCTCCCTTCCCCAGCTGCCCGGGGGTCGACGCCCGGCTGGGGAGGGGGCGGGCCGGACGCCTGCGATTGGCCGGGACAGCACCTGGGGCGCCCGGCGCCGCCGCCCCCCAGCTGTTGGGAACAGCTGCTTCTCTCCCGGCGCACCGCGCGGCTGGGTCGCCTGGCTGGGGCTCCGGCGTTGTTGCTGGGGTAGAGTTGGAAAGGGCTGGAGGCGGCCTGGCTCAGCTGTTGCCTGCTCCTACTGATCGAAGTCGCAAAGACCCCTGGCGACTCCCGTAGACACCCAGAGCACTCAGAGTACGCCTGGAAAGGGAGCTGCTTAGCTCTCCAAAGCCGGCCACGAGAGCCCCTACGCTCTAGGCCTGGATGGCACCAACGACTTGAGAGTCCCTAGGGACTTGGGGCTGTTTGTAGAGAGACCAGTCCCCTCCCAGACACCTGGGACCAAAAAGATCTGCCTCCTCTAGGGGTCTGGACCAGGAGAAGAGCCCTCGAGTTTTCTTGCCCCCCCCCACAAAGCTAGTGTTGCGGGGGTGTGCATGAGGGGGTGGGTGAGTGGGTGGATGTGTGTTTGTGTCTGTGCGTAACAACAACAACAATAAAATTAACAAACATTCTAGCGTTTGAGTGTGCTTGGGGAAAAAACATTAGCTTTAATGACTCACAGTCAGCAAAGGGTGTGTCAATCATGTTGTGCCTTCTGCTTCAGAGGACCAAGTATTGGGACTGGCCCTCCCACAATCATCAAATTGGTGCTTCCTCCCTAACTTAGTTATTCAGGAAGATGGGTACAATGTCTGTCTCATAAGTCATCCCACCCCCGCCATCCCCCTCCCCCAGGCAAAGAATCTGTTTCTTCCTATTTGAATGACAAAACGTTTAGGGAATTGATCTCATTTATTTATCGGGATATAATTGTAAAAAGTATGATTTCTTTAAAAACTCAAAACAAAAACTCAACCTGTTACATAACCACTGACTTCTACTAACAAATCCTAAAGCATGAGTAGAAACATTAAATATAGCATATATTTATTAATTTAAGGCAGCTCCTTACCACTTCTTTTACTAAATAGGGCTTTTAATTAACGAAGCTTTGGAATCAGTCATATTTGAGGTTTGGGTTAAAACGCTTGCTTTTCCTTTATCGAGACAGCATTTCATATATCCTAGGCTGGTCTTGAACTTCCTATATAACACAGGATAACTTTGAACTTCTGATTCTCCAGCCTCCAAGTCTGGAATGCTGGGATTACAGACACATGTCTCTGCTTGGATTTATGTGATGCTTGCAGAAGGAATGCAGGCCTGCCTGCCTGCCAGGCTAGAACTCTGCCAACTGAGCTCTGTCCCCAGGCCCCCGATGAAAGTATTTAATGTGAACAGAACATTCCACCCTCTGCTTTCACTGCATGACTTCTGTTTAAGAGTTTTTGCTTGTTGAGTCCAGTGAAGTCCCAACACTAGTTGTCCCCGAGCTATACTTTTTATTTCCTTTTAAGCAGGTCAATATGTTAATCTGATAGAACCCCAAAGACATGCCCCAGTTACTTTCCAGAGCACCTTAGCTGTCAACCCAAGACAATGAAGAATGTGGTGTTTGCAAAGGTGAATGTGAATCACTGCAAATATTCTGGTGGAAAAATCTTTAATTCATCTTGCTGATTTCCACAGGAGGTTTACTGAGATGATCAGAGTCTTTAATTTTGAATCCCCAGTGAGAGATCATGAAAAATAAGAACTCTATTGTTAATCTAGCTGTAAAAATTAAGGAATTTATAATGTAAGTATTTCATATGAAATGTTTTAGATGAAAGCCTGAATGTGGAACTGTGAACCCCCTCTACAATTCGTTAGTACAGCATCAGTTCAGAAGGGATACAGTGCTAGTATGACAAAAGATTTTTTTTTTTTTAATAAAAAGCAGGCCTCTAAACAGAAGAAATGTGTGTGATTTTTAATATTTAACATTCATCTTGCAGTGTCACTTAAGAGTTATAGTACTTCATTATAAACTCAGGCAAAAGCCTGTGAGAGGAGGTGCCTCTCAAGAAGTCTCATACACATGTGACATTGGCTGTTTTGTGTCTTCATAAATGGGTAAAAAGCCAGCCCACTCTGCAGGGAACTGTGACACTCTCAGGGAAGGAGAGTGTCTGGGAGTGCAGCCAGCAGTGTGGTGGTCACTAGGCAAAGTGGAGAGGGCTAAGAGGAAATTCTTACCCTACAATAGATGGCTGTATCCTACAGCTCGGCCTTGGGGAGGAGATACACTGTCTACTTTGAGGTCTGGGGAGACAGCTTTGTGTGTAAAATGCTTGCTATGGAAGTGTTAGAACCTGAGTGTGGACCCCAGTATCTTCATGAAAATCGTGTGTGTGCGTGTACACACACACACACACACACACACACACACACACACACAGAGAGAGAGAGAGAGAGAGAGAGAGAGAGAGAGAGAGAGAGAGAGAGAGAGAGAAGCTTGTATGTCATTATTCATAAAAACAAAGCAAAACAAAACATAGGTGATAGCCCCTTCCATCCCATGGGGGTCTCCAAAAATGTGCCTTTAGAAAATATTTGACACCTTTGTCTGAAATCTTTTCATTTGGAACAAGTAGAAACCTGGGTGCCTATACATTTTGAAATTCTAGAAATAATCAAGGCACCCCTAACCAACTAACACGAGTTTCCAGGAATGAGGGTGAAGAGGGGTGGTGATTACTAAATCTGTATCCATAGATATCCACCTCTCAGTGCCTACCAGGGGTTTGCTTTCACGCCCACACAAACGTAATCACAGTGCAAAGGCCAGATCTACTCTCAGTGGGCTTATGAACCTGTGCCATCAAACCGTGTATCACCCCAGGCTGTCAGATGGATCTGAGTGCAAGCCTCAAGATTATTAAATGCTGAGTATTCCTGTACAATGACCCGTCACAAATTCAGGTTTGAAATAACAGTACACAAGACTCTTTTCTCTTTCCCAGCTGTTTTTGGCAGTGGAGACACAGATATCCACATGCCTTGTGCAATATGATGTGTGCTTCTTTGGAAAGAAAGAGCGGTAGGTAAAATACTGTAAAAGTTATAAATAAGTTCCAAGCTTGCCATATCCAAATTGGTGCACATGGATAGCCTGAATCCTTGGTTACCACTCCTCAGCAGGGCTGTTATAATTTTACTACTTACAATTAAACTACCCAGCCACATTATTCAAAATCTTTACCTGTTAAAGGCCAGAACCAAACTCAAAGTTTCGACTTCGTTTTATCTTTTGTTCTCTTACGTCTTCCTCTTTAATTAATCATGAAGAGTGAGCCCAGGCTTATATGCATTTAGAAGAATTTTGAAGGGAAAAAAATAGCATTTCTTCAAGGTTGAAATTTCTCCTGACAATAATCTCCCTGATTGTAGGGACTCTCTCGGCTATCAGTTGAGGTCATAAAAACCATGCACAGAACCTTCCAGTACTAAAGAAACATCTACTGAAAGTCAGGTTCTGGAGGATCAGCTCAGTCAGTGTAGGGCTTACTTTGCAAGCAGAAGGACCTAATTTCTATCCGCAGAATCCATGTAGAAAAGCTAGGGGGGAGAAGAGTAAATTTGCAGTCCATTCCAGAATTTGAGAGAGAGAGAGCACGAGAGCGAGCACTGGGGAGCCAGCCTGATCTAGTCTGTGAGTTTCCAGCCAGGGAAAGATCCTGAAAAGAACAGAAAAGTAACAAGGCCAAAGGAAACTAAAGGCTGGAGGTCAAGTCCATGTGCACATTCTCATCCACACTCTGGAACACACACAAGTGCACACACACAAGAAATATTGACTGAAGATACTATCTTACAAACATATAATTTATATCCTGTGTTAGGTATAAGCCAATATATTCTAGAGAAAGCTGTTTGGAATATTATGTCTTTAATTGAGTTCCTGTAAATATCCCGATACAGACTCAGGCTTTCTGGCCTTTGGAACAGAAGCAGCTACACCTGTCTCTCAGGGCTAGCTGGTGATCCTTAGTCACAGAGAACACATGTATATAACGTGTCTTTGCTCATAAAAATGGCAATGTGAATTCAGCCCAGTCCATGCAGCTCAGCCCTTAGAGAAATCTATTTATGTTACATTCCTTGCAATGAACAGGTGTAGCTATCGAAGTCACCACCCTGATTTTATGTCAAGCATAAAAGCATCAGATAATTTAAATGATCACACAAGAGTTAAAATGAAAGTGGGGGGGGGAGTACAAGAAAGTTCACCGTTAATTTCAGTTTGCAAACAATCTCCCTCTGCTGTAACTGTGAGCACACTTAAACTTCTGTTTAAATTTGGAAGGCCAGGGAGAGAATCCAAGCATTTAACCCACCATGTGGCTTGCCTTTTCAACTCAGGGTGCACTTGGGTTTCAAGCCGGTACACAGTGAGCCTCTAGGCTGCCGAGTTATTTTTAGGACACTGATGGTACTCTCCAAATGTATTGGATGACCGCTCTTGATGACAGTGTTATCCTGGTGATGTTGCTGTGGTCTAGGCAAAGGGCACAGTGGTGGAAATAGCCTTGAATCTCAGGACGAGAGGCATGGGACCTGGTCCAGATAGCTATTAACTGACTCTCAGAACATGTTTGGTTTTCTCGATTAGGAAACACAAATGTAGGGGCTAGAGGCACAGCTCAGTGATTTCACTCAGTGAGTGTTTTCATGTCGTGGGCAAGGTACGGGGTTTCTCTCTGGCAAAAAGGGGACATTATAGGGACAAGAAGGGACCAAGTACCCACCCTAGAATGAAGGCAGCTATCCACCCCTTATTTAAAGATGTCTATTGGTCACTCCAAATTCAGGAGATAACCCTATGCTTATACTGAAGCATCATTTATTTTCTTTCTAATGTAAACTATTCAAGATCATTCTGCCAAAGCTATGTTTTCTCTGGTATCAATGGAAAGACATATTTGTTATAGAAATTACAGATTGATAGCAAGATACACACAGGAGAAAATCAAAGTCACTCACAATTCTTCCTTTCTGAATAACTATTGACATTTCAGAGCAATCGATTCTGGGCTTTTTCTGCATATAAATAACACACAGGACAGTGTGCAAACACTCATTCATTCCACTGTACACTCTATATTGCCATCAGCTGTTTCTTTAAAAAAAACCTTATAAAGTGAAATGTTTTTCCCTATCATAAAATGCTTTCTGTAATTCATTTTAAATATCATTTTATCACATCAGTGCTCTGACATTTATTTAAGTATTTTTACTTTGTTGGATATTTTTGTTATTTTATCAATTATTACAAGGATTACAAAATAAATATCTTTATACATAAGCCCTCATATTTATCTTTAGCTGCTACTTATGATTGTATCTATAAGAAATTTTGTCTTGCTCACAGTTTAACTTCACTGCTCACATCTTTGTCTAATGAGTGCATTCTCACAAGTCCCTGTATTATGTTGAAGGGTATGCCCATAGATAGAGCTTTTGACACATAATATGAAGTTGTCCGCAGTACAATAGCATAAGTTTTTAATTTTTCTTCCTTATTTTTTCTTTTCTTCCTTCTCCCCTTCTTCCTTTTTTCCCTGACACCCTGCCTCTCTCCTTCCTTCCTTTCTTCCTTGTAGGCGGAGTTTACCCACAAGAACACCAATACTAGAAAAATATTTATTAGAATATAATCCAGAACTCACGGTACAGGTAACCAAGTACAGTAGGGACCGAAGTCTGCAGACGGACGGACGAAGGGGTCCTTCCTCCAGCAGCCAGGAACCAGGAAGAGAGCCCCCCAGCGTCCCAGCAGCCCCTTATCAAAGGGGTTGGCCACACCCCCTCCAGGAGCCCGGGACCCTGGATAAGCTTCTTTGGACCTTATCAGCTGACACCTGAATCCCACAACATCTCCCCCCTTTTCCTAACTAAGAAGGTTCTAAACTAAGACTATGTACAGTAGGAATCATTATGAGGTAGTATCTAGGAGAGGTTAAAGTACAATTGCTAATCAAAGCCTAACTTATATAAGGTATATCTAATAGTTTTAGAATATTGGTAGATAGTAGGGTGTATAGATTATTTTAAAGGGTTAATCTGGGAAAGTGAGAATCTAACACCTGAGTGTTCTTATCTAAGGGATACTAGGGTGGAAACCTTAAACATCTATTCTTCAACCTCTTCAAGACCTGAGAAGGAAGGTAAATTTGTCTGAAAGACAGAAGTACATGGAAGCAGCTACTTCCAAAATTTGGGAGAGGACAGCAACACAGTTACCTGGACAATCACCTCTGGATTTGTGCACCGTTAGAGCATCTATCGGATTGGCTATAGGCCTATGGCATCTGACAGATCTTTTTACAAGCAGAACAGTTTTGAAGGGACTGTCTTATCCTGTCTAGGCAGGTTTCGTCAGTCTCCATCTCAATTTGTTCATCCAGCTTGATATCATGTGTGTACTGTCAGCAATCAAGGTAAGGACAGTTCCTTACTCAACCGGCCATTTTTTGCCAAAAGGACCAACTCCAATGGAGTATCCTTGATGCTCAACACCATCTCGTGAAGGGAGCAGTGACACCAGGAGTCGTCGTGTCTCTCGTGGCCAAATTTTAAATGTTAAATGCCATATTCTCTGGGTCTATGAAACGGTTGAAGATTCTTGTCCATCTATGATATTCTAACCTGTATCTGAAATGACTGGGATATGATACCTTAAATAGTGTTGACGGCAGATCTTATCGTCTTAAGGAATAAACCCTGTACTAAAAATTAGAATACTTATATAAGGGATGTACAATCTCTGAACAATGACCCTTAGTAGAACTATCGAGCATTAGCCAGGGGTATCTTACCAGGTAAAGTGTCCACAGCATTTTATACATGTAAATACATATATATCATCTAAACAGAGGTATATAAAACATCTTGTGCATATATCATAACTAGTGCAATCATACATTATATCTAGTATAGTTAAATGAAGGTAGTAATTGCATAGTATACATGACAATGATGTGCAAATATTTTAAACAAAGGTAGAAGCATACATAAAATATAGCAATTTCAAATTCAGCTTTACATAATAGTTACAGATTCAGATTTATATCGAAGTACAAGTTGCTTTGGTTACATAAAACAATCTCAGATTAAACTTTGTACCAATGTACAAATTATCACAATTAAACATATAAAATGATTTTGCATTAGTATCAATATACAGATATCTATGACAGTGCAAATTGTCTTTAGCTTAGCCCATACATTTAGCTAAAATGAAGTATAGGTAGGTAGAACAGTCTATCTTTATCTATCCTATCTATTCCCCCTCTCTTCTAAAAAAAAGATCTCTGATGCTATATTATAGCTTTGTCTTTTACCCAGTTTTACCCACAACCTTTGGATCATAAAACTTATTGGGAAAGGGGGCGTAGTCGTTTATAAGGTTGCTTCCTGCTGACTTAAGGGCGATGGCATCTCTTTGGGGTCCTGTAAAAGCTAAAACAATGGTTAGTTCCTAATGGACTGACCATATACATCTATAACCAATTTTAGGATAGTAGTTAACTCCATCTGGAAACTTAATTAGCAGTGTGATCTGAAGGATAATCATAAGGAGCTATCTTGCAGCTGTTTTTGAATAATGTATTTCTTGAAAGCAATTATTGACCGGTGCACACCAAGTTCTTGATTTTTCTATTTTTGTCTCTGTCTGTCTACCTGTCTCTTATTTTCTCTCTCTCATACTCTTTCTTTTATTTTTGTTTTACTAGCGGGAGTTGTTCCGGTGGAGGCCCCATCTCGGTTCCAGATTCTTTGTAGATAGCTGATAGGAGGAAATGTTATTTACAGTGGAAAACTTAAGCATTGTCGATATTCAAAAGATATTTATATCTTTCATGACTTTAGGAGACTGGAAGCAGACAGAATGAGATGTTTGAGAGGTACAGAAACAGGGAGGAACAAGGTTTAAGATGAAGTCACAGTAATATTGGTCCCTAAATATTATGCCTTCTGTCTCACACCAGGTGGCTTTTATGATGTGAGACAGAATTTTTCATATTTCTTTACCAATATGCTTGGGTTTAGAGAGGGAGAAAGCCACTAGTTCCCAATCCAAATCCAGCCTTATTAATAGTCAAATCAGGACCTTTTTTTTTTTTTTTTTTTTTTTTTTTTTTTTTTTTTTTTTGAGATGTAGATGTAAGATGTAAAGCAGTAAAAATTGAGAAATTACCCAGTAGTGCACATGTGTATCAGTTGGTCTCGTAGTCCGTCTTGTACAGTCTTTAATCATCAGTCTGTCTTCTATTGCAGGTGAGTAATTATTCAATGTTTAGACAATGCCGTAAAAATAGTTGTATCCATTTTCCTGTAAAGACAAAACTGAGAGACCCTGCCCCAGGTTTGTTAAGTGTGTTTTCCTTACCACGCATCCGTTTGTCATGTCAGGGATGAGCAGTTACTTTTCTTGTTCAGGAAGAGACTCCTTTTCGAAGCGGGCTTTTATTAGTTTTGTTGGTACCCATATCTTTTCTGTCCCTGTTGAAACAAGAGCAAAACCCCTACCCCACCGAAGCGCATACCCTGGCTTCCATTTGGAAGTCAACACATCTTTGAAGTAAATGGGTTGATTTAACTCAGAAGATTTTTCTACTACCCAATGTCTCTCAGCAGCTGAAGTTCCCTTTTCATCAGCATTAAGAAAATTTAAAGTCAATAAGGCACTATGCAACCTCTCTCTGGGCTTTTTCATTTCTTTCTTTTGTTTATAAAGCATCTCTTTTAATGTGCGGTGAGATCTCTCCACGACTGCCTGTCCTGTAGGATTGTGTGGTATCCCTGTAATATGCTTTATATCATAGTATGCAAAAATTATCTTCATTTTTCGGGAGACATAAGCTGGAGCATTGTCAGTCTTAATCTGAGTGGGAATTCCCAATACGGCCATGGCTTCCAAAAGGTGAGTAAGTACAGCATCAGCATTTTCTGAACTCAGGGCAGTCGCCCATTGCATTCCAGAATAGGTGTCAATAGTATGATGTACATATTTCATCTTTCCGAATTCTGGAAAGTGAAACACATCCATTTGCCATATCTCATTTCCGTGTGTACCCTTAGGATTAGTTCCTGCAGGTAAAGATGGTTGGTTATAGAAAGAGCAAGTGTCACATTTTTTTAGTATTTCCTTTGCTTCAATCCAAGTGATGGGAAAACTCTTCTTCAGCCCTTTGCTGTTAACATGATGCTTTTCATGAAATTCTGTGGCCTTTAGCACGCTTCCTATTAGCAACCGATCTATTTCCTCATTACCCTGCGCTAGAGGGCCTGGGAGGCCCGTGTGTGCCCTGATATGTGTTATGTACATAGGATGTATCCTACCTCTGATGATATCTTGTAGTTGTATGAATAGTAAGGTCAAGTCCGTATCATCAGGAATGAAGTCAGCAGTTTCAATATGTGAAACAACTCTTTCTGCATATTGAGAGTCAGTAATTAAGTTAAGAGGCTCTGTGAAATCCAACAACACCATAATGATCGCGTATAGTTCTGACTTTTGAACAGAGTTATAAGGGCTCTGAGCCACTTTAGTTAGGTTTTCAGACTTGTAGCCAGCCTTCCCTAAGTTGTTTGCATCTGTATAAAATATAGGGGCTCCAGAAATTGGTTCATCTTGTACTACACGAGGAAAGATCCAATTAGTTTCCTTTATAAATTGAATTCTCTTGTTTTGGGGATATTTATTATTAATTTCTCCTAAAAAGTCACTGCAAGCCTTTTGCCAAGGTTCACTGTCTGCCCATAATCGTTCAATTTCTTCATTAGTTAGAGGCACAACAATTTCTGCAGGGTCCTTTCCAGTCAATTGGCGGAGTCTCAATTTACCTTTAAAAATCAGATCAGCAATTTTTTCGATATATGTCTTCATCTTTTTGCTTGGCCTATGTGGCAGAAATATCCATTCTAATATGATGCTTTCTCTTTGCATTAAGATTCCTGTTGGAGATTGTCTTGAGGGTAAAATAACAAGTATGCATTCCAAGTCTGGATCCACACGATCCACATGTGTTTCCTGAAGTTTTCTTTCTACCAACTCTAATTCTTTCTCAGCTTCATCAGATAGTTTTCTTGGACTATTTAAACCCTTGTCACCTTCTAAAGTCTTGAATAAATTAACTAGTTCATAGTTTTTTATACCAATCATGGGCCGTATATGAGCAATATCTCCTAGTAGCTTTTGAAAATCGTTAAGAGTCTTCAATTTATCTCTATTTAATTTTACCTTTTGTGGTCTAATTTTTTGTAAACCTATCTTATATCCTAAATAATTGATAGAATCTCCCCTCTGTACTTTTTCTGGAGCAATTTGCAGTCCCCAATTAGGCAATACTTTCTGTAGTTCTTCAAACAATGTTTTTAATGTCTGTGGGTTTGGGTCTGCCAACAAAATATCGTCCATATAATGGTAAATGATAGATTGTGGGAAGCGCTTGCGTAGTATTTCTAGTGGTTGTTGTACAAAATATTGGCATAAAGTGGGACTATTTAACATTCCTTGGGGCAGGACTCTCCATTGGTACCTCTTAGCTGGCCCTGAATTATTAAGAGTAGGCACTGTAAAAGCAAATTTCTCTTTGTCCTGTTCCTGTAAAGGTATGGTAAAAAAGCAATCTTTCAAGTCAATAACTGTAATAGGCCATCCTTTAGGTAGTAGAGAAGGCAGGGGAATACCAGATTGTAAGGAGCCCATAGGTTGAATCACCTTATTAATTGCTCTTAAATCTGTCACCATCCTCCATTTTCCAGATTTCTTCTTGACAACAAAAACAGGAGAATTCCAGGGACTGGTTGATTCTTCAATATGCTGAGCCTGTAACTGCTCCTGTACCAACTGTTCTAACGCCTGAAGTTTTTCCTTTGTCAAAGGCCATTGTTGAACCCAAATAGGCTTTTCCGTTAACCATTTCAAAGGCAGTGCTGTGAGTGTCTTATTAAGAGGGCGATTCTTTTGTACAACTTGAATGGCTGGTGAATTTTTGTCATTTTTGGAAACATAGTTGATCCTTTGGCTGACATCATAACCAGGAGGGATTTTAATCTGGGTATTCCATTGCATTAGGAGGTCGCGACCCCACAGATTCACTGCTATATCAGCCATATATGGCTTTAACCGTCCTTTTTGACCTTCTGGTCCTATGCATTCAAGCCACCTCACACTCTGTTTCACCTGAGATATTGTTCCAATACCCAGAAATTGGATATCTACTGTCTGTAAAGGCCATCTCGGATGCCAGGACCGTGGGGTTATGATCGAAACATCAGCCCCCGTGTCGACTAAACCCTGGATATAAATATTGTCTATCAGTACACCCAATTTTGGTCTTTGTTCATTTATTGAAGTCTGCCAAAATATCCGTTTCGTAATTTTCTTTGGAGTTTCTGAATCTTCTTTTGAATTTATGTTATCATCTGATATCGTATGTTTTTCAAGATCAGGTATTGGGTGTTCTATTCGTCTTGAGGATGCTGGTCTTCTACTACGACCGGATATGATCTCACCATCCTCGAATTTGGAGTCTGATTTTGGGGGGCTTCCCGGGGGAAGCCCCGAAAGGCGTTTCCCGATGGCAGAGGGTTGCCTTCTTTATCTCTGGTAGATCTACATTCATTGGTCCAATGTCGTCCCTTGCCACATCTTCTGCATAATCCAGAAGGCAATGGCCTTCTGTTCGAATTAAACCTAGATCGGGCCTCGTTTCCAAGAGTACTTTGTGTACAGTTTCGTCTTACATGGCCTTGTCTACCACAGTTGAAACAAGTGATTCCTTGGTTCCTCTTCCTTACCTTATCAATGGTTTGGTCTACCCAATTGTCTTCATTACTATGGAGAGGTTCAGCATTGATTGTATATTGAATCCATTCTTCTAGAGGTGCGGCTCTGATTTTTAAAGGCAGAAGCATTCTTCTACATTCTGGATTAGCATGATCAAAGGCCAGAGAAAGTATTATTTGCTTTCTAGCTTCTGGATCTGATATTGCTCTATTTACAGCCGTGGTAAGCCTGTGTAGAAAGTCAGTATAAGGCTCTTTTAAACCTTGTTTGACCTTAGCATAATGCTCAACTTTTTGACCTGAGTCTAAAATCTTTTCCCATGCATTAAGTGCGGCCGTACGGCATAGCAATAAAGTATGTTCGTCATAAGTAGTCTGAGTCTTCACGTCAGCAAACATTCCTTCACCAAGGATTTGGTCCTGAGAAGCAAAGAAACCCCTAATTCTTCCTTGGTGTTCTAAGGTCCTGGCTTCTTCTCTAAACCAGCTTCTCCACTGCAAATTTTGACTCTGGTCCAAGACAGCAGCCGTTAGCTGCATCCAATCGAGGGGGAGGATTCGGTTTTTTGCAGACCATGAATTCAGGAGCTGCTTTACATAAGTAGAGTGAATACCATACATGGATATTGCCTCTTTAAAATCTTTGATGTCTTTCATATGTAGTGGCTCATAACTATACTCTACATATTCTGAGGAACCCCCTGGTGCCATCTTGGTCTGAATAGTAGCTGGGAATAATAGTGGTGGTGAAGGAGGTATCCCCGTGATGTTTACAACTTTATGTAAAGTATTTCCAGTACCATAACACCCCATTGGGGGTTGACCTGAACTGTTCTGAGCATCAGATGTATCATTGCCCTTTTGTAGTGTTGCAATATGGTCCCCACATTCTTCCATTTTGGATATAATGGGTTCCCATTTTTGGATTTTGGACACTACGGATTCCCATTCTTGGAATTTGGACAGTGCAGGTACAAATTCTTGTATTTCGGATACCATCTGTCTCAAAGTTTGACTTTCTTGATGAAGTGATCCTTGTAAAGACTTCACCGAGTTAGCAATTTTGAGATCTACATCATTAGCATAATTAATGATTTTCTCGTCCACTTTGTTAATGTGGTCAACAAGTTTCTTGTTCTCATCAGTTACGTAGAGTTTATATTGTTCTAGGTCTAAAGACCTCGCCGAGTTAGCAATTTTCAGATCTACATCATTAACATAATTAATGAATTTTTCATCCAGTTTATTAATGTGGTCAATAAGTTTCTTGTTTTCATCAGTTACGTAGAGTTTATATTGTTCTAGTACAGTGTTATCATTATGTGAAAGCTTGTTGTAACCAGTTTGTAGCATATCCATCGTTTTAGACATAGCAGAGTCTAATTCACATATCCTGGACAACAGCTGCTGATTGAAGGTCTGCATCTGCTTAACGTCATCTGACAGTGTAGCGTTTGATGATTCTATAATACCAAGTTTGGATGGTAATTGAAAGTTCAGATTCGTGACCTCAGTCATCACCCTTCTATTGTGGAACACAACATACAGAAACAGACCAAGAAATAGTAAAACTGGGGTACTGAACACCTCAAGATACTCATTTAAAAACTTGTCAACCATCGTGGAAAAATATATACCAAATTCCTCAAAAGAATAGTTGTCAGCCATTACCTCAATCCAGGTGCAATGACGCTGTGTGGTCAGAAGGTGTCACAATAACGTTTAGTGCCCTGCTGTATGGCCGCTGTAGAGACACTCAGCACGCTATTCACAGATCCTAGGTGTTAAAAGGGTCTCAGCAGACAAAATAGAATCTTTGGAAAAAACAAATTCTCACAAGTCAAGACAGGATGTTAATTACAAGATAGAATGGTTTTAGTTATCTTTGTTCACCTATAGGAGTAATTCACAATTGTCCCAGGTTACAGGGTTTAGGGGCGGAGCTGCTGCTTGAATCTGCAGTTTTTGGGTCAAACTCAGCCAGCCAGGTTGGGGGAAGGGCACTCCTGCAGCCGCAGTTCAAACTCAATTAAAATGAACTGAGCAGCGGTACAGCTAGGGGCGGAAGCAAGCAGCCCGGGTCTCAGCCGTTTAGCTAGGCAGAGAGCCGCGCGCTGGGGGAGGGGCGTGCGCAGCAGGCAGACAGCCCGGGTCTCAGCCGTTTAGCTAGGCAGAGAGCCGCGCGCTGGGGGAGGGGCGTGCGCAGCAGGCAGACAGCCCGGGTCTCAGCCGTTTAGCTAGGCAGAGAGCCGCGCGCTGGGGGAGGGGCGTGCGCAGCAGGCAGACAGCCCGGGTCTCAGCCGTTTAGCTAGGCAGAGAGCCGCGCGCTGGGGGAGGGGCGTGCGCAGCAGGCAGACAGCCCGGGTCTCAGCCGTTTAGCTAGGCAGAGAGCCACAGCCGCGCGACTGGTTGAAAGGCAGAGATACCGACCGCGCGCGCGTGCAGCGGTTAGACAGACCGACCGCTTACAGCGGAGCCGCAGCCGCGCGACTGGTCGAGGGGCGGGGCTACAGACCGCGCGCGGCAGCTGCAACCGGCCCGGGTCTCAGCTAGCCGCGGGTCGTGTGCTGGGTGGGGGGGGGTCTACCGACCGCAGGTGGCAGCGGGGCCGAGGCCGTGCGGCTGGCTGAGAGGCCTGGAGCCCCCGCTGGCGCCGGCTGAAACAGACCGGGAGCCTCGGAAACTGATGGCGTAAGCCGTTTGGAGGTCACCGCTCAAAACCAAATCCGCACGGGGCTGGATAAGCCCTGCCCACACTCAAAACCTGACCTGAGTGTGAATTAAACCCGTCCCGTGGGCCCGCCCGTGGGTCCGGGACACGTTGGGCGCCAGATGTAGGCGGAGTTTACCCACAAGAACACCAATACTAGAAAAATATTTATTAGAATATAATCCAGAACTCACGGTACAGGTAACCAAGTACAGTAGGGACCGAAGTCTGCAGACGGACGGACGAAGGGGTCCTTCCTCCAGCAGCCAGGAACCAGGAAGAGAGCCCCCCAGCGTCCCAGCAGCCCCTTATCAAAGGGGTTGGCCACACCCCCTCCAGGAGCCCGGGACCCTGGATAAGCTTCTTTGGACCTTATCAGCTGACACCTGATTATGTTGAAGGGTATGCCCATAGATAGAGCTTTTGACACATAATATGAAGTTGTCCGCAGTACAATAGCATAAGTTTTTAATTTTTCTTCCTTATTTTTTCTTTTCTTCCTTCTCCCCTTCTTCCTTTTTTCCCTGACACCCTGCCTCTCTCCTTCCTTCCTTTCTTCCTAGTCAGGGTCTTATGCATGCGAGGCTGCCTACAAATGCACAATGTAGCTAACGATCGTGAACTCTGATTCTAAGATTGTCAAGTGCAGAATCAGGTCAGGCTTCAAGCATTGCATGAGCGTGAAGTCACACTATCACCCAACACTGTTCCTTCCCAACCTGCTTCTGCTATTCTCTGATTGGCTTGTCCTTAACCAGATCTCCTCTAGGTAGGGTGGGACTTTTGGTAGTGCCAGGGCACAGGCTATTTTGTTCAAATGCAGTGGGAGAATATAGGTGAGGACAGGCAGGTCAGATCCAATGCCCTAGTCTGACCTTCCTTTGGGCTGCACAAGTTCAGTCTTGAACCAGTCTTAGAGGCCAAGGTCAAGTGACTGCTAATTGCCTAGATATTAAGTTCCACAAAGCTTCCCATCCTGACAAAAATCCTTGAACTTCCCAAAGTGTAGTGACCTCTGATGACTCAATCCTGGATTGGAAGATGCCATACCCCACTAGACTTACGATTGTGAGATTCCAACTTCTTGGATGCACAGAAATAGTAAAACTAAATGCTTTAGAAACAACAACAACAAAAATACACTAAGTTTGCACTGAATTTTTAAAAATTTATTTATTTTCTTGGGTAAAAATGTACTCACTTTTTTTAATACTAGTATATTTCTTGACCATTTTTTTTAAAAAAAAACTGCCTATTTTTTAAAATGAGGCCAAAAAAAAAAAAATGGAGTTGGGCAATGATTTGTAGAAATCTGTGGATATGTGGTCAACAGGGAAGATTCTGGTCCATCTTAGGTCCCCACTTGAGGTTGGTGACTAAAGTGTCATGAACTTCATGAGCTGGTTTACAGTTAGGAGTTATGAATGTGTGGCTATTTAGTGTCACCTGGTTAGGCACTCTGCCTCTGTTGGGACACAATATCATGCCAAGAGCTATGTTTCAAAAGCTATATCATTACCTGTTGCAACCAGCACTTCATTACCCTATATTCCCAGGAATCTATACTGTGATTTAGGTAGGAGAATGCTCCATAATATGTTAGTATGGTGGTTTGAAAGAAAATGACCCCCAAAGGAAGCAGCACTATTAGGAGGTGTGGCTTGTTAGAGGAAGTATGTCACTGTGGGGTGGGCTTTGAGATCTATTTCTCAAGCTTCCCTCAGTGTTACAGTCTGTCATCTTCATGTTGCTTGCAAGGTGGAGCACTCTCAGCCCCAGCACCAAGTCTGCCTGCACACTGCCATGCTTTCTGCCATAATGATAATGAACTGAACCTCTGAAACTGTGAATGAGCTACCCTCAATTAAATGTCTTCTTTATAAGAGTTGCCGTGAGCATGGTGTCTTTTCAGTCGTAGACCCTAATTAAAACAGTCAGATAGTATCTTCCCCCATCATTTATACCTTTGGCAACACAGATCTCAGGGCATCTGACCCAAGTTATAGCATTCGGCATCACAGCCTAGATTTGATGTGGTCCTTTTTATTTGCTTGTTGCATGGATAGAGGAAATATTCTTGGACATAGAATATTTGGTTCCATAACCCCCCAAAAGCCCTACCAAACACTGTGCTTTTTTTCTTAGAAGGTAACAGATACAAGAATTTTTCTTTATTTTTGAAAGAGTCTCTAAAATTTTTTCTGAAGTTGTCAATTCCTTGACAGTTATGGACTTTATCTCTACTTATTTATAGTCTATCTAAAGTCATGTATTCCCACCAGTACCTTTGCTTGAGGGTCTGTTAGATGTATGTTAGACATAGAATGTGTGCCCATGAGGGCATAGACAACATGTGGATGAGTTCTTTTCCAGAAGATTTCAAGCCCCTCTGAAATTGCAGGAGCATAATTTGTGGTCATCACAACATTATATTCCTGTAGACTTCCACAATGGTTATCCCTTAGGCTCTGCATCCAGCAGTCCAGCGCTTCTCCAGCCCGCATCCGCATCTGCATCTGCAGACTTTCCCACATCCCTCCCTACGAACGGGTTCCAAAGTCATGCCATTACAGTAATGTCCCCATTTCTGTTATCAATTTTATGTGTCAGTCAGAATGTTTGTCATTGTGACAAACACCTGACGTTTAAAAGGCATTTCTTTTGATTCCTGTTTCTGGTCCATGCTTATTTGGGCCCATAACTTAGAACCTGAACTGAGGCAGACAGATGATAGCAATAGGGAGCATGTGGGCAAGGATGCTCATCTGGTGACAGCCGTGAAGCAGAGTGCGGGAGAAGCAGGAGCAGAGGACAGGGTCCATGCCTCCAGTGACCTTCTTCTCCAAGTTAATCCCACCTACCCCCTTTTGCCACCTCCCATGGTTTCATTATATCATGGATCTAGCAAGAGAATCAATTAGTTGATGAGGTTACATCCCCTAGGATGCAGTCGCTTCTCTAAGACCCACCATGATCAATGCCTGAGCATGCAGTGATCCCTTCAACTCCGGCCACAGGGAATGTTTCATCATGTGAACTTGGCTGTTACTTTGTCTAGTGGTTACTTTTCCCATTCTCAATTCCTCCCCTTGCAAAATCCAAAGTTTATCCAGACTATTCCAATAGTTTCCTGACTATCCCGGCACCATGCTCATTTTTATTCTTGGATTTTCCTGTCTCTGACTTTCAGGTGGACAGTTTTTACTGGCCTATTTTTAAGGGAAAGGAATTCTTTCTCCTTTTTGCCACCTCTAGTTTTCCATTAAAGTGAATCAGTGATTTTTCAAACTTTAGTATTATTTCTGCAATAGAATCTTCATATTTTAAATCTTCATTTCTTTGCTTAGAGTACATGAGACCCTGACTCAAAACCATCAATACCATATTATAAAATACATTAAATAAAGTAAGCAAACTACCCTCAATGAAATGTTTTCTTTATGAGACTTGCTATGGTCATGGTGTCTCTTCACAGCAATAGTAGACCTAACTAAGGCAGTCAAATGAGATTTTTTCCCCATCACTTATAACTCTAATCACACAAGATATTGCAGGGTGTCTGGCCCAAGGGGTAGCACTAAGCATCACAGCTTGGGTTTGATGTGGCCGGCATAGTCATTGCCTGCTAAATCAATATCTGGATCATTTCAGAAATTGGTTCTCATCAACCACTTCAGCTGACTGGCGAGTACAGCTATCAATTTCTTAGCATTTGTAGTGTTTTTAATTATTGAAAAGGGCCTTTGGCAATTGATAATGCATTTTTTATCATTATGATGCTTCTTTTATGAATATTGACTTTTTGTTTAAGCAGTAGTTAGGCTGCTGCTGTAGACATATAGGTGGTTGATAGACCTTGTTAAGGCTGTACCTTGGAAGTATCCCCCAAGTTCTGGTAACTTGGCAGAAATCAACATACAAACACTTTTTCCCCTGAAGATTTTGTCTGAATATGATTTTAGCTCTTTTGAGATAAATGCAGAGTAGACCTTAGACTAGAAAGTAGCCCTTAATACCGAAGTGCAATTTCGAGGCATCTTCTAGGATGCTCATGTATTAATGAGTTATATACAAGAACATTTCAGTGACTCTCAACACTTGTTTGACCTCTTGTAAGTTGTTTTTCCATGACAACTACTCTATGTTCAGCTTTAGAATATGTATGGCCCTGTACTGATACAGCCTAATCCACAACACTTTATAGGGGAATTCATATACATCTGGCACATCTTTCCTGCCTTTCTGGGCTCCTTTACCTTGTCCTGATAGAAACACATTATCTTTTGTTGTGTTTTTTGCTTTGTTTTTATTAAACAAACAAAAGCCAAATGTATTTATTGATATAACTCAGTTGGTAGAGTACTTTCCCAATGTTGAAAGAGCCCTGGGTTCAATCCCCAGCACCCTATAAACAGGATGTGGTGGTTCACACCTCTAATTCCAGCACCCAGGAAATTGAAGGTGGAGATATTAAAGGTCAGCACTGGATATATAGTAAGTTCAAGGCCTAGGTTACATGAGACCCTGACTCAAAACATCACTACAAACAATAGAAATATACCCTTGACCTGTGGAGTTTAGGGGTTGCAATGTATATTCACAAATGTGCCTAAACATAACACCTCGACACTGTCTGGTGTTAGTGTGAATTAGGAAGAAATAGTTATAACGACATTGATTAATTTTCCTTTGGAAAAGTTCAAGTTCAAAAGTTTATTAAGAAAATCTGCAGCTGTGTTTTGATATGGTAGATTTACAGTCTGCACTGCTAAGCTATCTGGGAAGAAGGAACCTCAGTTGAGAAAAGGTCTCTATCATATTGGCCTGCAAACTGTCTGTGGACCATTTTACTTAATTAATGATTAAGGACAGAGGAGAGCCCAGCCCACTGTTGGGTACCACTCCTGGGCAGGTACTAAGGTTAATGATCTCTGGTGAGCTGGGAAATTCCATTTGCCTGACAAAAACGTCCACATAGTAATGAAAACATCTGTAGGCAGTTAGGAGCTAGGATATTCCTGACATAAACCTTAACATGCCATGAGACCCTCTGCTAGTATTTAGGATGACCCTGAGACTGATCTGCAGATTGAGCTTTTCACCCCCAAAGTTAACCCATATTTCTTTTTATGTTTGGCCGTGTGGTTTGGTACCTTTTTGCTCAGTGTGGCATTCTCACATTCTCTGCTTCTAGCGTCATCTCTTGCTCTGCTCTTGGGCTTCCCAGAATTCTCCTATCTGACTGCCCCACCGCTACTTCCTGTCTAGCTAGTAGGCCAATTAGCATTTTATTAAACCAATATTTACAACGGCAAATATTTACAGTGTACAAAAGCTTAATCCCACAGCAACTAAATTCCTTCCCTGACCGTAAATGGCAAGATACAATAAGATCTTTCCTCCCCAAGTTGCTTTTGGTCCTTCTGTAGTGTTACAACAGTAGAAAGCAAATTAATACGCAGCCCATTATAATTATGCATATCTAGAGTGTGAAATCTGAGAATTCTTAACCAGGCATCTGAGTGCTTGAACACAAGTATATGTACACAAAGCTATTGCCTCAGTCAGGATCACAGATGCTTCCAAGATTTCCAGTATATTTTTAAACACATGCCCTCTGCTCTAACTGATATACTTGCTGTAGCTATGGATTTGTTGATTTCTAGATTTAATATAGAGGGAATAGTAGTCATGCCTTTTTTATTACCTGATTCTTTTCAGTACAATATTGTTGAGGTTCACTTATGTTGCACAAGCAGTTTGTAACATTTTGATTTTGAGACTTATTCTCTTGTGTTGGTCATAGTACAATCTGCTTTGTTACCACCCACAAACCTTTTATTTAGATTTAATCTCATTTAAAACATATCTGGGCTCATACAGAATTTGAGTCTGAGGCAGGAGAATCACCATTAGTTTGAGGTCATCCTGGGTTATAGAGCGAGGTCCAGCTGGGCTACTGGGGGAAACGCAGTCTCAAGAAAACAAAACAATCCCCACCTCAAATCTGCAATTATGTTTTATGCACAAGAGTGTGTGCACATTTTTGTTAGTTTTTGGCGCATGTACCAAGTGACTATTTTATTAGATAGGGCTTATATAATTAACATTTTAAAAACCAGTTAAACTTACGTGTAAGTTTTAATGAGTTATATTTATTTTCATCTTTACCATCTTCAAATCTTTTTAAAATTTTATTTTGCCTTATGAAAGCAGTCAATTTATTAGCACTTGGAAATTTTCTGTTTTCGGGTTATTTTTCTTCTTAACTTCAAACAACAAAAATAAAATTTCTGATTTACAACCCCTTCATCATTTCAGAATTGTAGATTTTCCCCTTTGCACCAAAATGTTCTATTTTATGAAATCATCTACATGGGCATGAAAATAATATTCATCTTATACTTACCACTCTAGCACACTCATGGTGGGATAATCTGGGCTTGTTTGCCCCAAACTTCTACAACTTCATAGTAAAGGTGTTCTTTATTTATCCTTCAAGTTACTAATAACAAGTTCTTAAAATCTCTACCAGGAATGTGGTATCTGTTTCTTTCTAGTTTTGTCAATTTTTGCTTCACGAGTTTTGAAATTGTGGGTTTGTTTGCTTTGAGGCAGGGTCTCACTACATATCTTTGGCTGGCCTAGAACTCATTGTATAGAACAGCCTAGCCTCATACTCACAGAGATCCTCCTGCTTCTGCTTATCGAATGCTATGATTAATGGTGTGTGGCACCATGGTAGGCTAAAGCTGTATTATTAAAGGTATAAGACATATAATTCTTCCCTCCTAGTTTGAGCTTTTTTAATGTTTCGAGACATCTCTATCTCATATAAAACCATTTTGCTTTAGATTTCATATTGTATAATAGTATAATAGTTAGCTGCTGTGATTTTTTTCTACTTTTATTTTAAACCCAATTGTCTATCTGTATAGCGTAACATCTTATAAATTTGCTCACTTTTATTCAATTTGAAATTATTTTGTGTGTGTTTCAGATTGTCTAATTTTTCTAAGTCCATTGTTAGTACAGCTTAATGGAAGTCTACCTGCTCACTTTCTGTTTCCTCCTCCTGTCCTGGTTTAGTCCTTCTTCCCTGCCACTACCTTGCCTCTATTAGTTTTTCTCTTAGAATTATCTATGTTCTTCTTGCTATTTTAGCAATTATGAACAGCATTCAGAAATTATTCCAATCTACTGTTAATTAGCAGGAAACTTTAACGCCCCCTCCCCTCGGCTTGTTTTTATTCTGGCCACTTTATTGTATATATGTTTTTTGTTTTTTGTTTTTTAAATCCCACATCACATAAACATTTATTAGGATTTCTTTAAAATTTCATCAGTCTCTTTTGCTGACCCATACATTTACCCTTTCACGGCTCCACAAACTCTTCTTTTAGTAATAGTTTTGCTGTATCTTGAAAACCGTCCTTAAACATTTTCTTTAAACCAGCTAGTCTTTGTTTGGTTCATGTGCTTAGACTGTTGTGTCAAAAGTCTTTATGCTGTTTTCTTTTATTCAAACGTCTTTCCTCGTACAACCTGGAATTTTGGGCCACCAGTTCCCAGCCACCTCCTGTCTTTGTCTTCATTGCCCTCCACCGTCCTTTCTTTCAAACCCAGGCAGGGCCTTGCAGCGTTAGATGCCTGTTCTCCCATCGTGCTACGTCCCCAACTTTATTTCCTTTGGTGCTAGGAAGATGAGGTAGCTGGCACTCTGAGCCAAAGTCAGCTGATAATCTCTCAGCCCTCTCTTGAGGTTAAGGTGTGTATTTTTGAAACTGCTTTTAAGGCCTATTCTTTGAATCCTTTGTTATCAGAGCCTCAACCCTGCAGGGCTCAGTGTGGATCCCGTTATGTTCTTCCTGTGTGTGTTTGGTTGAAATTTAGGAGCCTGAATGTTTTATCACACTAACAAAAGAATGCCAGTATTATTTTCTCTTTTCTGAGTTTCATATCTTTTAATATTTTCAACACTTTGTTCTCTCTTTCTCATTCAGAAGAAACATTACGCTTCCGATCAAGTGGAGTCTACAGCTGCATCCTTTAGCCATGACGTTGACCTCTCCAGTTCTCTGTTCACGTCGTGTCCTTCCTCATCCCACGCTGTCATTTGGTTATTTCCATCATTCTATCTTTGCGCTCACTAAGCCTGTCTTCTGCTCTGTTTTGACAGACCCACCTGGTGATTCCTAAATTTTGAATTCTAGGTTTAGAATGTTCCTTTAATACTCCTAAAAATGATTCTCTCCCGAAATGATCCTTTATTTTATTGTTCTTGGCTACATTTTCATGAATTATATTTATCATAATATTTATAATTACTCTGAGGTTCTTGTATGTTAACCTCTAAATGTGGATCTGTTTCTGTGTGGGCTTTTATTATTTTTCTTCTGCCTTTTGTTTTTCCTTACTTCTTCTTATGTCTGGAAATCGCTTACTAAACACAACTAAAATTCTATATCATGTTATAGATGTTCCCCCCTTAACATCTGTTGAATTTGTATTGGTAGGCATTTAAATGATTCATCCATAACCTCAATTATTTTTATCTGTATCCATGCTCTGAGAAAATGGATTGCACCCTTAGTGTATGTGAATGACTTTTAGGAGTCTCAGCTGGATGGGTGGAGATTTGTCTTTACTTGAACTGGGCTGTTTCTGTTCTTAGAATTTCTCAGCATTTTGTAAAATTTTAAATCTTTACTTATTAATGAGCCTTTAAGTGTGTGTGTGTGTGTGTGTGTGTGTGTGTGTGTGTGTGTGTGTGTGTGTGTGTGTGTGTTAACCAGGTTGTAAGGCTCCATTTACCTTTAGATATAAAGACTGGCTTGTAGATTTTTCTGGGCTGAACTTTGTCGTTTCCTTGCTCTTGGCTCCATTGTGAGTCCCAGCCTTCCTCACAGCATACTGATCACTGTGTAAAACTGGCTTTCTTTGCCTGGATTCCCTTTCTCTGTGCTGCGCTTGGAGAAGAATTTCAGAAACAAATTAAGCAAATGCAAGACTCGGCTGACCTATTTCCTCTCTTGAGAGCTGTATTCATGAATTGCTTCTTGGCCAGTGCCTTCCAACAACTGCTTTCTATATTTTGTCCTGATGTTAAGGTAAATATGAGGCCTTTTACTTTATCATGCCCGGAATATGACTTTCAAAATCAATCAATCAATGCAGAATGGATACTTTTGGTAAAAATGCCTTTATTTAAAAAATAATATGGGACTGGGGAGATGGCTCAGTGGTTAAGAGTATTGACTGTTCTTCCCGAGGACCTGAGTTCAATTCTCAGTGCCCACATAGCACTTCACAACAGTCTATAGGCCAGTTCCAGGGAACATGAAACCCATGGCAAAACACCAATGTAGATGAAATAAAAATAAGAAAATAACATTGGTTTTAATTTTTATTGTATGTTTGTATACCTGAGCGTATGCATAGGCATCATGTGTGTGCAAGTGCCAAGAGGCAGAAGTGGGAGGCAGAAGTGGGCATCGGAATTCTCCAACCTGGGCTGACAGGCAGTGGTAAGCTGTTGGGAACCAAACTAGAGTCCTCTACAGGAGCAACAAGTGCTCTTAATTGCTGATCCACCTTTTCTGCCCTGTATTTCTTCATTTTTAAGATCAGCACACAGAAAGTTTTGAATAATGTTAGGTAGCAATTATGGCGCTTATTCAATTGGATTTTCAATGAACTCATATTCTAAAAATTCAGGGAATTAAATCAGCTAAGGTCAACATTAAGAGACAAAACTTTGAGGAAAAAAAGTCTTTCAAGAGATCCACTGGCTTGAAGCAGAAATCTTCATGGCCTCGGATGAAGGCCATTCTGCATGGGTGTTGTAGTTCTGATTGTAAACAGTTCTGAGTATCTGAATCCAAGCACAGGGGTGACATGCTTGTTAGTATTGCCTAGATGCACAATGTGAGCTGGTAAGGAAATTGGTAAGGATACTCCAGGCTGCATGGAGATGAAGGCGGGTGAGTTTCTGAGTGTGTATCTCTATGGTGCCTTGCATCTACCACTGTGATGCTTCCATTGCTGTTGGAATATTTCTCCACCCTTCCCCAGTAGCATTCATGTGTAACTACAGATGGAGAGGTACCCCAGAAATCTGGAACCTGGAGGGAGAAATAGAAGAGACAGAATAGATACCAGCTGATGGGATGCACAAGTGTTGAATACAGAAAGCGGGCAGTCTCTCCGTGTGCTTAAAGTGCTCCATTTAGAAAGCAACTCAGCGGGCTGTGCCAAGGAGGCAAATGCCAATAAATTAGCTACAAAGCACACTGAAGAATCAAAACACAGCCAGAGTTTCTGTTATATTCTTGCTCTGACAGTCTTGTGCAAATCCAGAGACCTATCTGGACTAAGTTTGAACTCACTTAAAAATGCAAAATAACATTATAAAGGTTTATATGTACACATAGGTAACATAAAGAATCACATCTATCTCTCTCGATTTACAAGGAACGATTCATGCAATTACTCCCACAGAACCACATTTTGTAAAAAATCCTCTATTTTAGTTTGTCTTTTTGTTTTTATCTGTTCTATACTGCATCAAAATTCTTCCCCCCAATGTCCCCCCCCCCAAGATCAATAAAACACATGGCATTTCATGCTGTCAAGGATATGGACTAAGGGGGACCCTCATCCATTGCTGGGGGTGGGGCTGCAAACTTGGACAGCCACTGTGGAAATCAGTGTGGCATTTACTCAGGATGATGAGACTAGATCATCAAGTTATAGAGAGTAGACCTCAAGATCTAGCTGTTCCATTCCTGGGTCTCTGCATATCTAATGGACTCCGCATCCTATGACAGACAGACTTGCTTAACCATGCTCATTGCTGTTCTGTTCATGATTGCCAGAAATTGGAAACAGTCTAGATATCCATCAATGGAAAAATGAATAAAAACCGTGGTATGTTTACACAATGGAATATCATGCAACTGTTAAAAATAAATGAATTTATGAAATGTAAAGATAAATGAATGGAGTTAAAAAAATCATCCTGAGTGAGGTAACCCAGATCCAGAAAGATAAATATGGTATGTATTCACTTATATGTGTATATGTGGATGCTGGCTGTTAAGTCTTTGATAGCAGGCTATAAACCCGTGAAACCATAGAAGTTAGGGAACAGAGAGAAAGGATGAATCTCTCTAAGAAGAGAAAATAGAATAGATAACTATAGGTGGATAGGGAGGGGGTAGAATGGGAGAATCAAACTCGGAAGACGAGGGAGGAGGATGGTAAGGGAGAGGAAACATGAGGGGCCAGTTAAAACCAAGGGCCATTGGATGGGTGGTGTGGAAACCAATACAGTAGAAATTTCTTAAAATATATGCATATATGAAAGAAACAGATATGAAATCACCAAATAATAGGGGAGATACAGCCCCAACTATATATCTCTCATCACTAAATAAAAACCTCCAGATCTAGAACTGGCTTACAGCTAACTGAGTTATTGACCAAAGGGGCCCCTTGGACACCCCCAAACAAATTAGACCTTCATCAAGGCTACTGGTTGCTCTCTACAAACTGACAGTAAAGCCCTATTGTTGAAGATAATGCCTATACAAATAATTTGACATGGAGAAGCCAAGCTGGTGTCTTTACCCCTACTGACTAGTGTTCATAGCACTGGAAGATACTCCGCATGCTACCAGAGGGGAAACATAAACATCAGCCCAGCTACGAATGGTGACCTGCCTGCAAGATGCAATAGTAGTACACACCTTGTAGGGGTAACCAACCACTATCTGAATGGATTTAAGGCCTGCTCTGTGAGATAGAACTCACACCCAACACTGCTCAGATGGCCAAGAATCTGAGACTTGACGGACCAGAGCCCTATGGGAAATACAAATACTATGGTTTTCCTAAAGAATGAAGCAATAAAATAACTTGTAATGACATTCTGTTGTACTCATAGATCAGTGCCTTCATAGATCAGTGCCTTCATTAGAGAAGTGTCCTTCTGCAGTAGATGGGAACATAAATAGTGACAAAAATGGAGAGAGAGAGAGAGAGAGAGAGAGAGAGAGAGAGAGAGAGAGAGAGAGAGACCTTGGAGTACTCAGTCTTCAATGAGATGTATCCTTCAAATTCCTTCTCTCAGAGCCCAAGCAAACTTGGAGAAGAGGAGACAGAAATACTGTAAAAGCCAGAGCAGACATCAAGGAAACAAGGCCTTGTAAACACAGGAAGACAGATGCACATATGAACTCACAGAGATGATGTCTGCATGCACAGGGCCTGCACAGGGCCTGTACTGGTCTAAGCCAGATTGGGTTTCAGTACAAAGAGGGAAGTGGATACATGTCCCCGTTCCTAACCCAGAAGCTATCTCCAACTGATAACCACTTGATTTTCTGCAGTGGAGTCTCACTGAGTATACAAATCACACTTAAGGACAGACCCATGCCCAGCAGTACAGAGTCAACACAAAACCAACTCAAGTGCAGTTTTGAAGATTCCTTGTCTCATAAGGCTCTGCCTTGGCATATTCTTTTCCTTCTTTCTTTATTTTCTTACAGGTCTTCTGCTTATGTGATTTCTGGTGCTGTGGGTTTGGGGATTTCTGCATGTGTGAATGTATGAATCTGTATCTCTATGTATTTCCTCTGCCGTTTCTTTGCTTCGTTTCCTCCTGGTAGTTTGTTCGCCTATTCTGATTGGTATGTTTTTATTTTATCTTTTTATTTTTTAGATGCCTGTTTGTATTCTAATGCAAGAGAGAAAAAATATGTGGGGGAGGATTTGGATGGGGTCAGGGAAGAAGAGCCCTCATCAAACTGTATGATAGTTAAAAATCTATTCTCAAAATAAAAAGGTCCTTAGCCCTCTATATCTGGAAAGACAACATTCTCTGTTGGTACTGGAAATTAATCTCAGCATGGCATCTTCAAGAAATGTTTCTTCTAACTTATAAGGGCAACCCAAGTGATGAATCAGCTCAGTCATTACTTTCTTCATCGATGTGACCACACGTCTGACAAAAAGCAATGTGGGGGGCGTGATTTGGGGCTTGCAGTCTGAGAGGATGTTGTCCATCACAGGGAAGACAGAAGCAGTTAGCAAGTGGTGGAGCTGGGCTGCGAAGCCTTCAGCCCTACCCCCAGGAACACGCTTCCTTCAGGTCTGCTCTTCTTCATGATGGTTCTGTAACCTTGTAGTCAGGGCCTACTGGGGCCAAGAGTTCAAACAAATAAGCCCAGTTGGGACATTTCACAGGCAAACCACATAAGGGATAATAAAAGGAATTCATAGTAAGTAAGTAACTAACTCACATTTGGATCTTTTTCTGATTTAGGGAGAATATTTAAGTAGTATTTTATAGTGTGTGTGTATGTGTGTGTGATGTGTATATGTGTGTGTGTGTAAGTGATGTGTGTGTGTGCATGCACACATGCACGTGCATGTGCATGCATGCGTGTGTTTGTGTGTGTATATGGTGTGTATGTGTATGGTGTGTGCATGTGTGTGTGGTGTGTGTGATGTGATGTGTGGATTGTGTGTGGAGATCAGAGGACAACCCTTGAGGGTTGTTTCCTTTCAACATGAGAATGACGGGGTTTGAACTTGGGTCATCAGGGTTGGTGGCAAATGCCAAGCCATCTTATCAGACAATAGACTTTATAACCTAATTTTTTTTTTCAATTTTAACTTTCCTTTTCCATGTGTTCTATGAGTGGAATGTTATCATTCATTACTTTACATCACACACACACAAACACACACACACACACACACACACACACACACACACACACACACACACACAAACACAAAACAAGCAATTCCAGATAGGATTTTTTTTTTTTTGCCAAGCCTCTTTTGTGTTTTGTGGGTGGTATGGTCATCCAAAATAAAGTCATCCCAGGAGCAGACATTATACATGTTTGGCTATTACATACTGACCTATTTTTTAAAATGTATTCCTAAGTCACATGTAAGTGTGATTTCTATATGTGCTATATACTTCACTGGGTATCCAGACATCATTATCTGAGCTAGACTGGTAAGAATAAAGCATTTATGGTTAATGTTTACCACAGGCTTTCACACGTTTTAAAGGGTAGGAAATTCAAGCCTATCTCTTCATTTTCTTATAACCATTCTGGATTCCTAACAATAATTCTTTAAATTGTCTTCCACTGTCTCCTGAGACAACCTTTCATCCCAGACCCTTGCTTCCAGTCATATTTATTTAAGACGTTTTGAAAAATGATAGGTGGGTTTGGTGCATGCAGGTTGCTTTAGGTTGGGTGGCTCTGTTTGTGATATATTTTAACAGTGAAACCCTGTCACTCCATGACAACCAGAAGGAAACAGACAGACCACGAAGATGTCAACAGGACCACATGTGAAAACAAATGTTTAACTCTATGCAGCAGCCAAAATGCAGGAAGAAAGAGCTGCTTTCCCCTCAGGGGAGCCATGGAGTCGCTCAGTGTATTCATTTGCATTTGTCAAAACCAAAGGACAAGTCCCACATGTGAGGGTTCTATTTGAAGCACTGGTCTGACACAACATAAAATGTACTCTGCATTAAAAAGAATATGCAAAACCTCCTACATGCAGTTGGTCCTTCTTGGCCTAGAAGACTCAAAGGGTCTAGAAAATCCAATTTAAGAGAACATTCTAGAAGAGGAAAAACTCTTTGGAATGGTGGAATCAGGGATATGAAATGTCCTCTCTCTTACATATATTTAAAACACTGGGAAAAATTATAATAAACAACCTTTGAAGAACTCCAAACACTAATCAAAGGCCTGTAGCAGTTAGTGAGTGCTTACTGAAGTGTGAATTTTATCTTCCTTTATATCTGTCATCCCTCTAGCTACAAAGTAGCCATGGAGACCTCACAACTACAACAGGTGTGAGAAGAAGCTGCCTAGCAGTCACTGGAGGGGACAAAACAGTATTGGATCACCCCCAAAGACACCATTTACAGAACATTGTCCTTGCTTGACCTGTCTGGCATCTCCCTGAAGACTTCCACACACAGAGTCTGTTTTTATTTGACCTCAGGCAAAACTCACTCAGCAAAGACAGTTTTTTCTCCTGGGACTCTTGTCAAAATTCTCAGTGGCAATGTTTAATGTGATAGGTGTCTAAAGTGACCTTTATCTTTTCAGACTGCTATGACAAAACGGCCATAGGTAGGTGGCTCAAAAAGAACAGAAATCTATTTCCCCAGTTCTGGAGGCTAAAAGTCCAGTAACAAGACTTAAATAGGTTCAGTGTCTGGTAAGAGTCTGCTTCCTGGGCCAACACTCCCACTGTATTCTCATCTAGTTGAAACTATGAGAGAAATTTCTTCGGCTCTTTTGTAAGGACACTCATCTTGTTAATGAAGGTTCTGACTTTATGATCTAATCTCCTCTCAAAGGCCTCATCTCGTAATACAATTGTTATTGTTCATATAACTCTTGAAAGAGTGCTATTCTGCTTATAGAAGACAGCAATAATGACTAAAATACATTATATAAAAAGCTTGATCCTGGTTCTGGTAAAGGTCACAAGAGGGCTTTGGATCCCCTAAAACTGGAGTTACAGATGTTTGCAAGCTGCCATGTGCATGTGGAGAATTGTAGCCAGGTCTGCTACAAGAGCCAGTGCTCTTAGCTTTTGAGCCAACTCCCGAGCCCACAACACAGCATCTTCTACTCTTTTTATTATATTGTTGACATACATAAAACAAGAGTAAACAATATTCCAATATATATTAGTATTATAATACAAACACCTTGTCGCCTAGCTTCTGTCTGAAGAAAACTGAACCGTGGGGTGAGGGCAGGGACAGTGACAAATTGGCTTTGTTAAAAATGACCAAGCTTTTATTCAGTTCCTATTGCTACTTGCTATGATGGAATGTCAACAGATTTGTCAAGAGATATCAGAAATAAAGATCTTTTGTGACACCTCAAAAGAGAGAAAGAAAGAAAAAGAGAGAAAGAAAGAAAAAACTTGAAGCTGGGTAGTGGTGGTGGTCCATGCCTTTAATCCCAGCAATGAAGAGGCAGAGGCGGGTGGATTTCTGTAAATTCAAGGTGAGCCTGATCCACAAAAGGAGTTCCAGGATGTCCAGGACTGTTACACAGAGAAATCCTGTCTTGAAAAATGAAAAAAAAGAAAGAAGGAAAGATAAAGCTAGAAACAGAGGTGTTCAGTGACGCTTTAGAAAGGGTTGCCATGTTCCTGGAACCCTATACGGTCAAGCAAATGTAGAGGTCTGCACGAATACCCAGGAAGGACCCAAGGAAATGCTAGTCTTTTTTTGAGTAAATTTGAGTTTTTGTACAGTGTGAAGTAAAGGCTCAGTAGAGTTTTAAGTTGCCAGAACATTAACTAAATCCCCCAATGTGCACAAATTTGGGAAAACTTATTTATTGGTTCAGGATATTTAAGGACTCTGGGGGCTAACTATTAGTACATGATGTGATGGTAAATTTTGATTATCAACCTCAGCGGAGTGGAAAATTTTTGTAGATTAATATAACACCCATATAGGTGTTTCCTGTTGTGGTGGTTTGAATAATGGCCCCCATAGGCTCCTATATCTGAATGCTTATTCATCAGGGAGTGGCACTATTTGAAAGGACCAGAAAGATTAGAAGGTGTGGCCTTTGGGTTTCAAAAGCTCATACCAAGCCCAGAGTCTCTGGGCTTATGGATCAGGATGTAGCTCTCAGTTTCTGCTCCAACACTTGCATGGATGCTCCCATGCTCCCCTTCATGATGACAATGAACTAACCCATGAACTGTAAGGCAGCCCCAATTACATGCTTTCTTCTGTAATAGTTGCCTTAGTCATGGTGTCTTTTTACAGCAACGGAACAGTGACTAGGACACCAGAGACAAACAGATCATGAGGGTTCTGACCTAATGGGTATTTAATCCACTAATGAGTTTAAAATGTGAGTAGAGTGCTGGGGGTTGGTATAACAGTGAAAGATGGGGCCTGACTAGAAGAAATTGCCCTGGCTACCTGCCTTGTTACAACTCCATCCTGCTTGTTTCCTGTCATGATGCGAGCAGATCTGCTCTGCTGCCTGGCCACCATGAGGGGAATAGGCCTTCCCATCTGTTTCCTGCAGTGTGAGTACAGCCTCTCTTTAGGCCGGAAATGATTAGGAGCCCACCCTCTGAAACTATGGGCCCAAGTACATCTCTCTTCCTATAAATTGTTTACAGCAGGCATTTCAGTACAATGTTGGGATGGTGAGTGATACAGGTGGCAGTGAATGAACTGGTCAGATACTTTACTCACACCTTTAATCCTAGCACAGGGAAAAGACCGGGAGTGGTGACCTATGCCCTTAATCCCAGAAGATCTGAGTTTGAGGCCAGTTTGGTTTACAGAAGGAGTTCCAGGTTCCCAGGCAGGCAGTGATGGTGCCAGGCCTTTAATCCCATAACTCCAGAGACAGTGGAGATCTTTCTGTGTTTCTGTGAGTTCAAGGCTAACTACCAAATAGTAGTAGCCCACACCTTTAATCTTAACCTGAATGTGAAACAGCTAGAAAAGGCATTTAAGGATGGTGAAGGAAGACAGGTTGCAAGGCTGAGGAAGCTGAAAGACAGCTGGGTGAGATTTGACTGTGGTGTTTCCTCTCTTTGATATTTCAGACTTGTTTTTATTAAATATGAAACATATCACTGTGTGTGTGTATGTGTGTGTGGTATGTGTGTTTTACCTCAGCAAATTATTAAGTATATAGCAGCAGCAACCACAGCCATACTGAACAGATAAGTAGTCCTAGGGAGAGTTGAACTGATTTCCTGGACTGCCATGCTATATTAATATAAGACTTTTGAGCTGTGCCAGGGAACAGCAGAGCTCACGCAGAAGGAGAAAGAAGCAGCAGACGGGATCTTCTGAGGAAGCTCACAGGTTGAGCTAAGAAGACACAGACTGTAAACCAGCACGTTTTCAAAGAACACACATCCAAACAAAACAAAGCAAATAAAACGAAGTTTGGTCATGACAACTCACAAAGCAGACTACCAGCAAGGAGATAAACTGCTCATTTGTTCTTCAACAGGGTCTTGCTATGGAACTCTGGTTGGTCTGGAACTCACAAAGATCTACCATGCCTGCCTCCTGAGAGTTGGGATTAAGTGAGTGTACCAGACAAGAGATAGAAAATTTTAAAAGAAAAATTGTGGAGATAAAATATGAATATGCTTTATTACCATTTGTTAATTAGAAGTTGTTTTGGCCTATGCCAAGGCAGCTTAGAGGCAGGTGAGAAACCCAAGCAGCGATAAAGACGAAGGTGGGTAGAGTCAGGGAGAAACTACAAGCTGCTACCCAGGAAGCAAGATGAAATGAAACACAGGTAAAGCCATGGAACATATGGAAATACAATAGATTAATCGAAATGGGTTAAGTTATAAGAGTTAGTTGTTAATGAACTTGAGCCATAGGCCAAACAGCTTGTTGTTAAGATAAGCCTCTGAGTAATTATTTTATAAGTAGCTGCAGGACCGCAGGTGAGAGACCTTTGTCAGGACCAAGGGGCCCGAATGGGATAGAAAAACTTCCAGTTATAAGTTTGAGAGAAAGAAATCAGAAAATTTAGTACAAAAAAATGATGTCTCAAAATGTCTCAGATTTTAGGAAAACATTCTATGCACCAGCAAATCCTGGTAGGTTCTAAGGATGAGCTCTGTAGTCATCCAGAGTTTCCAGTTCCGCAGTCCCACAGCCGCTTATAAACTAATTAACTCAGAGGCTTAATATTATAGTAACTGCTGGGCCAGTAGATCAGGCATATTATTGACTATCACTTTTAGTTAAACTAACCCACTTGGTATGTGACTCTTCTGTGCATCTACTGGAGTCTCTACTCTTCTTCCAAGAATTCTCCTCTTCTGGTCGACCCACTTATACTTCATGTCTTCCTATCTCCTGGCCAATCAGCATTTTATTAAACCAATATTTGCAGTGACACATGCAGCGCGCCACCTCCGACCAGCAGAGAAGCACAGCCACACGCAGAGGTTCTTCTTAATCACACTTTATTGGAGTTCAGCTTGGTTGATAGGAGAGCTGGAGAGAAGGACCCTGAAAGCCAAAAGGCGGCTGCTTATAAGCCCCAAAAGGGCAGGATGTGTTGTGCTGTGATAGGATGCTGCTCAGTAACGCTCATGGGGCACTGTAGGATTGGTGCGCACCACAAGCCTTGTTTAGCATGCAGAAGCTGATTGGTGCATAGTCAGAATGCCTATTAGCATAGCTGACATGCACAACACAATGCCACGTTGGCAAGGCGGTAAGCGGAAATGACTCAGCAGAGGTAACGCCACGCCCAACAGACACATATTTACAGTGTATGAGGGCATGATCTCACAGCAGAACTCAGCAAAAACTCACATCTGTAAAATTACAAGCCAAGAGCAACTGTTAACAAGTAACAAATATAATGCAAAGATGAGTTATTTTTGTGTATACACAAAATGAATGATCCAAAATTAAAACAGAAACAAATAAGCAAAAAAAAAAAAAAATCAAAACCAATTTTATTTAAGATGGTAGAGAAGACCCACAGAATTTGCATGATGAATGTAAGGCTTAGGTATTGAAAAATGTCAAATGTCATTGTAGAACCTCAAGAAATACCTCCATAAAAACAAAGACATCTTAGTTTTATAAGTTGTAATCTTAAAAAGATGACAATTTCTAAAAGAATCTATTTAAAATCTCCAACTCAAGAGTTATTTATTGTAGAAATTTGCAAGTTAATTCTTAAATTCATATGGGACTGTAAAAGGTCTAGGAAAACTAAAAATGATTTTGAAAAAGAAAACAGAGTAGAAAGCTTCATATTCCCTGACTTCACACCTTCCTACAGCCCAGTGGGAGTGAAATCAGAAAGATGACTGGAGAGGAGGTGCCAGTGCATGTCCCCTGCAGGCTACATGCACTCCACAGCTGTCCTTCGACATAAGTACCTTTGTGGGGACTCTGGAATATGGAAGCAACATAAGCACTGATCAATAGTGAATAATAAAAAAACGTATGTATCAGATTGATTTAAGTCAATAATAGGAGGGTGTATAATTGAAAGTTGCGAAGAGACAGGCTCTTAAGCCTTTCTACACATGTATGCAAGAACTGTGAGACGTGATAGATATAGTTATTATCTTGATTTGGCAGTCAGTTCATAATGTATATATATAACAAAACACTATACTGTATATTTCTTAAATATATGCTTGTTAATTATATTTTAGTAAAACTGGAAAAAAAACCTACTAAAATGCCATGTAATAATAACAGTATGAGACTGCTATAAATCTAGACATGAGGAAGAACCTCCAATCAAAAGATAAACCTAGGCATTTACAGGCAACTGACTTTTTACAAGTGCACAAAGAAAACTAAGTAATAAAAGATTAGCCTTTGCACCAAATATGCCCTGGCCACTGGCTGTCTGTGATGGCTTGTCTTCCCTGTCAGCTTGATGGGATGTAGAGTCACTTAGGAGGCACACCTCTAGGTGTGTCCATGAGGACATTTCCAGGGGGCTTTAACGAAGAGGAAGGACCCATCCTCAGTGTGTGTGGCACCTTTGAACAGGCGGTTTCTCCGATGAATACGTCTGTCCCTGATAATTCTGTCCCCCACTGACATCAGACCATAGCTTCTTCAGCTTTCTGTTGTTGACCTAATGCTAGTGGCTCTTCAAAAATCTTCGGGGTCTTTGCACCCGGCTTCATGGATTGACTGGCTACCATATTCTTATCCTCCCAAGCATATATCCATTGCTGTATTACCTGAACTTTCTAAGCCAACCTAAAAACGCATACAAACAAAAAACAAAACGATCAGCAACAAAACCCCTCATTTTATAACACACAGACATTTTTCTTTGTCTTGTTTCTCTAGAGAGAATCCTGAATAGGGAAGCACGCACATGCAAGCAAATTCACTTGTACCCTTACCTTACACTGTATGAAAAACCCACTCCAATTAGATTGTAATCCTAAATATAAGAAACAACTCTGTAAAACTCTTAGCAGAAAACATGGGCTTGAGCCACCACCTTGGATTGGGCAGTGGCTTCTCAGATATAACATAGGTGAAAGTATTAAAAGAAAAAAGAGAATAAGACACATTACCCAAACAGATAAACCCACAGAAACAGAAAATAGATTTATAGTTCGAATAGCTATTATTTATAATAGTTTCTCAGTTAGGGGTGGGATTGGGGACCACCTTCTCCCTCTGGCTGAGGTTTGTTCTGGCTTGAGCTTCCATATATTAAGGCAGAAAGCCATGTATTATGTAAGCCATATTTTTCTCTGCTAAAAGGAGTGTACAGGCCTGGAGAGATGGCTCAGTGGCCAGCAGCACTTGCTGTTCTTACGGAGGACCCTAGTTCAGTTCCCAGCAACCACATAGTGGCTCATACCCCTCCAAAACCCAGTTCCAGGGGGGATCTGATACCCTCTTCTCACCATATACATGCATATGCAGGCAGAACAGGCACACATGAAACAAAATAAGTAAATCTAAATTATGAATTTTGGAAGAGAATGTAGTAGAGTGCAATGTCCTTATGAAGACTGTTTGGAAGGTCCTAGCATTTTATAGCAATTCAAATGTAACTAATTATAAATAAGGTGATTCCTAAAAGTGAGTGTGTTCACAGAAGTGTGGCAGTTTGATCTAATGTATTCTCTTATTTGAATGATGCTGCCATGACTGTAGGTGGCCTTTGACTTGCATTTATTGGTGATTGCCTATATCCAGGTGGTCATTTTTTTTAGACCTTCTTGAGTGATAAACACTTAATTAAAGATAAACAGATTTGTCTTTCTACAACCAATTAAAACTATACATAGCCAAATTTAATGACTGATACAGGTGATTAATGTAGTCAAGTTGGATAATTATGTTTGTGTTAAAATTATAGCATAATAGATTTTTTAAAAATATGATTTATAACTCAGGTTTTTTAGACGTTAGTAGATCGGTCCTATCTTACAAACTCTAGTGTACTGAGAATGTAGCTTTCCTTAAATAGACAGCATAGCAGATATGTTAAACTCACAGATGGTGTCATCGGGCTACCCAGGCCCTTGCACATCTATCTCTGCCTGTGACTGTATACACTGAAACATTTGCTGATAGTTCTTCAATAGTATCTGCCAAAAGTGGGTGAGCAGGGTGGTTCAGTGAGTAAAGTGCTTCCCGGATAGGCTTGAGGACCTGAGTTTGGATCCCTAGCATTCTTATAAAAGCTGGCTCGAAAGTTTGCATCTTATCCTCAGCACTGGGATGCTGAGACAGGTGGATCCTGGAGGCCAGCTGGCCAGCTAGTCTAACTGAAATGATGGGCTTCAGATTCGTGAGAGACGCCATCTCAAAAATTAAAGTGGAGAGTGATAGAAAGAAAACATCAGGTGTCAGCCATTCTCTGCTACACACACACACACACACACACACACACACACACACACACACACACACAGAGAGAGAGAGAGAGAGAGAGAGAGAGAGAGAGAGAGAGAGAGAGAGAACCTGCTCCAAGTAATATGCAGAACAGAAGTGCCAAAATGTTGTAAGCATGGGTGTTATCTTTGAACTGACTCACAGGGTTCACTAGCATATGCAGTTTCTGGCAGATCCTCATGCCTCAGCTTCCCAAGAGCTGCATTTACAAGCTTAGCCTACCTCACCTGCATTATCCATTATTTTAATGTACAATGTTAAAATTTTTGGCGTAGTGTGCTTTATGCTGTTGAGCTGTGGCTGGTATAACCAGGTTTATGCATTCGATTGTTCTGATGATGTGTTTTCCTAAAAGTACCTGGGAAGGAGTTTTTAGCTTAGGATATCATCTAGCCCTGCCTGTGAGGGATTATTTGGCTTGGGTTAATTAAAGATGAGGAGCCAGGAGGGCATTAAAAACGGCCCACTGCCCTCTAAATGGGAGATGGCTAAACCCTTGCTATGGTGGTGACAGTAGACATGTGTGACAAGCTAGAATACAACGAAGAATGACCCGACAGGATGTCCCAAAGATGGAAATGAAATGTGGAAAAGGGATTTGGTTCCAAAGACTTTATCCAAGAAGACGATTTTTGAATAATTCTAATGTTTTCTGCCTAAGAATCTGACAAATCGGTGAATCAGGAGGGTATTAAAGAGTCACTTGGCACTGCTGGTTGAATTTGAAATATTTTCTGCGACATCCTAGATGCAGGAAATAGACAGAAGGGTCTCTGTACCTTTCTCATCCTTGTTCCCTGTCTGACACATCTTCATGTTTGACCACAGTCACAGTCTAAAGGCACAAAACTGTCCATGCTGTTACTATTGTAATAGACACAGGGGAAAAAAGTCACTGGATTGTTACTTTTCTCTGGCCAAATATCCAAGGAGAAGCAGCTAAACAAAGAAAGGATTTCTTTTGGCTTTCAGCTTCACAGGATACAATCTTTCAGGGCCAGGAATTGTAGACAGCATCAGGTATGTGTCCCAACTAGTCACAGAGTCCATTGTCAAGAAGCAGAGAGCAGACAGGAAATGGGATGGGGCTATAAAACATCAAGGCCTGGCTCCTAGAGATTCACTTTCTCAGCAAGACTCCATCGCCTAAAGGTTCTATACCTTTTCAAATCAGCACTGAAAGCTGGGGACCAACTACTCAAATGCATGAGCCTGTGGGGAACATTTTACAGTCAAAACACAGCAATTGTATACTAGCTGTGGCAAACTCCAGCCAACTAGCTTTTGGCTCCTTTAAGGAGCTCAATACTGAAAGGATTGACTGTCATTACCTGAAGCATCATTTAAATAATATATTAGCATACGTCTCCATCTCGGGGCACAAATTAGAGTGTGACCTACTGCTTCTTCAGAGAAACTGAAGACAACAGAAGATTATCATGTATGTTGAATAGATTTTTACAGAGACATCTTTTTTTTTTTTTTTTTTTTTTTAAAGTCCACCTGTTAGGATAAAGAGAAGCACCGTCAGCTTCCCAGCTAGCCAAATGTTACCAAGCTCTGAATGCTTCAGCCTCCACATAATTATAGCCTTTTTATTTATTGATATACACCATATGTCTGTCATGTCAGAGATCAGAAAACGCAAAGCAGTCCCTCAGTACACTCCACAACAAAGCTCTACCCAAAAGGATGTCCCCTCTCCGTTCTTGCTACGCTTCATTCCTGAGGACCTTGTGCTTTTGCGGATCACCCCAGGTGCACAGTTGAAGGGTCACTTCTTTGAGAACTTGGCCCCTGGTGACGTCACTAACCTGCAACTGCTCCTTGCCGGTTTATTGTGAGATGTATGTAGTGTGCCATGACTCGGAGCATTTTTGTTGCTGTTCAGAGGAGGAAACAATAAAAATCCCAATGAATTCAGAAATATATCAGTTGGCCTTGAAACGGTTCACCCTTTTTAATTTCTGTGAGCCTAGACTAAATTTAAGGTTGATTTGCATCTTCTTAGGCTACATAAGTTAGGGAGGTGGAAGTCCTATTTAGTGTCACAGATGGCAGGGTGAGACTATTTTGAGACTGAAAATAAACTATATGGCAGCATTTCTGTTTTATTTTATTTTTTTAAGGAAAGGGTTTTTTAAAAGAGTGAAGACATGGAGATGCATAGGACAGTTACAGTGAAATGACCAAGAAAAAAAGAATACCAATGGGAGCGAGCATCATGGGGCATCTGTTTCTATGGTGACCCTGCCCTTCTGGACCATGCCTCCATCTTCCTACATGGGCCAGTGCTGTCCTTACCGCTTGTCGTAAGTACCGTGCACTCCTGCACACACAGGTGGAAGGGCTGGGATATGAATCCAGTCTAATCCTAGAATTTTAGCTTCTACATGATACCGAACAACATATACCAGCAGTGATAAAACACAGTGCAGCCCCCAGCTTAGAGGAAAGGGTGCTGACTGGGTGTAGGACCGGAGAAGACACTCAAAAGTGGGGTTAGAAGACAGAAGAAGCAGGGCTCTAGGTGCACACCCTGAGATCTGGGTGAGGTCCCATGTTCCTACATGGGAACGTGGTCCATGAACTTGGATCTACTGGAAGAGAAGCGGGGAATGAGGTCGCTTACTAAAATTGGGGATGTTGAAGGCTTGGCTTGTGTGTGGAAGAGACTGGAAAAAATAATTTTGCCAAATATTCCATAAGGCAAAAGGGCAGACGTTGCTTCTTTTTGGCATCAATGTTATTTGGTAACATTGTTAATGCAACCAAATGTAAATGTTCTGAAGCTCTTTGTAAATGTGGGGAGGGAAGAAAAACCTAAGTGTGAAGAATTCCCAGCCTAGTGCTACATGCAGAAGCAAAGTCCTTTTATTGCCTACAGTATTAGTAAAACTCAAGCCTATTAATAAACACAAAACCTTGCCTATAGGCAGAGAAAACAAGAAAGATTTTCCAGAGACAGGACCCAAAAGGCAGCGTGAAGATAATTTCAGTCCTGAGATATAATGAATGCCCCTTGGGGTGGGGCATGAAGCCAAGAAGAAACCACCATGAAAATAGCCGCAGACCTCATGATGAAGTGAACAGTGTGAGAATTAGTCATCAGATATAACAAGTAGTTCATGGACACCAGGCACAGAGGTCATTGGCAAACCACCCTGCATGGATTTAAAATTACTCAGGAGGATGAGGGAATCAGTGAGGGGAGTTTGCCTAACAGAGGGTGAGGTCCAGGATTTGACCCTCAGCACCCACCAAAAAAGGAAATAAATTATTAAAGAAACAATAATAACAACAAAGAGGTCTGCATTGAAAAGTTGGAAATTGTCATTTAAGAAATGTCATTTAAGAAATTTAAAAAGAACTGAATATTTTTAATTAGAATTTAAATTGGGATTTTTGCTATAGATGTAAAGGGAATGGTGTGTGCTAGAAGACAGAGCTGAGAAACCCACCCGGAGAGAGTGAGGAGAGGACAACATCATACTCAGAAGAAGAACATGTAAAATGAGAGAAGAGCCGTGGAAAGCTGGATCAGAACATGTCCAGCAACTGTTCCAGGAAAAAGATAGTTCGATAGATACAATATCTGAGGACCTAATGGGTGAAAAAGTCCCAGTTAAAGAAAGATATGCAGGTGTATATACCAATTGTGAGGAGAACAAAAATAAATCTGCTAAATATACAGAATGATGCAGACCATGCTACAAAGCCAGAGACTTTAAAGAGCAGCAAGTAATAATAATCATAGGTAACAGGACATTAAGATAGAATATCTCCCCCATTGATTTCTGCTGAGACCCATTCTTCAGTAGTGCTTCTTCATTACAAAGAGAGGCACTGGGGCCGAAGAGGGGACTCAGCTATTAATGGCTACGTTCACAATCAAAAGAGCAGAACTCTATCTCGGCAGCCTGTGGACAACAGTGTTGAAATTTGTGAGGTGGTTCCAATCAGCTTCTAGAATATGAGGGTTAGTATTTGGACTGTTTCTTAGGAAGGCTATAAGTGTTTTCCATCAGCTTTGTGTGTGTGTGTGTGTGTGTGTGTGTGTGTGTGTGTGTGTGTTAGACACGGCAGTCTTCTTGTTAGAAGGTCAAGAAAAGACACTCTGGGAAGGTAACTGGAAGATCCTGACTTTGTGCCATAGAACTCTGCAAGTTTTCATGTCAGCCTTCTGCCTAACCTCAGTTCGAGGGGAGAACAAAGAGTGGTATTTGGACGCTTCTCCATTTGGCTTGGAAAAAAGATATTATTTCCTAGGGGTTGAAGAGACACTGAAAATTCTTGAGCGGGAGCCATCTTGGAAGGAAACTTGCCCAAGGTAGAGATCTGCCCATGTGAGGAGAACCTAGTGGTGAAAGATTTGTATGATGAATTGCTACAGGCAGCAGATGTTGGCAGGTTGCTGGAGTTAACCCGTGTATTTCCTCTGTCAAAACTACCACGAGAAGATGCATTGGCACACTGAAAAATCCAAATTGATCCCTTTGGCACAAATCCTAATAGATCTTATAATAAAAACTCAGAGCCAGACACCGGGGATAGCTAAAAGATCAGAGAGCTAGAGGAACAAGCCATAGCCATTTCTCACCTAGCCAACTCCTCAGGCAGAAAGGGGGAAAATCCTGTCTCCATGAATCTTCAGACTGAACGTCTCTGATCAGTCAAAGGGGAAGGGGGGGGTACTCTGTATCCTCTTACCTTATACGCCTTTCTCTGCTCGGCAACATCACTTTCTGTTTCAGCTTTCCTAGTGCTGGGATTAAAGGCGTGTGCTTCCCAAGTACTAGGAGCAGAAGCATGGGATCCCAAATGCTGAGATTAAAGATGTGCCACCATTGCCTGACTCAGTTTCTCTCCTGCACTGGATCAATCTCATGTAGTGTGGCCTTGAACTCACAGACATCCTTTGCCTCCTGAGTGCTACAATTAAAAGAAGGTGCCACCACTGCCTGACCTCTAGAGCTAATTCCATGGCTGACTCTGTCCTCTGATCTTCAGGTGAACTTTATTAGATATACAATATATCACCCCAGTTCCAAGTAAAATAGGTAGTATGCACTAAAATTTCTAGAAAGCCATGGCCAGACCAGAATCTGTCATCAAAGTAAGAAATTTCTTCCAGGCTGTGTGGTTTGAAAGAAAATGTCCCCCCAAAGGGAGTGGCACAATTAGGAGGTGTGGCGTTGTTGGAACAGGTGTGGCCATTTTGGAGGGAGTGTATCACTATGGAGGCAGCCTTTGAGTTCTCCTATATGCTCAAACCACACCTAATGTCTCAGACCACTTCCTGTGGCCATCGAAAAAGATGCAGGACTCTCAGCTACTTCTCCAGCACCATGTCTGCCTGCACACCACAATGCTTCACAATGATGATAATGGACCAAGCCTCTGAAAATGTGAGCCACCCCACTTAAATGTTTTTTCTTTTATGAGTTGCCATGGTGATGGTGTCTGTTCACAGCAACAGAAGCCACGAGACACAGGTTTTCCTCATTTCTCAGAAGATTAGTACCAGCACCAATCCCAGCACCTAGGCAGTAACATAGTGGAGATGCAGGGGCATGAGAAAAGCAGAGGGACAACAGTGACATCGCACCCTCGCTGCTCTCTTCAAGATTCTAGGATAAAGGAGACCATGGCTGGAGGATTAACTTAAATATGTTTTCTTTGGTTTACCAGGACAAGGAAGAGCAGTCTAATTACTGAAGTGAGACTTTCTAGTTCACTAATTAAAAATAGTCAACACCATTTCCTGATGTGGGAATGTCTTTCTATATGCTGTGAATATCAATCTTTAAATAAAGGAGCTGTTTTGGCCCATGACAGGCACTATAAAAAAGTAGGAGGAGAAATCAGAGCATAGGTAGGAGAAGCAGGGCGGAGTCAGACAGACCAGAGCCAGAAGCCTAAAGGAGTAACATGTAAGCAACACAGGTGAGCCACGGGCCATGTGGCAGACAGATTAATAAGAATGGGTTGAGTTAAGATGTAAGAGCAAGCTAGCAATGTGCCTGAGCCATAGGCCAAACAGCATGAACTTAATTTAAGTGTTTTAATCATTTCTGGGGGCCTAAGCAGCAGCAGGCAGCTAAGGGGTCTGGTAGGGTAGGTCTGTGGGTCTGGACCTCTGGCCTCTTGGGACCAAGAAACCTCATTGCAACAGTTTCCAAGATCATACTGGAAGTATTAGTCAATACATTAACAAAAGGAAATAAGATAGAAAAACTAGAATAGGGCATGGTACATACATACCCACAATCCCAGCACACAGTAGAAGGAAGCAGATGTATCAGAAGTTCAAGGTCATCCTCAGTTGCATAGTGAGTTTGAGGTCAACCTGGCCTATATGAAACCCTGTCTCAAAATAAGTATGCAGATTAGGAAGAAATTTAACTGTTTTCATTGATATTGTCATTGTTTATTCATACAATTTTATTTTTATTTTATGTGAACCAGTATTTTGCCTGTATGTTTGTATATGTATAGCTCATGTGTGTAGTAGGAATCAGAAGAAGCTGTGTTTAAAATGTATCCAGTGTGAGTACTGAGAACCATATTTGGGTCCTCTGCAAGACTCCCAGAACTAATGAAAATGTTGTATCAAGGCTGTAGGATATACATAAGTTAATTGATTTTCTATATAGGATTAAAATGTACAATTTGAAATTTATATTAGTTTTCTTCTAAAATATAACACACAGGTATATATCTAGTGATATATATGAGCAAAGCTAAAATTCTGATATGAAGGGCATCTAAGAACTAAATCCAGAGAGAGAGAGAGAGAGAGAGAGAGAGAGAGAGAGAGAGAGAGAGAGAGAGAGAGACTTTTCCATGGGAAAGAAGTCTGCATTTACAAGATGGTGATTCTCCCAAACTTTATCTATAGAGCTAATGAGATCTCAATAAGAATTGCAGTGAATTATTTGGATTGTGCAGACTGGTTCTAAAATGTATATGGACAAGTATAGGATCCAGAATAAACCAACACAAGACCAGTGGACAAAGTGGGAAGACTGACACTACTGACCTTAAGATTTACTAGAATCCTGAAAGAGTTAAGATAATGTGGTGTTGGTAAAGGATAAGACAGACAGATCAATGGAACAGAATAAACATGCTAGCAGCAGGCTCCTAGTATAGGGAAATTCAGATGAAACAGGAAGGACCAGGATGCAGAGACCGATGTACCAAATGCTGGTGAGGATGCGGAGCAAGAGAAAGCCTCCTACATTTATGAGTTATGGGAGTATAGAGCAGTATGTTTATTTCCTGACAAATTAAATGCACCCTTGCCACAAACCCCAGTAACTTTGCTCCTTGTTATTTATTCATAAAATATGGAAAGGTATGTTCATGCAAAACCCTGTATGTGGATGTTTATAAACATCCTAATTCATAGTCACCAAAGCGTGGAAACAAGCTGAAACACCCTTCAGTAGATGAGTAGCTAAGCTATGATACATAACCCAGCTATGCTGCTCCTGGGTGTATACTCAAAGAATTCTTTGTCCTATTACAGAGATACTTGCTCATCTTTGTTCCTTGCTTCTCTATTCATAATACCCAGGAAATGAAACAAACCTAGATGTTTACTGATAAATGAATAGATAATAAAAGTGTGATGCTAGCAATGACAATTATTCGGTCACAAATAGAATCATGGAATTGGCAGGAAAATACACAGAACTAGAAAATACCACATTGAGACAGCCCAAGCCCATAACAACAAATTCTACATGATTTCTCTCATCTGGGGATCTTAGCCTCTACTGTTCATATGTATATTCGTGTGGGTGGGAGAGTAGATGGCAGTGGATCTCAGCCTCTACTGTTCTTATGTGTATCTGTGTGGGCGAGAGTGTAGATGGCAATAAACCAGAAAGAGGCCCAGGAGGGGGAAAATTGCTCTCAGCAGAAAATTACCCTATAATTAAATTTCAATAAATGTTATCTCTGCTATATTTAAAATCTAAAAACTCACAATTAATTGGATTAGCATCTGACCGTTTATGAGGTATTTTAAATTCCTGGTTATTTCTGTTAAGAATTGCTGTTCCAGTTCACTTCTGGATATATTGCCACTATCAATCAGTGATTTTACTGAAAATAATGCACTGCTCTGTTTTTGCATACTTCTCTACTTATACTTTTCCCTACTAATACTTTTACTATTGAGTTTTATCTCGATGGTGGTGGCTTTAATGCCTCTCATCTTTCAGTAATTTTCATTATGTACATTTACATTTTCTAATGAAAATTATAGGTGTAAAAAGCTATGATCTATACAAACAATGAAATAGCATTGAACATTACTAAGAAACCAGTTTGGAAAAGACATATACTGTGAGATTCCCACCATATGCCATTCTTGGAAGGAAGCGGCTTTCCAAGGCAGCACTAAGGATAGGTGGTTCTCAGGAGTAAGTAGAAAGGCAGGCTGATAGGCAGAACACAGAATAGTGAAATAACACGTGTGATGCTTCATGTTTTCCTAACAGATAAAGCACATCCATTCAGACTGAATCCAAATGTTGACTATGGGCTATGGCAATGCAGGTGGATTGACTGTCACAAATATACCTCTGTGATGAAGGAGTTTGATATTGGAGATGCTATTCCTATCAGGGAAACAGGAAGTACATAGGGATATTTGCACCTTTGCTAAGTTTTTCTGTGAACCTAAAATTGTCCTTAAAAAGCAAAATCTAGAGGCTGGAGATGCAGCTTAGCAGAGTGCCTGCCTAGCATTCACAAAGCCTTGCATTCTGCCACTCCCTACACAGACTTTAGTGACATGTGCCTATAATCTTACCCCTGGGGAGGCAGAGGGGGGAAAAACATTAGCTAAATGTAAGGCCTGCTGGGAATCTGGGAGACCCTGATAAAAACAAAACTAGTTAAAGGTACCAGAGACTTTATTAGTTGAGACTGGTACAAAGGCTTTCATTTATTCAGTAAGTTTCAGGCAAGAAAAAACACAGTTCTCCAGAATAAATCTGGAAGACCAAGAAGTCATGGAACAGCTTCCTGCACATACTGTCACTCTGTTCTTTTAGTGCACACGGCCAGCCCCCATGACATGCTTTGGAGTTAGTCTCCATAGAGATATGACAATTAGACCAACTGACAGTTTACCAGCAAAAACAGAAATTAAAAGACAGGCAAATCATGCACATTTTTGTTTGTTTGTTTGCTTGTTTTGCCTCTGAGACAAGGTTTCTCCGTGTCTTCCTGGTTGTGCTATAACTCACTCTGAGTGCTGGGATTAAAGACACACACCATCATAACTTGGCCCATGCAATCTGCGCTTAACTAAACCTAAATTAAGTCTTTCCTACATAAATCCCCTGGAGACTAAAGCTGGAATGAAGGCATGCTCAGAGCCTCACATGAAAACTGCACGGTGTGTTTACTCATAGGAGTAAATGGCTACTGAAGGGAGTGTTTAAGAGAGAGGAAGGCTATATGGGATTCAAGAAGAAATAGGAGGCTGAGAAACTAGATTCTATGTTGGTGATTTTAAGGAAGCACCATTTCCCTGGGGATTTGTTAGAAGTGGGATGACAACCACTTACTTCGACTTCGTGATCATGTGCAGAATAAGGACAATGGAAACACTGTGCATGCCACGAATTTACTTACAGCCCCGTTGTTTAATGATGATGCATCTGATTTTGTACACTGAGAATATCGTAGAGTGTGTGTGTCCTCACACCATCTTAGGCTGTCTCGTCAGGTACTGGATGCTGCCTTATGACGCCTGCCTTCAGAGACATGGGTATGATGGTACCCCTGTGATCCCAGCCTTGGGACACAGGGATGAGAGAATTGCAAAATCAAGGTCAGCCTGGTCTATATAGTAATTCTGCATTAAAAAAACAAAGCAAAAAAACCCGCAAACAAACAAAAAGCACTAAGGACTGGAGAGATGGCCCAGTGGTTAGGATCCCAGATTGCACTGCTGCTCTTCAAGAGGATCTGGGTTTAGTTCCTTGCCCCCACTTGGTGAGTGAGAACTGTCTAGAACTCCTGTTCCAGGGGATCTTACACTTTCCTCTGGCCCCCTCAGGACTGTAAGCATGTGATGGAGAGATAACATGCAGGTAAGATGTCCATACACATAGAAATATAAAATCATTTTAAGATTAAAGAAAATTTTGGGGAGACCCTGCTTCAGTAAAGCAAAACAAAGCAAATGTGTGTGTGTGTGTGTGTGTGTGTGTGTGTGTGTGTGTGTGTGCGTGTTTTAAAGGCATCAACCACTTTATTAGTGGAGTCTGACTCAGAAGCTCTCACACACTCAAACAATCCCAGGCTCAACCTTGGCTAATGTACAAGATTGTCCTTGGCCCTTTTCCAACACTCAGGCATATCTGGAGCCCGTTCGAATTATCTGTTCCACAGGATGAAAGCCAATTTTCCCTTACAAGCTGATAATACTATCAGCTCAGTCCCCTTTCACATATAAGCAGGCATCGTTTCCCCTTATTGGAAGCATCAAGTAGTAAAACCCAGCTGGGACGGGTGTACCCTGAGTAATCTAGTGGGAGACAATGCTGATAGAATTTTTTCAGTGTGTTAAATTAGCCGACCTTTTATGGGGAGACCATGGACTTCAGCTGGGAACAGGTGCAGGGGGTTTTGTTTTGTTTGTTTGTTTTCTGACTCCCTCAGCTTTGAAAGTGAGAAGGCAAGGAGATACCAACATTAATAAAACAAGGTTGTATTTGGACACTTCGAACTGAACAAAAGAAATTGGACCTGGGGTGCGTTACTTATTCATGGCATCGCGTTGTCAAGCAACCTCTCCTTTGGGGAAGCCTGAGGTGCTTTCTGTATTGGTGGGCAGGATGCTGGTGGTTTGTGGCTCAGTTCAATGGTGAGGGAGGTTGAGGAGAATCATTCGCTCCAAAGCTCTCTCACCAGGGAGTGTTTGCTCTTTTGGTTTCTCAAAAGTGTTTTGAAATCCAGTTAGTGGTAAGCAGGAGACCCAGACTCAGGACTTTCATAAAGTGACAGAGCCAGGAGGCCCTGACAAAATTCAATTACCGTGAAGGAAGGCTGAAGGGCTTTCATCAACTCTGAGGAAGAGACTCCCGAGGTGCTGGCAGCGAGCAGCCTGATACCTTGTGTTTATAAAAGGTGAACCAAGGAAGGTATCTGAGAACAAAGTTTGGGACAGAACCTTTCTGCCAGGGAACTTAAAGCTTAGGGTGACCTAAATATCTTTGCTCGTCTCCTGTTTCCACTGCTGTTCTCAACTACCACGGCCATTCTCATGTTGCCTTGGTATATGCCACTTAATGAAGAATGCCTTGGTCTTCACTGGTCCCATAGGTCAGGCATATTTCACCATCTCTAGTGAATTGTACTAGGGATTTTATGCACATGCGTATGTACAGCATGTAATGTAAGCCTTGTTACTAGGTCTACAGCTCTGAGTTTAGACAAAAACTCATTCTTGCTGCATTTGGCCACATTCTTCATGAAAAGCATTTTTCCGGCACATGCAACTTTAGTTTCTGTGTAAAATCTGTTCTGCCTGTCAGTATGTTCTCATCTTAAGACCAGAAAGAAAACGGTGGGTTTTAAGAAGTGGAATAAAAAAGCAAGGCCAGTCTGCCATGAGGGCAATGCCAAGCTGTCATGCTTTCATCTAGGACAGTGGTTCTCAACCTTCCCAATGTTGTAACCCTTTACCACAGTTCCCCATATTGTGGTGACCCTCCACCATAAAATTATTTTGTTGCTACTTCATAACTATAAATTTGCTACTGTTATAAACCATAATGTAAATATCCAATATGCAAAATATCTCATATGCAACCCATGAAAAGGGCCTTTTGACCTCCAAAGGGATCGTGACCCATAGGCTGATAACTACTGCTTTAGACCCTAAGGTCCGGTACCAGTACCCTTCAGCTGCAGCAACAGAATCCACTGGGGCCCAGTATTAAGAAGCCCTCAGAAGATCACTGAGAGGGCACACTTTAGAGGTTACTGCCAGTGCAGAGTGGGTTGGGATCACTGTCGGCTTTTTAGGGAGGAGGGCCTGTATGCTGGTTACTTTTCACAATGTTGTGACAAAACACTGACAAAAGCAACTCTGTGAAGGAGTAGTTCATTGGCTGACAGCCTAACAGTACAGTCAACCCATTAGAGCGGGGAAGGCATGGAACAGCAGTGGTCATATTGCACCCCCCCTTCCCACACACACACATACACATAGAAGCAGAGAGAGAGATGATGCTGGTCCATTTCTATCTTCTTTTTATTTATACAAGGACCCTAACCCATAGAATGGTACCACCCTGTCAGAGTAGGTCTTTTTATCTACATCCCTCTGAAAACACCCTCTCTGGCGTCTCTTAGGTCATTTTAAATCCTGTTAACTTGATAAGATTAACTACACTGGTCAGTAAGACCAGAACAATTTGAATTCCAATATTAGTTTTGAAGTCATCCTGGGCTACATGAAGTCTTGTCTCGGGAATACCGAAACAGGGGTGGGATTGTTGTTCAAGTGGTAGAGGGCTCACTAAGAATGTAGGAAGGCCTCAGCTCCATCTCCAATGGACACATAGACAAAACAGTGTATGGTGGTGAACGTTTACAGTATTAGAATTCTGGGGGTACAGAGCTAAGTACCAGAGCTCCTGGTGCAGCTGAAGACAGGGAGGAGAAATTATATGAACAAAGGGATCGGGATCGTGAGGAGAGACCCACAGAGACGGCTGACCTGAGCCATTGGGAGCTTACTGACTCTGAAATAATCGCTGAGGAGCCTTCACGGAAAGGATCTAAACCCTCTGAATGTAGATGACAGTAGAAAGGCGTGGGCAGTTTGTGGAGCCTCTTGCAGTCAGACCAGAGTTTATTCCTGGTGCATGAACTCACTTCTTGTAGCTCATTCCCTACAGAGGAACACCTTCCTCAGCCTTGCTACTCGGGGGAGGGACTCGGTCCTACCTCAATTGGATATGCCAGATCTAACTGACTCACTTCGGGATTCCTTGCCCTACCTGGGAAATGGATAGGGGGATTGGGTTGGGGGGAGGTTAAGGGAGGACTGGGAGGAGGGGAGGGAGGGGTAGAAGTGGTGGGTATGTGAAAGAAATGTTTTAAAGAATAGAGAGAGAGAGAATTCTAGGGGTAGATACAAGAAGATCGGGAATTCAATGTCATCCTGTCTACACAGAAAGTTGAAGGCCATCCTGACTATATGAATCCCCATTGTAAAAGAAACAGATAAACAAAAAGCCTCTCCTTTCCCTGATCTGTTCCACTCATCAAGTGACACTTCTGGTTGGTTTCTCCTTGCCCGTCCTCATGACTTAAGGCACACTCTGACAGCTTTCTCTTCCCTGTGAAGCTACCATACTGGCCAGCCAATCTGTGACTGAGAGTTAACATACACTTTCACATGTTTCATTCATGCGCTCTTAGGTAGAATATGCCGCTGGAGGTGTAGGGACCAACCAGAAACAAAACCTAAACCAAAATGTGGGCCAGGCCTTGGTCCATATTCACCATCTGCTCCCCAGGCCTCTTCTAATGTTCTTGCCATTCTCAGCAAACGTTCTTTCTCCCCAAGGCAGCAATACCTTCTATTGACTCAAATATCAATTGTACTGGGCTTGCCACTCTAGGCTGAAGACAGGCTCCTGTTAACTTGATAACTTGAGACATGGCGACAATGGGTTTCTGTGTGTTTCCTTCGGTCCTACAGCCACCTTTGCTCTCTCCATTTGGAAACTTTTATCTCTGTCCCCCCTCTCCCACTCTATGAGATTCCTCTCTACATAACTCTCAACTCTAAGTGGTCTCCTTTATTGTGGTACTTTAATCTAGGAAGCAATTTTAATAGTGACTCGATCAAAGTTGATGTGTAGAGCCATTGTATGTATGGCTTCAATCTAAGGTATCCCACCAGTGAAGCCTTCACAACATTATGTTTAACCTGGGTGTGGTGGTTTGAAAGAAAATGGCCCCCAAAGGGAGTAACACTATTAGGAGGTGTGGCCTTGTTGGAGTAGGTGTGGCCTTGTTGGAGTAGGTGTGGCCTTGTTGGAGTAGGTGTGGCCTTGTTGGAGGAAGTGTGTCACTGTGGAGGTGGGCTTTGAGATCTCATATGCTCAAGCCATGCCCAGTGAGACCATCTACTTCCTGTTGTCTGCAACATATAGGACTCTCAGCTGCCTCTCCAGAACCATGTCTGCCTGCATGCCACCATGACCCACTATGATGATATTAGACTGAACTATTGAACTATAAGCAGCCACCCCAATGAAATGTTTTCCTTTATAAGAATTGCCATAGTGATGGCATCTCTTCACAGCAATAGAAACACCAGTTAAGACACTTGGAAAGGACACAAATAATTTCCCAATTATTTTCTTCTCTTCCATGTTTCAGCATCTTTATTTAATTCTTTATTCTATTATGCTATGATTTATCCCTCTTTTAAAAAAAATTAAGCCTCTGAACTTCTTTACACCATGGTTATTGCTGTGTCTCCTCCTCTTCCCTACCTCCTGCCTTTCTTCCATTTTCTTAGCTTATTGAGGCCTGGCTTCAACTCCATCAAGACTATCCATGGTTTTAACTGAATGAATTATATGATCTTCCCTTTGTTGAGATGGGGATGGGTGGGTATCTATATTCAGATTGATATATTGTATGATTGGCAGGTTGTATTAGATATTGTGGTTAGCACCAAGAGATCCCTTTCAGGACTAAGGCCCCTGTTCCCAGCTGTGTGTTAATTACTGTGAGTGCACACAGTGTTGTTTCCTAATTTTGTTAGAAGAGAAGGGAGCTATCTCACCTGGGGTTTCCTCCTCTCCTGGGTCAGCTGCATCTGCTCATTTGTCAGCTTGAGTTCAGAGAAAGCCTCTTCATCTTAGAAGCATCATCCAAGCTTCAAAGCTTTCCACAGATTCACTGTTCCAAATTCATTCCAAGTTGAAACTTCTTTAACCAAATCTACTTTTCTTCTCTTTTCCAAAGTGTATTTCACTGAGCACTTTACAAAAACCTCCCAGGAAGCAAATATCAGTGTCTGTGGGGAATTTGAAGCTAAGTGTTTCCTCAGAGAGAGAGATTACTCCAGAGTGAATAAACCGAGTCTCTCTAAATCTCAAATGTAAAATGCTCCCAATTTGGAAACATTGAGCACAAATATGACACCACAAGCTTGATAGGTCAATGTACACAGACTTCTAACTTCTGTATGAAATCACCATAAATGAATTTGTGAGACATTTTGTTATATGTGTGAAAATATCCCAAGAATCAGTTGGAAACCTATAATGTTGCTGATCTCAAGCATTTTTAGGAAGTGAGAATCAGTTGACCTGTAATAGAACCCAGATGTCCTCAGACTTCATACTACTTCCACCTCTTGGGTTCCTCCCTGTCACATGCAGTTCCAGGAGGGTTTCATCGGTCTCAGCCACAAATACAAGCTTGACTAGGCTTTCAGAGAAACAGATGAAGTTGAGTCTCAATTTGTAGGGCTCCTCTGCCCTGAGTTGGTTCATTTTCTTGAATAATTTTTACTTATAGCATATGGGATCAGATCCACTTCCTTTGGCCTTCAGCTAAAATTCTGTGAGCTCAGTTTTGAATCTTGCTTCTCTCTCCTTCAGGAAGGCTATGCTGTCCATCTTTGTGTTTGTCTTACTTTAGGCTCCTGAAATCTTACGCTCTCGAAGACTCACTCTACTCTCAAAGTTGTAGCTTGTCTCAAATCACAATGGTATTGCTTCTGAGCATCACAGAATAAGATTATTTTGATCTAGCTAGTTATATCTGGGTTTTCCAAATTAATGCATACAACAGTGACTAAAAACATTGCATCCATTAATCATATAGAAAGCATAGTTTTGCTAGACTTAAGTTATTTTAATATCCCCAACTATACATGTTTGAGAACAGATAGACATTCTGATGGCCATTCCCTAATTCCAATATATTCCAATCTAAGTGTTCCCTCTACCCCTTTTCTATCACGTGTTCAATATGAAGTAACACACTCTTCATTGACTGAAATGATCGGTGATTCTGTGTTTACCTACCCTTGGTTTACTCTTCTGCCTGTCTGGGCTGGGCTTGCTTGGTCTTGGATAGATTTTATCAATTAGCTTCACTCAAAATTAGGACAGGGGCTCGCTATTCCAGGGTGGCCTGAGCTCTATTTTGTGTAGTCTTTCTCCAACAAGAAGCTAGCTTGGGCCTGTTCCTAGCCGTGGTGGGGGGTCTTAGAGACAGCAAGATTAATTCTATAAGAGCAAACCCTGGTTCAGAGGGCCTTTGAAAATATCTTACATCACGTTGCTCTAAGTGCAAAGTCAGAATGAAATGGAGCCATGAGCTATAGACCAAAGGGCGCAGTTACAAGAAGACCTTTAATGGAGACCATTCATAGCAATGACTCTACACAGCACCCTGTCAAGTCACTGTTATGTCCTGACTGAATGATTCCATTAACCCTTATTACAACTATTATAACTGCTTCTTCCACTCCCACTCTTGACCTCTTTAGTAGACCGCTTCATTTACAGAATACTGTCTGTTGAAATTTTCTATCAGACTATGTCAACCTCCCAGATTAGAATCCTTCTCTGGTTCCCCATTGCATTCCGATATAAACCAAAACTTTTATCTTTCCTTCCATGTCATAAATATGACAGTTTCTGCACATCTCTGGCCCATGTCCCACAGCCGTTCCCTGCACTGCCCCTTCACTGAGCCATTCTGTTCCTTTTTTGTCCTTTTAGTATCAGGAGGGCTCATCTTTGGAGCTCTTTCTGGGTATGCTCTGTTCTAAATATTTGGACAGTGGACTCCTCGTCTTTCAGACCAGAGACCCATTTTCTCTCCTTCATCAGAAGAGAAATAACTGGAGCCCTTCTAACCATGTTGCAAACTCAATATTAATTTTTTGGTCTTGTGTTTTAGTATCCACATTGTATTTGAAATTATTAGTATTATTATCATTTACATTCCCCCTTTCTCACAAAAACGAGAGTTCCATGGGACTACTATCCTTGTATGGCAATCAACTTTGCATCGCCATAAAAATAAACCTGTGAAAACAGCTTATGAAGGAAAAAATTGTTCTGGGATACAGTTTTGAGCCATGGTCAATTGTCTTGCATGCTTTTTGGCCTGTGACAAGTCTGGGCAGCATATTGAAAACATGACACAGAGCTGAAATGCTTGCTTTATAGTCAATAAGCAAAGGAGACAGTCAGGTGTAATTGAGGTCTGAGGGAGTTTCTCAAGGACACACCTCCAGTGCCTTGAAGACCTTTTTCCAAGCCATTTCTCCCTAAAGATTCACCAACTCCAGTGCCAACACCCTGGGAATCGAGTTTTCTTAAAGGTTCACCATCTCTAATGCCATCATCCTGGGAACCCAACTTTTAACACGTGGACATATTTGAGACTTGCAATATCCAAAGGACAATACACTGTCTTCATGATTGTTTGCTCCCTTACCAACAGTAACACTAACAGACACACTGAAAGTTGTAGTTATTAACTCATTAATAAGTAATTTAAAATCCAAGACCATGGGCCCAACATATAAAACACATACATTCTACTTCATTAACTTGTGCTGCAAATACTCGATATTCAAAATAATAAGCCCCTAGACTCCTGCCATTCTGTCATTATCATTACAGCCATTAGAGGCTAGCATATTGTCTCCCTTTTTGACAGACTCAATTTTGACTTCTTTCTCATTTGTCCATTACGACTAGACTCTCTGTAATAAGCCTGTTTTCCCTGCAGTCTCCTCAGGAGACCATGTAGCCATCTATCACATTCAGGTACATTATACAGCATCTAGGAGGCTGCAGGACTGTGGGATAATAATGATGAGGGCAAGATTTCTCTTTGGACTCTGTTACTGTATCTAGACCAAGGAAAAACCATGATACTGATGTATAATACCAGGAGAAGCAATGTCCTAGAGCATTCTCTATTTTCTCTGAGTTTGAAAGTTCAAAGATCGTTTTCTAAGGAGACACAACAATGACATAATAGTCTGTCTATAGCCTAGATCCATGGGCTACACCCTGAATGGGATATTCTCAGGAGACAGAGCCCATTTGGTTCCCTAAGCTCCTTCTTCCCATCGGGTTCTCTTTCTTGAACGCTTCACTTTCTTTGGGTCTCTGTAAATATGAAAGACTTGATGGCGAATGTCTTTCTGCATGCTGCGAAATGTTATTGGCTAATAAAGGGACTGTTTTGACCTATGGTAAGACATCTCAGGAGGAGGCAGAAAATCTGAGCATAGATAAAAGGGAAGGAGGGCAAAGCCAGGGAGACACTGTGTGCTCCTGCTGTGAGAGCAAGATGTAAAAGTACAGGTAAGCCATGAGCCACGTGGCAAAACATAGATTAGTAGAAATGGGTTAAGATGCAAGAGCTAGATAACAATAATCCTGAGCCACAGGTTAAACAGCTTGTAATTAATATAAACCTTTTTGTGATTATTTGAGACTAAATGGCTTCAGGACTGGTTGAATAGGACACTTATTACTACACCAATTCAGTTTTGAAGTGATTTCATTTACCCTCTAGCTTCTTTGAAGATTTACACTTTATTTACTTCCTTTGTCTGCCTTCCAAAGTCCTCTAGAGCTAAATTTTTCAAGTCTAATTGATGAGGGCTCTACACATATTCCATGATCTTCCCCAGGACTCTCTGCTCACATTCTTTCTCATTTGTGGAATGAAGTGCTGTTTCAAAGTGGTAAGAACTGAAGGCATTTGTGTGAGCCACCAAAGCTTGATCTCCCAGTCTCCTAAGTACATTGGTCCTTTCCAAAGACCCTGGGAGGGACTCTGGCAATCTGTTCACAAGGCCTTTTTAAAATTAGCAAAAGCAAGATGTTCTTCTCTTAGAGTTAGGTAGAAGTTGAATGTTCAGCTTGGGAGAAAGTTATGGTAGAAATCATTCAGTTTTGATTTAAGGAACTTGTTATTATATGGTAGATGGTCACTTCCATACATATTGGGAGAATAAGGCAATTCTCGGTAGAAATGAGCTTTTTGGTATCTTACCTCCAAATTTGTTGACTTCTTGATCAAGGTTAGGAGTCAATTAAACATGTGTGTCTTTCTCCTAGAATTGGAGTTATGAGGGTGAAGACAAGCTGAGTCGAAGGGAAGAAAATACTTCCACTCACCAATTGTAGGAATATGTAAGTCAAATATTTGATTCTTATAAATGCCTGGCCAAAACCATAGCTTTCTCTGGAACACTGCTGATGCTACAATATACAAGAGGATCCATTCACCCTGGTTTCCCCCTATTTTATGGAAACTATGTAAATTAGAACTTACAGAGCTCTCATGTTCATAAGTCATAAACCCAGGAGCAGTCCTATAAATGGTACATATATCTCTGTGGGGAGTCATGTGGTTTATTCATCTCAGAATCAATATAGGAGAGCAAATTTTATTGAGCCATTCTAGAGTGACTAAAGATCTTTCTATTTTCTTGATAGACAGTGTTTCAAAGTCAACATCACGTAAGAGGCAGTCAAGATACAATCAAAACTTGTAGGAAAAAAAGAACTCTGAGACAGTAGTGTTAGGCAATTACATACTAAAAAGGTATGTTTTATTTTTAGATTTTTGTCAGCAGAAGTTTTGAATTTGTAGTTGTTTTCTATGTCTGGTTTTATATTAGTAAATTTTCATTGTGTCTTTAAAGTAGAGCCAAAAAACATTACATAATCTTTAGCTCTTTTATAAAACCAAGGTGTTTTCCTGGCAAAAACAACATATAATTTATTATCTTGAAAACCATTCCATCGCACACATGATAATCCCTGTGAATGGAGGTCCTGTGTGGGTCTGGCATTGTCCTAAGCATTTTATATAATTCTCTTCTTGATTCCTTAAAACAATTTGATGACGTGGCATGGGTTTCATTTCAGTGAGTTAGTTACAAAAGAAAGGAGAGGGAGAAAGAAGGAGGGAGGAGGGATGGATGGGAAGAAGATGGAAGGCATAAAGGAAGGAAGAGAGGGAGCGAGCAAAAAAAAATACAGAAAGAAGGAGAAGGAGGGAGGGTGTGGGGGAACAAGGGGATAAGGGAAGGAATTTTTTTGTTTTAGGTTACCAATGTCTGCCCCTTAGTGCAGCCTTTGCTCTACCCAGCATGCTTTCCTTCTATTACCTTCTATCAGGTAGAGTTTCACGTTACCTATATTGTTTCATGGGAATCATATCAGAACCGCTGTCTGCTGCTTTATGTTTCTGCCCCTACACTTTGGCTACAGTATAAACCCCTTGAAGATGAAGAATGGAACCCCACAGAGCTCCAGCTATCCACCCATCACCTTAAGCATATGGCAGAACCCAACTAGTGGTGGGAGCTTGTTAATTTTGACAATTAAAACTGATAAGATGTCATCAGGAAAGTACTCCCAAGAGAGGTCCAAGAATTGCCACAGGAATAAGTTATGTTTCTGCCCTAGTATGATGTTGTCACTGGGAGTCGGTGGGGGAAAATATCACTGAGTTTCAGTTGAAACAAAAAAGGCATAAATATGCAGCCAGCAGCTACAGGTAGGCTTTTGGAGTTCAGTTCTGAGCCATCACTGTTGGCCAATACATGTGTGAAATGCTAGTTACCATAGCAACAAGCACAGCAAGACCTCTCTCTCTCTCTGTCTCTCTCTCTCCCTCTTCCTCCTCCCCCTCTCTCTCTGGTTTATGAATCTAAATCAATAAATGTTTATAAATAACTTTCCAATTGGCCCGAAGAAGTAAAAGCTTAAGCCAGAACAGCCCTTCTGTCCTGTGAATGTGAGTCATGGATATGTTGGCCACATTCTGAGGACAGAAAAAGGCTATCCATGGAATAAACAATTGGCCACATCATTTTCTTTGCAAGAGCTCTCAGGGGGAGGGGGGAAGCTGCGGAATGAAAATCCATTTCTCATGCCTAGTGACAAAGAATACTAAATGCTCACTTGCAAGAAGCCTAGAAACAAAATGACCCAAACCATGTGCCTCCATAGGGGCAGATGCTAGGTCCAAAGATGGCAGGGAGATCATAGGTGGTTCTGCTGAAGTCCACTGAAGCAGGTACTGGTCTTACTGTGACTGTGTGCGTTGGCTCACAGTTCCCTACAATATGCAAGTCGGAATTCATACAAATGTGGAATTTTGACTCAAGAGTCCCAACAAATATCAAATCAGGCCACCAGCAGCCAGCACTTTCTTTCTATAGCATTGCGAACAGATGGTTGAACAGCCTCTCAGAGATTTTTGGTGAAAGAGAAAGTTTTTTTCATCTCATCTCTATCTAGTAGCTGTTACATTCAATTTCTGAGCCAACATTTTCTCCAGCTCCCCTTTCCTTAACTCCTCCTGTCTGTCCGTCTGTCTGACATTACTCTAGGCACAAGGAAGGCCTCACCCACGAGGAGCATCTTCATGGTGGCATTTCAAGCCTTTGAAAGCGGCTCTCATCATTCTTTAGCTTTCTATTGCTGCTGATGGGAGTCTCTCTCCTCGGAATTCTCTTGTCTTGTCAGATCCCTTTTCAAAATACGAACACTTTTAAAACTATCTGTACACATTTCCAGATGGAGGTTAAGATTTTGGGGCGCAGAAAAACTGTTTCCAGAACCTTCTTTGTCCGGGAATATGGGTAAGTTGATGCTCACGTCCTCTTCCTTCCTTCCTCCTTTCCACACTGAGCTCTTCGCACCAAGTGGATTAAGTAACACAGGGATCCCATCCCAGAGCAGGAACAAATTACACGAATTATTATTCTTTGTCCCCAGCTGTGCCGTGGATTCCCTAGGAGCCAGAGTAACCGTGATGTAGTTGCTTTGATCATTGGGACAAAGATTTTAGCGGGCAAACATCAAGTAGAGAAGAAATGGCGCTTCAGAGACTGAAGGGGGAGTAGAGACACTCATGCCTTCATCTGGACTCCACAGTGCCTGGCATGGAAAGGCCTCTCTGCTGCCTGTTATGGTCTTCCCTGGAAGGACATGTCACTGACAATTTAGGGTAAATGAGTCTATCTGAAGAGGAGAATGTAGGGCGATATGAAAACCTGACAGGAAGAAGATGGGATAAAATTAAAGGAAAGCATTTGAAGGAAATGGCATGGTTCGAAGCACTACGGTTTTGTCTGTCTTTGTCATTAATGCTGTCTATGGCTAGGAAGAAAGAGGCAAATAATACCAAAAAGCAGATAAAGGAGATGTATTCAACATGGCCACACTAGAAAGAAGAACCAACAAAAGGGCCCAGGGCCCTCAAGTCCATCTCCAGGGTCTTGATATTGAGGTTTAGGTTTAAACAGAGAAGGAGACCAAGCAGCCCTGGTCAAGGTTTGGCCCCACCCACCACTGACTACCTTTGTCTGGGTTCTGGTCCTGCAAGGTGGTCTCACAAATTGTCAGAGCTGTGTGAAATCTCTTTCTACAAGAGAGAAGTCCCTCTTCTGGCTGGCCCCAGGGCTCCATCCTTTTCATTCTCCTAGCAGAGACTCCAGTTTCTCAGGATTCATTGCTTCAGTATGACAGCTGAGAGGTAGGGCACAAGAATCTAGAATAATTTTATTACTGTCAGGATGGTTACACAATCTTTGTTTGGGTCTCCCCAAATATTGTGAAGGGAGAATATATGCCCTGAGTTGTCCTCTAGTTTCAACTTATAAATATCTGGTTTGTGGAAAATCTTAAGTCTGAAGCTGTTCAAAGGGCAATAAGCTGCCTCTACTGTTAGCTCCCACCTCTGATATCAGGGCTCAGACCCACAGGGTCTCTCTCTACTTCTGTTGCAATAAAGCAAGGAGGACAGAATGAGAAATAGTAGCTTAAACAAGATGGACAATGCTTCTTTTCTGTTCCTCAGACTGAAGAGGGTGTTTAGAGGCTTATTTAGAGAACTTGGTGTGGGCCTAGAGTCTAGAAGACCCATGGATGATGAGGGACTATAAGCACGGGCAACTCCATGTTATCTGCCTGGAGTGGCAGAGAAGACAGAAAACTAGATTGGAAACACAAAGCATCTCTCTCTCTCTCTCTCTCTCTCTCTCTCTCTCTCTCTCTCTCTCTCTCTCTCTTTCTCTCTCTCTCTCTCTCTGTATGTGTGTGTGTGTGTGAGAAAGAGAGAGAGACAGAGAGACAGAGAGACAGAGAGACACAGAGGGAGAGAGACAGAGACAGAGAGAGGCATATGCTATGGAAGCATGTTGTGGTGGGATTCAGGTGTCAGCTGATAAGGTTGGAAAACACTTATCCAGGGTACCAGGCTCCTGAAGGGGGTGTGGCTAACCCCGTTCAAGAGGGGCTGCTGTGATCTTGAGCACCCCGTTTGTTCCTGCCTTCTTGAGAGACTGGATCATTGTCCATCGCTTGCACCATTCTATTGCTAAAGTGTATTCCTAAGCTGTAGCCTGTAATTGTGAGTGCAAATTTGTTTTCCAATAAATATTAATCTTGAAAACAAAATTGTGATCATGATTTGACTATAAATAGGGATGGATTTTGAGTGGGAGCAAGTGGCATTCTCCCTCTCTAAATCCAAGCACATTGGTAAAGAAAATGTGAGAGATTCCATCTCATATCAGAAAAGCCACCTGGTGTGGGACAGAAGACAGTTAGAATGTTTAGGAAGCAATATTATCATGACTTCATCTTGAACCTTGTTTCTCTCCTACACCTCCCAACCATCCTCTCTGCATTTGATCTTCTCCTGAAGTCATAAAGGATGTAAATATCTTCTTTGGGTATCAATAATGCCTAAGTTTTCCATCATAAACAACATTTTCTCCTATCAGCTATCTACAAAGCATCTGGAACTGAGATAGGGCCCCCACTGCAACGATTCCTACTGATGAAATGGGAGTAAAAGAGAGAGAATGAGAGAGAGAAACAGACAGACATACATTGCTTTTATAAAACAGACTATCCAAAATAGTTACAAGATAGCTCTCTATGATTATCCTTCATGTCACATTTCTGATAAGAATTCCAGATGGATTTACGCAGTACTCTGAGAAAAGTTATAGATGTGTATAGTCCGTCCATTAGGATCTAATCATTGTTTTAGCTTTTACAGGATCCCAAAGAGATGCCATCGCCCTTAAGTCAGCAGGAAGCAACCTTATGAAAGACTACTCCCCCTTTCCCAATAAGTTTTGTCCTCTGAGGGTTGTGGGTAATTATTATTCTGATAGAATAGCTGTAAGTTAAAATTGGGTTAAGGATGGAACAATAATATAGCCTTAGGGATCTCTTTTAAAGAGGAGAAAGGGGAATAGATAGGGTAGATAAAGGTAGATTGTTATACCTACCTGTAAATAATTACTAGCCAAATATATGGGATAAGCCAAAGACAATTTGCACTGGCATAGATATTTGTATACTGATACAAATATTTTATGACATATAATCATTTTATATGTTTGATTGAGATAATTTGTATATTGGTACAAATTTAAATCTCAAATTGTTCTATATGTCCAAAGCAACCCGTACATTGATATAAAATTGAATCTGTAACTGTTATGTAAAATTGAATCTGTAACTGCTATATTTTACATATGCTTCTACCACTGTTTAAAATATTTGCATATTATTGTCATGTCCACTATACAATTGCTACCTCCATTTAACTATACTAGACATAATGTATGATTGCACTAGTTATGATATATGCACAAGATGTTTTATATACCTCTGTTTGGATGATATATATGAATATACATGTCTAAAATACTGTTACCATTTTGCACGGTATATATACCTCTGGCTAATGTTTAATAGTCATACTAAAAGTCATTGTTCAGAGATTGGACACCCCTTTATAGGTAACCTAATTTTATAATACAAGCTTCAATCCTTAGGATGATAAAAACTGCAGTCAACATTACTTAAGTTGTCATGTCACAGTCTTCCCAGATACAGGTTAGAATACCATAGATATACAGGAGTCTTCAACCATTTCATAGACCCAGAGAATATGGCATTTAACATTTTGTTATTCAGAATTTGGCCGTGAGAGACATGACAACTCCTGGTGTCACTGTTCCTTTCCCGAGATGGTGCTGGGCATCAAGGACACTCCTTTGGAGTTTGTCCTTTTGGCAGAGAATGACCCGTTGGGCAAAGAACTGCCTTTACCTCAATTGCTGACAGTACACACATGATGCCCAAGCTGGATGAACAGGATGACAAATGGAGACTGACTGATGAAACCTGCCTGGACAGGATAAGACAGTCCTTCCAAAAATGCCCTGCTTGTGAAAAGATCTGTCAGATACCATAGGCCTGTAGCCAGAAAGATGGATGCTCCAATGGCGCACAAAACCATAGGTGATTGTCCAGGTAGCTGTGCTGCTGTCCTCTCCCAAATTTTGGAAGCTACTACTCCCATGTGCTTCTGACTTTCCGGTGATATATTTTCCTTCTCAGGTCTTGAGGGGGTTGAAGAATAGGTATTTAAGGTTACTATACTATCAACCCTTAGCAAGGAACATTCAGGTGTTGGATTTTCACTATCCCAGATGAACAGTTTTGAAGTAATTTATACACCCCACCACCTACCAATATTCTAGAAATGTATGATGTACTTTATATGTGTTGGGTTTTAGTTGTAGTTTGCGCCTTTTCCTCTCCCAGATATTACCTCATAGTAATTCCTAGTGTATATAGACTTAGTTTAGAACCTTCTTAGTTAGACAAAAGGGGGAGATTGGATTGAGGTGTCAGCTGATAAGGTCGGAAGACACTTATCCAGGGTCCTGGGCTCCTGAAGGGGGTGTGGCCAGCCCCGTTCAAGAGGGGATACTATGATCTTGAGCACCCCATTTGTTCCTGTTCTTGAGAGACTGGATCAATGTCCATCGCTCAGACCATCCGATCGCTCAAGTGTCTTCCTAAGCTATAGCCTGTTATCGTGAGTGTTAATTTGTTTTCCAATAAATATTAATCTTGTATTGGTATATTTTAAGTGAGATTTACTGCCATAGCATGCCTGGAAAAGTTCTGGAATCTGAGATTTTCTTTAGGGCCAACAAATAATGAGAGTACAAAGAAGGGGTATGATGGCTATCTTTTGTGTGAAGAAGGATGGGAAGGCAGACAAAAGGGGGCAAGGGATGAGAAGGAAATGGAGCTCAGGAATTTGGCTGAAGCCTTTGCCAGCAATAAGGTAAGGACTACAACACTATTAGCAACTACCTAAGAGCTTTTTTCTTCTCAGCTATAGGCCTGCTGCCTTCCAGGAATCTCACCAGAAACCCCATTACCAAGGAAAGGACGTGTACTAAGGCCCTTGTGGAACCCCAGTGGCTCCTGATTTTTATTGAATCATATTATAACTCCATCCAAGCCTCTGTGGAGCCTTACCTCCCTCTCTCATTAAAAGGGAGAGAAAAAGAAAGGTTTCCTAGCAACCTTAGAGATGTAACTTGAGAGCCACCAACAGGGCCTGTGTTAAGTACTGAGATAATTAACTGCCCACCAGCCCTTCAGGAGCCCTTAGCTATGCTTGGGTATGGATGGCTACCTTCCCCTACTCTTTCTTGGAAAGCAACATTTTCACTTGGCTCTGTCTCACATTACTCTAGTGCCTCTCTTTCTCACGGCCCTCATGTTTAAGCCTGTATTAAATCACCTTTAATCAAATCACCAACTCTGCTTTATAAACTGGCCATCTTAAATGTTTTTTTTTTTTTCTGTGTCAAAGTCACACATCAGAGTCAGGTCCCTAAAAGCCCAGGGAAGCTCCTCAGGCTTTAGGGGACAGCAGTATGGAAATGTGTCTGTGTTCCACTGGGGAGGACAGTATAGCAACTGTTCATGAGTTCAAATACATGCACGTGTCAGTTTTCTTTATTGGGTATTTTGAACATTTTTGATTCCTTCTTCTTTGTTGGTTGACACACAAGAAAACAGATTTTGTCATGACAGTTCATATGTATATATCCCATATACCATATACCAATGCATCCCCTCCATTCCCTCTGTCACCTCGCCTCTCCCCTTCCAATTCCTTCCTCTCCTCAAACAGCCACCCTTTCTGCTCTTGTGACTCATGCATTCTGTTATCTTTTATTATGTCCCTGCCCTTTAAACCTCTTCCTCTTCTTTCATAATGTCTTTTCTATTTTAACCCCCATTACACAGACATATAACACACACACACACACACACACACACACACACACACACACATGCACACACACCACACATCTTGTTTGTCTTTCTGAAGCTGTCATAATAGTTGTGGAATATTTGTTTAAGTATGTAAAAATGTGTTGCTGCTTTACCTTGCCTGCCTAAGGCACCTGATTGGTCTAATAAAAAGCTGAATGACCAATAGTGAGGAAGGAGGCATAGGCAGGACTTCCAGGCAGAGAGAGTAAGTAGGAGGAATTGAGGCTTGAAAAAAGGGGAAGAAAAAAAAAGACACCAGGGAGATGTCAGGAGCCAACCAATCAGACACAAAGAAAGCAGGAAAGTAGAGCTTACAGACTGAAGGAAAGGTAAAAAGCCTGGGGCAAAATGTAGATGATATAAAAGGATTAAATTACATTAAAAGAGTTAGTGGGACAAGTCTAAGCCAAGCCAAGCGTTCATAATAAATTATAAGTCTCCATGTCTTTATTTGGGAGCTGGTTGGTGGCCCAAAGAAAATTCCAACTACAAATGGCACCCGAACATGGGGCCCAAGTTTCCCCATAGGGCCTGAGAAGCTTTAAAACATGGATGCAGTTCCTTTAAGAGGTGTGGCTGTACAACAGAACACTGAGAAGCACTTGATTAGTTCATGATTAACTCTATTTCTAACCTGATATTATAATTTAAACTCATAATTATTATTCTGCTCTATTATCATCAGTTGATGGTAATCTTACTGTGCTGTTTTTAAAGATTAAAAGTTATCTTTTATGTATATATAGGGAAAATAATAATATGTATTGAGTATATATGTTCTGAAATTTCAAAGATTCACAGGGGTCTTGGAACACCGGAGGACGTTGTGTTAGAAGATCAGCTTCCTGCCTGGGACAGGGGTGGTGCTAGTTTCTGTACTTGTTAGTACTGAATTGTTAATAGTTTTTCTTTGTTCTTGAACTTTTAAAGAAAAGTTATATAGTTAAATTTATCTTCTTATTGTTTCTGTTCTGAGTCATAGGAATACCTTTGCTTATTCCATAAATATTTTTAAATTTTTGTTTTAATGCTTTATAGTCTTATTTACTTTGAAATATGCTTTATTTTGGTTCAAGGGATGCAATATGGATCTGTTTTGGTGTTTTCTGTGTGACTTCTTCCTTGGATTGATTTAATTTATTGAATAATTGACCGTCTCCTCATTACTTCAAATGTCACTTTTATATATCAAACTTCCTTTTGTGAGCTATAAATCCCCTATTTATTGCTTCATACCATTGTTTTCCTTCCTCCTCCTCCTTGCCTCCTCTTCCTTATTTATTATTACTGTTTTGTGGAGACTACAGATGGGGTTAAGGCTTTGTTCATTCAAGGCAAGCACTCTACTACTGAGCTGTAACACAACCTCTTTTTACTCTTTAGAAGTGGGATCTTAATAAGTCGCCCAGGCTTGACTTAAACTCACTCTGTAGCTCAGGCTGGTTTTGAACTTGTGGTACCCCTCCCCCATCCTCTGGAATAGATCTTGTGATAGATCTGAGCCATCAGACCTTGCTCCCATCACCTCTCAATTAACCAAGATGTTCTAGGTAACTTTACATAACTTCTGAATGTGTTTTCCTAGATCTCTGCAAGAGTCTTTTAGATAATAACCAAAATGACCTCAAATTACTTCTTTTGGATCCCATGTTCTCAAAGTTTCTGCACATTTCAGCTATCTTGATAGTGTAAAAAACTATAAAGATGAGTCTGGAGATATGGCACAGTGATTAGCAGCATGTGATGCTCTTGCTAAGTATCAGTTCATAACTTTCCATAACTTCATCTCCAGGTGATCCAGAGCCCTCTTCTGACCTCCACAGGCAAAAGCCACAAATGTGGTACATATACACACATGCATACCATTAGGATTTTGTACAGATTTTGGTATGGTTTCACATCTATCCTGTTATCTGGTGGTGGATTTCTAATGATATACATGGGAACATGACAGAAGGCAGCTGTAGATAGCAGGAGATGCTTAAAGCTGTTTCTATATAGAGAAGAACTTTATTGTTAGATGGCTGTGGTCATGATTAACAAAAAGATTATGATAACCAGAATTATGATAGCAGAGCTGGAGAAAAGGGAGCTAGAGAGAGACGAAAAGAGGGGAGCTCCCAAGAGAGACAAAGGCAAGAAAGAGGGAGTGGGGAAAAAGAGAGGGAGAGAGAGAGAGAGAGAGAGAGAGAGAGAGAGAGAGAGAGAGAGAGAGAGAGAGAGAGATTAAGAAGCGGGAATCCTGCTTTAAATGGGGCTTGACATCAGAGCTCAGAGGAGAGACGGCTTTAGAAGCTAACATATACAAATACTCATATACGTTAAAATAAATCTTTAAAAATTAGGAGATGTCATTTTTGAGACTGGAGTATTTTATGCGCTCCCCGCTCCCAAATAATACTTGAAACAGAGAAATAATTAAAGGGGTGTCTTAGTTCGTTTTCTATTGCTGTGACACCGACTGTGACCAAAAGAAGCTTGAAGAGAAAAGGGTTTATCGCATCTTAGTTGTAGTCCATCATGAAGGGAAAGCAGGGCAGGAACTTCAAAGAGGAACCCAGAGGCAGGAATTGAAGCAGAGTGCGTGGAGGAGTGCTGGTTACTGGCTTGCTCCCATGATTTATTCAGTTTGCTTTCTTATACAACCCAGGACCACCATCCTCGGGTAGTACCATTCTGCTGACTGGCTTCCCCATACTCATCATTAATCAAGAGAATGTATGACAGACTTGCCTATAGGCCAAACTTACAGAGATGTTTTCTCAACCGAGGTTCCTCTTCCCTGATGACCCCAGTTTGTGTCAATTCGACAAGAAAGCAAAACAAAAAACAGCAGCATGAAGGGATACGAAAGTCTAGAAGAGATTAGGTTTTTAGAAAGTGGTATTTTGTGGTTTTATGCGACAGAAACCACTAGCTGTCCTAGACCTTTGAAGTCACCTTTACATTTGGAAATCAGACAATCCTCCTTCATCCTCTCCTTCCTCTTCCTCCTCCCTTGAGTTTCCACAGCTATTCACTGGTCCCCAGTTCTTACTTCTCCTCATCTTGTCATCCACGTGACTATGGCAGGTTTATTCACTTCCTGTATTCTTTTTGGATCAAGGCTTAACGTATGTAAGAGAAGGTCTTTTTGAAATAGCCCTATCAGCAGTTTTCTCTTTGAGAAAAATCACAAAACTTGGAGCTCAAATATATCCCTTAACACAGGATTACCAGTTTCCGTTAGATATTGTCATGATACTTGTTTTCATTATTTTCTGATCTTTGATTTATGTATTTTTGAAACACGTCTTGATATATAACCCTAGACTGGTCTGGAACTCACTTTGTAGACGTTGAAGATGGCCTCAGACTAGCAATCCACCTGCCTCAGCCTCCAGAGTGCTGGGATCAGAGCTGTGGGCGTTACTCTATATATAGCTTCTTGACAATATTAAATGAGGCACAGAGCTAGAACAAAGCCGCTTCTTTGTGGCTCTGAAGACGTTTTTTCAAGCACACTTACAGAAATTCTTATGGGAGAGTTTGTATGAAGCCCTGGCAGTTTTCCATTAAGGAATTAAATACAAGGAATTAACGTGAAGAGTGAGAATACACCAAAACATTGTAATAACATCTCAGCATGGAAAGATCAAGTCCAACAAACTGGATAATAAACAAGAGGGATGGGCTAGGTTGCCTTTTCCCTAATCATGGTAATTTTCCTCTTATCCATTCTGGAACAATGTGACGTGTTCTCCGCCTTTTGTTGGCCTCCCTTGAATTCTGCCAGCCTGCAATTTGTGGACACTCAGTTGTTTCAGAGCCCATAATAGCCTGGCATCCTGGGTGTTGGAAATCAGTTTTTCTTTTTGGAGATCTGTGCCAGTAGCATTGTTATGGACCTTGACTAAGGGCTATGGAACATTTTCAGCATACTGTTCTCACAGACATCCCTACGGTTTCTGCCTGAGAAACAGAGCATAGGGGTCCCTCAATAGGACAGAAAAGGGCCCTGGGGACAAGGAGACTGGGAAATCCAGATTACTTCGGAGTGCACCACTGAGCTGGTACCTCCTGTGTTCCTCTGAGCTTCTAGCTCATTGCACACCATCAAATGAAACTTATAGATTATTCTTAAATAGTATCCACAATAAAAGGAGGAACCTTTGCTCTCTGTCTCTCCCCCTCCCAATGATTATCCTCTAGTGGTGTGGCCCAATTAACCCCCCAGCATTATGGCCCCTATTACCCTCCAACAATATGACTCCTTTTTGCTCTAATCCTGGAGACTTGTACATAGTTGGTTTCCATGGATACCAAGTAATGGTAGAGAGTTAAGAGAAGAAGTTAAGAGAAAAGATGTTGGGCTGATGGAGGGACTAAGAAAGTTAGAGTGTACATCAAAGGTGCCATAAACACATACACACCAGGAAACATACCCCAAGTGTTACTCAGCCACTGACTACCATTTTCTCTACCCCAGCACTGAACTTAAGGATTGGTAAAGATATGACATTTTAAGTTCTCACAGCAAAATGGTGAGTTTTTGTTCACACACTCTCTTTATGTCTGCACATATCTGGAAGTTGGGGCTATCTATGCAGAGTTCCATGTGAAACTGTGTACAGTGGACTGGCCTCTCAACAGTTCAGAAACCAAGGAGAGTTGCAGACTAGATAGCCAGGTCACTCACCTTGTCTACCTAGGAAGTATCCTTGGGCTTCTGGAATTTCATTTACCATTTCTACTTAGCCATAACTGCTAATAGAGAAAACATCACAGGGCAGGCAATTCAATGCTGAGGTGCTGAAGTACCTGTAGAAATGACTACCAATGATGTGAGAAATGACTACCAATGACGTGAGCATTGACTCTAGAGAAGTATGAATATCCCAAAGACAGTTTTCATATAGCTGTTATTTCAGTCTTTGGCAGATAGCCCCACTTCACAAATATTTTCTCCAGAGGCCCCAAAATCACTGCCTTATATACATATATACATATATATGTATACACACACGCACATACACACATATAGGGCAAGAGTCATTATGGTATAATTAAGAATGGCAACAGATGCTTTTTAAAACAAATCCTCTTGGTTTTCTCTAAGACTCAAGGACAAGAAGAGTCTGAAGAGGATATAAATGACTCTATGGCCTTACAAAAAGAGACATAGTCCTACTTCTTAGAGTAAGACTCAGCCATGTCTTGGTCAACAGGGTCCTGAGCCATTGGCAATGGGTGTGCATATCTACCCAGCAGTGTGGACTAGAAAGATGCACCTGACTTGATTAGACATCTCACTTAGCCCAGGCTACCTTTCTCTCTCTGTTCTGCTAGCAGATAGACTCAGCCCCTAGGGTTTTTTTTTTTGCAGCACATTTGACCAACAGGAACATGTGTAACATGCTTATGCCCACTTGAGAAATTCTCAAACATGTATTCATTCAGTTCTCATAAAAAAAAGCACGAAACGCACAGACTTTCAGCTTGATTGCAAAGGTGAGAAGCTGAGGCATGATTAGGAATCCCCTCTAGGCCTCTGGAGCAAGAGACTTGTAGGGAGGGATGAAGCCTAGGCTTTTATCCTCTAGGTTTCTGCCTCTGCCTGCCCCGCTCCCAGCCTCTGAAGACTGCCTTTTACTCCTTCGTTGATCTCCATGCTAAATGCTGCTGCAGTTTCCCAGATAATCCTTCTTAGAGGATCCTCTAATTGATGTTGCATATTTACTTTGTCTCTTCAACAATATGATGAGAACTCAAGGGCTGCTATGTTATTTGTCAGGCAAGATCTAAAGAGTGTGACTTTGCAGACAGCCCCCTCACGCCCCAGGTTGTCAGTCAGCACTAATCACCGCCCTTTAAGACTTTGGTCATTCTCGGGGTCTTATGTTATGCATGCACCAATCAGAACTTGAAAATCAGAAATAAAAACTTCAATGGCAAGGTGTTATGGGAGAATTGGAGAGACCTGAAACTTGACTGGGCAGGGAGAGAGGATCCTGTATGTAGCAGTGGGGTTTCTTGGTTCCGTGTGGCCAGAGGCCCAGACCCACAGACCTGCCACCCCAGAAATGACTCAGACGCTTATATTAACTTTATGCTGTTTGGCCTATGGCTCAGGCACATTGCTAGCTAGCTCTTATATCTTAAATCAACCCATTTCTATTAATCTGTCTGCCACGTGACCCGTGGCTCACCTGTGTTCCTTACATGTTGCTCCTTGGGTGGCTTGCTCGATCTGCCTCTGACTCCGCCCTGCTTCTCCTACCTATGCTCTGATTTCTCCTCCTACTTCTTCTATGGTGCCTGTCATGGCCCAAAACAGTTCCTTTATTTAAAGATTGATAGTCACAGCATACAGAAAGGCATTCCCACATAACCTGTATATATTTTCTCATTTTCCTCCTCCTCCCTCTTCTATTTATTCTTCTTCCCTCTCTTAAAGCTGAACTTTTACTAATGTGAGGTAATTGTGGATTCTTATGTGCAGTCTCTGTGCAAGTTGCTACCATCATGAACGTAGAACACGAACCATGAACTGCCAAGGAAAGTCTTAATGATGTTTGGTGTCAGAAGGCACAGATATGTTCAAGATGTCTTATGTTTTTGCTCCTTAAAAAGATGCTTCAGAGAAAAATCACGTTTTCTACTTTGATTCATGATCTTCAGCTATCTGGGCATCTCAAGGATTTGGGAGAGTTCAGTTGTTGACTCTGCTGGATACATTGAACTCATGTTTTTCTCCTGAGTGCCCAGTATGTGCCTAGTGCCATCATGGGCCCATTTCTTTATTTAAAATATCATAAATGATGCCTTCTGATTGTGTTGGCATAAAGATGAATAGAATCCAGGCGGGGTTATTTTTATGACTATTATCATTCACCTAGAAGAATACACCAAAACAGAACATTATGATTTAATGTTATTATATTCATTTTTCTTCTTATTTTGAAAGGATTAATATTAAAATATTTTTTTGAGCTCTCCGAATGGATAAGTTGGACCTGCCCCACCTATCAAAGAGCTTACCACAAATCATAACTTTATTTTAATAACAGCCATTAAAATGTGTCTGGTAGTAATTTATTCTACAGAGAAATCAATTTTTAAAACAAAAGACAAATGCCACACATATCATCATCTTATTATTGTCCCCCCTTCATTCTTTCTTCTTTTCTTTTCTAAAAGCTGAACTTTCAATAATGACTGTCATTTGTAGACTGTAAGATGGGGGATTCTGTATATATCTACTCATTTCTCTTCATTTTAAACCATTTCTTACTGCCTAGTGGCACACCGCACCAAATTTTGTATCAAAATACAATTAGCAATATCTTCTAAATTACTATACAAGGTTTTACTTGTATTTAAAATTTGCATTAATAATTGCCGTTTTTTAACACTTATGTCATTTGTTCCTAAATGTCTTTAAAAAGTTGCAAAATATTTTAGGTCATGCTTGACATAGATTCCATGCCGTGCATCACAACTATTATGTCATAACTTTCAAACACGTTGGCCTCCTCTGAGTCTTGACATTCATTGCTCTTGAATGGTTTAACTTTGAGCACATAAATCCCATGTATATATGAGATGGTGTTGGCATTGACCTGAACACTCTATGCTAGATGGGAGCTTGGGGAAAGTAAATCTATAGGTCCCTTCCCCTCCATCATCCCAGACCCTCTGTAGGAAGCAGAGGGACCTGCTACACAGAGGCAAAGCACACTTTTCAACCTTACTCAGGATTTTCAATGCTTTGAGATAGACTGGTTTTTACCAAATCTATGACCCATCCCAGCCCATTCCAGCTGTGGTATTCCAATCTATCACCAGACACGGCCAAACATGCCCTTAGGAACAATGTGCTTCTGATTGAGATCCGATAGTTCAGAGAATCAAGAAGCAATAGAGTTGTTTTTCAGGAACAGGATGGCAAAGGATAACTCAAAGGTTAAGGGGGCTTGTTCACTGGGCTTTCCTGAAGCCCCTCTAAGGCCTCCACGCATGAATGAGAAATGCAGAGAACGTAGGCTTCAGAGATGACTGCTTGGGTCCAGCTTTATCACCTGCTATCTGCAGCTTCCAGAATACTTTGATTCTTAGACTTATCTTTCCTCATCTGTAAGATGGGAATATAACAGGAGAGGTTACATTGCGTGGGCGAATCTATATAGCCAAGTGCTTATCATGGAATTTTATATACACAACTGCATAAAAACACACACAGATAACACACACACACACACACACACACACACACACACACACACACACCCCTCTTAAACACACACCAAACCCTGAGACTTTCTAGAAGAAAATACAGTGGTGGGTGCCTTTCTTAGGAGATCCACATTGCCTTGGATGATTGTGCAAACAGTAACTGAAGGACGGGAGAAGTGAATTGCCTCTTCCAGAAAGGAGAGGCAGCGTTTACAGTGGTATAAAAGCTAAGGTACCACGCAGGCCAGGCACTCACTGTATTTCTCCCAATCTCCCCCACAGCACTTGAAGTGGGTATTATCCTAATCCTAGGATAAAGAAATCCCACCGGCTCAGGGTCAGTAAACCCAGGAGACCAGCCCACATTGGCCAGACTGCAAACCTCTCCTTGTCATTGTTCTGTGTAACAGAAAGTGGATGCTTAACAGGCAGAGTGACGAGAACTTAAATGACCCAGGGAAAGACTGTGGGAGGCATCAGGCCAAGGAAATGCTAAGAGGGACCAACAAGGGCTGATCTTCCAGCCGGTGCAAACTCAGATTCCTTGACAGATAATATCACTACTCTTTGCTTTTCATGCCTTCATTTTCCAGGGAAATGAGGAGAGAAAAAGAGGCAGACGTGGAAACTTCATCAGGAGGTGTGTGCAGAGGAACAGCTTTTGTGTGTCTGCATTGCTGAGCATTGGCTGCCCTAAACCAGGCTGTAGAACCCCAGCCAGACAGTGCCCAGTTGGCAGAAGTCGGAGGAGGTTTAAAAAAGGAGAGTCAGGGAAGCCTTGGCTGGGAAACCACAGTTACCAGAAGCAAACACGCATGATTGTTCTCAATCTTTCTGCTGTCCCTACTCACTGCCTTCAGTGGATTTGCCAGGTACACCAGCAAAAGGTGTGCACTATGGGCACCGGGAAGCAGAAATCATGTCAGCCTCTCTGCAACACATAGATCAGTTTCTCTAATTCCAAGTTCTTCAGAAAGGGAAATCTAACCAGAAGAAAATAAATGGCTATTGATACACTCAGGGTAAGTCTTGTCTGACTGGCAAGGCTCACAGTGATTCCCAGGCAGAGGATGTTTGGACCATATTCCTCCTTTGAAAGGCCCCTGGGCCAGCTGGAGGCCACACAAGGGCCCTCACTCAGACCAGCCAGCAGGGAATTAAAGTAATCTAATTTTAATTATGTGACAAGAGCATGAATAATCATTAAAAGTCTGTCAGAGGGAAAGGTGGCTCCAGTCTGCCCGAAGTCCCTAGATGGAAATAAAGAAACCCACAGGCTCAATGCTAACATTGGGTGTTTAAAAAAAGTAAAATACATAATAAACAGATTGTTATAGAGATAGGTGTCCAGTTCCGTTCTTTAGGGGTGGGGTGGGGGTGGGGGAAGACACCTACCAAGAAACTGTCCACTTAAACAAGTTTGAACTTTCCATTGGGGTAAAAGACCTTGTAAAGATAAGAATATTGTTTTCTATTTTTCTGAAATCAAGAGAGAGATTTGTAGATTCTACCCTGAAGCAAGTGGTTTGGAAAGTACTTTAGCCTGTGTTGTCTAATGAGGGCTTCACAAACACGACTTTAAGAAAGATTCTTAACATTAAGTAAACCAATATGGATTTCTGATAATCTAATCTGGTTTAATTTGCTGTCTTTGTTACTTGTGTAAACATAAAAATAAATATCCTTTTGTTTGAAGCAAAGTGGTTCTTTAAAATCAGTCAGCCTTGACCACGGGGTCTCTGAGGATGGAGACGGTTCCATAGATAGAGAAAGTCTGTAGAGAGTGGTCAGCATTAACTGAGTGGATAGGGCAGAGTCCAAACCTAGTAGGTTCTCATAGGTAATACAATACCTTTCTAAAAGTTGAGACAGAATGCTGCCAAGAGCTCCAGTTTTAGGAAAAAAGAACAGAATTCACTGAGAAGTTTATCAAGGAGTTTTCTGAGCCTAGATGGTACCTACCTTGCAGGAAGAAAGCTATTCTAAAGAAATGTTGGTGGCCCTCCCTTTGACTGCGAGACTATGTCTTCAAGAAATTGGAATTTTCGAAGTAATCTCGTGCTGGTAGAAGGAAAATGCTGAAGTCTGGTGCCAGACAGAGGAGGAACTGTCTCCAGGATAGAGATTTCACACAGTTCTGATAACTTGTTAAAACACCTTGTGGGATTGTGTGGGACACAGACAATGGCTGTGTGTCAGTGATGGGCAGGACCACACCTTCACCAGGACTGCTGAGGTTTACATACTCCTGGATTTCCACTAACCCTAACCCTCAAGTCAAAATCTTCAAGATGTACTTGGGAAGGAGATGGGGATATTTAGCTTTTTCGTTTTTTCCTCCCCTTCTCAACGTGACCACATTGAATAAATCTCTTCTTTCTGTTTCTTGCTCTTACTTATTTAACTGGTTTACTGAAGGCAAGTTGTTGAACCTGCCTTATTAGAATCATTAAGTACTCAAACTCTAACCCTGAACTCTGGTCACATGATCCGTGTGGACAAATTTGCAAATAGATGCAAAATCCTCCTAGCTCCTGATGTTTTGCTTTATCTAGCCTCACAGCTCTCACCCAATGGGACAAGGGCCTTTCTCAGTTGATGGAAGGAACCATGGGCTTTCCTCTCGAGTAGTTCTTCCATCCAGAAGAGTAACAGAACCCTATTCCATTTTCTCCGAACTAGAGGGGTTAATCTGCCTTCAGCGTCAGCAACAAATAAACCTCAAGGGCTCAGAGGCTTTCATGACAAAATCAGGGCTCTCCTGTCACAGCCTAAGTCAGGCTTTTCTTGTTCTTGTCCTTTGACTCTACACAGTGACTCTGGAGTCTGGGCTGGTCCTTCTGCTTCCTAAGATTCTGGATGTTGCCTGTATCTCAAGGCATCCCAGTCAACATAGAAAGGACAAGAGAGGGATTTAGGAGACAGTGACTTTGCCACACAGTCGGTGTCTCTTCTAAAGTGACAAATGACATTGCTGCTGCCTTGGCTCATCTGTAAGGGAGTGGGGAAATGGAGGCTCTCACCAGTGTCAAGGCAACATTAATGGCCTCTGCTTCCTCTACTTTCAAGATATGAAGCACGGTCCCCTGTCATTCTCATTTCTGGTTATTTCGATCAGTGATTCTCAACCTTCCTAATGCTGAGACCTTTCAATACAGTTCATGTTGTGGTGACCTTGACCATGAAATGGTGTTCTTTACTACTTTATAATGTGTTCTTACTACTGATGTGAATCATAAGGTACGTATCTGTGTTTTCTGATGGTCTTAGGCTATCCCTGAGAAAAGGTCATTTAACCGTTGAGAACTATTGATTTTGATTCGCATGAGAGTTAATTTTTTCTCACAAGAGAGTAAGTTAGCGCAACATAGATTCGACTTACCTAAATTCATATCTTCTCTTATGGTGCTGAAAAAATTCATGTATATGTCAAAAAATTCTTGGCAGCCTATGAATAGACATACACATGAATGTGTGGTATCTTGGCCCAAGAGCTCTGTGTCTAGTTTACAAGAGAAGCAGGAAGTCCCTGGGCTAGGCCTGAAACTTCTAAATCTCATGACCTTGGCCACTGTCAGAACAGATTTGGGGAACAAACCAAAGTACTTAAAAGGCATCACGATCCTCTTGGGTTGCTCAGATAATCTTGGGAGATTCCCTTTGTTATCCACAGTGACACTTAGTCACAGCCATCTGCTCACACACTAGAATTGAAGCCCCCTCCACAGACAGTCAGAGAAGTTTTCTGTTCTCTTCTCTTTTTACCCAGCTCTCACATCTAGACGGTCTTCCAGGGTTGAAGCATGGGGGGGAGTGGGGGACGTTGAAACCAAGCAGAGAAATACAAAATGATCCAGAGTGGTGGGGTAGGAGAGAAGGCTCTGAGGCCTGAGCATGTACAATGTGTGCCTCATCCCACTTGCTGGAAGCACCTGACACTTTGCCACTCTCCCAGAGCTACTTCTTTAATGATGCTTCATACCGCTTGGCGTCAGGGGCTCAGGCATGAAGTTATAGAAGGACAGAGATAGAGGTCATTTTCAAGAAGAAATCAGAGTATTGCCTCAGCGATAAAGATCTCTTTCCTACATAGTCACGGAGGAAAACAGGTGTTTACATACTGTTCTCCAATGAGAAATGTCCCCTATAGGTCTGTGTATTTGAACACTTGACCCCCAGTTGGCAGTGCAGTTTGGGAAGGCTGTGGAACTTTCAGGAGCCTTGCTGGAGAAAGTATGTTACTGGGGCAGGTGTTGAGGGTTTATATCTTGACCCACTTCCACTTCTCAATCTCTGCTTTTTGTGTGGAAATGAAATGGGACTTCCCTGCTTCCTCACCAGCAGACTGGACTCAAGCTCCAGAAGTCATGCTTTCTCTATCGTGTGGATGCTATCCCTCTTGGACTCTATGATAAAATACATTCTTCTCTGACTTGCTTTTTCTCAGAGTATTTTATCATAGCAACAGAAAGCTAATGAATTCGGATATGTTTGTTTCCTGTTGGTAATTATAGATGTGGAGGGGTTTTTATTCGTGTTTTTTCATTTTCTACCTTATTGTGAATTCTGACATTGTCACAAAAGGTGACAAAAGTTTCCCATTGCTCTTTCGAGTTGTACTTCGTCTCCTCCTTCATGGGCTCCCCTGTCTGAATTCTCTCTGCACATACGTGTTGTCAATACACTCCTATACATTTCAAACATGCAACCCTCCCGGTCTTTCCCCCTTATTCAGTGTTCTTAAACACATGCTGCACTTAGGAGTTATTCAAAGAGCTTTTTAAACATTTCAGGGTTCAGATCCAGTTGAAAATGCTGGGGTCTGCACCCCGATGTTTCATGTAGTTCCTTGGCTGGGTATAAATTGAAGCAAATGTTGAGGAGACACACTTCTTGGAATTTAAACAGTATCAGGATTTCATGACAGTTTCTGTGAAAAATAAAAATTCTGTTTCTTTTCTGGAAGATTCTGACTTACTCAGATCTGTAATCTATCTTGCAAACACCCCAGGGAATGCTGATACATAAATTTACCAAATCACTCCTCAGGAAAAATTCCCTCCTAGAACCCTGATATTCAGGTACACCATAGTGTTGGGCACTAGAATCCATCCAAAACACTTTTTCTCTAAGGAATTCACCAATACATAAAAATGGTTAATATACAATGAATGTTCTGGCCATTTATTGCCACATACCGAAATCACCCTTGTGCTGTGCTTTTAATGTCAACTTACACAGGTTAAAGTTATTTGGGAAAAGGAAACATGAACTTGTAAATGCCTGCACCAGACTGTGCTTAGAAGGCATTCCCCTGATTAGTGTGGGTAGGCCCCTCCCACAGGAACTGGTGTAATCTCTGGGTGGTTGGTCCTGGATGGTATAAGAAGTCAGGCTGAGTGAATCAGGAGGAGCCAAGCTCAAGTGGTGTTCCTCTATGGCCTCTGCATCAGTTCTGGCTATATGTTTCTGCATGACTTCCCAGGGTGAGCTGAGAATTAGTTGTAAAGATGAAATAAACCCTTTCTTCTCCAAGATGGATATTGTGATAAAACATTACAATGTTTTAACACAATCAAAAAGCTACTAACACAGTCTTGCAATTTATTTGTTTATAAACAGCAGTGGTCATTTGTTCTGATAAACACACATCTCAGGTTAGCCACCACAGAAACAGCCAAGAGGAAGTGTGTCAAGAGGCAGAGGGTAGAAGCTGGTAGTTGCTGGAGGCCTTGGGTCAAGGAATCAGTGTAACATTCTTTCCTTTATCCATTGTCAATCAAATAGATTTAAAAAAAAAAAAAGATTCAGATTCAAGCATGTAGGACATGGCCCTATTAGAGGACAGGTCAAATTCATGGCCATCATTAGCCTACCACAGTAGACTGCTTTGTACTCAGCACCCAACCTCACCAACTTCACTTCATCTAGGCTGTCAGGTTTCTGTCACTGTTGGCTTCTAGAACTGTTGTTTTCCTGAGCTGGATTTAGTCTCCTAATACCGTTTCTGGGCTACCAAGTAGATGATGCCCGACTCCACCTAGGTCCCAATCCCTTCTGCAAGCCTGGTGTCACATGGACTAGATGGAACAGGAGATCACTCCAAACTTCCCAATCACCTGTCTCCTCCCGACACTCATTACCTTCCTTCATTGAAATTATAGGGTTTTAGGATTTTAGAATTTGGGAGCAGGGATGTGCGTGGTGACATGTGCCTGTAATCCTAACGCTTAGAGTACAGAGGAGGTGGACCACAAGTTTGCAGCCAATCTGAGCTACATAAAGTCTGAACTACATAGTAAGTTCCAAGTTAGCTTGGGCTACAGAGTGAGACTCGGTCTCAAAACGCCAACGAGCAAACACACACACAACCCTCCCCCAACAATAAATAGAACTGACAAATGAACAAACAAACAGACAAAAACAACACAATTCTAGAGCTAGAAGGAGCTACCTAGAACACTGCCTCAAGCTTTTTGGAAACTGCACAGGTATTTCTTCCTTCCTGTGTTTCCTCCTCGATGTCTCTGACTTCTGGGAACAGATTTCACTTCATATCGAGAAAACGACTTTTCTATTTTCCTACTCAGAACCCACTTCTTCTGAAAGAGAAGTAATAAGAAGAAGTAAAACTCACTTCATATCCCAGAAAAATGGCTTTCAGGTAAAATTGGGTGTGGTGTAATAGAAAGAAACAAGTCCCCATGTTCTACCAAGCTGAGAAAAAAAAACAAACTTATTTCCAATTATCTGTGTACATTCGCTGTTCCTGTGTTCTTTGTGCTCACTGCTGAGCAGCCCTGACAGCTTAATAGCTTCAAAACAGCATCTCTGCTTTCCCTCCACCTGGAGAAAGCCAGCGTGCCTCAGAGACGAGGATAATGAATGTGTAGGATGGTGTCTTCCAGGGCCAAAGCAGCAGTCTGAGCAAGTGACAGAATGCTTGCTTGAGAGGTGCATCATGGGTAAGATGGTAGGAAGCCAGGCAAACAAATCGTCAGTCTTTGGGCAGATGGAGCCCTTTTGATCTTGGACTTCAACTATGTAGTCCTGAGCAGAGTTCAGTGGTCAGAGGAGGTCCTTTGTTTATGGAGAAAAGAATCTGATTTTATTTATTTATTTTTTTAGTGTGTGTGTGTGTGTGTATACATGAGCATATGTGTGTGCAGAGGTTAATGACAAGTGTATCTCCCCTCCCCATGCCACACACATATCTCTCTATCTCAGCTTTTGAGACAGTCTCTCGTTGAAGCTGAAGCTGGACTTCACTGGTTTGGCAAGAATAGACAAGTAGTAAAGCCAGCAATCCCCCTGCCTCTGCTTCTCTAGTCCCAGGATTACAGACTTTGGCTGTCATGCTTGGCTTTTTATGTGGATGCCAGAGGAGGGGTTCTACAGTGAGGTTCTCAAGTTGGTGAGTCAAGACCTTACCAACTGAGCCTTCCCTCCAGTCCCTTAATATGATTGTTAAAATTAAGACTTAGACTGCTTTTGCACTATAGATTTCAGTGCCTTGCTGCCCAGCACAGCCTACCTCAGATGTGTATTAGCTCTTGGATAATCCAAGTTCCTTGAGCCAATTGTGTAAAAGGTGGCTACAGCATTCACATGTACAATTCCATGTAAAACTTATGATATATTAAACATACATGACCAGTGTTGAGATTGTCAGTTAGTGAACAGCAACATGTTGACTGGCTGACTATTGTGTGTGAGACACTGTGTTAGATATGTTCTGGAGACAATATGGTCATATAGACATATTTCTGGATCTTAAGGGTACTGATAAATAAGCACATAATAAGTTTAAATGCATTAAGTAGAGTGACCTGTGCTTTTAAAAACGTGCTTTCATATTTTAAAAGAGCATAACTACATCATTAAACATGTTATCAATAACATTATTATTAGTGTGCATAGGTGTATGCAAGGTATGTGCATGCTGTGTTCATGTGTGTAAGTCCTTGTAAGAGTGTGATTACATATGGAGGCCAGAGGGAACTTCCTTGGCTGTTGTTGTTTGGGAGCAATTCAATTTGTTTTTTAATTTTTTTAGGTGTAGTCACTCATTAGAGCTTGACAAATAGGCTCACTTGATTGGCTAGTAAACCCCAGGCTTCCACCTGTCTCCACCTCCCCAGAGCTTGGGTACAAGCAGATGCTGCCACACCTGGGCTTTTTTTGTTTGTTGTTGTTGTTGGTTTTTTGGTAGGTTTTGGTTTTGACAAGGCTTCTGAGGAGTAAACTCAGGTCTTCATCTTTGAGAAGAAGCACTTTACTGTGTCAGCTGTTTGCCCAGCCCTTGTTATACTGTTCTTTTTTTCTTAAACATTCCATTCTGTCTACAGCCACATCATCCTGAGTGCATCTTATGTTGTCTTACGGCAGAAGCTAAGAAGACAAGAATCCAGTAAATACTTAAATGGGACACATTTCATTCTATTTCAAACTTTTGCCTTAGGGAACAAAATTCTCTAGAAGATCCTCTGCTACACGTCCCATGCTGGTTTCTTTGTTATTTTTAAGCTATAGACTCAGAAGCAAAGTCCTTCCATGCTGGGGAGGAACACTGGATACATATCCCTTTCCTGATCTGTCTTTGAAGTCTGTGTCATGTGACTGTCCATTCGGTTATATATACTGTGCAGCTGTTCAGGTTGCGAAAGTGGGGAAGGTCACTCATATAAATAGGCTCCCTCACCAAAGAGGCACATGCTGCTGTGGTTCCCTCTTCACATGATGGCAGTTGCCATCACAGACATGGACTTCCAGTGTCCCTGTCCTTTGGCATTGCAAATAGGAAGCACAAGAGGGATCCTGGAAACAGACAGAGGTAGGGAAAACTCTGGAAAGGCATTGGGGGGGGCAGGTAATGTCTTAAGAGTGGTTTGATGTCCCCATGATACAAGTCCTCAGACATGATTCAGAAAAAATAGCTCTTAATGAGCACGTGTGGCCCCAGACAGGTCTCCTGATGTGATGAGCGTCCTGGAATAGCACAACTAGGTATTAAACAGGTCTTAAGACATGGAACATCTTGAGAGGCCTGAATTTTTAAAATTTTTCTTTAATTAATTTTTTTGTATGAGAGTGAAACAGCTATTCTTTCTGTTGTCTTAGCTGTTCTGGAACTCTGTAGACCAGGCTGGCCTAGAACTCAGAGATCTACCTGCCTCTGCCTCCCGAGTGTTTGGATTAAAGGCATGTGCCACCACCTAGCAGAGGGGACTGCATTTCATTAATAGTAGGTTGTTAAATAAATAGTTTCACCTGTTTTCATACTGCATATATTTTGGAAATATTGATACTTTTATTTCCTACTTGATAGTATATCTTACATTTACTGTCCAGTAACTCTTTTAATTCTGGGCTCCTGAAGTAGGAATAGGCACAGTGGAAAAAACTAGTATATTTGACTACATGATGACCCCGAATATTCATTTGTCTGAAAACTATTGGATGAAATCCTGCTCTAAAACCAGCCTCTAAAAACAGCTCTCTGCTGTTCTTTGCCACTACATTCCCAGATCCTTAGAAATAAGGTAAAAGGAAAGGTAAGTATTATGGGAAACGTGAGTGAAACTCCAATGGCTTACACATTTACTAAGTAAAATCTCACAGACAGGTATCAGTACCTTTTCTGTTGCCGTGATAAAACACCACAGCCAAAAGCAAGTAGAGAAAGGGTTTGACTTTACTACAAGAGGAATAGAGTGCACCAGGGCAGGGAGTGTGTGGTAATAACCATAGCATGAGTGTCAGAAGGAAGGCACCATTGACAGAATCAGGAAGCTGACAGATCACATTTTCCTTGACACACAGAAAGCAGAGATGGGAGGACAGAGGGAGGGAAGGAGGGAGGGAGGGAGGGAGGGAGGGAGAGAGAGAGAGAGAGAGAGAGAGAGAGAGAGAGAGAGAGAGCCAGAAGTGGGTCAAGGCTACAAAACCTCAATGCTCACCCCCCCCCTTCTTCCAGCAAAACTTTATCTTCTGAAGTTTTCATATTCTTTCCCATGCAGTACCACCCACTGGTGACCAAGTGTTCAAATACATGGGCCTCTGGGAAAATTCCTCATCCAAACTACCACATTGTGAGAGGCTAAATGATGAAACTGTGTGAAAACTGGCAAGACAACAAAAGTTAGTAGGGTTAAAATCCGAAGAGAGGTGAGAACCATGGGCACTCAATGGGAGCAATGAGCCAAGTAAGAGTAGGCCGAGGCTTTAACGGTTCCCTAATGCTGTGGGGAAAGATGCCCAAACCAGGATCCCCTCCAATGAAGATAAAATCAGTGCTTCTCCTTCCCACAAAAGTCATGTGCTGAAGCCCTAACAGCGTGTATTGCTTTTTTCATGGCTGTGATATCTCTGTGGCAAAAACACCTCAAGGAAGGAATGGCTTATTTAGGCCCATGGCCAATGGCTTATTTGGTCCATCATGGTAGGAAAGGCCCTGCTGCAGGAGCATGGTATAGCTGGGCTCATTGCAGGAAGAGGTGGGTGACTATGTTCTGATAGCTTTCTTCTTTATTATTCAGTCTCAAACTTTAATCCATAGGCTAACACTGTCCCCATTCAGAGTTCATTTAAACTGTTCTGGAAGCACTCTCGTGGACACATTTTGAGTTTTGTCTCCAGGTGATTATAAATCCCTGTCAAGTGACCTTGAAGATCAGCCTTCACACCCTGGTGCTTCAGAATGTTAACTATTTGGGATGACATCTTTAAAGAGGTGATTGAATTAAAATGAAGTAGTTAGGGTATATTATAATTTAAAATGACAGATGTCCTTATAGGAAGATACACAAAGTGACTCCAGGGACACACGTGCCCAGAGCATGCTCATGAGAAAAGGCATCAGGGGTACAGCCATCTGTAGGCCAACAGAGATGTCAGAAAGCCCATCCTGCCAGCCTCCAGAACTAGAAGAAATAGGTTTCTGGTTTTTAAGCCACTTCGGCTGTGGTATTTTGTTATGGCAGCTATAGCAGACTAATACACCCTTCACAGCAGGAAGCAGCAAATCCCAGTTTCTGAGCTATTCTACCATGGCTGGCACCTTTGATTATTTGCAAATCAATTTGATGTTATCTAAATAGTTGAAATTAAAACAGTTAACTATAAGGGACCCCTCACAGCCAATGCTTCTAGGTATCCAGAAAAAACAAACAAGCAAACAAACAAACAAACAACCCCCCCCCAAAAAAACCCCAACCAAATAAAAAGGCAAGACACTGTCAGGAGGAACAGCAGAAAACCCTCACGAAGTATAGTAAGGCATGAAGAGCTCTTGAAATCATCAGGCACACTAAGCCAAACACTGTATGATTGCACTTAGATGAGAAACTTACAGTAGGAAAAATTAAGGAGACAGAAAACAGAGTGAAATTATCAGGAGCTAGAGCACAAAGAAGATAAATGATATTTTAGGGGTATGATGATTAATTTTGATTGCCAATGATATTGGATTAAGACAAGTTTACCATAGATACTGAGAAGCGATCAGAAAAAGGTTCTGATGTCGAACTGTGGCCTCCACATGTACCCGGATGGACGAGTGCATCCCATACACTTGCACACACATGCATACAACACACAGGAGAAGGAGGAGGACTTGGAGGAGGAGGAGGAGGAGGAGGAGGAGGAGGAGGAGGAGGAGGAAATTCAAGAGAACTATGAAAAAAGAGGTAAGAGAAAATTTTAAAAAATAAAGCACTGAAAAGATAAACTTTAAGTTCAAGTTGGTAATGGTGGCACATGTCTGTCATCTCAGCACTGAAGAGGAGAGACCAGGATGCTCATTGTGAGTTTGAGGCCAGTCTGTGCTATTGAGATTCTGCATCAAAAAAAATCAAGAGAAATAAAGGAAGGAAGGAAGGAAGGAAGGAAGGAAGGAAGGAAGGAAGGAAGGAAGGAAGGAAGGAAGGAAGGAAGGAAGGAAGGAAGGAAAAAGAGCGAGCAAGCCAACTGGGCTGGGTTCTGAACTGAAATGTAGAAAAATTATGGAGTGCAGACATGCAGACAGGAAGACAAAGCCAGAAGCTGAAGTGATGAAGAGATGGGGGAGAATGAGCTTTGCCCTGGCTAGTCAGATTGCAAAGAGCAGAGAGAACAGAGACAGAGTCACCGGAAGTGGTCAGAAGCACAAAACAGTACAACGTACCAAAGGGAAACCAGCTGCCCATTATGGTAAAAACTGAACACCAGCAAAAGCAGGTCTTAAGCCAGAGAAAAACAAAAGGCTCCTTTGTTTCAACTATCCATCGTTACACAACTCTAAAATACTTACTTAAAATAAGAATGATATATTTTTTTAAAAACACAGTTCTATCAGTTGCTTGGGCATACTTCAGATGACGCAAGAGACCCAAGAGCAGCCCTTCCATGTCGGGCACAGGAAGCCACTGGAAGAGTCTCTGAAGCTCACATGGCCACTGTAAGAGTTTCCTGGCTCACATGGCCCATTAAGCAGTGTCTTCAGTCTCCTGGGTTCTTAGTTAAAAAAAAAAAAAAAAAAAAAAAAAAAAAGACCACACCCTGATTCAATCTTTATCTTCAGGCTGTTACCTAGGGAACATTTTTTTTGTTGGCTGGAGAGAGTAAGCAGTAAGCCAGCTTTCTATCACTACAATAAAATACATGAGCTAATTAAGTCAATGGGGAAAAGGCTGATTTTGGCTCACGATATTGGAGGTGTGAGGCTGTAACTCAATAGAAACATTGCTTTTAGGTGACTAATGAGCACATAGCAAAGTAAAATTGCTCACCTCATGACCAAGAAGTAAAAGAGAGAGATGGAGGGATCTGGGTTTCACAGTTCCTTTGGGGAGTCCATTCTCAAATGACCTAAGAGTCTCCCAAATGTAGCAACCTGGGACCAGGATTTTCCATACTTGGGCCTTGGTGAACACTGATTTAGACCATTGCTCTGAGAGCAAAAAATAATTTTATTTTATTACTAAGAAGATTATAATCATGTGAAACTGATGATAGAGCTTACTTTGAAACTGAGGAGTTTCTTCTGGCTCATCTCTGGTTATCAGCTGTGTATCTCACCATGTTCTGCTAATGAAGGCCAACTGATACTTCCGCTATTATGGATGGACCTCTTCCTAGTCACAGCTACAAGTGTCCCTAAACTGGCTACCTTTTTCTTCTTTGAAGTCACTACAAACAACCATTATTGTCAATTTGGTATTGTCTGATTAAATTTGTCACCAACCAGCAAGTTCATGCATTGGAATCCCAACCTACTGTGGGATGGTTTCAGGATCCAGTGACCTTTGGGAAATGAAGTCTTGAGAGTGAAGCCCTCATGACTGAGATTGGTGTCTTTCTGAAAGAGCAGACAGCCACTCAACTCAGCCCTGACTGTGTGGGTCACTGTGAGAAGGTAATCTGAATAGGAAGCTGGTCTCCTCCAGTACAGATGCTGCCGGCACCAAGACCTTGGTCTTCCCAGTTTACCAAATCTGAAAAATACTTTCTTTTTCATTTATACACTAGTTAGTGATATTATTTATAGTGACCCTCAAAGACTAAGGCACAATTATTTCAATATATAAAAGCATGACTACACTTTTATTAGTTGCCTTCGCTTTATTGCTCTTGCAGGGGATCTGGGGTTCAGTTCCCAGCCCCCACATGGTGGTTTACAATAACCTGTAACTCCAGTTCCAAGAACTCTGACACCCTCTTCTAACTCCCTTGGAAACTTGGCATTCACGTGGTGCATATAAACACATGCAGACAAGACACTTGTACACGTAAATAAAACAAATCTTTAAAAAGGAAAAAAAATCATAAACAACCAATAATGCAAATGAAAATTAGTTTCTAGCATGGACACGGCCATTATTTTTCAGATCAAAAGAGGGTGATGTGCGTTTGTTCTAAAATGTTTGAGATTCCAGACTCTAATGGGAAAAAGACATCATTATGTCAGCAATGTTTCATCCTCATCTGCCAGCAGCCAGCCCATGACCTTGCCGAGTCTTGAGCATAGTGAGCTACATGGAAGGTAGAATCCTGGAAGGACCTGGGAAGTGGCATCATTCCATGTTGCTCCAGTGTTGCCCCTCAGACCTTGGCTGAACACTGTGCTTCTTGTATTAGTCACTTGGTTCACCATAATGAAATACTAGACTGGGTTTATTTCCTTTCCCTTACAGATACTGAGAAGTCCAGTCTTAAAACTGACAAATTACACTTCTGTTTGGAACTCTCTGCCTGACTAATAGATCTCTACCTTCTTACATATGTGGTACTCCCTTTATAATGCTACTGCCCTACAGGATAAGTGAATGCCTTCATTTAACCTTTGCTATGCTCTAAAAGCCCACATCCAAACACAATCACCTTGAGGCTCAAGGCATCAGGCATCCCCTCCCCACCCCCAATAGAACTCTCCTCCTGGTGGCGCTGGGTCTAGGCCAGATCTCTGTTGATAGCTGGTACCTGAGAGGATCCAGCTATATGAATATTCACCGGGCTTCATGACAACCCATATGGCCCACACTGTCTTGCCAGAGCTGTGCTGAATTCATTAGGTGGAATCAAAGGAGGGAGTGCATGGTGGGTTGCTACCTGCTAGTCTCTTCCCATTGGAGGACCAAATACTGGCTATCATGATGCAGGGACCTGACAGCATTGGGAAGGCTGTTTTCCCACGTGTGTCTTTTAGGTTTGTGAAAGCTTTTTCTTCAAGAGCAGAAACATTTAATAAATCTGCTTTTAAAAATAAAATAATGAGCATGTGTGGATCAGTTTAAGCCTTTTATCCAGCACTAGGGAAGCAGAGGCAGACAGGTTGATAATGGACAATCCTATGTTCTAACAAGTATTGTGAGTTTAATGAAGGATGTGCATATCTCAACGAGAATTAAATGCTCTCTAAAGTATCCAGCAGCATGCTTGGCACAGGAGAAGCATTCTGAAATGCCAGTTATTGTATCTATGGTGGGAGAGTCCTTGGGGTTTGTCTTGGTCCAGAGAACTGTGTGACATCAGGGCAGCCATGGAGTCTGGGTCTTTCTTTCTTTGTGCATAAAGTAAGGGTGTTGAGTGACGTGCTCTCCATTGCTTTCTTGACTATCATACCCATGAGGAGTTAGAGGGACTGTTACATAGGTGTGATGCAGGAGGTTTAGTGTAGGTAAAAGGGAGATTATATGCAGAGGCAGAGATAGCTGGGAGAGTCCAAAATGAGCATGACCTTGAGCTGGGGAGAGAGAGAGAGAGAGAGAGAGAGAGAGAGAGAGAGAGAGAGAGAGAGACAGAGACAGAGACAGAGACAGAGAGACAGAGACAGAGAGACAGAGAGGAGGGGAGAGAAGAATGCCTCAAGTAAACATTGACAAAAGGCTGGGTAACCAAAATGTCTGGATTATTTAGGGAATGGAGAATGAGGAAAGGGAAGCCCTGGGCTGGAGAATTTTAGGGTGGGGGGCAGGGTATGCCAGCCACACCCTGTAACAAGAAGAAACTGAGGGATACTGGGAGAACCCGGGGGCCTGGTCTGCTTTGATATGTTCAGTAGACACCCCGGTTAGTCATTTGTTCTGGCTTTCAGACCTGCCCTAGGAATACTGGAGAAGCATCTTCAACATGATCTTGATCAATGGGAGTCACCTGGGTGGCTTTTTTCTTTGAAAGTCTATCTCAAGACACCACGTCTTGAATCTTGAAACTTCAGAGCTGGGTTGACTATATCTATCATTAAATATTTCTTTCACATATAAAATTCTAATGATTCCTTGTGGAATATTACTTTAATTATGTAAAGGTGAGTTACATTTGTTTCACCTTGCCTGCCTAAGGCACCCAAATTGTCTAGTAAAAAACTGAATGGCCAATATCTAGGCAGTAGAGAGAGGGATAGGTGGGGTAGCTAGGCAGAGAGAATAAATAAGAAGAGGAATCTTGGTGAAAGAGAGAGAGACTTATCCCAGGGCCAGTCAGACATGGAGGAAATAAAAAGTAGCACATAGAGAACGAAAGGAAGGTAAAAAGCCTTGGGGCAAAACATAGATGAAGAGAAATAGCTTGATATAAGTTGTAAGAGCTCTTGGGACAAGCACAAGATAAGGCTGAGCATTCGTAACTGATAATAAGTCTCTGTGTCTTGATTTGAGAGCTGGTTGGCTGTCTAAGAAAGCCTGCTACAATTTGTTTTAAAATTTTATTTTTTAGTGGTGTGTGTGTGTGTGTGTGTGTGTGTGTGTGTGTGTGTGGTGTGTGTGTGTGTGTGTGTGTGTGTGTGTGTGTGTGTGTGTGTGTGTGTATAGGGGACCACTCATGTCAATGCAGATACTTGAGGAAACAGAATGAGGTATTGGATCTCCTGGTACTGGGAACTGAATTTTTATGTCCTTTGCAAGGACACTGAGCAATCCCTTTAGTCCTATAAGCATTTTTTTTTTAAAGTCTCCTTTAAAATTATCAAAATAGGCACAGTGGCCCCCATGTGCAATTCCAGCACTCAGGAGCCTAAGACAGAAGGATTACTGTGAGTTCGGGTCCAGCATGGGTTATACAAACAAAAACTCCAAACACGGTAATGTTTTGGCAAAGGGTGGTGCCATCTTTCCTTAGCTGGTTCAATCAAGTTACTGTTCTTTAAAAATTTTAGTGAAGATGGACCACATTTAGTAAAGGAGTCTGTAGAAGGAGATTTCTGACCTGGCCTAGCCCCATGGTTTGAATCTGCCCACCGCTTATCTGGACAAGCAATTCCAAAGTCCCAAGAGACACACAGATTCTTATATTAATTTCATGCTGTTTGGCCTAAGGCTCAGGCACATTGCTAGCTAGCTCTTTCATCTTAATTAAACCCATTTCCATTATTCTGTCTTGCCGCATGGCCCGTGGCTTATCTATTTCATTACATCTTGCATCATGGGTGGCTGGATCACATCTCTCTTAACTCTGCCCTCTTTCCACTACCTGGGCTCTGATCCCTCCACCTACTTCTATGGTTCCTGCAGTGGCCCAAACAGTCCTTTATTCACAGCATTTAGACATGAGGGGCCTTGGGATGAGAAAGAGGAAGACAAAGATGAAAAACACAGAGTGAGGGAAGAAGGTTGATGGGAGAAGGTAAGTCTATGGGGTACCTAGAGAGCCCAGACTGTGTTAGTGTCTTGCAACTGCTGAATCACATTCTACAACTTCTGTGGTCTAACAAAGTGGACACTACTTCCCTCAGAGATGTGGAAGCCATAGGGCTGTAGCAGGCCTAAGGAGTGAGAAATCTAAACTCTCCAGTTCTGCATCTGCTGATGTGCCAACTGTGGTCGCTTTATGGGCATTGCAGCAAGCCCAGCAGGGAATGAGACTCTCAGGATTTTCCACCAGCCAGGTTGTATGCTCCTGTGCACTGTGCCAAATGCTTTCCTTTTATGTAAATGTCTGGTCCTCACAGGGCCATCTTCTGAGGGCTTTCATCTCACTCAGATCTTGCAGGGGCCTTTTAAGGTGGTGATCACTTGGCAGCTCCATCAAAGATGTTGGGCCTCTTGATATCAAACGCATGAATTCTGACACAGCTCTGAAATTCCTTGAGACAAATGGTTCATATTTTTCAACTGGATGGTACATTAATCATGGTTGGATTTTTTTCCCTCTTTGAACATGATAAAAGATTAACTTAAATTAGTTTACACACATAAAGAGATTTAATAAGACCTCGGTTTCTTATATAAGGAAAGGTTGAGTGGACAGATAAGCAAGAAACAGGGCCAAAACATAGGTGTCCCCGAGGAAAATCAGCTAGGAGAGGCTCCACTGTCTCCACTTCCCTCTTCTTGTGTTCCATTACCACTACAGACAGCCCAAACATTCCCTTCTCATTTGGCACAATATGCCCAGAACAACCGCAATCTACTCTTTTATTGCAAAGTCTTATGGCTTGAATGGAAATGTCACCCACAGGCCCATGTGTAAGAGTACTTCGTCTCCAGTAGGTGGTGCTGTTTGTGGGGAGATTATGGAACCTTTAGGAGGCAGATCGGTGTTGTGGAAGGAAGTAGTCACTGGGGCATTCCCTTGCTTAGAGATATTATAGGCTGGTCCCATTTGCTGTGCTCTGACTGTGGACACAGTGTGGTCAGCTCCCTGCTCTGACCACCATGCTTTCCTCACCACGATGTGCTCTATCCCTCTGAAGCTCCAAGGCAAAACAAGTTTTCTCTTCTTTAAACTGTATTTGTCAAATGTTGAATTAAGTTTCTGGCCTGTCTGGCCTATGGTCCCATGGTCCCGCAGTCTCGCAGATCTGAAGCCCCTCAGACCCTCAGTCTCACAGAAACACACAGATGCTTGTATTAATTTTATGCTGATCAGCCTATGGCTCTGGCATATTGATAGCTACCTCTTACTCTTAAACTAACCCATGATTCTTATCCTGTTCAGCCATGTGGCTCAGTATCTTTTCTCAGAGCAGTATAGTTGTCTTCTGCATCTGCTGGCTTCTCTGTGGCATCTTTGCTCTGTTCTTCCTGTTTCCAGAGTTTTCTTAGTCTGGTAGCCCAAACCCACACTTCCTGTCTGCTTTCAGCCATTCAGAATTTTTATTAAACCAGTAGGTAGGACAATTATTTGCAATGTAACAACATAATCCCACTACAGTCAGGGCATTTAAAAAAAAAATCCAAGAAAGAGAATGGAAAATAATACCTGAAAACTGGAAATTGGCTATTCTGGGTTCATCTTGGGTGAGGGGTCACACCTAGATGCAAGAACCATCTTGCACTGCTATCTAGAGTTACCTCCTTGAATAGTAATTCAAAGTATGTTAAAATCTTTGATCCTAAAACTAAGTCATCCTTCATTAATGCCAAGCAAATCTTTGTAATCTTTGCTATGCACAGGTCTCTTTTTGAAGAAATGGGTGCTTTGAATATACTGTTGACTTTCTTTGACAGAATGCTTCAGTAGTTAGTTGAAATGCAAGTCAAGACACTGCAGAGAGGCTTTCAGTCTATGTATATTAAGATGGGCCAGATATGCTGCTTAATATCCTGTGTTGCTAGCGTGTAAACTGTATTTGGTATTAGAGAGAATCTATTGATTTAACAAATACTATTTAAATATATTAGGTCTACCATGAAAAAATCAGTCTGTTTTGAAATGTGGCTGTTAGTGTGTTTTCTTGTTGCTGTTGTCAAACATCTGGAAGATGCACCATAAAGGAAAAAGGGTGAAGGGTCTGTTTTGGCTCACACTGGTGGGTACAGCCCACCATGGTGGAGCAAGCAGGGCAGTAGGAACAACCTAAGGCTCTGGGAGCATCTGGCTGGTTCTACTTTCTCCCTCATCTTCCTGGAACAGGAAGCAGTTACATAACAGAACTTTAAACTCATGGGAATACTTCTTACATTGATTCTAAATCTCACCACTTGATAATGAAGACCCAACACCAGCCTGATGTATAGTGTGGAGAGTGAGATCTGGAGGCAGGTGGGCCTGGAGTCCAGGGTATGTCGCTGAGTGTAAGAATTGATGTTTCTTGAAGCTTTGATTTACTCACTTGGAACTTTGGGATGATTGCATCACACAGAATGAGGTCTGTAGAGTGCTTCCCCCAGTGTGAAGAGGAGCTTACTCTCACCCTGACCTTAGCCCCATTAGCTATTGGGACAAAGGCTAGTGTGGTAGACGCCAGCCTCCCTTTAACTTTGTCATTGGGCTGTGAATCCAAGGTCCCTTTGGTTGGCTGGTATGTCTTATGTCCTGGAGGACTACCTGTATCATATGTCCAAAGGTGAGACGTTGTCAAAGAGCAGGATGCTGTTATTCTTTTTAAAGTCATGGCCAGTTCTCTTTGATCTTTGCCTCCCATGCTTAATCATGCAATCAACCCAAGAACTCCATTTTTCTCCGAAGATGGTTTTAGAAAAGGTACTCACATATGGACCCCACACAGATGAAGGGGCATTATTATTATTATTATTATTATTATTATTATTATTATTATTATTATTATTTTAGTGAGAAGGCTGACTTGTCCTCTCCATGGCTGGATTGGCCCCTGGAGGAAAGAGAAACATGGGCAGTTAAAAAGACTGTCACAGAAACACTCAGGACAGTGATATTCACAGAGGAGTCTGCTGTAAATTCAAGTGCTTTATTTTTACTGAGACAAGGTCAGAGGCCAGTGAGCTCTAGGCCACACGGAGGACAAAGGGGGTGAAATGGTACTGTCATGCCACCTCATCCATTGCAATCTAGTTTTTCCAGACATAGTATTTCTTCCAGGAGTAGAGGAAGAGCCGAACCAAACCAACCAAGCAATTGCCACAACAAAAACATACCCCAAACACAAGTCATTTTAATTGTCACCATTCATGTGAGAAAGAAAATCACACAAGGCAGGGACTGTGATTGGCAGGTAACGAGCGCCATGCGCTACTCTGCATGTGAGACTCTTTACAGTCAAGCTTCTCACAGGAGCTGAAGGATGGCCATTCCCAGCTACTTCTGAAAACTTTGCTCTGACTTCCTGGGAATTGTCACAAGTACTATGGATAACAATTTCTCCCTGAGTGATACTTCTGAACTCCTCTTGTCCCTGCTGAATATAGCCTGTCGTGCTAGTTGGGAGTCTACTAACATTTCCAGGGCCAGGTGTGACCCTATTTTTGTTATAAGAGTCAGGATGCTTATCATTTAATCTTGTCTCACATAACATTCAGATCACTTAATCTATAAAAATAAATCCAATTACTTGAGGTCTGCTGTGTGTCTGGGTGTTTGTATGTGGATGGTGTGAGACATATTTAATTGTTTTCCTTGGTCAGATAAACAGGAACTAAATGTCTATAAGGTTAAGCCTGCGAAGTCCTTTGAAGACCATGCTTTGATAATCTGGAGAAACACAGTGGAATCCAAAACCAGACGCAGTAGGTTGTTAAGTCTAATGACAGTATATGGAATGTAGCTATAAATAGTCTTACTTCTCCATTAAAGATTACTTATCTTCTTTTACAGTCTTTCCCCTCTTTTATTTTGAAAAATAATCTTCTAAATGAAAACAGGAAAAAAAAAAAAGCTAAGAAAAGCATTCCAAGTTGATTCTCATCCAGATTGTGAAAGAATTACCATTTCTGTCACAGAGGGGACTTAAGTTTATCTAAAGATGCTAAGGCAATAGTGTATGAAGCTGTGTGGCTGCCTCAGGAGAGGGTAGGGCAAAGAGTTGCATTTCCAGTTGTGGGAAGTATATTATCTAGTTTTCTGTTCATGTGATAAACCAGCATGACCAAACTGACTCAAGGAAGGGAGAATTTATCTTGATACAGGTCCCAGGTGAGCATCTGGAAGGATGGAGGGGCATGGCAGCAAGGGGCAGGGATAGGAAACTGTGAGATCACATGTTCAACCTTGAGTATGAAGTAGAGATTGTGAACTGGAAGGAAGAAAGGGCTATGAACTCTGAAAACCTCCCCCCGTGATGTACTTCTGCCTCTTAAAGTTCCATAACCTTCCCATACTGCACCAGTAACTTGGGATAAGGTATTGAAATACCTGAGCCTAAGGAGGTGTTTATTTTAAAATCACAACAAGAAGTTAAGAGACACCTTTCAGTTTCTAGTTTTCTAATCTGTGAACAGAATGAGGTAAACGTAACTAATCATTCCTTCAGCCAGTCCGAATCTGACTGTGAAAGCCTGTGTACACTGTGAAGATTTGTCACTGTGATTGGTTTAATAAAGAAGCTGACTGGCCAATAGCTGAACAGGATAAGAGTTATGCAGGAGAACCAGACTAAGAACTGGGAAGAAGGGTGGAGTCACAGGACTCGCAAGATGCAAAGGAAGCAGGAGGTGAATATGCCATGCTAATTATGATACAGCCATGTGGCAGGGGTAGATAAGAAATATGGGTGAATTTAAGTTGTAAGAGATTGCTAGCCTCAAGCACTTGAATGCTGGAGTTACAGATGTGTGTTTTCACACCTGTGTGTTTTTTTAACAAGATTCTCCTTCTCTTTTTCTCTCCTTTAATGTCTCCTGTAAACCAAATTGGCCTCAAAGTCACTATGTAGACCAAGGAGATCTTCAATTTCTGATCGTCTCCACCTCTCAAGTCCTAGGATCACAGACTTGCAATATGATGCAAGTACTATGTCATGCTGGACACAGAAACCAGAGCGTCATTCAAACTAGGCAAATGCTCTACCAGCTAAGGTTTACTTCAGCCTCAAGGTTCAGTTTTTACTTAACTTACCTTGTAAGGAAAAAAAAAAAAAAAACAAAAAACAAAGAACAGAAAAGTTCCTTGGTTTTATCCCACTGGTGGACAAAGTTACAGCCAGTAAAGATGCATGTGTAGGAGGAGGGCTGGAGAGATAGCTCAGCTGTTAAGAGCATGTACTGAACATGTAGAAAACCTAAGTTCAGTTACCAGCATCCACATTAGGTGTCATGCAACCTTCAGCTTTCTGAAATCCAGCCTCTGGCTTCCATGAGTATGAAAAACTCAACTATACATACCCATACACAAACACAAACATATACATAGTTAAAAATAAAATAAGATAAAATGATGTAAAAGATTTGCATGTAGAGATGTATATTTATATGTATGCATGCTTGCACACTCTTTTAAGCCATTCAGAGTGTGTTTTGCTGGGCACACTTCTTTACTTACCCTAATATTTGCTGTGAGCTGCCTGATGTCAAGGGTCCTGTATGTGGGACACGGAACCCTGGCTGTCAAGTACTCAGCTTCTTGGTCTAAGGCGTGAGAAAACTGGCTTATTCCTTGGAATCCTCAGCTGACTCTCCAAAGACAGTGCTGCCTTACTGTACTTGTGGAGACTCTGATTTAATTGGTAACAAGAATATTCTGGGGTTGGGGAACATTTTGGTTAGGTGATTCTAATTCACTGTCAAAAGTAGAAACCACTGATTTCAGAAATCAGTTCTATAAGTGCAGGGAAGGTGGCATTTTCCTGAGACATTGTGAGGGCAGGGTTAAAAAGGAGGGATGTGACAAATACAGGAGCTTTGGGGGTCTTTGCTGTGGCCATGTGGTATGATGTGGTGACAAAAACTGGCCAAAGGTAATTGATGGTAGTCAAGAATGTGTATGAGGTCATTAGAAAGGCTTAAAACTTAACATCTCTGTCATTATGTTCCAAAGCATCACTCTCTCTCTCTCTCTGTCTCTCTCTGTCTCTCTCTGTCTCTCTCTGTCTCTCTCTGTCTCTCTGTCTCTCTGTCTCTCTGTCTCTCTGTCTCTCTCTCTCTCTCTCTCTCTCTCTCTGTGTGTGTGTGTGTGTGTGTGTGTGTGTGTGTGTGTGTGTGTATGACAGTTATATATGAGATTGCAAGGCTGAAGCTCTGGCTATACATAGGACACAATCCATTCTTTTGCAAGGGAGCATGACCAATATTGTTAGCTCACACAGCAAGCCACACCACAGCCAACAAAACAGCCAGTAAACACTTGCTGAGATAATGAAGATTACACTGTAGCAGAACACTTGTAGTGTACTATTGTCTTATTATTAAAATTATTTAAAATTGGGGCTAGAGAGATACATGAGCAGTTAAGAGCACTTGATGCTCTTGAAGAGGACCTGGGTTCAGTCACTAGCACTCACATGGTTGCCCACAACCTCTAAACTTTAGCTCCAGGGTAAAGGGCAGCCTCTTCTGGCCTCTGTAGGCACTAAATGCACATATACTGCACCCTGATGCACATAAATAAAACATTAAATTTTGGAAAAGTTATTAAAGTATAATTTAGAAAGTTAGTTAGCCAAATCAAGTGATGCTGACTCCTTTAGGATTTCCTTCCATCAGAAAGAAGGTAAATTGTTTTACACATGTGATCAGATGGCATTCCTTGTTGCACAAATGAAGGAAACTCAGAGCCAGATCTCAGGGAGAGGCTGAGATATCAGAGAGTAAACCCCACAGTCAGATCTCACCCAGCTGTCTTCCAGCTTCCTCAGCCTGGCTCCTCCTGGCTTCTTCTGCCTCCTCTGCCTTTCTATGCCTGCCTTAAATACCTTCTTCGCTCAGTTGTCTCACATCCAGGTTAAGATTAAAAGCTTAGCTCCACCACTGCCTGCCTGGGAGCCTGGAACTCCTGTAAGCAAAGATGATCTCAAACTTAGATTTGATGGGATTAAGGGCATAGGTCACCACTCCTGGATATTCCCGGTGCTGGGATTAAAGGTGTGAGTTACCACTGTCTGATCCTCCTAGACTGACTGTAGGTAGATCCCTCTGATATCTCAGATTGTTTTTATTAAATTTGAAACATATCCCCACAGCTCCTCAGGATAAGGAGATCAAACAGTAGACCTTATGACTATTTTGTATTCATATGTGTATGCGCGTATATTATGCCTGTGATTGTAACTGATAAAAAAACATAAAATGCATTAGCCTCATCATTCCATAAGTATGTAGTATGTTATGTATAGAGGTGCTATGTCGCATGGATAGCGGTAGACTATGTTGCATGACTTTAGAATGTGCCTGTGCTTCCTGTGACACATCAAGTACTTTTTTTTTTTTTATTATCTTGTACTTTTCCCAGTACTATGTTCATCCTGTTTGCTGCTGGGTAGAGACCTGGGAGGTGCCTATGGCTTGCATCTATGTCAGAAAGACCAACACTATCACTCTGTTCAGATAATCAGCATTTTTATACAGTTGACCCAACCCTTAGAGGACCCAACTTACATGACAGGCTTTTCTCAAAGGCCAGAGTGTCTTCTTCTGCCCTTATTAAAATATAGCTTACAGCACTTAATGCGCTTAATGCAAATTGCATATCAGAATCACTGAGGGACATTCTAGAAATACTCATTCCCAGGAATTGAGCCTGGATATCTACATTTTATTTTCTCCCTGGAGTAATTAATGAGTGGCCAGAATGAAGAGCTGTCTACTCCTGGACAGTCATCGCCTCCCCTAGCTCAAATGCTGTAGGAGGAAGACAGCTTCATGAATGAGAAAGAAAGAGCCACAGACTCCCCAGAGTGAAGAGCTGAACAACTTTGCAAGGAGAAAGTTTCCATGAATAGAAACTCAAACTCTGGGAAAGATGTAAGAACTACGGGGAAAGAGGAGACCATATGTGGAGAGCCAGGGCTTGGGGAAGAAGGAAGGTTTTACTCTCCTGAAAACACTCTGGTAATTGCTGACACTTTAGCCATATTCATTGTAGTAGTTCGAATAGACTCATAGGGAGTGGCATTTTTAGAGGTGTGGCCTTGTTGGAGGAAGTGTGCTACTGAAGATAGGTCTCAAGTCTCAGATGCTCAAGCCAGGAGAGTGTCTCAATGTCTCCTTCATCTGCCTGTGGATCAAGATGTAGAACTACTTCTCAATACTGTGCCATTTCTGAACTGTAAGCCCGCTCCAGTTAAATGCTTTCCTTTGTAAGAGTTTCTATGATCATGGTATCTCTTCACAGCAATAAAAACCCTAACTAAGACAGTCATATACATACCTCTTAGGTGCCTTCTGCCTCTCCACAATCTACCCTAGCTTGCCTGAGCTTAGACCCAGCTTTCTATACCCGGGTCTGAGATATCTGGGGATGTCTTCAGAGCTTCTGTTGGCCTTTAACTCACATCATCTAGTACCAGTTCAGCAATTCTCAGCCAAGGGTGAGTACCACTCTTCCTCACAGGCTTCATTCCAATTGATCCCTACACCCTATGCATGGAATCTGAATTCCTACCAGATTCCCAGACGCCCTGCTGTCGGCCCATGGCCACACTCAGAGGAGGCTTGTTCTTAAATATCAGCAACCTTCATCCACGACCTGTACTCTGACTGCTTATAGGTAAAGCTGGACCTCTGAGCTCAGTTCTCCAGGTTCTCAGCATCTCTGGCATACCTCCCTCTATTTGGCATCTCTGGTCCAATTCCATGAACACTTCCCTTTTCTCCCATATTTCCATTTCCCTTCATGTCTCCAGCCTTTCTGCACACAATCTGCCCCTGGAGTTTGTTTTTTTCCCTCCAGTTTCTATCTTGGGTAGATTCCTTCTCATCAGAAAGGTTCCACTTACACGTCATCTTCTCCATGAATCCTTCACGGAGCCTTATGAGGAGTGCAGCGGCTCCCCTTTTCTCTGTGCTTCTCACTCCCCATTTGCCCTGCTCTCTTCTTTTCTATGTAGGAATGAATACAGTTTCCTCATTTCCTATGCCATGCTCTCTGAATGCTAAGCATTTTCAATGTGCTTGCCACAAGCCAGAATGTGGTTGTGCTCTCACCTTTATGAAGCAAATAAACTGACATGTTATTTTACTTGACAAACAGTGGAGAAATGATTTAATAAAACTCTTCACCCTGGAAACATAAGACATACTGTAATTTGGAGAATGGAGAATGCAAACCGTCTCCATTTATTAAGATGGATGCAAGTATCTTAGGGTTTAAAGTCACAGCCACAGAAGAAATCCAGCATGATTAAAAATATAAATTAAAGTTACCCATTTTCAGGTGTCTAAAGTCAGGTGTAGGATGAGGAGAACTTAAATTAATAGATGATTTTTTTAGCACAAGAGTTTTGTTCTGTCTCTGGATGGCATTTTATAAAACAGGTCTTTCATTTTCCGTGTTGAAGAATTTAAGCCATTAGTTGTACATTCGGATAGAAATTGGCTGGAGGGAAGGAACTCATTGGCAGCGGGTATGGTGGTAAATGATTTACAGAAGCATACTAGTTGGTTTATTCTAAGTTTTAATCTTCTTTTTCAATAAAACATTGACCAAGGACTTGGAGATCTGCCTGCGTTCTTCAGAAAGGCAAGACTCGGCGTGTCGCGACAGCAGTGATGGGTGATGTTTGTGTGTGCCGAGAAGACTCCTGGGATTCAGTTGCTAATCAATGCAGAGTAATGATTCATTAATTCATTCACTTAGCAGGTTAGCAGGAGGGTCAATGCTGTGTGGATGCTGTCGTTGGCCTGGGCATGCAGCCATGAACAAAACAGGCACCAGTCACTGTCTGCATAGCTTTGTTCTCTAGTTGGAGAGAGATAGGCAAGAAAGCAGTGCCAATCACCATGGAGAGATGTGAAGTCAGCAAGATTATGGTAGAGATAAACTGACCTGCAATGGTGATAACAGTTTTGAGGCTGGTGGTGGGCAGTGAGATCATGGCTTTAAACCAGATGATCTGAAGGGAATACCTTGCACCAAAGGAGAAGGAAGAATACCCCATGGTGCTATCTGTGAAGAGTGTACACCGAAGTGAAACTTGAGCCTAATACAAGGAAAGAATAGCCAGGGGACATAATGTGTCGCATGAATTCTGGTTAGTGTTTAATGAAAACCCAGAGTCAAATATTGGGGGAAATCTGGAATATTAGGGAGAGGAAACAGAACACAGTGAATTTTCACCCAGCCAACTTCTCAGGCCAGACAGGGTAAGTGCTATCTTCAACGGGTCTCTGCCTGGCTGGTCACTTCTACAGAATGCTTAAAAGTCTGCTTCCTCCTGCCTTAAATATCTTCCCTGCCCAGCTGTTTCACTCCCGGGTTCAACTTGGAATCATAATCATGGAGTTAGGATTAATGGTGTGAATTACTATTGTTTGGTTGTTAGGCTTTGAATTCACAGAAATCCAGAAAGATCTCTGTCTCCTGAGTGATGGGATTAAAGGTGTGGGTTACCAATCTCCGACCTTCATGGTTTTACTGTGGGTGGCTCTGTTCTCTGATATTCCAGATTGATTTTATTAAATATACAATATATCACCACAATGATGCCTCGGGTTGGTGAATGAACAAAAAAAATTATCCAAGAAAAGCTTGAAAACAGGGGGCTGGTCATACATGGCTATGTATGACACTGGAACCATCCAGGCTTGACCTGGAAAACTCTGGTGTTCAAGAGATTTATAACTTAATAAGACCACTCTGGTTTCTGCATTCAGAAAAGATGGAAGGAGGCAAGGCAGAACCGGCAGATGAACCAGGAGGCTCTTGAGATTAATTGTCCAAGACAGAAAAGGTGGTGACCTGGACAAGGATTACTCGGTATGTGTGAATGCACTTTGAAAAAAGCCCTGGTAAGATTTACTAAAGCTAATAGACAACGTGAGATATAAAATGCTGGGCTAATCTCTCTGTTGGTAAAGGGCTTTTACTGAGTTTCATCCCACAGAATCCACATTCTAAAAAAAAATAAAAAATAAATCAAGACATCTGGAGTGGTGAGAAATGCTTCTAATGCAAAAGAAGAGGCAGGCAGATTCCTGGGCATACAGGTCAGGAAGTCTTGCCCACTCTGTCAGTCACAGGCCAGTGAGAAACTATGTCTCAAAAATTAAGGAAGATGGTACTTGAGGAATGATATCTGAGATTTTCCTCTGGCCACACACAGGTACATAACTATGTACATACACACATACATATATACATATATATGCACACACATACATACATACGTATATACATATGCTCCCACACAGGGGCAGGAAAATAAGAGAGAAATCAAAGACAGCTTCAAGATTTTGGTCCTGAACCGCAGGAAGCAGCAACTAATTTCTGTTAGAGAAAAGCCTTTAGGAATAGGAAGCTGTCCTACAGACATGTTCTATTGAGATGCTCATGAAGAAGCCAAAAGGAGCCTGATGTGGGAGTGTCTTTCTGTATGCTGTATCATTCTTTAATAAAGGAGGTGTTTTGGCCCTTGGCAAACACCGTAGCTGTAGGCAGGAGCATGGGTAGGAGAAGGAGGGCGGAGTCAGACAGAGATCCTTCCAGAGACTGAGAAAGCAACACGTAAGGAACACAGGTGAGCCATGGGCCACGTGGCCGACAGATTAATGAGAATGGGTTGAGTTAAGATGAAGGTGCTAGCCAGCAATGTATGGCCAAACAGTATGAGATTAATATAAGCATCTGTGTGTTTCTTTGAGACTTTGGAATTCCTGGTCCTGATAAGCAGAGGCGGGCGTGTCCAAACTGTGGGGCTAGTCCGTGCCAGAAACCTCATCATTACAGGAGCCTGGTTGGATGTATGCAGTGAAATAAACAGCAAAGAGCCATGGAAGCCTGTGGATAATTTCTCCCATAACACTGCATGAACTCTCCAGGAATAAACTGAAGGCAGAAGCAGTCCCATTGGTTCAATAGGCTTTGACTGTAGCAGAAACAGATTGGATGGAATCCTGGAGGGAAGCCGACACAGAAGACATCTAACAGAAAACAACTAACAGAAAAGAACTTGGTACCTTGTGCTGTGTGCCCAGAGTGCTCTTTCAGTACCCAGCTGTAAAGCAAAGACCTACGGTGGGGCCTGGAGGGGTAATGTGGATGAGAAGGAAACAGGAGTAGATAGGAGCCTAGGAAAAACCAGCATGTTTATGTGGGGGTGGAGGAGCAGGTTCGGAAGAACTGGAAGCTGACAGGGAAGAGGTAGAGACTTAGGGAGCTGACAACCTGAACCTGGAGCCAGTGAAAAGTGATGGGCTTCCACCAGGCACGTAGACAGGGAGGAAGGAACAGAATGTGGCCGCAAATACGGGCAGCTGGGTGGATGTGGACTGTACGGTGTGTGAGGGGCAAGGACGTGTGAATGTCATCTTCCTATTGCTTCTGTTTTCTCCATGAAGTCTGATGTCAGACTGAGATCTTGAGGCATGGTTGGCCTCAGCAGAATGAGGGGCAGCAGCAGTCTTGGAGTCTGCAGCATCTTGCAAGTAACCTGGGTGGAGTTGAGAAAGTGGATCAGGAAAACAGGCAGGAAACTGGTCCTTAGCAATGATCAGTTTAATGTGGTATCAGTTTGTGCAGGGAAGCTCAGTGGAGAGAGTGTCAAGGAGCTCAATGAGGACTTGGGAGGGGTCAGTCAAGTACTGGGATGAGAGAAATGTCGGTGACTGTTAGCGGTGACCCAGGAGCTAAAGTAATCCAAAAATGGGCTATCCGAAGCTTTGATTAGTACTCACTTCGATAGAAATACTCAAAATGCTCGGCCTGGAGGATGACTCAGTGGGTAAAGACCTCGACATACAAGCGAGCAGGCCTGAATTCACATCCCCAGAAGCCACATAAAGTATAGAAGTGGATCTGTAATCACAGCACTTCTCCCGTTAGGTTGGAGGCAGAAATGGAATCAATCTCCAGAGCTCCTGGGCCTGCCAGACTGAGCTAGCAATGACAAAGAGATCCTAAGAGGTGAAGGACATCTGAGATTGTCCTTTGGCGCACATGCGCCTGCATTCACACATGCTAACATGCATGCACACAAGGAAGGAGCAAAAGGTAGGAAGGAAGAGAGATTTTAAAATGTTGCAGAAACCTCCACTAATTCTGTTATGTATTATCGTCACACACACCCTCTCTGCACATTAACATATATTAACTATACTTTGGCTCCACCTGCTGGCCATCATAGCAACTAACTACAACGATCACTTCCATGGCAATTGGGGAGACACTGCAAAGCTCTCAGAGGACTGGCATTCATCAAAAAGAGTACTAAGAATTTGACTGTACTCAATATTTTTTTTCAAAGCTTTGTTTCTCAGTGGTCTGTGGAAAAGAGAATAAAATAGAAATTCGCAGAAAGAGAGAAATGAAGTTATTGGTTCCTTTCGGGAATGGTGGTGGCATTCTGTGCCTCCAATGATGCTGGTATTATTTATCTCATCAGTAGGCCCCAAAGTGGCATCTCAAAGAGCTGGATGTGGCAGCACTTACCTATAATCCCAGTGTTCAGGAGGCTGACAAAGGAGAATCTGGGAGCTTATGAGCAGTCCAGGGTCCTTACCAAGATCTTGTCTCAAATGTAAGAAAGAAAAGGGCAGGGGAGAAAGGCAGAAAGGAAAATATGCAATATGTTATCACATTGATAATCATTGAAGATGCATTTGGAAAAACTCAAATATATTATGTTATTAAGCAACAAATAGAAAAATGCTTCTAAGCCTTCTATAAAGGCAGGGACATTTCTAGCATTTGTCCATTTGAATACAGCTGTTGCTTTCTCTCTGTCCCCAAATATATCCACATAGATCTTCTGAACAAAACAATGTTTGGAGTCCACAGGAATGTGGCTGAAAACAAAGATTTGGGGTTAGCTGGACCCCAAGAGAGAGACCAGGGCAATCTGCTCTTCTGGAAGCTGAGTGACAGCAGCTTAGAGACTATCACAGGAGCCCCCATGGAATTACCACTCACCCTGACAAATGTGCCTCTTTATCAGGCTTCTAGGAAGGCAGGAGCAAGCCAAAGAGGCCTGCTAAGTGTACTGTACCACATGTCCTATTGATATACTGAGAAAGCAGAACCAGAGCACCTTACATACACCAGAGAGAGGCAAGGAGACTGACTTCTCCATGGTAACTGCTTCAAAGGGAGCCTTATTCCCTTCTGTTTTCCTCTGACAATTGCATTTTAGGACTTTATATGACCTTACATGGTACTTCAATCAAACATCCAACAACAAAAATGCACTATGGAAGATATGTCCATTAAGAGGAATATATTGTTGCAAATAGAATTATATGTCCAGAAGAAATGAAGCTGCTGGATGATATAACAGTTTAGTGGGAGAAAGAGCAAATATAAGGAGACTTTGCCATATGGAGAAGAATTTAGAAGTACAATGCAGCTCCACATGTAGCTAAGGCACATGCCTATAATTCCAGTTCTGGGAAGGTGGAAACAAGAGGATTAGAAGTTCATACTGAGTTTAGGGCAAACCTGAAAAAAAAAAAGCAGAAAAAAAGAGAATCAAGACTTGAAGAGGAGATTAAAAACAACAACCTCAGAACTGAAAAAGTGGCATAGTAATTAAGAGCAATTGATGCTCTTACCGAGGATTGAGATTCCGTTCCCAACAACCATATGCATCCATAACTCCAGTCCCAGAGGATCTTATACCTTCTTCAGTCTTTGCGGGCACCAGACACTAGTATGAAGCACATATATCCGTGCATACAAAACATTCATACACACAAAAATGTAACAAATTTTAAAAATGTCAATTATTAGGGGAAAAGATAGAATATTAACATATGCAGACAAATGACTCTGTACTTGGAGAATAGGCTGAAAGTCAAATCCTATAATCAAGCTTCAGGAGGTCAGAGGCAAGATTTTAAAATACTACAATTTATATTTTAAAATGGTACCTGGTAGGCTGAAAGGGTTACTGATTTTACAGACTATGTTAGTGAGAAAATATCTAGAGAAATTTTAATAAAATTCTTAAGTACTAATAAGAAGAGAAATCATAAAATCTTCAGGCATTAAGAACAAATTACCTTCCAAAGAAAAAGGCACAGACTGGCATACCATATATTCAACAATAGGAGCTGGGAAAATTGGAGCTGTATATTTCTGAGAGAAAAGAACTTCAGGTCACAGTTTTATGCCCAGCCAACTTATCCCACCTCACATGATACTCAACAATAGGAGCTGGGAGAATTGGAGCTGTATAGTTATGAGAGGAAAGAACTTTAGGTCACAGTTTTATACCCAGCCAACTTATCCCAGCTCACATGCAAAGAGAGTAATGTGAGAGAATACAAGAATTTGCGGATGATACTAAAAGAGGGATTTGATGAAGGATATATTGTAACCAAACCACAAATTCTCACAGACACTCAACAAAACAAAGTAGGGTACAGAGTCATCTGTCTTCAATCCCAGAACTCAGGCAGCAGAGAGAAGCTGATCTCAGCGAGTCTTAGGCCATCCATTGCCACATAGTATGAGAGAGACCCTATTCAGAAGAAGGAGAAAAATTAGGAGAAGGAGGAGCAAGAGAAGTAGTAAAAAAAAAAAAATTATAAATAGGTGAGAAACAAAGTGAGTACTAAGGTTATAATCTATCTGAAATTACGAAGGTATATTGTTGGGGAATCTAGAATGTGGTTGCCAACTCGCCCCTAGGACTGAAATAGAATATTTCATAGATACTTTAACAGTATGAAAAAACAGGAATAAGAATAAGGGAGTGGTGTTATAGTTTCATATATCTTGATGTGATAAAACACTCTGACAAGGAGCAAAGCAACTTAGAGGAAAAAAGGAATTTATTTCAGCTCATAGTTCTGTGTTACAGTCCATCTCTGATGGTGAATCAAAGCAGCAGGAACTTAAAACAGCCAGTCACATCACATCACAGTCAAGCACAGAGAGAAATAAATATATTTATACTTCCTCTCATGCATTAGGCTCAGTTCATCCCTTCTTACAGAGTTCAGGATCCCTTGCCTAGGGAATGGTACCACTCCCAGGGGTCTAGATTTTTCCATATTAGTTAGTTTAATTAAAACATGCCCACAGGCCAACTCCATGTAGACAATCTCTCATTGAAACTCTCTTCCTAAATGATTCTAGATTTTGTCAGGCCGACAAAATTGCCACAGGTGGTAACCAAAATAATGGCAAAAATTTCAACTAAAACAAAGAGAAAAAAGAATAATAATTAGTAGCCATTTGTGGGAATACTAATGCTGGCTTGTTGAAGGTTTTATAGGGGGTACATCCAGGATCCTAACATTCCTCAATAAAAGCCCAAGTATTCTCTCTCTTCTTCCCAGGAGTGGACAGCTTATACAGGCCAGAGATGCTCTTTGATAATATGAGTCATCAGACTGTGATTTAACTGAGGAGGGTGCAATTGTCATTGTAATATTTTAACCAAAGTGGTCCAAAGATTACTTTCCCCATTTGCTGTACAATATGTTGTGATGGAGATGGGCATCTTCCCAGTGATGGTGCAAGCCGGAAGAAATTGCTTCCCTTAGTCCAGAAACTCTTTCTGAATCTACCTCAGCTGTAACTAGGGATGGTTCCTTACTTTGTTCTTCCCTGTGAGTTTCCAAGGATCCTGCTGCAGACAAGTGTAGAAGGACAAAGTCTCAAGCATCACTTTCTCAAAGAATTGAAATAATAATAGCCCCGCTTTCCTTGCTTTTTCCCCTCCTGTATCTAAGAATCCAATAAGAAATGGCTAACTTAAAGGAAAAAGGTTTTATTCTGGTGCATGATTTGGGGGGTTTCATGCACTATGACAGCATTGTGCTGTGGAGTAATCCTTCGGTACACTATGAATATGTATTATTCTCATCAGTTAATAAAAAGCTAACAGGCCTGGTAGGAAGTTAGGTGGAAAAGCCAAACAGAATGAGGGGAGGAAGAGGGCGGAGTCAGGGGAGGTACCAAGAGCCTCAGAGGGAGCAGGATGCTGAAGGACAGGTAAAGCCGCGTGGCAGAATGCAGATTAATAGAAGTGGATTAATTTAAGCTGTAAGAGTTGGTTAATAATAAGCCTGCGCATTTGTAATTAGTATTAAGTCTCTGTGTGGTAATCTGTGAAGCAACTGCTGATTATTCGGGAGTAGGTGGTTTGGGCAGGAAAACTCCACCTACAGCAGTGTGGGAGTAACCCAAGGCTGTAGTCTCACATCTGAATGATCAGGAAGCAGAGCAGGGAATGCCTTTGCTCAGCTGATTTCCCTTTTTCTTCACTGTGGACAGGAACCTGTGCTGGGGTACTGCTTGCAATTAGAGATTTCCCCATCTCTCGGTACTCAGTTCTGGAAACACCATCGCACACCCAACACAAGGCATGTGTCATCAGTGCCTTGGGTGTTTTGTTAGTCCATTCAAACTGGCGACCAAAATCAACTACCATATGTTTCAAGTCATCTGGGCTAATCAGGCAGTCACTCAAGGCCAGAATATTTTCGTGAGGATGAAGCCTCTCTAGCAAAGATAGACACAAGACTGAAAATTAGATACGTCAATTCATTTAGCTCATAGGGCGAAATGTAATAATAACTTAATGAGTCATCCCTTTACATATTGACAGATTTACTTATAATAACGTTTAATATAGATGAAATGAAAATAGCTCAAACTTCTACCAACAGGATTGGTCAAAAATAGCAGCAACACCTATTAACACCTATTTGTTAGCATAGCAAATCTCCTTAAGTGGTTTAATTTTTTTTTAAGCAGTTATGAATGGTGTATGATAGATTTTAAGTAAAAACAATGTAAAATCTTGATCAATGTATTAGAATCACGAAATTTCTTTAAAATTCAATAGATAATATGGAGTCTAAAAAATTATTGGTTACTAAAATAGTTTCCTCTCTCAAACACACAGACACACAGAGACAGGTGCATATATACATACTAACACCCAGAAACACACACACAGACACACAAATATACACAGAGACACATATACATACACACTGATACAAACACAGACATACACATACACACACAGAAACTCACACAAACACACAAATGCACACACAGAGAGAACCCCCCCACACACACACTTTGATCTCTGTCCTCAGTTCCTGACACAAAGCTCCTATGTTACTGAGAATTTGTGAGTAATGTCTGCCTCCTGTTCTAATGAAGTGACTCTTGTGGACTTTAGGAAGGGGGGTCAGTCACAAGAAAGACCAAGTCACATTTAGAAGACTTGAAATTCCAATCACACCCCTTTATTCTTTGGGAAGAGGACATGGGTTAGAAGAGAGCTAAAGAATTCACTAAGCCTAGGTCATGACACCCTCACAAAAATCCTCAAACTACTGGGTTCAGAAAGCTTATGAGTTTGTGAACATACCCATGTGAATAGTGCTGCGTGACTCTGCAACACCAGGGAACAAAATTTTCTGCTGGGGACACTTCTCCTGCATGTCTATGCATCTCTTCTATCTGTCTATTCATCCCCTAGTTCTGTGAGTGATCCTGGGAAACTTAAGTAAAGGATGAGCCATTATGGAAGCCTCACTGGACAGCTAGTAGATGGGAAGTGGAAAGTGTCAGTTGCTGTATTAACCAGTACCATGGGGTGGAACTCTTAACCCATGCTTCTGATACCATCTCCAGATTAATAACATTGTAATTGAATTGAAATACAAGACACTCAGTTGCCATCCACAGGCTAACTGATTGGTTGTTGATGGAAAAAAAAAAAAAAAAAACTTACATGTTTAGGGCTCCAGACCTAAAGGTACATGCACAGTCCATCAGGCCGAAGGAGAGCCTTTTTTAAAAAAAATAAAATAAAAAGTAACACCTTGAAATTGGACAAAACAAACAGGAGAAAAAGAGCCCAAGAGAAGGCACAAGAAATGAGGCCTACTTATTCCCACACTCAGGAATCCCATAAACACACTAAACTGGAAGGCATAATATATATGAAAAGGACCTGGTGCAGACCCCTGCAAGCCCCGTGCGTGCTGCTTCACTTTCTGTGAACTCGTATGAGATTTGCTCGTGCTGATTTAGAGGGTCTCATGTTCCGGGTGTCCTCCATCCTCTCTGCCTTTTATACTCTTCCTACTTCCTCTTCCTGGGGTTTCCTAAGCCCTGAAAGGAGGAGGGTTTTTATGGCGGCATCCCTTTTAGCACTGAGTGCTGCAAGGCTCTCATTCTCTACACAAGGTCTGGCTGTGGCTCTCTGTATTTGTTCCTATCTGGTGTAGGAGGACGCTTCTCTGGTGATGACTGGATAAGGCCCCATCTATTAGTAGAGTAGATTATCATTAGGAATCATATTATAATTTTGTTGTTATTTGAGATAGGGTTTCTCTGTAAGCCCTGGCTGTCCTGGAATTCCACTGTGTAGACCAGGGTAGCCTCAAACTCAGAGATCTTCCTTCCTTTGCCTGCTGAGTGCTGTGATTAAAAGCATGTGCCATAACACCCAACATTTTTTTTTGAACATCAGTATTTGGTTTTACTGTGCTATTCAGTCTTAGGTTCTTGATCAACCAGGAAGCATCAGGTATAGATTTTACTTTTTTGAATGTGTCTTAAGTAAAATTAGATATTGGTTGGTTACTTCCATAAACTTTGCACCACCATTGTACTAGCACATCATGCAAACAGGACACCATTGTTGATCCAAGGGGTTGTAGCTGGGTTTGTGTTTACATTTCTCTTATGGTAGTATGCAGAGTAACTTCTAATATCAAAGACACTAGAACGCAGGCATGAAGGTGCTATGTAGGTGCCAGCTTGACTTCTTCATGTTTAATGAGTTGTGTGGGTGTTATCTTCAGCACTGGGGTTGTCAGTTTGTAGAGAAAAATTGATTGTTTGGGTAATAGTTTGGGTTATTTGGGGATTCCCATGGGACTCCTTTGACCAACAAGTAAACTAGATGTAACCCAATTCTGGTACCAGAAGCTTCATTTGGTGACAAGAGAAGTTAGATAGCCTTAATATACGTATATGTTTTAGAAAGCTTCCACTGTATTAGGTTTTCATTTTATCCCTCAAATTCCCTTTAATTTTAGCTATCTCTCTCCATATTCCCTCTCTCATGCTTCTCTTCCTTTTCTCTCCACGCTTGATCCTCCTGTCTCACTCCCCAATCAGGACCCATAACTGTGGTGATATATTGTATATTTAATAAAAAATAGTCTAGAATGTCAGAGGAGAGATTCACCCACAACCAAGCCATGAAGGTCAGGGAGTGGTGACCCACACCTTTAATCCAATCACTGGGAGACAGAGGTCCTCTGGATCTCACGAGTTCAAGGCCTAACAGCCAGGCAGTGGTAGCTCACACCTTTAAGCCTAGCTCTAGAAGAGCTGAACCAGGAAGTAAAATAGCTGGGTGGGAAAAGAAATATAAGGCAGAAGAAGGCAGAAGTTCAGCATTCTGCCTGCATGACTAGTCATTCTGAGGACCTTTGAAGATAGGATTTACTCTGTTCATCCTTTGAAGTTGGCTGGGTGAGAATTGCTTGTGGTTTGTCCTGCCCCCCCCCCCAATATTCCAGCTTTTCCCTAATATCTGACTCTGGATTTTTATTATAATATTAAATCAAATTTATGTAATACTTAACTATCTGTTTTGTTTCCCTTTTCTAACAAGATCTGTTCCTGCTAGGTCCTTACTCTATACCTAACCTCTGTGGTTCTATGAATTGTAGCTTGGGTATCATTGACTTAGCAGTTAATATCCACATATAAGTGAACACATACCACCTTTTTTTCTGGGTCTGGTCTCACTCAGGATGATTCTTTTCTAGTTCCACCCATTTATTATTTCATTTTTTAAACAGCTGGGTGACCACATTTTCTTTATCCATTCACCTGCTGAAGGACGTCTAGTTTGTTTCCAGTTTCTGGCCATTATAAATAGAGAAGCAATGAACATGATTGAACAAGTTATGGTCTGTGGTAGGATATAGGGTACTTTGGATATATCCCCAAGAGTGGTATAGCTGGCTCTTGAGGTAGATTTATTTCCACCTTCTTGAGAAACCTACACACTGATTTCCTTAGTGGCAGTACTATTTTGCATGCACTCCCATCAGCAATGGATCAGTGTTCCCCTTACTCTACATTTTCACCAACGTGAGCTGTCACTTTTAAAAAGAAATTGATCTTAGTCATTCTGATGAGTGTAAAATGAAATCACAAAGTAGTTTTGATTTGCATTTTCCTGATGACTAAAGATGTTGAACATTTCTGCAAGTATTTCTCAGCCATTTGAGTTTCTTGCTTTGGGGATTTTCTGCTTATATCTGTATCCCATTTTTAAATTTGGTTGTTTTCTTGATATATAATTTTTTGAGGGTTTTAAATATATTTGTTGAAAATTCACCCTCTATCTGATGGGTATTTGGCAATAACCTTTTCATATTCCTTAGACTACCACGTGTCTGAAGATGATGGTGTCCTTTGCCACACAGAAGCTTTCTGGTTTCATTGGGTCTCATTTATTAATTGTTGATCTTAGTGCCTGTGCTAATGGTGTTCTGTTCAGAAAATCTTTTTCCTGTGCTGATGAGATTCAAGCTATTTCCCACTTTCTTTTCTATCAGGTTCAATGTGTCTGGTTTTATGTTAAGGCTTTTGATCCATTTAGATTTAAGTTTTGTGCGGGGCAATAAATATGGATTTATTTATATTATTCTATTGGCTTGATCATCTCATTTGATCAGCATCATTCATTGGAAATTCTGTCTCTTTCTTAGTGTGTATTCCTGTCTTCTTTATCAAAAATCAGTTGTCTAGAGGTGTGTGGATTTATGTCCAGGTCTTCATTTTGTTTCCACTGATCAACATGTCTGTTTTTGTGTCAGTACTAATGCTGTTTTTATTATGATATCTCTGTAGTACAATGTGAAACTGAAAATCATGGGACCTGCTGAGCTCTTTTGTTATTAAGGATTGTTTTAGGAATGATGGGGTTTATGTGATTCTATGTAACGCTGAAAATTATTCTTTCAAGGTCTGTGAAGTTGTGGTGGGATTTTTATAGAAATTTCATTGAATCTGTAGATTGCTTTTCGGAGGATAACCATTTAAACTATACCAATTTGAGATCTTTTCATCTTCTGATATCTTCTTCAATTTCTTTCTTTGATGTCTTAAATTCCTCCACCTACCTCTATGGTGTCTGCCATGGCCAAAACAGCTCCTTTATTTAAAAATTGATATTCACAGCAGTTAGTGCTGTAAACTGGCCTCCTTGAACTGCCCTCACTGCGCCCCATAAATTTAGGTATGCTGTGTATTCGTTTTCACTCACTTCTAGGAAGTTTTAAAATTGTTTCTTAGATTTGTCTTGATTTATTTTTCATTCAGTTGTGAGCTGTTCAGTTTCTATGAGTTTGTAAACTTTCTGTTGTTTCTGTTATTATTGATATCCAGCCTTACTCCATGGTGGCTCAATAGGATTCAAGGTGATATTTTAATTTTCCTGTACTGTTTGAGACTTGTTTTGTGTGCAAATACATGGTCAGTTTTGGAGAACGTTCCATGAAGTGCTGAGAAGAAAGTATTTTGTGTGTGTGTGTGTGTGCGTGTGTTAATGTGAAATGTTCTGTAAATATTTATTGCTTTCATTTTATTTATGGTATCAGTTAGCTCTATCTTTCTCTGTTTGGTTTTTTTCTGAGTGACATGTCTATTGATGAGAGTAGTTATTGAAGTAACACACTATCAATTTATGAAGCTGTGTCCTTCCCTATCTCTTCTGATTAGTTTTGGTTTGAGAGTATTTCTACATAATGGAGAGTATTTCAAGCCGAGTGCCAATGATAATGTTCACATCAACACTGCATCGTCAAACCTCTGTATCCGTGGAAGAAATGATTCCAGAGCCACCATGGGTCTTAAGATCTACGGATGCTTTATCTCTCCTGTAAGGTGGTGTGTACTTGATGAACATCCCTTGCATGCATTAAAACATCTCTAGATTACTTACTGCAACTAGATGCCACAGAAATGTCTATTTACTGGATAATTTAGGAAATTGGTGGCGAGAAAAATGGCTGTATGTGTTCATCACACATGCTATAGTTCTCTGGATATTTTCTCCCCACAGTTAGTAGAATTTTTGGATGAAATATCCAGAGGTACAGAGAAATCACAGTCATATTTTAATTCAACAAACATGTCGTTCAAACCATTTTAAGAATTATAACCAGAGTACAAGATTCCAGGAAAAACTATTTTTTAATATTTGTGATTTTTAATTTTGCAGGTACTATATGCCTGCCTGAATACATTTTTGTGATGATTTAAACATTGTTCAGAGACATGAGAGTAATACTCAGTTTGTCCTGTTTTCTTGTGTAATTGTTTTAGCTGCTCCACCGAGATGGCACTTGTCACTATGGGTACACCCTCTCAGAAGACTCCTGGGATGGATAATAAAACATCATGTTGCTCACGTGTGGCTTTATTTAAATAATGTTCTATAAATATTGGGGCATGTTCCAGATTACACTGTATTTTTAAATACATGACTTCATTTGATACATCTCTCTAGTGGAGATTATTGATAATGATCAGACAAGAGAGAGACACTGAGTCTGTATGCCTTTTGAAAGTCACTCTAAGAGTAGATGCTGACTTGAATGGGCATTGATTCTGCAATGACTTCCTTGCCTCAATGGCCTGAGGATGTTTAAAATGTCCTTCTACAAAACCCCAGAGGGAAGTTTAGGTAACTTAAGCATTCCCAGGTCAAGTAAGGACTGTTGCTAGCTACTGGATCTCAGTGGGAAACATCACTCCTGACTCTAGAAGATGTATTGGCACGAAACACTGTTTACATCTCATTCACTTTGTACAGGCTCTCCAAGGTACAAGACAGAAACGTTGTCACAGAACAACCCTGACTCTGCCTTGCAGGAATGGAAAATAAGCTACACAGAGTGGGATGTGCGAAGATGACAGACAGGAGAGAAGGTCATGAACTGAACAAGGGTTAAGAATGTGACCCCCTGAGGTGACTTATGACAAACAAGAAGGCATTCACAAGAAGCCATAAAGGGAAGGAGAAAATAGGGTATGGCATATGCAAGTACCAGTAGGCTTCTCTCTCTCTCTCTCTCTCTCCCTCTCTCTCTCTCTGTCTCTGTGCACACACGTGCACATGTGAGCATACCCATTCACACTTGGATTCCAAGGAACAAGACGAAGCCCAGTTTTGGTGAACTTACCAGCAACTCAGGGCCTGCTTTGCTTGACATAGTCTCATGTAGCCCAGGATGGCCTTGAATTTATTATGTAGCTGAAGTCAATCACAAACTTCTGATCCTCCTGTTTCCACTGCCCACCTACTCAGATTGTGGGCATGTAATACCCAGTTTATTGTTACAATGGGTTTCCTGGTCCCGTCCAGCCAGAGGTCCAGACCCACAGATCTGCAGTCCCAGACTGCTTAGCCCCCCAAAATGACTCAGATGCTTAGATTAACTTCATGCTCTTTGGCCTATGGCTCAGGCACATTGCTAGCTAGCTCTTACATCTTAACTCAACCCATTTCCATTAATCTGTCTGCCACATGGCCCGTGGCTCACCTGTGTTCCTTACATTTTTCTTCTCTGTGCATCTGACTCCGATCTCTTCCCAGATTCCACCCTCTTTCTCATACTTATGCTCCGATTCCTCTGCTTACCTCTACGGTGTCTGTGATGGCCAAAACAGTCCTTTATTCACAACATATAGAAAGACGTTCCCACATCAGCTTATGTAGTGCTGGGACTAGAACCAGGGTTTGTCTAATGGAGGTAGGGACAGGATAAAAGGGTGCGAACAAGTAGAAGCGGTCTTCAGAATGTAAATTTGGATGACCTGATTCTTGATTGAATATGGGCAGTAAAGGGAGCGGAACAAATAAGTAATTCCAGCAAGGTGAGAAGTAAAGTCTGGAGCTTAGAGAGCTAGTGGGGAAGAGTAGACCTACAGAGCTGACCCTCCCCTTAGCTCCTTCTCCCCCGCCCGCCCCCCAGCACATGATACTTCACACAATTCTCTGTTGCTGTGTCTTTGTTTCCGGTGATAAGGGTGGAACCCAGGGTAGCTCACATGATGGGTGAATGCTCTCCCACAGGGCATCATCCCCACTCTTCATACTTGACATTGCTTTGATCACTGGATGTAGATGACAAATTATAGAAATAAAACTCTAATTAAGCTGAATTCAAGATACTGCTTTATTTTTTGACAGCACAGAATTAAAAACATAAGTAACACGCAGACTTTTAAAATACATAACACTCTTCTATGCAACTTGTCATGAAGGACTCATCAGTGAGTGCAGCCAAGGTCAGAAATGAAAAGGGAGAATTTTATTTGGCACAAGCATATTCATGGAAGCTGACAGGAGCTTCCAAATCTAAGACCTCTAACTAATGCCGAGAGCCAAGCTGAAGGAGAATGCCAGTCTTGTGGTTTCCCATCCACCTTGGTAAGTGTAGCTTTAATTACTCAACTAAAGTTCATCCTCTGCTGCTCATGCGATCATCCCTAAACCCAGGGCAGAAGTGTCAACAAAAAGAGGAGTCACTTTTGAAAGACCATGTGGTGCACAGAGACTGTCCCAACTGGAAAGGATGGACCACCGTGTGAGACTCATTTTGAAGATGGACTATTAGAATACGTCATCTTCTTGGTTATAATATATGTCAGACTCCACAATCCCCAGACCTGCACAGGGGTCCCTCCTATTCACCTGGGCCACACCACTGTCGCTTTTCTTCCTTTTTAGGGGCTCTCCTTCCTCCACATAGGGCCTGTGCGAAGCAGACGTGCTCACAGCTGGGAGGCCTTTTGCCTCCACCCTTCCGGGTTCAGCAGCGTCTAAAGGATTAGTGGTGGGCAGAAGTCGGTCACTCTGGAGCCGTTTTCTCATTTCTTCTTTTTTTCTCTGAAAAGTAATATTAAAGAATGAAGGAGAACCCCGAGATGTTATTTTCTTCACGTTCTCATCCATAAGGCTTGCCATGATCACCTTGACTTTTGCTGTTTAAATACTTGGTCCTGGAAGAGATGTTTGTCGGGGAACTGTGTTGAAAGAGATAGACAGGAAACCTACCCTCACAGAGTTTAGAGTCTAGTCCTTGGTCCCAAAGCTTCCAAATAGGGAGGCAAAATGGAGACTGGCTTTGGGTTGTGGGGTCTGGTGCTTAAAACTGCAGGAGCTGATCTGATGGTCTTCAGAACCTACTCTTACTCATACCCTGGTTGCCCTCCTCCCTCTAACCCAATGAAAATGTCCCCTCGACTTGACTTAATTCAATAGTATTTATTTAAGCCGTATCGATGAAATGACAAATTTCAGCCGACTTCATGGTGCTGTTTCACTCCCCAACAACACAAAAATAAATTCTGAGGAATAAAACCCAACAACAAAGTTGAAGCAGAAGCACACAGGCCATTGAGATGCAGCCATCAATGCACACCGCTAGCCTTGAGGCTGCCGACAGGCAAGGTCTGGCCGCAGCGCAGCATCATCATCGGCTCTTACCTTCCGGCGCTCCTCCGCGGCTTGCAGTTTCCCCTCTATGTCGTGGATTGTGAAATCCTTTACCCTGGTTTTCACCGTAAGCTTTTTCAATCTGGCCGGTGGCTTTCTCCGTGGCTTTTCAGTAGTGTCCACCTGGAGGAGGAGATTTTGCTTTTACTGGAGAAGCGATTACTACCTTGGCCTAGAAAGGTAATAATTCTCAGGCCAGAAAAACAGCTTATAATGCAAATTTCAAAATCTAAACCTTCCAGTGAGTGGTAGGCAAATGCAATTGAAACGTAAAGTCTGTTAAGAACAGAATTAAATTTATTATTATTATTTTATTATTTGTGTGTGTGTATAGTAGCATGAATGTATCACCGCACGTGGGTGGAGGCCAAAGGTCAGCTTTGTGGGGTCATTTCCTGCTTCTACCTTTATTCGGATTTAGGAGGTTGATCTTTTGTTGTCTAGTTTAGGCATCTGGACCTTTATCAGTTGAGACAGCTTGGTGGCCCAACCACAGACGTGTTAAAAGCAGAATGTGTTTGGTGCCTTGAAAACCCCAGGCTACTAGACCAAAGGCTGAAAATGTGCTCCCTGAAGTCAGATGGAAGACGGGTCACGAGTAAGATCTCAAACCTGAAAACTGAACAAAATGTGTGTGTGTGTGTGTGTGTGTGTGTGTGTGTGTGTGTGTGTGTGTGTGTGTAAAGTCCAGCTCAATGTAAGAAATTCAGAGTTTAGCTTTGGTTGAATGACCTCTAATCTTCAATGACAATTGATTTTTATAAGATTTGGTGTGTTACCAGTTATTTTCACTTGGATGGAGATTAGCTTTTATTACTTTTTGATCTTATGATGGAGAGAGATGAGAGATCATTAGCTGTTATTGAGCAACTACTCTATACCACACTTTGCTATTGGCACTTGACAAATACTTTCACAACAATAGTAAAAATTTCCCATTTTATATGATGGAACACTCAGCAGTTCAGAAAAGTGATAATGATCTTTTAGTTATGAATCTAGTTACAAAAGTAAAATTATAATTAAGGGCTACAAAGGTTTAAGTTTCATTCTCTTCCAAAAATACAGTCTTACAGATTTATAATGGAAAATTAAAACAATACACTAACACCTTCCTAACCCTCTAGTTAATCACCTCAAGCATACCCTTCAGAAGGAACCTATTTTATAAAAATCTCTCTCACTCTCTCTCTCTCTCTTTCTCTCATATGTGTGTATGTGTGTTTTCATGTATATGAGTGCAGGTATATAATAAACTCCAAGTCTTCACTTTAAGATGAACCAATGTATTGTTCTGGGCAGTCTCTCTAGAGATTTCGCTTTACAGACAATGGAGTTATCAATATTTATTGTAATTTCCAAAAGACTGACTCTTCAAAATAAGGAAAATAAATTAGGCGGACAAAGAGAGGGCATTCAACATAGTACAGAAGGCCAATGATGGGATCCGGACCTGCCCTCCATTCCCAGAAGTGACTCTGTGAGCTTGATGTCTTCATCAGCAGCACAGACTTAACAATCCTTATTTCACAGAATCCAGTTTTGTTCTTGTTTATTCTCAAGGGAGAAAAATGCCTGAGATGCGCCCTCAGTAAAGGCAACTACTTCTCAGTCAGATCAGGGCCCGTTTTCAGGGGCAACACATTAAGATCACAGTCACCTGCAGAACTGTCACAATGATGTGTGCAGATGGGAAGGGTGCCAGCAGCAGGTGACAGCTGGAAAATGAAGTGATGAAACCATTACAATGGCCACTGTGGTCTGAGGTGAGAAAGTCTTCTTTTGGAATACAGTTCTTTCAACTGTGCAGTAATGCCTGGAGAGAGGGATGCTTTCTCTATCTTTAAGATCTAGAATCCTCAAGGAGTCTTTAAAGACTTTTTTATTTTAATATGGGTGTTTTGTTTGCATGTATGTTTATGTAGTGTGCATGCTGTGCCCCAAAAGACTAGAAGAGGGTATTGGGTTTCCTGGAATTAGAGTTACAGTGACTATGACTGTGGATCACTGGTGCTGGGAATTGAACCCACGATCTCTGGAAGATCAGCCAGTTCTCTCAACCAACAAACCACCCTGCCAGTCCCATCTCAGAACATCTTTAAAAAGGAAAACCCTCATTGGAATTGTGACTCTTTATAACCATTAGATGATTCTATGTAGTATGAGGTTTTCCACTATGGAAACTGAGCTATTTATTAAAACAAGTTCCTCCATCCTTCATATACTATTTTTATGACATTTGGTTTTTAAGCTTCCTGCTGCCAAAAGCTACTTGCTGGAAAGAGGGACATACTTGGTATGGAGGCTCTTTGAAATTAACTTTGGAATTAACATGGAAACGTTCTTGGATGTTCATTCACAGAAGGCTAAAAGAAAATGGCAGCAGACATCATGACAAAGTAGTCTGATCCTAGACAGAAATCATGAGGCCACTAAGGAGATCTGAGAGCAGTTTGCATTTTCTGATTGGAAAAAAAAAAATCTTCCCATGGCTTATCCCTAAATAATGCTTTTGGATTCACCTTTTTCCTCCCTTTGATGTGGGATGTCTTTCTGTATGCTGTGAATATCATTGGTTAATAAAAAGACTGTTTTGGTCTATGACAGGCATCTTAGAAGCAGGCAAAAAATCCAAACATGGCTACAAGAAAGAGGATAGAGTCCAGAGAGACTCAGTCCAGCCACCCAAAACATACTAAAGAAAAAATTCAGACAACCCACAAGCCATGTGGCAAAAATGATGAATAAAAATAAGTTAAAAGAGCTAGCCCACAATAAGCCTGAGCCATAAGTCAAACAACTATAAATAATATAAATGTCTAAGTCATTTTAAGGGGCTAAACAGCGGACTGCTGCGCTAGATGGGGCCAAGACCTTATACTACAGCCTTTTGAAATGTGGACTCTACCTCTGAGGCTGTTGCCCTTTCTTGAGTTCGATATGTTATGGTAAAACCACTACCATAATTTTCTAGCTTTGAGTGCAACTCAAAGTTTGTGAAATGTTTGTCTAACCTGAATGAAGATCTGGGTTTAATCTCCAGTACTGTGTAAACCAGGCCTGGTGGTACATGACTGAGAGCCCAGCTCTCACAAGGTAGAAGTAGTGAGATCATCCTTGGCTACATAGTGAGTTCAAGGCCAGCCTGGGTGACATGAAACTTTTGCTTCAAATCAAACAGGCAAAGAAAACAACATTGAAAGACCCCTGTAAACAGATCCATATTTTTTATAAATGAAGTTCAGACAGGCAGAATCTATGAAACAGTGGTACCTACTAGTGTTAAAAATGCTCACATTAGACACAGAGATGTCTAGTCTCCAAGTCTCAGATACCTTCAAGTCTAGAAAAGTTATCAGTTACATTGTTTTCCTTGGGAATAGTATCAGAAGATGGACCTTCCTGACAGTGAGTGCTAAGATTGGAGTTGCATTTTTTTGGCCAAGCTAACATGCACAGGCCTGTTTTACAGCTCCATATAGCTTTTTAAATTATTTCCTGACCTACAAATAAACCCACCATAGTTATTCTCCCTAAGGGAGTCTTATGCACAGAAGAGGCCAAAGCTCCCTGCTGCAGATTTGGTCCTTTTTATTCTTTGGTCTCTAGACCTCAATAAGGGTGGTCACTCTGACCACTGACTGATATTTTTGAGTCCTAACTCAGCCAGCATCCTCCTTTCCTCTCTATGAGGTTCAGAAAATCATATTGGAGACACTGCTGCACTGTGAATTCCTTAACTACACCGAAGGCGACCCAGTTCAGAAACAGAGATGACAGTAAGCTTAGACCAGACAGAAAGAATTAGTAAATAATTCACCTAGTTTGTAAAAAGAAGCCAGGGTATGCTAAGAGATGCAGAGGAGTAAGTCTGGGATTAAAGCCACCTGAAGTCAGTAACACACGTCTCCGTATGTGCATGTAGATATGTTTGTGTGTGTGCATACATTTTGTGCAGGTATGCATACATATGTATATGTGTACATGTGCAGGCCAGAGGTTGAAGGTGTGCTTTTCTCTATTGTATTTTTGGAGATGGATGGGTTAGTATTTCTATTTCTATGATGAATCACTAAAATGGAAGGCTACTTGAGGAAGGAAAGGGTTTGTTTGTCTTACACTTCCATACCACAATCCATCACTGAAGGACAGGAACTCAAACAGTGCAGGAACACAGAAGCAGGAGCTGATGCAGAGGCCATGGAGAAGGGATACTTATTGGCTTGCTCCTCATGTCTTGCTCAACTTGCTTTCTTATAGAACCCAGGATCACCAGCCCAGGGATGAAACCACCCACAATGGGCTGGGCCCTCCACTGTCAATCACTAATTGAGAAAATGCCCTACAACCCAATGTTATGAAGGCATTTTCTTAATTTAAATCCCTTCCCCTCAGATGACTTTAGCTTTTGTCAAACTAGGCTGGCACACAGGGCCTCTCTCTGAACCTGGAGCTCACCAATTCTTCAAGTCTGCTGCTGATCAACCTGCTTCAGGGATCTGCCTGTTACTGTCTCCCAAGAACTGGATTGTGGTCTTGAGCCACAATCCCTGGCTTTTTACATGGGTGCTGGGGATTTGAGCACAGGTTTTCATGCTTGCACAGCAAACACTTAGCTGCCGAGGCATCTCCCCAACTCCGTCTTAATATTTATTTCATTCCATTTTGAAAACACAATCATCTTCTAGAGTTTTTGCTCCAATGGGAATGAGGCCTAGTTTATTCTGAGCAAAAGATGAATGGCCATGACCTGGGCACGTGAATTCAGGGTGCGCTAAATAATGGCATTCTCTCATGAGAGTGCTTACATCAGCTTTTATGGTAGCAGAACAAAGACAGTCATGATGAGTGCTTTTGCCAAAGGCACTGCTCAGCAAAGCAGGGATACTGTCAGTATCTGTTGACACTCTTAGTTTCTGGATTAGGGGAGGATAGATGTGTCAAACGTAGTGATGCCTTCCAAGGGTTCATCTAAAAGTGAAGGAGATGTCAGGTCAAAGACAGAGGGGGAGCAAACAATGATTATGAAGAGGACTGGATCTGCTGCATTCTAACTGTCCACACTCATCAGTCAGACTTCAGAATCTTCAACATAAGCAGGTGTGGCCTTTTTAGGGGACTTCAGTTCAAAGCACAAACATGCTTGAAAACTGTTTATCCAGAGAGGACTATGTCAGTGATAAACATTGGTGGGGAGATGTAGGGGATTGTGTTGTTACATGGTAAATAATTATACAACCCACTGGTTTAATAAAAAGCGCTGACTGGCCAAAGGCAGGCAGGAAGTGTGGGCGGGGCTACCAGACTAAGAAAACTCTTGAGACCAGGAAGCACAGAGCAGAACACCAGAGAGAAGCCGAAAGAAGCAGAGGACAACCATGCTTCTCTAAGAAAAGGTACTGAGCCCTATGGCTGAACAAGATAAGAGACATGGGTTAGAATAAGGGTAAAGAGCTAGCAAGTGATATGCCTAGGCCTTAGGCTGATCAGCCTCAAATTAATGAAAGCATTTGTGTGTCTCTGCAGGACTGTGGGTTTGTGGGTCCTAAACCTTGAGGTTAGGCCCAAAAGTCAGGGCCAGAAACCTCATACTACAGGGAGAGGAGATGAAAGGGGTGCCATGGTGGGCACAGGGATTCCATGGACAAGTGGGGGAGAGAGACACTGGTCTCCCAAGGTGCCTCCGTTTAGAAGGATGATGGTACCTCACTTTTAGCATCCTTTATTATACTTCAAGGGAAAACACGGTGAAAGGTAAGAAGAGGACTAGGAAGAAGACAGACCTATGCCCAGAGTTCCCCTGTGCTTTGGAATGGCGCTGCCCTACTTCGTATGTCTTATTTTTAAAGTACTGTCACATTTATCCTAGCTTCCCATAACATTGATTCCTTTTTTTTTTTTTTCCTCCAGCCAGGCATGGTGGTACACACCTTAATCCTAACACTTGGTCAGCTGACCCAGGCGGATGAAGTTAGGCTGCACAGAAAGATCCTGCCTCAGGAGACAGCAGCAAATTCCCTAGAGCAGGGAAGGAGCACGATTTGAACATTTGACTGGCTTTATTGCATCCTGATAACTGCGGCCTTTGTATCCATTTCCAAATCATTTCCTTTATCTTGTCCTTGATTCCTAGCCAATTACAAAGCTTCCTAGGAATACCAGCCACTTCCAAGTGTTAACAGTGTAACTTCTCAGACTTTATATCTCCCCCACTAATTCTTCAATTTTAACTGACATCTTTTTATATTAGTCCCCAACTTTCCCTCAGATAGCTAAGGCATGTGCTGTGTTACAGACTCAAGTTCATGTGAGCTGGAAGACGCTTCATCTGTGACCCATATTGCCTCCGTATTACAGAGGCTTTCTGGGGATAATCTCGATCTTTTGTCATGAGAATGTATTTGCAAGAATATTTTAGAATTCTCTTTTACAACAAAGAAGTATGAACTACAATTACAGATGCTCCAGCCTTTCCCACCTGATGGTGAACTCAGCTTCATGTGCAGGTTTGTGATCAGAGGGGTGGGTCTCAGGATAGGCTGCCCACAGAGTCATCTAGAAGATTCTGAAAGCATGAAAGCCAAGCCTGGTGCTCAGGCACTATTTTAAGGTGAGATCTGGGTCCTGTGAGTTTTGGAATCTTCCTATGTGACTTCCTCCAATGTCAGGTAAAAACCCAGGACATTGGGTCACAAAATAAATGGCTGTGTGTTGCTGCTCTGGCCTGTTGTAAACGTGGCTTACACTGGGTCATATGGGTCTGATACCATAGAGAGAGTAAAGAATTGTAGTCTGTGTGGGGCCTGTGACATGTAATCCTTTTGAGAAGGTCTATTCATGCTTCTTATTCTATTCCATTCTATCATATCCTATATTAGAACAGAATTTACCTTTAATTCACTTAATATCAAAATTCACACCCACCATTGTTATGAATATATTATTTCCATAATATATTATGCTAATCACCCTGTGCACTCCCCTGTTGGGTGGAAGTCAGAACTCATTTACCTCTGGTGACTGGCTTACCAAGGTAAGTTGTAATTTTATTCCCTTCGGTGTTAGCACCAAAGAGTTACTGCATCTTCCTTAAGGAGGCATCGCTTAGCAACGGAGTGTTTCTGTATGTCTTCCTCTACTTAAATTGCTCTCCCATCTTTTGACATCATGTTCTTTTATTCTGTCCCCAGAGACTCACCTATAGCTTGAAAAATAGCCTCTTTCCTTCTTTATTATAGAGCTGGGTTTTTTTTTTTTTTTTTGTAGCTTTAAATACAATCAGATATTTATTGTCACCCAATCTGTATTAGATTATGGTAATATTGTGGAAATAAATATCAAATGACATTTTACTTTTTCATGACTATGACAACAATACCCTGTGAAAGTAACTTCAGGAAGGAAGGGATTTGTTGGCTAACAGTTCCAGGTACAGACCATCACGCCAGAAAGTCTTAGCTGCAGGAACATGAGACAGCTGGTCACATTTCATTCACAGCCAAAAAGGAAAAAGTAATAAATGCTTATGTTCAGGTCACTTAATTTTCTTAAATTCTAGGATCCCAGCCCAGGAAATAGCGCCACCTATAGGGGGCAGTTCTCACCTTCAATGACATAATCAAGATTCACCCTCCCAGGCATGCCCAAACTTAGTTTCTTAGGTGGTTCTAGAGCTCACCAAGTTGACAATTAAGGATTAACCATCAAATGGTGTTATATAATTCCTTTTTCACACTCTCCTTTTCCTACTTTCTTTTATTATTGGCTGTCTGAAGGAAGTCCTAATGTTTGGCAATCTCTTCCTTTCTGCATGTATCTTCTCCAGGTCCTATGTAGGGGTATTGTGTTGTCTCATGGTAAATAATTGTCCCACCCACTGGTCTAATAAAAAGAGCTGATTGGCCAAAGGCAGGCAGGAAGTGTAGGTGGGGCTACCAGACTAAAAACTCGGAGAACAGAACACCAGAGGGAATTCCAGAGAGAGGCCCGGAAGAAGCCAAGGACAACTATGATGCCTTAAGAAAAGGTACCGAGCCCCATGGCTGAACAAGAGACATGGGTTAGAATAAGGGTAGAGAGCTAGCATGTGATATGCCTGGGCCTGAGGCTGATCAGCCAAAAACTATTGGAAGCTTCTGTGTGTCTCTCGGGACTGCGGGCCTGTGGGCCTAGAAAGTCCGGGCCAGAAACCTCATACTACAGTCCTACTTTGTTTTGTAGAAAAAGAATGTCTCTTTGGTTTTAATCCTTGAGTTTCCCTACACACAATAGGGCATTAGCTTAAGCAGTTAGTGAATTGACTTGCAGACCAGGTTGAGATAATCATTACCAATTGTTTTCTATACAATTTTGATTAATCTTCTACTCTCTACTTTTGCCTTTCTGTTTCTTTTCTTTTCCATTTATTTCCCCCCAGGCTTCTTTTCATTGTCCCCCCAACCCCAATCTAACCTCTCTTTTGTCTATGTGTCCAGTGCTAACTGGGGGTCTTGGTTTAAAAACAAACACATTTAGTTCTCTTCAGTGGGACACACGTGTAATCCCCAGTGATGAGATGGCTGTAGAAAATAGGGAGATCCCTGGAAGCTGGTGGGTGGCCCTGCCTATGTGACAAGTTCCAGGCCAATGAAGGTTTCTATCTCAAATAGGGCAGAAAGTATTGGAGGACTGGTATCTGAGGCGTGATCTCCACATGGATGCAATACACACACACACACACACACACACACACACACACACACACACACATGTTCACTTAAAAATTTATATCTAGAGACTTACGTCAAGTCAGTTAAAATCAGAAAAAAAATATTTTTCACATTAATATCACGCAATGACAAATAAAACAGGATGAATCAATACAGAAAAGAAACACTGTGACAGTTTCTGGAGCCATCGATCTCCTCAGGGTTGTAAGTGCGTCTATGTAAGCATGTCTGCTGGAGCGTTGGCAGTTTTTCCTTTTGGATAAACCACGGTTTAGTTTTATATTCCACAAGGCAATGCTTAATAAAAGTTGCTGAGAGGATGGAAGGCTGTTATTTCCTGGGACTTATTATGTCCAAATTTAGTAAAGCCTGAGGAATGCTTTGCTGACTTCATTAATCATTAATGATCGTGGTGATTCTGAATCCACTGAGATGCACAGGGCACAGAGAAGTAAGCGAATTTATAGAGGAAAAATCTGGCTTAGACTAATGCTAATCTTTATACTATCGGTCCCATATACTGGAAATAACAAGTTGTAATCGATCATATTCTATTGCTAATTTTAAGTATAAACAAATGTTAATTACAAAATCACTTGCCATGACATCATATGACTCTCCACTTCTAAATACTTTGCTTCGGCTCTGTATGATCCCTTGGACAATTAACTCTTCCAGGATGTCTGATGACTTTGGTCGCTCCCAATTTTCCAGGAGTTGGGGTTTATTGATTATTCCATTGGCCACTGGGTCTTCCAAAAGGAAAAGCATAAAAAAAGAAAAAATTAAGAATACAGAGTTTATCGCTCAAATGCTAAGGGGGGGGGGCTGGAGAGATAGCTCTGTGAGTAAGAGAGCTTATTGCAAAATCACAAGGACCCAAGTTCAAATCCTCAGCACCCATGTAGAATGTCTTACATCATTATCACACCTACAGCCCATCACTTGTAGCAGGACAGGGGATAGAGACGAGGACCACTGAGGCTTGCTGGTCATCAATCTAAGTCCAGGTGCAGCAAGAGACCCTGCCTCAGGAAAATGGGGTGGAGAGTGATAATGCAGGACACTGGAATATTCTTTTCTAGTTTTATGTGCACCTGCACACACTCTCTTGGATACACAGTGCACATATGCTCCATCCTCGCATACATACATCTACAAAGTAAATAATTCAAAAAAATGCTAAATGGATACCTTATACAAGTCACTGAATCAAATCTTGTCTTAACACTTGTTTTAACACTTGTCTAAATATATGGTTTACTTTTTAAATAATTTTATCATTTATTTATTTGTGTTTATTTTATGTGTGCATGTGCATACATGCATGCCATTGCATGGGTGTAGAGGTCAAAGGAGAATTTGGGGGGCCTGGTTCTGTCCTCTTGCCATGGGTGTTTCAAGGACTGAACTCAGGTTGGTAATGCCTACCTCTACAGCCCCAGTTTCTGGTTCCTACTATAAAGCTCTGTAATTCTTTGAAGCTCAAGCTTTTGCTGTCTTTACAGAGCAAATTCATCAGCATAATCTATTCTTTATGTAGGGAGAGTGTCATTTGAACTGAATCATGTCCTGTCCCCATGCTGCTATGGACAGCCTCTTTGTTGTAACAACATTCGTACACTTGGGTCACATGACACTGATTTGTTCCATTAATTACAACGCTCAACTGCATCTGAGGCTGGAGACATTCTTCTGACGACTCTTATGAGCGGCAGGCTGGTTTCTATGCTTTGTATACAAATGGTAAACAGCACGAAGTTGCCAAGGGCTGTCTGGTTCTGCAACCCCGGTGTACAATTTCACCATCTGCTAAATCTACAGAGGGCAAGCATGCCTTTTTGGAAGGAGTCCCTGAACAGGACCAGAAATGGAGCTAGAAAACTATCAGCTAAGATTTTATTAAAGATGAACCCTGGAGATAGTTACAGGAGGGGATTTACGAACTATACTCTTGCAACAGGCCTCCTCATTGCAAATCATCGACGCACAGAAACTATCATTTCTACACCATCAGATCATAAAATAAAGGGTGCAGGTTTGTTGGCCCAAGTCATAAATGACATTGCACAGAGCCCTCTGAAGTGAGCACTCTTCAAAAATCCACTGTGTTCACTGGATGGAGGCTTCTACAGCTGTTCCTAAACTCCATGGTTACAAAGATAACTTTCATGAGTTTTGTGGTTTGAAAACATGCATAGATGGCTCACATGCCAGTCAGCTGTTTCTCATCTCAGACCATTAGTCCACCTGTCACGAGAGAGTGCTTTTGACTGAACATCACCTAGCATCAGTAAAGGGCCAGGCAACTCAGTACTTTCTGGTGCTGGTGCTTCAGCCTTGTATGTGTGAAATGAAGCCCATTCTCACTGCAAAGTGCTTTGCACTGAGTCTTATAGAATGCACTCAAGCAGAGCAATGGTGATGCACACACCTTTAATCCCAGCACTTGGGAGGCAGAGGCAGGCAGGTCTCTGTGAACTCAAGGCCAGCCTGGTCTACAGAAAAAACCTTTACAGAGAGTAAACAAAACAAACAAACAAACAAACAAATAAAACCAAAAAAGAACGTACTCAACATGTAAGCAGACTGGAACCTTGGTCACACAGACAAAAATTCCATGTAAATGTTACAGGTGAATCTCTGGAATCAGAGTGATTCTATTGTCATTATCATTAAAAGGTGGGCTTCCCTAGAGTGGAACACTTGCCTGCAAACCTAGAACTTAGGAGGTGAAGGCAGGAGAATCAGGAGTTTCATGCCTACCCCTGGCTGTTTGAGACCCCATCTGAAAGTCAAAATAAAAATAAAACAAGCAAAAAAAAAGTGGACTTTCTATGAAGGATGATAAACATAGTAATAACTACTATTTATTGAGTGCTTATTCACATTTACTATGTTAAGCACTTTATATTCTGTATCAAAGTGTGTTATGAAATAGTTGGAGATATGTTACATTTGTTTGTGCTGTGGGACATTTGTTTAACGACGCAAAGATGTGCTGCATTCTTTTATGCTGCATTTGTTTAACTCTGTGAAGCAGTGTTACTTCGCCTGCCTAAAACACCTGATTGGTCTAATAAAGAGCCGAACAGCCAATAGCATGGCAGGAGAAAGGATGGGTGGGCTGCCCAGCAGAGAGAGACATCTGGGAAGAGAGGACAGAGGAACAAAAAAAGGAGAGAAAGAACGTGAGAGATCAGTCACCCAGCTACACATCCAGCCACAGAGTAAGAAGGAAAGAAAGCTATATAGAATGGAGAAGGGTAAAAGTCCAGAGGTAGACGGCAGATGGGATAATTTTAGTTAAGAAAAACTGGCTAGAAATAAGCCAAGCTAAGGCCGGGCATTTTTAAGAAATAATAAGTTTCCATTTGTGTATTTACTTGGGAGCTGGGTGGCAGACCCCCGGCCAAAGGAAAGAGCAAAGAATAAAAACACCCAACTGTAACATTCAGTTCAAACACGGATCTGTGACAGACATGCTATTGTCTCTATTTTTCCAATAGATATACTGATATGATGGAGGTTAATTGCTCAAGGGGGTGAGACTAGTTAAGAGTGGTAACTAGAGCTGAATTCAATTTCAAAACCAAGTTCTCATCCTCTCTCCTATGACATATGAGTAGCTGAACACAAGTACTCCATTTCTCTCACAGATATTTCCGAAAGGATGTCATCAAAGGGAGCAGCTTGGTCTGCGGCACTGACCAAGATGTGCAGCCTATGCTTGGGTGGTTTCCTCTCCTTTTCCTTTCTGATTCAGTCTAGGATCCCAGCTCCTGGGATGGTGCCACCCACATTTACTGTGGGTCTCCCCTCCACCCTGAAATCATCCTCACAGATATAGATGAGTTGTGTCTGTCTCCGGCATGTCTTGGGTTTTCTTTTTTAAATCCAATCGAGTTGACAATTGAGATTAACTTTCATATGAAGGTGATGCTCAATTACCATAGTAAATTTCGAGAGCATTAAAACACCCCAAATGGAGGAACAGTTTAGGAAACAAATGACAAAAATATATCAAAGCCTTAAAAATATAGAAAGGGCTTAGGAGGTGTCTGGGCAGCAGGGGAAGTACTTGCTATACAAGCTTAAGAACTGGACTTTGCATCCCAAGAACCTAAATAAAAGCTGGGGGAATGTGATATTAAACCTGGAATCCCAGCATGCAAGAAGCAGGGACAAGCACTCCCCAGAGCCAGATGGTTATTCAAAAGAGTAAGCTCTAGCTTTCCCAAGATACTCTGCCTCTCTCTATAAAGGAGGCATCAATTGAAAAGATACAGGATGTCAACTTTGGGCCTCTATACACACACGTGCACCTGTGCCCACACATGTACTCACACACATGCAAACATTATTTTATCAGATACATCTCCAAGAACTGGAGTTCCAAGTGCTAGTGAGTTACTGATTTGGGTGCTGGGAATAAACCCAGATCCTCTGTACTAGCAATAAGCACTCATAACCCCTAAGCCAGCCCTCTGCTCCCCATCCTAGCTATTTTCCAACCTTAACTTGTAGTAAGAGGAGAAACAGCAGGGACATGGAACAAAAGTTTCCCCCTAAACTAAAACAACCTTCTTTCCCTCAGGATCTGCGCTGTTCACTTTGTTCCAAAGGCGGACCAACTATAAATAAAATGTCATCACTCGACAGCAAGGAAGAGCTCAAAGGGAGGGGAACCACATTGTTGCATCAGAGGGGCCGCAAATAGCTTTGAAAATGGCACATTAGATCATAATTACTTCTTTTATGTTTTTACTGTGTTTTTGCTCGTGGTGTGGATGAGGAGCGGGAGGGGACAGTTTAATGAAGGTTCTATTTATTCTTACAAATGTAAAGCTTGTCCGTAAGAAGATGACAACACAGTGGGGCTTACATTCCCTGAAGCCATGTGATTTCTACTCCTAAAATGTGTTTTCAATTCTCAACATGGGCTCTTGCTGCTGCTGCTGCTGTTTTAAGACGGCTTTAATGACTTCATCCACAAGATTAATGGATAACGTTATTTACTCACATGATGAAGGCCTAAAACTAAATTCTCATGTCTTAGAGATAAGAACCTTGCCATTTAAAGTACACTAAGACTACAAAATGAATGGTTAATAGGCCACCAGATATATTATATATTTAGGGGTCTACCAGATGTCTATAAGGACAGAGGCAAAAATTACCTGAATTTACTCTCCCATTTATTTTACTAGGAGGTGGAGAACTTTCTGGAATAGTCCCAGGCAGGCTTCTCATCTGGGCTTGTTGGTACAGACTTTCAGCATTGTCTACAGTTTCCTTGGGCCATGCTGCTTCAGTTTTGGGGCTGCAATTCTCTTTGGAAGAAGTCACTCTGACATCAGCCTGCGAAAAAAGAACAGCTTGGTGAGATTTCTTAGGAAAATGAGAACAACATATCGGGGTTTGCTTTGTGAGCACTTACCAATTAGTGTTTGTAGGTAGTAGTCTGATTAGTAATCATAGCCTGCGAATAGCAAAATGACCTATCAGATGTGATCACGCAATGCTCTCAAGATGGCAAGGCTATTGGAATTATTCATGTGAACCCGGATGCAATCACAATTTTTTTTTTTTATAAGAGACAGGCAGAGAGTATTATGGTTTGAAGATAAAATGTCCCTAAAGGTTCATATATTTGGTTCCCAGCTCATAGCCCAGTTTAGCGGTGATTGGATCATGATGAATCATAGTTTAATGGGCTTACAGTGCAGTACACAGTTAAAGGAAACAGTTCCTTGATGGGGGGGGGGCAAACATCTTTTCTCTAGACACTTGCTCTCTGGATATCTCTGTTTCCCATTTGCAATAAAATGAGAAGCTTTGTTCTCAATCTCTCTGCCATTATGATTTGCCTCACAACAAAGGAATAAATGCCCATGGATTGAAACCTCTGAAACTTCTAGCAAGAATAAACCCTTCCCACATAAATTGTTTATCTTAAGCATTTTTTCCATAGCAACAAAAACACTTCCTAACATGGAAAGTTACTGACACTGAGAAGTAGACCCTTACTATGACTATTCCTGATTGCATTGTTCAGAACCTTATGGAACTGGATTATGTTGAAGCTTGAAAAAGTTTGGAGATACAGGCTGGAGAAAGCCTAGAGTGCAGAGTTCAGTAGGAGATTGTGAAGGGAGACGAGAAGTCCAGAATTCCAATAGAAATACTGATAGTAAAAAGTGTTCCCATCAGGTTTCAAATGGAAAATGAAGACTCTATTAAGGATTTTAGACAAGGGGATGTGAGTTTAAATTCTGATAAGGACTCTACATTCTACCCATGCCCTGAGAGTTTGTGTGAGGCTAAATTTCAAGTTGACAAACTAATCTTCCAGAGAACGTTCAAGGAAATAAAACATTCACGCTCTGGCATGGATATTGCCAGCTTCTTTTTAGCTCAATTTATAGTAAAACCTGATAGCAAAACTCAGAGTAAAAAGGATAGGGAAAAAAAAAAAAAAAACTTGCACTACAGGCAGAAAAGGGCTATGTTTATGGTTGATAAGGAGGTCAACACCATTAAGAAAGGAAGCCAGGTAGTTGGCTTTGAGATAACAGGAAAAGTACCTGGAAGCCATCAAAAATTGGCCTAGTGGCATCCATCAATGGTTCATTATAGATATTGGAAGGATTGCTTCAAAATGAGAGCTCTAGAGTACCTGCCTGGAAAGCATTTTTCTGTGTTTAGTCATGCATGTACACAAGCATCAAAGGGTATTTACAAGGAGCTTGGTTACTTTCCCCTGGGAACAGTCCTTAACATCATCCAGATGGTGCTAGTTTTCCAGGCATCTAGAATGTAAGAGATAGAGGGTGATGGATACTTCCACTAAGATTACTAAGGCAAGTTTAGGGAGCCAGGCAATTGCCTGTCAGTCTTAACATGCCGGCAGGTGTGCCCTGAATGAACACAGTGAGAAGATGTAAGAGTAAAGCCTAAGCTTCAGTGGAGACCATTGGATGCTAGGAAACCATGAACAAGGAACATTTATTGGGACAAATCCCTGCCAGCCTTCAGAGACTGGGGAAGGCACTTTGGCTTCCCCCAACAAGGCAGTTGAGGTGGGGTAGACTGAGTCCTTGAGGTCCACATCTTATCACCACATGTGTCTGATGTCCCACTTTAAGAAGAGGAGTTCCAGTCTGGTTTGGCCTTTCTCTTTCCACCCTTCCCTTTGGAACAAATATATTCAATCTGTGTGATTGCATCTTAGAAGTATATAATTTTAAAATCATTTTATTTTATTTTTATCTTTACTGGAGATCAAATTTGGAGTATGTTGGTTGTAGGCAAATGTACTGCCACTGAGCTGTATCCCCAGCTTATGTAATTTTTATGTAGACTCACAGCTAAAGGCTTGAGGGAAGTCTTATTTTAACCAAAGAAAAACTTCTAGATAGAAGCCAACATTCTGATTCTTACCAGGGACACCAAGATGAACAAGTTCACATAATCAATCAGGTCTGAAGCTAGAGATATCCTGCTTTCAAAAAGAGTATTTGAAAAATACTTATTTTGTAGTTTAACAGTGAAAAAAAAACCCATTGAAATAAACCAGTTAATAAAGAAGATGAGTGTGATGGCCAAGTCTGTGTCAGTTGGGATAGGCTGTAGTAGCCAGTCGTTCAGTCAAACTGTAATCTAAGTATTACAGCGAAGGCATTCTGTAGATATAATTGTATCCACAACCAGTTGACTTAATGTAGAAGAGATTCTTTAGGCTTTCTGGGTGGGTCTTTTCCAATCTGTTGAAAGGGCTTCTGGAGTAGACCCAAGGTCTACCGGAGGGAAGAAAGATTGTGCCTATGGACCTCAGTTTTACCTTTAGCGTGCCCTGTACTGTCCCATCCTATAGAGTTTGGACACGGCTGACCAGTCTCATATAGGTTTTCCTCTGGCAGACATTTATCTCTCCACCCACAAACCCACCTATCTGTTTATTCATCCATTCATCCTATAGGTCTGCTCCTCTAATGGAATCCTGACTGATACAGAGACTCAGTGGAAAATGATAAGCACCACTCCCTGAACAGAAGCATTACCCACATGTTGGGTACTATGACCTCCTAAGTGTATTTACTCAAATAAGATTTTTAAAAAGTAAATTAAAAATTGCCAAAAAGCCAACAAAAAGAAGTCCAGAATCCTGTAGTTATTGGGGAACTGCAAAATACAAGAACACAATGAAATGTTTCACACCCACAAGATGACTACAATAAAAAAAGACGGACAATAATGAGGGGTGGTGACCGTGTGGGGACCTGGAACTGTACACACTGGCATGAGCACACAGAACAGCACTTCTACTCTGGAAAGCAATTTAAGATTTCCTGCAGAAAGTTAATCATGGAGTAACTGCAAGACACGGAAACTCCACTCCTGGGATTATACACTAGCAAAATGAAAATACTATTCAGCTCAAAACTTGCACACAGTGCCCATAATTCCTACTCATAATGTTCAGAAAGCAGAAACAACTCAAATATCTACCAGCTGATGATTAGGAAAAGGAAATGTAGTGTAATAATACAAAGTATCGTTTAACAATAAAGGGAAATTCAATACTGACACAGGCCATCACACAGACATTTAAAACCTTTCTTAAATGAGAGAAGACAGTTGCAAAGACCTATGTATGCTCAGACCAGGTGAACTCAGAGGCACGGGTAGGGTCAGAGACTACACAGGGCAAGAGGGGAGGGTGAGTAAGGACAAAAGTACTGGATGTCATAGGTAATCATCCCTTTGGGGAGGGATAATGACACAAATGGATGTCATCTGCGTATTTTAAGGGTGGACTGTATAGCGAATAAATTATAGCACAATTAAAATGCTATTCAAAATAAAGTAGCTCAGATTCTCTGTGATTTGTATAACACATTTATCCCACTACAGTGTACGTACAGTAGAGACTTTCACCTGACTCTACATCGTTCTATTTAATGGCAAAGAGTAGTTGCTTATGGACAATAGTGTGAGCTCATTGTATAGGTCACCATGTAACCATCCCATACCTTATCTGGGGTCTTCTAATTTTCTAATTGTATAATCCAGGCTAGAACTATACCTGTTCATATACATATTTAGTAACTGATACAATAATTTTGTGGCAGTTCCTACCTAGCGGTGTACATCTAGCCTTTCTAGCTGAAAGCGCATGCATATTCGATACTGTGCGTATGTCCGAAAGTTGGGGGGGGGGCAGGGCTTACACGGCTTACACTTCCACGTCACTGTTCATCATCAAACAAAATCGGGACAGGGACTCAGGAAAGGAAAGGAGGAGGGAGGCAGGATCTGATGCAGAGGCCATGCAGGGATGCTGCTGCTTAGCCTGCTTTCTTATGGAACCCAGGACCGGGGATAGCAATACTCACAATTGGCTGGACACTCCTTCATCAATCACTAATTAAGAAAATGCTGTACAGGCTTGGTTATAGCTGGGATCTATGATGACATTTTCTCAGCAAGGGTTCCCTCTTCTCTGATGCCTCTAGCTTGGGTCAAGTTGACATAAAGCTAACCAACACAAGGTCCCATACATACAACATACCTATAGCTACACAACATATAATATGAACATGCATGTGTGTTTGATATGTATAGCAAAGGAAAGAAAAGGATCTCCAGTTTATTTTCTACAGTTATGACAAAGAATACCCTGAACAAAAGTCACTTAGGAGAGAGAAGGGTTTATTTGGCTTACACTTGCAGGCCATAGCCCATCACTGGGTGAAGTCAGGGCAGGAACCCAAGACAGGAACTTGAAGCAGAAACCATACAGTAATGCTGCCCATGGCTCGCTCTGGCTTGCTTGAAAGCCTGTGTTTAGCTAGCTTTCCTACACAGTACAGGACCACCTGCCTAGGAATGGTGCCTCCCACAGTGACATGGCACCTCCTATATCTACTTCAATTAGCAATCAAGACAACCTGGTCCCCTCAGACATATCCACAAGCTAATCTGATTAGGGCAATCCCTCAATTGTGGCTTTTCCCCTCTGGTGGCTCTAGGATGTGTTCATCTGACAAAGCTAACAGTGACAGACAGACACTGTGTGATGCTTTCCCCTCAGAGACTCAGAGCTCTGGTTGAACTTAAAGATGTATAAGCCCTATTGTGAGTTCTTTACCTAGTTTTCAGATATTTAAATGTGGGGATATGTTTCAAATTTAATAAAAACCAGTCTGAGATATCAGAGGACAGAGCCATCTTTGCAGCCTTGTTTGTTTGTTTTTGAGACAGGGATTTCTGTGTAACAGTCCTGGCTATCCTGGAACTTGTTTTGTAGACGAGGCTGGCCTCCAACTCACAGAGATTCTCCTGCCTCTGCCTCCTAAGTGTTGGGACTAACAGCATGGGAGCCTGGAACTCCCTTGGTAAACTAAAATGACCCTGAACTCAGTTGGGATTAAGGGCGTAGGTCACCACTCCCAGGATATTCCCTGTGCTGGGATTAAAGGTGTGACTCTGATCCTCCCAGACTGACTGTGGGCAGATCCCTCTGACATCTCAGTCTGATTTTTATTAAATTTGAAACATATCCCCACATTTAAAGCCAGAGATAGTGAGAGGAACATTTTCACAAGTTCATTGCATTTTGTAGACTCGCATAAAAAAATAGCAATGCATCATGTGACGTGTAAGGACTGATTTTGTCATATAACATTTCTAAGTAGAGCTACCGAAAGTGTAAGAGGTTCAACAACAGTCACAGCAGACGGCAAAATGATGATGAAACACTTAGGAACTGGGTGAAATTTTGAGTGTTATTAGACCAAAAGAGTTGTCTTTCTCATCTACACTCTGAAACCTACATCCCGGAATAGCTTCAAACACAATTTCAAAGGACTTCATAATGGCTTCCCCATCACTTAGGTTGCTTGATTTGGGATGGGAACCCTAGCAAGGATCTCTACCCATCTGCATTTACAGAAAGGGGCTTTTGAGTCCTGGTAGCGAAAGAAGATTTGTAACAGAAAGAACAATCTTTTAGCATCTCTTAACATATACCAGTCTTCAGTTTCTAGAAAGAGATGAAAGGTTTTTTCTCTTTGAAAACCTAAGAACATCCTCCAAATGTCATGTCAATTTGTAACACATAACAGGAATGTTGGCTCCATCTTATGATCTAGACTGAGCTGTAAGTCACCAGCAATACTGATAAATAATTGAGTCAGTACACACTGGGAATGTGACCAACAGTGCCCAGGTCTACCTCTGCAAGCAAGGTTTATATTTTCACACCAATATGTATCACATACTGTATTAACCTATCTGTATTGCGTAAGAAGGGCACTGGATGAGAAGACAGGAGGAGAGTGGAAGATTTATCCTGTCCCCAACATGCAGTTGTCAAAACATAGGTTCAATGTGTTTGGCATTTTGTATTAACCTTTTTGTATACTTCAATGCCCTGGAGCTCACACTTTCATTAGATTTAATGAGAAAAACTTATAAATCCTAAGCTGACTGCTCTGAGAGAGAGAGAGACACTGGTTTCCAACTATAGATGGGTGTATGTTGTTTGGTTTTTTTGTGGATGGTGTGTGTGTGTCTGTCTGTGTGTGTGTCTGTGTAGTACTGTATGCACTTCTGACGCCTCTTTGGAAAAGATATTTTCCAAACATCTTGGCGGAAAATCACTTGTTGATACTCCCTGAGCTGAAATCGTCAATCACTTCATGAGCAGAAGCTTGTATAAATACATTTACCTACAGACCTATGGGAAGGCTTTGTTCTTCTGAACTAGAATTTTTGTTAATTTACTCTTGGTATGTAATTTCAAATAGCAACCCCTCAAAAACACTCGAGACGGACTCTTTAATGAGATTTAAGTGGGCTGGGAAATGGCTGAGACAGTAAAGAACATGCTAAGCAAACACTAGGCTCTGAGTTGTGATCTCCAGCACCCATATAAAAAGTCTGAGGGCCTTGGGATGTCTCCGTATTCCCAGTGCTGGGAGACAGAGACAGTCAGATTCCAAGGGCTTGATCATTAGCAAGTTGCCTCTAGCCAATGAATGAGTTCCAGGGTCAACGAAAGAAACTCTTAAAAAATAAAGCACAAGTCACTGAGGTAGTCAAAACACTGTTGCCAAGCCCAATGACCCAAGTTTGATCCAATCCCTGGAACCCACATGGGGGAAAGAGAGAATTGACTTCCACAGTCTGTTTACTGTCCTCCAATGGTGAGTGCAACAATATAAAAGTGCAATATAAATACTGTTGTGCCAACAGAAGACAATACTCAATCTCCAGCTGCAAAAAAAGCATTGGTACATGCACTCTCCTCACACACATGTGCATACAGACATGTTTACACATACACACGTATATACAATGTTTCAATAAGTAACTTAGTATTTTTGCAGTAAAAAAATAATTATGACTTTTATCAGATATTTGAGAGTACCGATGACTACTCACCGTCTTGGGGTTTGTATGGCTGTGAAAAGATGACCACAGCAACTCTTATAAATGAAAACATTTAATTTGGGTGACTAGTTTACAGTTCAGAGGTTTAGTCCATTATTATCATGACAGAGGCAAGGTAGCATGCAGCTAGACACGGTGCTAGAGAGGGAGCTGTAAATTGTTACATCTTATCTCAGGTAATACCGGGTATATCTTGAGCATATATGAGATCTCAAAGTCAGTCTCCACAATGGCACACTTTCTCCAACAAGGACACACCCATCCCAAAAGCCATACTTCCTAATAATGCCATTCTCTTTGGGGGGGGGCATTTTCTTTCAGATCACCACATTCTCCTCCCTAGCCCCCATAGGCTTATAGCCATATCATAATGAAATATGCATTCAGCCCAACTTCAAAGGTCTCAATCTATCACTTACTTCAAACTCTAAAGTTCAAAGTTCTTCTGAAATTCATGAAATTCTGTAATCCCACGTAAAATTAAAATTAAAAAGCAGATGACATACTTCCAACATATAATGGCATAGGATATACATTACCATTCCAAAGTGTAGGGAAGGAAGTAAGGAAATACTAGACCCAAACAAGATGAAAAAAACAGCTGGGCAAACTGTAAACTCTACAAGTATGTGAAGGCCAGACAAATATCACAACAGGTTTCAAATAACTAAGTTAATAATTAGGCTACAGTTCTTTTTTCTTGCAATTAAGCAGGCCATTTCTGAGGATACCACAAACAAAGACAATCACTTTTTAATACTCTTGACATCAGAGACCAAGGAGATAACATGTACAAGGCCTGAGAAAAGTTGCCCATGCTTTTCCTGTTGTATGTTTTTTTCAATGCCCTCATACATACCTCTTTAGACTAGGGTAAAAGTCTATAGACAACTTGCAAGAATTTTAATTTAGAACATATTTTTAAAGCTAAAAATGCTAAGAAATGTAAATTCTTCATACAACCAAACATGTTCATCTCATTTTAAAGACATCTCTTAGTGTGGGGTGTCTTTTTGTATGCTGTGAATATCATTGGTTAATAAGGGGAGGGTTTGGGTCTATGGCAGGGCATCTTAGAAGCAGGTGGAAAATTAGAGCATAGATAAAGTAGAATGGGAGAGTCAGAGGAGACACGATCCAGCCACCCAAGAATCAACATATAAAAGAAAAGAAACACAAGTAAGCCATGGGCCATGTAGCAAGACAAATGAATAGAAATGGGTTAAGATGCAAGAGCTAGTTAGCAATATTGCTAAACCCTAGGCCAAGCAGCATGTAATTAATATAAACTTCTTAGTCATTTTGGGGGACTAAGCAGCAGTGGGTGGGTCCAGACCTTAGGACTAGACTGGGCCAGAAACTTCTACTATAATCTCTGAACTCCTAAAGTCTAGGTCAGTCATTCTCAATCTGTCAGTCGTGATCCCTTCGGGAGTCAAATGACCCTTCCACAGGGGTTGTCTAAGATTGGAAATATGAGATATTTACATTATGAGTCATAACAGTAGCAGTGAAGAAGCTATGGAAATAATCTAATGTTGGGGGCCACCTGCCTGCCTATCTATCATCTATCTATCTATCTATCTATCTATCTATCTATCTATCTATCTATCTATCTATCTATCTATCTATCTATCTCCCTTTTATAATAAAGTCTCTTCATGTAGGCCCAGTCTAAGTGTCTCTTTCTATGGCTGCTGGTCACCACGCCTGTGTGAGACATGGGGTATGAATCCGATATCCGCTGCCATCTGCCTTAGCCATAGAGTGTATGAGTTATTGCAACATAACACAAACATCTTTAATCCCAGCACTTGGAAGAAGGAAGCAGGAAGATCAGGAGTTCAAGACTACCCTGGGCTACATGAGATTGAATCTGTCTAAAAGAGAAACAGAGACTGGGTGGGCTGGGGGTTGGGGGCTGGGTGGCTCACATCTTTAATCCCAGCACTAGGGAGGTGGATATAGGATTATAAATCAGATCTCAGCCCATTCAGTCTAAAGATTTGTAAATATGGGATCTTGCCCCCTTTGGCCTGAGGATTTGGTAGAGGTAAGAAGTCTCTCTATTGGCTTGTTCCTCTGCTTCTCTAATCTTTCAGAGTTTACCCTGATATCTGGTATTATTGTTTCTGTTATTTTCTAGATAAGGAAACTGGGGCAATGTAGCAATAAAAGGCTGGCCTGTAGGCATGTCTGTGGCACATTGTCTTGACTACCAATTGATGTAGGAGGACCCAGCCTACTATGGGCAGCACCATTCCCTGGGCAGATGGTCTTGGGTTGTATAAGAAGGCAAGGCAAGTATGAGCCTATGAATGAGCCAGCAAGCATCATTTCTCCGTGCTTTCTGCTCCTCCTTAAGTCACTGTATGACGTGGAAATATAAGCCAAATAAATCCTTCCTCCCAATTTACTTTTTTAGTTATGTATTTGTCATAGCAATAGACAGGAAACTGGACATACACCCAGGACCACGCCTAGGCTCTGTGGTGGCTTGACCTAGAAGAACTAGTAGTGTATTTGTCACTTGGAAGGACCTGACTTGTGGCTCTGACACCTGCTCTATATAATAAGACTATATTTGGAGGTAATTATATGACTGAACAGATGAAAGTGAAGAGAAAAGAAATATGAAGTGAAACTTTTCTTATGGATAATCATACCTAAAACTTAACTAAAAAGATAATGAGTCAACACAGTAATTCTAAATGGCATGAATATATTTTTGGAAAAGGAGAGGAAAAAAATGCATGTTTTTATGTTAACCCAAAGCAACAGTTAATACTAAGATGGCCAGAGAGCTTCTGAGGAGCTCACAGACCAATAGAGGAGAAGGGTCTTCAAATAGATGTGTGCTGATGGCATTCCATAGGGAAAGCATGGGAAAGGCAGGGGTGGGGGAGTGGGGGGGGGTAAGAAGCCCCAGGAACAAGCATTGTAGCTCATTTGGCCTGCTGGACCTTGAGTCTGCTAGCGAGGTAGTACAGAGAAGGATGACATTAGCAAGGTCAGAGGGCTAATCTGTGATGGGGAGATGGTTCTTGAGCAGTCAGGTGTGTGTTGGCAGAGAGGTCAGGTGGTGATATCAAGGCCCCATCTCAAAGGCAAAAGACCAAAGTCATCCTTGGCTACATAAAATTCTCTCTCAAAAAATATTATTGATGCCTTAAATTTAGATAGTCACTTATGAAAACAGGAAGCAGAGCATAGCAATTGCGTAGGTGGCATCTGGACACATGTGGACTCTTAGAGTACCAGGGACTGAGCTTGGAGTAGTAACCCTACAACCCAGCTTTCTATTTACCTGTCTTAATAGAGTCTCAGGTGTGTCCCAGGCTTGTCTTAAACTCACATTACATAGGACCTTGAAATCATGATTCTTCTGCCTCCACATCTTGAGTGCTGTGGTTACAGGCATGCACGACCACACTTGATTTATGCATTGTTAGGGATGAAGCCAGGGCTTTGTGCAGGCTAGATCACATTGTACCAACTGAGCCACACACACCAGATTGGCTTCTTACATCCACTCCAGGAACTCAGATGTACCACTCGTGTCCTGGCCCTGACCATGTTCATACTATGTACTGAAAAGAGAGTGTATACTTTTCACACATCAGCCTTAAGAATGCCTTGAGGAAAAGGTAGGCCTGAGTGCCAGCATGCTGCTCTTGCCAGCATGGGAAAGGGGGTTATGAGCTTCTCTTCACCCCTCAAAAGTGAGATTTTGATGGTGAAGTATATATATGGTAGAGCTCTCCTTGGGTCACCCCAATGAGATGGGGTCTTGAGATCAATGAAATGCCCATCCTGTTGGTGAAATTATAACTTTCTTGACAGAAGAGAAGGCATTCTATAGAGAACCCTGTGCCTTTCCCTCTGGTTATCAGATTATTGAGAATATGGTCCCCCTGAAGTTGGAGTCTCAGGCTAGAGAGATGACAGGGGAGTTGGTGTCAGTCACAGGCAGCCTCTGTCTCTTTCACACAGATCTGACAACCTGTCAGGTCACTTTTGCTGGAGAGTCAGAGCTGAGACTGTAATGGGTCAGTGACGGGCAGGAGCATACCACATCAAAACTGGTATCAGTCCTTTTTGTCCTATAAATTTTAGTCACATTTCTATAGGTGTGTGTTTACATGTGTGGAGCTCAGAAAGCAGTTTTCGGGTATTTCTCTTTACCACATGGGACCAGGGTATTGAACTCAGGCCTTTTGGCTTGGCATAAGCACCTTTATCCATCAAGTCACCTCATCCTTTTTAGATGTGCACCCCATGTCAGGAGCCCAAAGATCCAAAGGTGGATCACTGGATCTCTCTCTCTCTCTCTCTCTCTCTCTCTCTCTCTCTCTCTCTCTCTCTCTCTGTGTGTGTGTGTGTGTGTGTGTGTTCCTCTTCCCAATGTGATCACACTGAAATAACTAGAAACTTTCTCTGTTTTTCACTATTGACTCTGGCTGGCCAAGGTTGGCTTGTTATGGCTAGCAGGACCTAACAAACAGTTCTTGAAGAGTTGGGGAAGGATGGCAACAACCCAGCTGTTCTGCCTCCATTGCACTGTGGGAACTTCCCCTTAATGACACCAATACAAGTGTGAGGCACAGCAGGAAGATTGGAAGGAGACTCTTACAAATCAGCTTCCCTCTAGCTCAGTTCCAGATAAGCTGCATTGCCCAGAGGATGTAGCTAGATGTTTGACAGGCTCTGTGCTGTCAAATAAATACAGAGAACAGGGGTTCCAGAGCCAACAACTGCTGGCAACTCCCAGAAACTCCGAACTTCTCTGGAAAAATCAGGGTGATAGGCAGAAACCACAACCCTCCAGTTATCCTGCATCTGCCTAGGGGTGTGTCCAAATTCAAGTGTGCTTGGACACAGATACACAAAGACATGATTGTGGCATGAATAAATGAGACTCAGGGATAGATCTCCGAGGAAGTCGGAGATATTAGAGAGAATAAACACCACAGTCAGATCTGTCCCAGCTGTCTTGCAGCTTCCTCAGCCTGGCTTCCCTTGGCTTCCTCTCCTTGGCTTTCTATCCTCATCTTAAATACCTTTTGGATAAATCAAGGCATGTTCCCACCACTGCCTGCTTGGGAGCCTGGAATTCCTTCTATAATCTAAAGTGACCCCGATTCAGTTGGGATTAAGAGCGTAGGTCACCACTCCCAGAATACTCCCTGTGCTGGGAATCACCACTCTCTGATTCTCCTAGACTGACTGTGGTTAGAGCTCCGGAGCTTATGGTGCTTTTATTAAATCCCCACATAGACTGTGGGTAGATTCCCTCTGATATCTCCAAAACTTCTGAAGCTTTATTGAATCCCCACACATGAACCTCTTCTTAATTTGGAGACACCAGGCAACCCTGGCAGAAGATTCTTGCTACCTGTCGATTCTCATTGACATGTACCTACTAAGGGGCTGTGAACTTCAGACCAGTTCCAGAGAAAAGTGGGAATATGGGAAATCCTGTCACTACTCTATAATTTTGTCTTCCTTGCCCCCCCTTTCTCTTTTCTCCCATTTGTTTCCTACCCCTTTCCCTCCTGCTCTCTCAGAGTCTTGCTATGTAGCACCAGTATGCACTACATAATCCAAGCAGGCATCAAATTCAAATTGGAAGCAATTTTCTTGCCTCAGCCTCCTGCGTGCTGGCCTTTCAGGTGTGTGCTCCCACAGTCTGTGTTTGTCATTTACCTTGGATCCCTCTACCCAGCCCTTCCTGGGCGAGGGCACATGGCTCTGGTTCTGGTCTCCTGCTTTTTGGGAAGGTCCGCAGCCCATCGCTCCTCCTCTCTAGGTGGTGCCCCTGGAGCTCCTGCGTCCCTGTTTTCCCGTCTCCAGCTCAGCATTTCCTCCTCCCTCACCTCCAGGCTGGGCAAAGAGGTTGCTGGGAACTGTTGCCATAATAAACCACAACACGCAGACCTGAGGACCTGAGCAGCCATGGGATTTTTGCAAGGGAAAGCTAGAAGATCTGAGAAGCTATCCAAATCCCTACCAGGATGCAAATTGGTCTCTCCAAGGGCGAAGGGAGGGAAGAGCTGAGTCTAAGCATCCTCCTGGACGCTCATTTCCTTATCTTTGCCAGGACCGAGGGACACATCCCCACTCTCCTTATCTGGTCCAGGCATCACAGCTTTGCAGCTTGTGGAAGACAATGCAGACTGCCAGCAAAAGGCAATGCCACAGGACACGACCTCAGAAAGGACGGTCACACGAGAAACCCACCCCATGATTAAACTACACAGGACCGTAAATAGTTCTGCCGCCGCCAGTGGGTCTTAAAATCACTTTTAACTTGCAAACTGCCCTTTAGGAATGGTTGTGCTGGGGGGTGTCACATTGTATAGAGAGTGAAACAAGCATGACGCCATTTGTCGCTGGGCTGCTCACACGAGCAGCAAACTTTTCTTCCATAACTTCCAAACCCTTATATCCTGTTATCGACTTGGTTTTCCTTTTTGAGCACGGAGGAGTAGAAAAAGATACCTGAGCTGTCGCAAGGCTTTGTTTTCAAGCGTGTAAACTTAGGCTCAGAGAAGCCGGTGACTTTCCCAAGATCTCCAGGGAGCTAGTTACTGAGGGAACTGTGATGTGGACCCAGGGGGCCTGCTCAGTCCCTCCATGTCTCTAAACAACTGGAAAATGCAACCCAGACTTCTTGGAAATGCAAAGCTCCCAGAATCTTCCCAAGAGTTCTGTTAAAGATCCTTTGTACCACACTTTTTTTTTTTTTTTTTTTTTTTTTTTTTGATTGCAGTCCAGGCTGGCCCCAGTTTACTGTGTAGCTCAGGGTGGCCTTGAACTCCTGTTCTTCATGCTTCTGACTCAGAAGTGTTAGGATTATAGGGTGACTAATTATTTTTCAATTATTTTTATTTTTATTTTGGGTCTTTGAAGGATGGAGTCTTCCTATGGAGCCTGGTCCTCAGTACAGAACCCAGACTCACAGATAACCTCCTGCCTGAGCCTCTCAAGTACTACGAATACAGAAGTGAGCTACCACTCTGGGCTTCATAGCACTTAAATTCATCTCTCTCTGTTGTCCTCTTGCTGATCAAATGATGCTGCTTGTCAAATTTTACCAACTTTGAGGAAGAAGAATGAAACCCAAGGCTCATAATTATGAAACAATGAACATTGAAGATTTGTGAAGAATTTGTGAATGAAATAAAGCTAACGGGTGCTTGAGAGCCATCCCTGGAAGCACAGACTCATGGGTTAACTAAGATACTTTAAAAAAGTCTCACCTAGGGTAATCCCAGGCAAAAGGTGTTAGGATTCTGTTCCAGCCTCTGAAGCAACACCCTGCCCCACCCACCGCCTGACACTCTTGCTTCTTAGCTCCCTGGAACGTGTTCTCTCTCTCTCTCTCATCATAACAATAAAGTCCTTCTACATAGAAACAGTCTAAGCATCTCCTGCCCACTGCCCTGTGGGTGTTTGAGGCCGTCTGGAGACAGTTTTCTCGGGAGTGAATGAGGAGGTGACACCGAAACGTGTTATTCATGCATTTTCTGCAGCATCCTTGACTGTGGTCCCAAATTGTGAAAAATACCCTTTTCCTTGGAATGTGCTGGGGCCGCTTCTCCTGGCTCTTGAGAGCCCATTGCTAGCACTGCTGGATTCCAGATGCTAAACACGGCCAATATCAAAATTGAATCTTCTAACCTTACAGTGAATTATGTTGAAAACAACAGCAAAAAAAAAAAAAATAATAATAAATAAAAAATACACCACTAGTGGCAATGGTGTGGATCATTTCTTTATTACTGCAAAAGATGGAAAGGATATGGGAGGAATAGGAGGGAGGGAGGGGTGATGAGGAAAATGATGGGAATAATTAACACCAAGTCTATTAGAGGGAGAGAGATGTTGGTATCACCTCAGGAAGGTATTTCCTGTCTGGTAAGATCTCTGCTCCTAAATGACTAGCAGGATCCGAGATGGCACACCTCCTTCTTGTCCAGTCAGCACTCCGCCTCACTCTTTCCTTCCTCCTTCCCCTGTCTCCACCCTCTCCCCCTCCATCTTCCTCCTTTTCTTCTCCTTTTCTTTTGTTGTTTGCTTCTTTTGTGTTGTGATCATGTTTGATCTGATGTGATACAATACCGCATTTACCCAGTGTAACGGGTGGGTGCCCCTAACTTTTGCGCCCCTAGACACCCCAAGACCATGGCTAATGACCACTGTTAAGTTTAAAGAAAAAGAGAGTTTAATGATAGAAATACTGATACACACATGTGTGGGCTCGAGGCACCGTGGAAGCCAAGAGCCCCGAATGTTTTTAGGGCAGAAGCTTTATACAGCACTCTGGGTAGGGGAGGGGTACATCCGGCTCGTGAGATAGAGAAGTTGTAACAGTTCTCATGGTAGGGCTTTCTTGGGTGGCCCCACCCAGGTTGCAGGCATGGGGAGTCAGCAATGCAGGAAGCACATCCTGTGTTTCTCAGGAGGGGGTTAGTGAGCAAGTACCTTCTCAGTAAACAAGAGGTCAAATCTTAGGTTAGGCAGGGAAAATCTCATCTTTACACCCAGTATAGCTGGTAGATATCTATGAACATATACCTGCGGGACCCAAGAGCAGATACCATCCAGGGAGGAACCAGCACCTAAGGGGAAATACCTGACATTCCAAACATTCCCTTGGAAGGGGATGGGTAGTCTCCAGGTATACCTGGTATACCTGCTGAGCTGCTGACATAGGGAAATGACCACTGCTAAATGATGAAACATCCCTAGAATTCGAAACAGCCAATGAGTTTATAATAGGCACCCCTAGCCTGAGTTAGGTCCAATTCCAGGACTGTAGCCCAGCTCTGAAGCTCCTGGAGCCTCCCCCTCTCCCCCTAGTAAAAATCCCTTGCCTTGGTGCTCTCAGGGTTGCTCCACTCTGCCCGAAAGATGGAGTGACCCAAACTAGCTTGTCAATAAAGAGACTCTTTGCTGTTGCAGCGGGCCAGTCTCTTGGTGGTCTTTTTGGGGGTCTGGACTATGGGCACAACAATCCTCCATGGACAAGGGAAGCTCAGCAGGAGACACTTGGATTGCTTCTACGTAGAAGAAGAGAAATAGGTAGGTAGGTAGGTAGATAGATAGATAGATAGATAGATACATAGATAGATACATAGATAGATAGATAGATAGATAGATAGATAGATAGATAGATAGATAGATAGATACATAGATAGATACATAGATAGATAGACAGATAGATAGATAGATACATAGATAGATAGATAGATAGATACATAGATAGATACATAGATAGATACATAGATAGATAGACAGATAGATAGATAGATACATAGATAGATAGATAGATAGATACATAGATAGATAGACAGATAGATAGATAGATACATAGATAGATAGATACATAGATAGATAGATAGATAGATAGATACATAGATAGATACATAGATAGATAGATAGATAGATAGATAGATAGATAGATAGATAGATTGATAGATATATATATATAGATAGATACATAGATAGATAGATAGATAGATAGATAGATAGATAGATAGAAAGATAGATAGATAGATACATAGATAGATAGATACATAGATAGATAGATACATACATACATAGATACATAGATACATAGATAGATAGATACATAGATAGATACATAGATAGATAGATAGATAGATAGATAGATAGATAGATAGATAGATAGATAGATAGATAGATAGGAACCAAAAGTTCCTCCATCTTAGAGTCAGCATCCATGTTAGCAAACAGGTCAAGGAAAGCTCAGACTAGATCACCCTTCACTTCCAAGAAACTTGCAAAAGATATTATCCAAAAGGACATCTGGGCCAGGGCCTTAGCCTAACTGCAGAATGTTCCAACCCTGCCCTGGGTCCAGTCAATAGAAACCCGGTCCTGACCCACCCTGAGAGGCCAAGTCAGTTTCCTCATTTTTTCATCTTTACCCCAGTTCATGGTTTTTGTCTATAAAAGATTCTCAGCTCAGGAACTCCTCCCGGCCTCGCTGTGCTGAGCGCACGGGGCGAGTTCCCTGCCTGGCTTATATTGTGCACTCAACAAACCTTGCCTTTGCATTTCGGATTCCTTGGACTTGGTGATCTCTCTGGTGGTCGTTCTCTGGGCAGAACAACAGACAGATAAAGCTCCCAGTAGAGAAGAACCCAAGAGAGTCAGGCAGTGGGAATTCTTAAATGGGTCAGAACTCAGGTCAGGGCATGGCTTCAGAGGCTAGAACAGAATTCTAACATTTTGTTTTGTTTGAAGAGAAGGCCTCACTCTAGCTCAGGATGGCCTTCCCCTTACTTACTATGTGTCCAGTGCTTTTCTCAATCTCAGGCAATTTTTCAGCTCAGGCTCTGAGGAGTGCTAAGATTATAGGCATACACCGTCACATGCCGTTTACTAGGAAGTTCACCTGCCTAGGAAGGATAGGTAACCTGCAGCAGGACATTTTAGCCCTCAGGATAACACTAGATTAGGCAGAGTAGGACACAAGGGGGTAGGCAAGTCTCATTCCATGTTGAAAGCCTTCCAGTTTAAGCTCCAGCTATAGGCAGTTGCAACAAGTGGGGAACCAAGCAGGGAAATAAATTCTGATGCCAACACCAGCCCTTTGGGGTTTTTAGCAATCTTTCAATGCACAGCATGATTCTATAAGGACTTTTATCCACCCCCCCAAACTCTAGACTGCTTCATCGGTATAGTAATAGCTAACAATTTACATCCTGACTAAGGATGAGGTCAATAAATGAAGTCCATGGTTGTTCTATTATGTCCATCTCTTACTGGTTCAGTAAGAGTTAGAAAATCAGGACCCAAAGTCAATTTTGGCTCACAGCCTGTCTTTATGCAGCCCACGAGTTAAAGGTAGATTCTATGTTCTTAGATGATTGAAAGAGACTAAGAGTTAACCATCATTTAGTGGTTTAAAAAAATATGAGAAATTCAAAATCCAGTGTCTATATTAACTTATACCAGACTATAGCCCATCTGGCTTGTTTACATACATTTATGGTGAGTTTGTATTACCAGGAGCAAAAAGAACTAAGTAGCTGGGCAGAGAACATATGGCCTGCAAAGCTTAAGAGAGTTACTATTTAGATTTTATAGAAACCATTCAAAACTCTTAATTTTGTTTGTTTATATTTTGGTTTTCTGAAAGAGGGTCTTGCTGTGCAACTCACCATTTTCCTGCCTCCACCTGTGATGTATGCTGTGATGATAGATAGAGCATACATACTTTAAAGTTATAAAAGGGTATGTGTGTGTGTGTGTGTGTGTGTGTGTGTGTGTGTGTGTATGTGTTGGGAGTAGGGACAGGGGTAGGGAGGTGGGTGTTATTCACTGAACAGCGTATCTCCCAGCCAGTAGACATTGAATGCCATTCCATTCAGCTGAGCAGACCTTCCCTCCCACTTTGCTGGAGTGCCCATCTCCACAGAGGGGCTGTGTAGTACTGAATAAAAAAGTTGATGGGGATGAATTGCAGTTTCTGGAAACAAGAAGAGAAAGTACCAGACTGTCAGGCAGGGGTAGCCAGCCAAGTGTCATCTTAACTTCAAAGACCTCATTTTAAAGTTGCATGTTCCAGGTCTTCACATCCCTCTTAAAAATCATTCAACCCAACCACTGTGATTCTGGAAAATAAGCCTTGCAGCTTTATATTATTTATATATATATTCATTATATTATATTATTTATTCATTATATTATATTGAATATATATTCATTATATTATATATATTTATTATTTATATATATTCATTATATTACTCAGAGCTGAGTTATAGATCTCCTTAAATCACCCCATCACATTCCAATCCCCAGTCAGTCCACAAAGCATTTTTTTCATGATGGAGGAAACCATTATCACTAAAGAAAAAAAAATTACATCAGAACACTTCACACAAAATGGCAATACAAAGCCCAGGCCAGCCCTGGCAGTAGCAGCTGCCTAGGACTTAAACTGTGGAATGCATGCATGTTTCTCTGTCCCTTTAAGGGATTTGGTGTGAGAAGCACAGGGCAACCAGAAACAAACAAGCCCATAAACAGGGGAACAATCGTTTGCTGAGCCTCAGCATTAGGTTAACAATCTTGATGTTTGCTCATTCAACACAAAGTGGGTAAACACAGAGAGAAAGCTTGATCCTGAGACACTAGAGAACTGAGGCTTAGTAGGAAATGTTGCTGAAAAAGTCTCATGGAATTATAAGACTTCCATTGATAGCCACCCTTGGGACTCTGGTGTGAACTCTGCTTTGGCATTACAGTATACAGAGAGCTTGATGGGAGGGTGGGGAGAGGAGGCACAGCCTTGGTAAAAGGCATCTAGGAAGTCAAGCTTGCCTTTGAGAAACCTGTAACAACGCCTTCAGGTTCCGTGTGGCAATTTCACACACTGATACCCTCACAATGAAAGAAAAGTAATATTTAAGTGGTTTTTTTTTTTTCCTTCCAATTTTTGGCAGTACGTGGGCGCAGAGCGCTGAGACTTTTTGAATTAGTGGTGTGATTTTTTCCATGCTGGCCTTCAACATATTGTTTGTCGCTCCAGGGGAGTTTGGCTGTCTAAAGAACTGGGAAATAAAAATGAAAAAGAAAGTTCTCTAAGAGATTTTTTTTTTTTTTTCCTTCCAGTGCTAGAATGTGGCTGAAAGAACGCTGGGCCAGCTGGTGAGACTCTGGTCCAGGCCTACTCTGGACTGTAGACTAGTCTCTCCAGAGTCATCTAACCCTGAGAACTAGCCCCTTCCTCGTCAGGTGAGGGGCTGGCTTAGGGACTTGGGGAGTCAGCAGTTCTTGGTCCTGTTTCTCAAAGCTAGACCTATAATACGTGTTCTAGAATCATCTCTGCTGCTTGTCCTAAATGCAGATTCTCAGCAACACGATCATGAAATTAAATCTGTGTTTGCAACTCCTTTATGCTGCCAATTGAATCCAGGGTCTCATCAACCCTTCAGATACAACCAGCACCAGAAACTGGTCTTTCTAAAACGTATTCTGATATAAATGGATGCCTGGCACATTGAAGAGAAGTCAGTCAGCCTTCAGAAAGAGAAGATATCTGACTTCACCTCTGACCTTGGGAACTTACTTCATTTTTCTGTATCAATTCTTTTACTTTAAGATAGGAAATAGTGGACAGGTAAACTGATCAGTAAGCAAGAATGAGGGACTTGAGTTTGGATCCCCAGAACCACATAAAATATGGGTTTGGCAGTGTGCATCTGTAGCCCCAATACTTAGGAGCAGACAGGCAGTTCCTTGGAGCTCACTGACCAAGAACTCTAGCCAACTGGTGATCTCCAGGTTTAGTGAGTCATCCTGGCTATAAAAAAAAAAAACCAAAAAACCCCACCATGGTAGCGGGCCATTGAAAAAGGCATCCAACATTGACCACTGAGGAGTGCACATGTTTTCTCCCTTACACAAATGAGCAGTACCACACGTACACAATTAAACACACCGCACACTGCACACACATGTACGTATGGAAAATAAAACCACAGTAATTCACCACCTTTAAGGGGGAGGGATGTCTGCCAAGTGCCTTCCCTCACTGTAATTATGCAAAGGGGACCATTGAGATGGCTTAAACTTTTAGATGCCTTTGACTTTTCTTGGGCTACTTAAGTGGTTTTGTTTTTAAATTGGAAAATCAGTAAAATTGTAAATTCTGGCTGAGTGCCCATACACGATCAAGTTCACTTCCTTGCAAGTAAAATAAACTAGGTTTTCAGTTAGAACTACTTGTTTAACTCTACCTCATTTTAAAATATAGTCTTTGATAATTTCAGAGATGAACACACTATATTTAGTTCATATCCAACCCCCGCTCCTCAACTCTTCCCAGACCACATCTCATCTTCCTTTATACCAACACATCAGAGCTGTTCTCTGGCCTGATGAGTCAGCTAAAAGCTTTAAGACCAAACCAGGAAGGACCCAACACAGTATCCTTTTGTCTCCTGGGACTCTAGCCCTGCCCTTCTTCCCTCTGGGGAGTCCCACCCTGAGTAGGGACCAGTCTGCATAGCTCCAGGACCCTCCAAGGCTCTCTCTTCACAGGACCATTCCTACCTTCTCTTTCGTCTGGCTCCATAGTTACCACAGCAACAGAAAATTGCCAGTTCTCTGTTCTCTTATGAAATAGTGCAGCAAGGGCCTGGGAATCAAAATGACCTGAAGGGCAATTAGGGGCTTTAGTCAGACTTTTTTTGGACTTTCAGTTCCTGAATAATGACATGGAGACTTATTATTAATTATGAAAGCTTGGCTTCAGCTTAGCCTTGTTTTCAACTAGCTCTTAAAGCTTAAATCAATCCATTTATATTAATCTCGATTCTGCCACTTGGTTTATTACCTTTCCTCACTTCCTCCACGTTGAGTTGGCAAATCCCCCCATGGCTCATATTTTTCCCAGAGTTCCTCTCTCTGCTGGGAAGTCCCACCTATCCTCTCCTGCCTATTGGGCTTTTGACTCTTCATTAAACCAGCCAGAAAGGTGCCTTAGGTAGTGAAGTAAAGCATAGACACATCTTCACACAGTGTGATCAAATATCTCATAATAAGAGGTCTTCAAGAGAGCTAGCCGAGCCTCACACAGAGGCTGATTTCTCTTGCGAGGATTGGGAAACTCAGGGACAAATGTAGTTTGCTATGGAGGAGAGAGGAGGGTATTGAGATACAAACAGAGACATGAGAGATACATGCATTAAGAGACATGCACACACAAACACACAACTAGAGAGAGAGAGTATTATGAGAGTGGGTGTTGAAGCATCTTTCCCAGACAGGCAAGGGTATGCAGGTATGATAGATATTCCTCTAGGAAAGAAGGATTCAGAATTCAGTTCTTCAGTCTCCTTGAGACTGACCAGGCTGTATCCACACACCAGGCAGTGAAACCATCTTTGCTCACAGAAACAGCTCTCCTACTCCTAGATTTTATTCCTCCAATATTTATTGAGCATCTATTTAATACTTTTCTGGGACACATTTAGGTCCACAGCCACTTAGTAGCAACTCTTCAGCTGTGTATCAGCAGCAGGGGATGTTGCTGTTATATTATTGTGTGTGATGCTAGGGATTGAATCTAGTTTATGACAAGAAAGTGCCCTCCTACTGAGCTATAGCTCTGCTCGTCAGACAGAATTCATATAGTGACAATGACTAACAGAGTAGTGAGGATATACAGACACTGGGGGACCCAGAATGAGAGAATAGCAATCATTCCTTGTTTCAAAACCCAAACCAACAGCCAATGTTTGTTCGGAAAAGGAGATGCTAAGCTAAGACTCTGGTTTTGCGCACAGCCCAAGTGGTTACAGGTGGTTAAGTGGGGTTGGTTACCTGCTACCATATGCTCAAGTGTTAGCACTAAGTAAATAAAGGTCCAAGGTGGGCTGTGCTACAGGCCTGAACCATTAAGAGCTCCATTGGCCTTAATTCTGTCTGTGTGAATCCCGAACCCAGTTTTCCCAGAACTCAACAGACAGGATGCTGGATTTAAGCAGGAGGTGCCTCTGATATCAGATGCTGATATTTCCCAGAAAGCACTGCAGTAGGGAACATCCCCCTCCCTGGTAGGTTTTGTAGCTTCTCAGCCCCACTGCTGCTCTGCAGCACAGACTTAAAAGGAGTAGCTGAAGAAATATCTAGAATAGGCGGGCCTAAAACTTCCCTGCTGCGTTTACTCTTGTCCCCTCTAAAGTTAATCCTGGTGGACCTGCAATTAGACCGAACATTTACCAGATCAGTAATGAAAGGGCAAGAGGGACAGTTATTTGCTGAGATCTTCGCCCAGCAGGGAGAATCTTAATTGCAAAGGGCTCAGAACAATGTGATGAGATTGTGCTTTCTATTGTTCTGAGCTGATAGATGGATAGATAATATCTCCAACTGCAGCTTGCTAGTTCTCTTATGATTTTGGCTTCGGTTGAATGAAATTCAGCAAGGCTTTTAAGAAACTTTTATTTCCCGCTCCACCAAGAAAAAAGGAAAAAAACGCTTCTCATAAGGCTAGGGGGGAAAAAGAGGCCTCTGATTCTTCCCTTTCCCTCAACCTATTTTACAAAACATAAACAGTGAAAATTAGTATGGTATCACAGGCCTGCAATCGCAGCACTTAGAAGGCTGAGTCAGGAGGGTTGCCATAACCTTTGAGTATAAGGAGGACTGTCTTCAAAAGCCAACTAACCAACTGACAAAATTCTTGGAGTTGGTGAGCATAAAATTACACCAACTGTACAATTACCATATTTCAAGACATCCTGATAACTTCCTGTAGTATCTTTTTTCCTGATGCATCATGGTCCAGAGAGACTTCATTCTCCTATCCTCATGTACCCATAGAAAGAGGTATTTTATGTCCTTGAAAAAAACATGACAACATATGCAATCTAGATGACAAGACCTTGGACACCAAACAACATGAGATAGGACTCCCTGTGAAGTGGACACAGGTTGGGGGAGGCCTGTACCCAAGTGTCTGCCTAGTGTAAGTCTCGAGGATTATATATAGTGTGCAGGGAGAGGAATCCTGAGCAGAGTCCAGGAATTGTCAAGGGACTCAGCTGAGAAGAGGGGCTGGGATGAAAGGGGGTGGGGCTAGGTAGGATTCACAGAGCCTAGTAACTCAGGTTAGTTACAGAGAGGGTTGTGGAGAGTTGCAGACACTGGACTAGTTAGCCAAAGACTCATTTATGTTAGCACAAGAGAAAGTTACCCAAAGTAGAGAGGAATTACTAAAAAGAAGCAGAAAAATAGAGGCTCAGGGTTGTGGGTCTCTATTCACACAAGCCAGACTGAAAAACCTCGTGGAAGACAGACTTAGTAGTGGAGCAAAGCTACCCTCTCAATCAGTGCTGTGTTATTATTATTATTATTTTTACCCAACATACCATAAAAGAAAGGCCCAGAATTGGCATGTTGCTTACTGGCAAATGTTTGCATGGGTGCGTGCGTGCAAAATGCACCAAGTTATGTACCTAGTGCCAACTAAGAAAGGAAAAAAAAAGCAAGATCTGAAACTGAGCCCAAGCAATAAAATTGCACACCAAAACCAGTTCAGAAATACTGAACATAGAACAACCCTGTGACCCCCGCTGTGGAAACTGATAACATTTGACATCTACTCATCATCTTGCTAGGCATACGTTGAAGCAGGAAAGCAAGCGTGGAATCACAATTAGAAGAAAGAAATCAGTCCGATCTTATCCATGAATAACACGGATGTTTGAATTAGCAGGCAAAAACTTTGCTGATTGTTCTGGTTTTCTATCTGTTGCTGTGACAAACACCATGAGCATAGCAACTTAGAGAGGAGTTTTTGGCTTGCATTTCCAGGCCGCCACGGTCTATCATTGAGAGAAGTCTGGGCAGGAACTCAAGCAAGATCTTAAAGCAGAAACCGTGAAGGAACACTGATTGCTGTTGGCTTGCCCTGAGACCCATGCTTCACGTGCCTAGAGGATGTTCCTTTCTATAAAACTGGGTCCTCCCACATCAATTAAAACCAATCATAAATAATCAAACTTCCCCACCCCAGACGTGTATACAAGCCAATCTGATCCAGCTAATTTCTCAGCTGAGACCTTTAAGTGACTCTAGGTTGTGTCAGAGCAATAGTCAAAGTAAACACGGACACACGTATTATTCTTATTGTCTCATATACACTCATTATTAAAGAGAATGAGCCTGTTAAGTAGGAAGGAACATGGGACAATTAAAAGACCCAAGTGAGCCTTCCAACCTGAAATTTTCATGCATGAGATTTTTTAAGAATAAAAAATCTTAATGGGATTAATAAACTATTAGACATTCCTGAAGAAAGGTGAGTGACCTAAAAGACACAGCAATGAAAATTGTCCCAATAAAACATAAGGAGGAAAAGATGAAAATGCCAAAGGACTAGTATCAGAACTGAAGAACAGCTTCTTCAGACACCCCAAAGGCATGTAACTGGATAATACAGTGTATACTAAGAAATCATAGCACAAGATCAGGAGGGGGAAATGGAAACATGCCTGAAGTAAAGTAAAAAACCCGCAGAAGGGAAGAAATGGAAAAATGCATGAAGTAAAGAAAGAAACCTGATAATATCTTTGGATAAGTTCCCAAAGATTTAAAAACTACCCCCCCCCCCAATAAAAAACAAATAACACCCTCAAAACATTCTTCTAAGTAACTAAAGGTTAGCTAGCTCATGCCTATAGTCTTAGTGCTTGGAGACTGAGGCAGGAGGATTGATTTGGAATATATAATGAGTTCTAGAACATCCTGGGATACTTAAAGATTGTCATTAAACCATAAAAACTATAACTGTGACTGTTCCTGAGGACACACAGTAATGATGGCTTGTGACATCATGTCTAATAAATGACAAATGCTCTGTGATCTTGTAGATGATATGTAAGGTCTGGACTTCTCATCATGGGCATACAAGCTCTTGTGTGTTCTTTCTAGAGACTAAAGGCTTCCCAGCTATGCCACTTGCTTATAGAACAGCGCCAGAGAAGGGAAAAAATGTCTTCACGTGTCCTTTAAGGAAAAGATACTGTCTAGGTGACCCGGAAAATGCTCCCATTTCTGTTTCTGGCTTTATTCTGAGAGAAGAGGCCATAACCACCCTCCCAACCTGCTGGAGGACGTCTGAGCAAACAGCATCTTTTGAGATGTCCGGGTTCAAGTCACTAAGAGCCACTGGGGGGCGATAACACCACAGTGATGCTAGTGAGCCTCTTGCTTTCACTGTGTCCAAGGCTCCTGAGGATAAACTTAGGTGAATGATCTGGTACTGCTGTCTACTCTACAATTAACTACTAATCCACTAATTACGTCTCCTCTCCAAAGTAACAGCGATAATCATTGTAAGCAGCCCGTACAGGCGGGCCCACTTTTGAGCTGGGAATGTTTGCTCTTTTTTCATGTTTCCCCTTTTACAGGGGAATCTTCTGGCTAAGGCAGGCAGTAGGTGGGACCTGGGCAGCAGATGGATGTGCCCAGGACCAGACGATAGGCAAGTTTATTAATTAAAAAAACAAGACCATTTATGAGGTGATCCTCCTAGCAGCGTTTTTGAAGAAACTGAAGCTAGAGATTCAGAGTCCCATGTTTTAAGAGCTCCGACAGACTCTGTCCTTCAGCTCCCCCACAAGCCCTTCACGTTTAATGTGGGCTTCTTATGTTCCTAATGTAGACTAGATACTGTGTGCTGCAAAAATACTGGTGTGGTCCCTGCCCCAGGGTCCCAGAATCTCATGAGGATGAAAACAGTGGATGGGTTATCAAGCCTCTACTACAAATCCCACAGGTGATGTGAAGGAGCATGCAGGTCACTGTGAGCTGGTGTAACAAGGGCAGGGATGGTCAGAAACTGATAGCTGAGGCCCAGAGGGACAGATGAAGGAACGGCTTTGGGAAAGGTGTTTTAGGTTGACCCTAAGAAATTCTGGACTACCTGGAGGGGTGTGATGTCATTTAATGACCGGGCATTCTCCAGATAATGTCAAGAGTTTGAGGTCTTGATTCTAAACACAGTACTAAGTAAGGATTTTATTCAGACAATTAAATGCTGATCCTTACTGTTTGGTAAGGCCAGTCTGGCTTCTGTTTGGGAAAAAAAAAAAAACCGGAAGAGAACCAGAGCCAAAGCAGAGAGGATGATGGGAGGAGACAGCAGCAGCATCAGGAAATTCATGACAGTGCTTCACAGTGAGGGCAGAAAGGAGGGACCAGATTCCAGATGCGCACTGAGCAAAGCAGGCAAGACAGGAAAGGTGTCAAGGGTGACTCTTAAGCTTTATAGTGTGGGATGTAGTAGAAGAAGGTGACATTTACTGAACTGAGGAAGGCAGGAAAATGAACAGAAGGTCCAGGGCTCAGTTTTAAATGTGATCATTTTGGATGCTAGGAAACATCAAGTGGGGGGTAAGGAGCAGAGGGAAATGATGTAAGGTAGAGACTCAGTTTTAAGCAGCATCAGTGAAACTCCAGAAATAGATCAAAACAGGAGGAGGTACACCACAAACCCGGGAAGACCCCAGCATGTGCTGGTGAGACAGGTATACACGCATGTAGCTATGAAGACCTTCCTGATATCAAGAGAATGGGAACTCTTGCAAACCGAGGGAAGAAGAACTTTTAAAACAGATGGAGTCACTTATGTCAGGGGGACTTACATATACACTATGGAGCCCCTCAGTGACACAAGAACATTATCAGTGGATGTAGAAGCCAGCTTAGAGTTTGAAGAGGAGACAGGCACACAGTACTCTGAGATAATTCATAGATGTTATATGAGATTTCCACAGCTGTGACTGAATTTGTGTTATATACAACCTAAAAGATGAGGGGCTGGTTTGGGCTTACTGTTTTGAAGGACTTTGTTTGTGGTCACCTGACTTCATGAGTTTGGGCAGAAGCAAGAGGCACAGGAACTTTTTCAGTACATTTTTGACAGGAAGTACAGAGAGGCAGACAGGAAGAGGTCAGGGGAAAGATACCCCAAAGGGCCAATGTCAGCTGACCTACTTCCTATAGCTGGGTTCCACCTCCTGAGGCTTTTAGAATTTCCCCCAAATAGCGTCACCAGCTGTGCTTCTGCATATGAACCCACGAGGGGGCATTTCATAAGGAAATCATAACAGATGGGCTATGGATTTAGATGTGAGAGGTAAAACTTTAAGACTTGGAAAGATTTTAGAGCACTAAACACACTTTTAACACACAGGAGAAGAACTGTGAGCAATAATAAATATGACTTTTTGTGTTTAAAGTTAAGGCCTCTTTCCTAGGGGCTGGAGCAATGGCTGAGCTGCTAGGAGTACATGCTGCTCTTGTCGAGGACCAGAGGTAGATTTCCAGAACCCCTGTTATGCAAGGAGGCTCAAAACTGGGAATAACTCCAGCACACTCTCCTGGCTTCTGTGACATCACACACACACACACACACTCACACACACACACACACACACACACACACACACACTCACCTACAGCCACAAAAGTGAAGAGAGACTAGTGTATCTTCACCAGGGATTCTACAAAGTCACATCTAGGGATATAGAGGAACTCTTGCTTGTCTGCCCTAAGTTTGGGGACGATCATAGTATTGTTCATAATGGCAAGAACCCAGAAACAGCTCAGACAACCATCTCAAGATCATTCATTGGGGCATACTTACCAAATAGGAAACCAAATATTTATCAAATATCAAACCAAAACTATACAATGCAACGTGGAACGGGAGTGAATAAATTATACTGCTGTCTGATACCCATGAACAAAAATTTTAGTGAGCAAGATCGCGTGCTGTGTGTCTCATCATGGAACGTTTGAGATTATTGTTTAGAAATCTGAGTGCGATTTTCCAACGAAAAAGCTAAAATAGATAGAAAGTGTTTGTGTGTAGTCAGCAGATTTTGGCACAGATAGCAGAGAGAGGGAAGTAAATTTTTAAAGAGCATGCTCTGGTTATTTTACCAGCACAATAGCAAGCCAACCATTTATATATATGAATCTTTTTTAGTGTAGGAAGAACTTTAAATAGGAGAGTACTTAAAGCAGAATTGACCCAGTAGGTAAAGCTCTGCCGTGCAGGCTTGGGAGACTGGCTTAGATCCTGAGAGTCCTGTATCAAAAGCCTGGCCTTGAGGCGTGTAACCATAGTTCCCAGCTGTGGAGGTGAAGATGCACACTCCTACCAGCTGGCACACTCAGTGAGGTCTAAGGCCAGTGAGAGACCTTGTCCCCACCCTCAGAAGAGGTAAATGGCCCTGAGGGACAACACTCAAGGTTGTCATCTGAGAGAGAGAGAGAGAGAGAGAGAGAGAGAGAGAGAGAGAGAGAGAGAGAGCTCAGAGGTAGAGGTTACATGAGGGACAGAAGGTAGTGGTTTTCATTCTGATGGGAATGTGCAAAGGCTAGTGAGCTGACATGAGAAACAGGTCCCGGGGAGGTTATTTATTTTTAGTTGTTTTGGGTTTTGTTTTGTTTTGTGCTTCTTAAAAGGGCTGTTCTGAAATATACTTGGTTTTAACTTTCTTATCCGTATAATTACTTAGGCAAGAACTTTAAAAAAAATTAGAACACAGTTGCTTCTTACCCCACGATGGGACTATATCTCAATAAATCTATTGTAAGTTGAAAATTTTGTAGATGGAATTTGCATTTAATGTACCTGTACACTGAGTCACCTAGTATAGGGTTATTGTGCTGCTTCATTGTAAATAATTGTCCCACCCACTGGTTTAATAAAAGGCGCTGATTGGCCAAAGGCAGGCAGGAAGTGTGGGCGGGGCTACCAGACTAAGAAAAACTCTGAGAACAGGAAGCACAGGGCAGAATGCCAGAGAGAAGCCGGAAGAGGCAGAGGACAACTATGCTGCTCTAAGAAAAGGTACCGAGCCCCATGGCTGAACAGGAAGAATCATGGGTTAGATGAAGGGTAGAGAGTTAGCAATTGATATGCCTGAGCCTTAGACCAAACAGCATAAAACTATCGTATGCATCTGTGTGTCTCTGCCGGTCGGTGGGTCTATGGGCCTAGACCTTGAGGTTAGGCCTGAAAGTCCAGGCCAGAAACCTCATACTACAGCCTAGTAGACCAACACGTGTCTCTGCTTGCCAGTCCTTGTCTCCTTCTTGATCATATGGTTGTTGGGGAGCTCAGACTCATGGCTGCTGCCCAGCATTGCAGGAGGGTTTCTTAAAGCATGTGTCTCTAGCTCAAGGACAGAAAAAAAAAATTACCCAAATTTATAATTTGCTGTTTTTTTTTTTGTTTTTTTTTTTGTTTTTTGTTTTTTTTTTTTTAATGAAAGAGTGTCATGTTGTATGTGTATGTGGAGTGTATGGCACAGGTTCTGTATATGTGTGTGTGCCAGTGCCTGTGTGTGTGTGCAGGTGCATTGCATGTGGGTATGTACAGGTGCATGCATGTGTCTGTGGAGGCCAGAGGTTAACCTTGAATGAGACTTTTAAGCTGGCCTGGACTGGCTGTCCAGGAAGCTCCAGGGATCCATCAATCTTTCTCTGTCTCATCAGCTCAGGATTGCACAGCCGGCTGCCACCATGCCTGCATCTTAGTGAGTTGGGGAAGGTAAACTCAGTCCCTCACATGTGCACAGCAAGCGCTTCGCAGAGGAGGCAAGCTCCCCAGTCCTGTATGTCACCTTTGTGCCGTTTAAAAACAGAAAAATCTCTGTTAAACCATCACAAGTTAGGGTTCACACATTTTTTACTCCCCTTTTTCCCTAAGCTGGAGACACATAGAGTGTTCCATGGGAATTCAAAGCCCCGAATGCAGTTCTAGAGAATATATTGCATAAGAGAACAATGGATTGAAAACACATTCATTTTAAAATCAAGAACATATAAAATGAATCCGAATGCCAAGTTTTTGAATTTTGCATTTTAAATGAGAAGCTGTGATTGCAAGATGTGACTCTGAGAAGTCCCCAAATCCCCAGGCATGAGATCCCTTGCTTCATTTTTGCAGACAGGATACTATGTGAACATTTTAAGAGCTAATGACTGAGGCTTTGGTGGGTGTTAGAGTCACACAGAAGCCAAGCAGAGAATAAGAGCCATATTTTGGAAGTTGGAAGCATGCGCACTTTCTACCTTCCCACACGGTAGATACTCTTAAAGACTGTTCATTTCTGTGTTACAATATTCTATTCCATTGTGCATGTAATAAGAATGTATTTATTTGATCCAACAGACATCGCAAATTGCCTCAGAATCCTGACTATAAATAGATCTTTATTAAGACCCATGGCAGTCTCCGCCTGCTGTTTGTCTGGTGGACTGCTCCACTTGGTTAGGCCATTCTCTTGGTAAAATTCGGAAGTGTGCAACTGGATTGCCTTCATCCCGGCCTTGTTCAGGGAAACATAATCCCACTTACCCACCCTTTCAGCCTGACAGATGAGTAGAAAGGAGTCACCGAGGTGTTGTTTCCTCCAGATCCTAAGCTCATGAGTGGAGCCTTCTCCTTTCCTATTCTGTCAGAGTAAATGGTGCTACTATTTTTGGTTCAGTGTTCTTTTCCATTTCTGGTTATCATGATCAGAGGCAGGGGTGGGGAGGGGGAGGAGAAGAGAAATTCTACTTTGTTTCTAAGATACAACTGAGATCTGTCAGGCAACCTCCAGGTTATTATCCTAGAATCTCTCACATACCAGGTACCTTGGGTTTTAATGAATGACAGGTGAGGGGGTTACATGGTAAAGCCCTGTGTAATGAAGTAAAGGATGACCCCGAAGTCTAAGCTAGAAAATACTGTGAGATCTGTAAACTTAACACTTCTTTCATGGTTTGTCAAAACCTGCTCCTACTTAATGCTATGGCCTTTGAAAGGGAGGGTCCAGAGGGACTCAGTCTCATCAGGGCATAGTGGTATTTATTGTAAAGGCAAGTAAATGCTGGTTAACGGGTAATGATTATTTTAATTCTTTGGAATAAATCATCTGAAAATCCAGTCCGTATGCTAAAAAATGTAATATAAAAAAAGAGTGTAATGACATAGTTGCAATCAGATTAGGAGAAAGTGTGTCACCAACAGGAAGCGGCAGGTCGGGAAGGTCCCGTTGGCATTTCAGCAGTCGCTGCTCTCATGGGTACGAGACACATGGTTTTTCTTCAGTGATTCAGAAAGTAGAGAAAAGACAGTTTAGGAGATTCATGTGTGTGTGTGTGTGTGTGTGTGTGTGTGTGTGTGTGTGTGTGTGTGTGAATTCAAGCATGCATTTGTAGGTGTACATGCATGCATACAAATGCGCGCTATTCCACGCATATGTATTTGAGTGCACTTATCCATGCAGGCATGTGCGAAGGCCAGAAGTTGACATCTATATGTCTTTGTGAATTATTTCTCCACCTTACGTTTTGAGACAGGGCCTCCCACTAAAGCCTGAAGCCTGTTGATTCAGATAGACTGGCTGGTCAGTGAGTTTCCAGGACATAGATTTCTCTACTCTGTATCTATAGGGCTGCAGACCATCCCTCCACGTTGTGATGATATTTTGTTGTGCTCTGACACTCCAAAGACTGTCAATAAAGTTTACCTTGAATCAGAGGGTGGAGTTAGCTACTAGCTGACCATAATTAACCAAAAGGTTCTTGAGGGACTCATATTATGATAGAGAGACACAGAAAGAAATAAGGAGAGGCTTAAAAAGATTTGATGGCCTTCTTTTGAACCCAGGAAGGATCAATCATGTTTTACCTTGATATCGGACTCCTAAGTTTTATTAATAATAGAACAATATTAATGGACAGTAGTAGTCACTTCACCTCCATGCCTGCTGTTTTATGGTCCTGGAAATCCAAACTGAGGTCCATATTGTTTGTGTAGCAAACATTTTACCCCTTAGTCATCTTGTCAGCCTCTATCCACTGTGTTTTTTATGGGAGAACCTCTTCTTACCTATACAGGGTATGTGGGCAAAGTACCCAGCGTCACCTCTGACTTGAGACTACTACCCCTAAGTGGGAATAAATGGAAAATGATAGTTGGCAAAGCTCCTCAGCATGCCCTTCCAACAGAATGAGTCCAGCACGATCTCTCAGACTTTTACCCAGTTGTTACCGATCCCAGTAATTACTTTCTTCCTTCCTTACCCACCTGGCAGGGCCCTGCTCTTGCAGTGGCCAGCGATGACTCTTTCTCTCAGAAACTTTCACAAACATCTAGGCTTCTCCAGCTGGTAGTTTTTGGAGACTTCTTACTCTCTTTACACACAGCCTGCCTGGACGGTGAGGAGTTCAAGAGCAGTGCTGTACCCTCCATCTGTTCCTCTAGCATCTTCTAGGGGCACATGCTGTGGGAGATTGTGTTGTTACATTGTAAATAATTGTCCCACCCACTGGTTTAATAAAAAGCGCTGATTGGCCAAAGGCAGGCAGGAAGTGTGGGCGGGGCTACCAGACTAAGAAAACTCTGAGAACAGGAAGCACAGAACAGAACGCTAGAGAGAAGCCGGAAGAAGCAGAGGACAGCCATGCTGCTGTGAGAAAAGGTACCGAGCCCCATGGTGGAACAAGATGAGTCATGGGTTAGATGAAGGGTAGAGAGTTAGCAAGTGATATGCCTGGGCCTGAGGCTGATCAGCCAAAAACTATTGAAAGCATCTGTGTGTCTCTGTGGGACTGCCGGTCTGTGGGTCTGTGGGCCTAGACCTTGAGGTTAGGCCCGAAAGTCTGGGCCAGAAACCTCGTACTACAACATGCTCCTTATTTTTCTCATTATTTGAATGCTTGATAACTGAGGGCAGATCTATTCAGTTCATGGCTCAGCAAGGGCAGGACATTATGGCAGAGGGACAGAGTTCTCTGTGCCCATATCATATCTCTGTGGTCTTGCTCATATCTCTCTCAGTGAGGAAGCAGAAAGAGGAATTCAGCCCACTGTCTCCTTTTTCTCTTTTTATTTAGTCCTAGAGTACAGCCCGTGAGATGATCCACCCACATTCAGGGAGCCTCTTCCCTTTCCACCAATCTTCTCTGGGAACAGTCTAGAAGCCATATCTAAAGGAGTGCCTCATCAAAACCTAGTTTCCCATCCTAGTGACATTGACAATGGAAATTAACTGTCATCAGCATCTATCTGGAAGTGGCTATAATGTTAATATCTAACAATTGAATAGAGAGCACTTAGAAGGAAAAATCCTCACATCTTGCCTTTGAGAATGTCTATCTCATTATGGTCAAATCTCATTACATTAATTCAAACAAGCAAAGATCTCCCAGCTTGTGCTGGTAGCTCGCCCATTGAAGCCACATTCATTCTGGTCCATTGGATTAGCATTTCAGAAATAGCTTGAGATACTGGAATAGTTTCTTGCCAGGGAATATTACTTTAATGAAACCGGATGAACTCGGGATGTGGAAAAACACAGCTCTGCTTTCCAACCTTTCCAGAATGTTCCTTTGCTTCTGTTCCTGTGACCTCACTTCCATCTCTCTTGTTTCATTACCATTTTTCACTTTGCTATCACTGGACTCTCTCTAGCCGAAACCTCCACACAAGGTTCTAGAAAGTCTTATGAAGAAGCATTGAGGTAGTCAAGATGATTTCTTTATCACCCGTGCTGTGGGGAGGCTGTGATCTATGGATAATCCCTGCACAGTATCTCCTGCCCCGTTACCTGGGAGAGCTAGGTGCTGCCTCATCCCATGCTTGGCAAGACTAAGCAGTTACAAAGCCTGACAATGTTGTATGGGTGTGGCCTCCTAGTTTGGAGACTCAGTAAAAAAAACTCTCTGCAGTTTTTCTTAATTAAATCTACCATTTCTATTGACTAAGTGTAGGGCTATGAACAAGTTAATTGCTTCAGGCAAAGTTTCTTTAGCAGTATATATTGAACTAGTCAGTTTAAACAACCATTATACATTCCCTCACAATTACAGAGGTTCAAATCCCATACTGATGGTGTCCGTTCATTCTACTCCTTATAAGGGCTCTCTTCCTGAGTTGGTAGACAGCTCACTTTTCAATGAGAGAAAGATGTAGGGAAAGAAAGACAAACATACAGGTATATAGATAGAGAATATTGTATTTTTCATCTCTCTTCTTATAGAGGCACTAATACATTAATAAATGCTTTCACCTTATGATCTAATTTCTTCTCCATCACCCCAGCTCCAAATACTAGATAATATTGGCTACTAGATCTCCGATACATGGATTTGTGGGAACAAACGTTTTAGTCTCTGTCACCAGTGTGATTCAGTTTGTTTTTTTTTTTTTAATCACTGTGTGGGGTGATAGTAATAACACTTAGCACATGGGATTACTTCAAGAGGATTCAATTTATGTCCTTAAGTCTCCCGAAATAGTTCCTAGGTCACAACAAACATATGCAGTGTCTTGCTACTGTTGAAGACTCCCAAGCTTGCCAAAGAATAAGATCTGGGTCGAAGGGTATCTATGTCAGTTCTGGCCAGCAAAACGCTAGGAAACAACATGAAGAAAACATTCAATATTCTACCACAAGACAAGCCCAACTTAGCAAAATGAGAGAATTTTGCTCCGGTTTTGAAACCTAAGCTCTCACTTTTATTTCTTTTTTATTTGATTGACAAGATGAGGTCCTTCTTCTTCTGGTGTCTGTGTGTTCTGGAGATCCATCTGAAGATCATGATCTCCAACCAGATAATGCTCAGTAGTTGTAACAAGTGTTACCTTCATTTTTTATTTATTTTACCTTTATTTTTTAAGTTTTATTTTATTTGTATAAGTGTTTTGCATGCACAAATGTATGCCATGCTCATGCCTGATGCCTTTAGAAATAGAGGGCATTGAATGCCCTGAAGCTGGAGTTACAGATGGTTGTTAGCCACCATGTGGGTGCTGGGACTTGAACTGGGGTCCACTGCAAAAGCAAGTGCTCTTAACTGTTGAATGGTCTTTCCAGCTCTGCCTTCAGTTTTCAGCTCTGTCAACTCTGAAGTGCACACATGAGATCACAAGTGCATGCATGTACGCACATGCACACACATGTGCACACACATGCACACATATACATGCACACACAAACGCATATGCATACACACAATCATCTCATGGACTAATGTATGTATTTGGGCCTCTGATAAGATGATTTTAGAGGTGAACTTTTTTTTTGTCAAATTCTCATTAATGATAGAAGTCAACTATGCTTTCTCCTCTGTCTAAAGCTTATAGCATTCATCTTCCAGTACAAACATTCAGAAAAGATACTGGGAACTTGCGATGCAGAGGACTGTGTCTTACATGTCTGCTGTCATTTTCAATGTAAAGTGCTTAACATTGAGCTCCAAGATACAGATATTAAGGTCACAAAGGCAGGGAAGAAAGCGATCTCAGTATTTTGTATTTGTTTCCAGGAAGGAGAGGATGCATGCTTGTGTGTTTCTGATACTTTTTTTTTTTTTTTTTGGATGCAAAATAAACTCAGCCCATGCTGTGTTAGCTCCTCTATATCCAGGCCAACTCTGGTATGGGAAGTTAATGGTGACTCTATCAAGATACATACAGTTTTGTCCTTTGATGAACAAGAGAGTTGCACGGGTCTGTTCTCTGAAGAATCCTGGTCCTAGTAATTATTACCAATTGATGGGAGCTAGAAGCTTCTTTTACCTTCCTGGTGCTCTATGTTAAATAATGTTTTAGTGGGGGCTGAAGAAATAACCCAGTCAGCAAAATGTTTGCTTTGCAAACATCAAGACTGAGTCCAATCCACAGGAGTCATATAATAATTAAAACCAGGTGTGGTGGTGTGCACTCGTAACTCGAGAGCTGAGGTAGAGATAGATGGAGCCCTAGGGCTTGCTGGCCAGCTAGTCCAGCTACTTGGTGAGTTATAGGACACCAAGAGAATCTGACTCAAAAACAAGGAGGTGGAAAATGTTGAGGGACTACATTAAAAGCTGGTCTACATCTCCAAATACATGTACATACATATTCGTATGCAATCATCCACATGTGTGCACCCACATGTACACACAGAGAGAGGGAGAGAGAAAGAATTCTTTGTCTCGTTTATTTTGCTCAATTGGCAAGCTAAATCTTCAAACAGGTTTGTAGTCTTGGGCTCTGTCAGCACCATGATCTAACCATTGCCCTAAAACCACAAGCCTCAGTGCAAAGAGCATTTGGTACAAGGTAAACTGGATATGTATGTAAGTGATGCTGTTCCAGCAGCACACACCATTACTTAACCATGCCTCAATGATGCACTCCGCTGATCTGGCCCATCATGGTGATTCCTGACAAAGCTGCTTTGGATTTCTCTGACAGCATGTGCTTGTCTCTTTAGTGGAGAATTCAGGTTCAAGTCTCTGTTTTTCGTTCTATGAGCTCAAGATGAACTTAAGCCCACAATGAACTCTACATTTGCCTCATTGGCCCTCACCTAGGCTCACCTTTGCAGATGAATGTCACAGTGTCAGAATGAGTGATCTCTATAGTTAATGGTTGCTGAGATTGACCTTGTCCTGTGGCTGGAGTGTAAGTGTAAAGGCTTAAGCATTAGGTAGCTGCAGATCCAGGCCCATTGCTTGTTTCTGAGGCCAAGCCATTTATCTTTTTAGGCTTCACTTACTTCGTCTGTATAATTGTAACGGTTTCTCTCAGAGACACTGTGAGGTTCAAAAGAAGGGAATGGTCACCAACTGGAAGTTCCCAGTACTTAGAACCATCAGCTGTAATTATTCCCCTTTCCACCCACTGTTGACAAGTGCTGATTCTGTATCTAACAGCTTCACTTTTACCCTCAACTAGACAGACAATGGCCACCGTCTCAGGCCATCAGCACAGTATTGAAAGAAATGGAATTTCCAAAACTTATGAATTGATTACAAATGATGTTTATGTTATAAATGGCATCCATTCTGAAGCAGGAATTATAATTGCTTCTCTGAATTATGTTCACTTCTTCAATATCTTATAACTTTGACTGTTAATCTTACTAATATATTTCTAACCTTGAGTTATGTCAACAGCTCTTTGTGGCCCATTTGGGTTTTGTAGTATCAAACAGTTCTAGGGTTTTTTTAAATCCCTGACTTTAGGCTGTCTGAGGTGATTTGGTTAATAATATTCTCCCAGGACATGATAGATTTTAGGCATATTGCTGTGGGTTCATCGATTCCTCCAGGAAGCCCACTGAAATTTACCAGAGGGGACAGGCTCAGGAATGATAACTGCATTAATTACTTTTCTTGTTGCCATGACAAAATACCGGACGAGATGGGTTATTTTGGCCCATGAATTGAGAAGACGTGGACTATAATAGTGAAGAAGGTAGAGTGGCAGGAACACGAGGAAGCATCCCCAGTCAAGAAGCAACAAACATAACATGAAAAAATCATTAGGAAATGGGAGAAGAATTATTTATTAAAAGGCTTCTTTGGGGAAGCAGTTTACTTATTCAGAGCCTCTGGAAGGCTGTAGACCTATCCACACCTCTCATGCCTCCTGACCAGGTTCTCTTCACTGTCCAAGAGCAGGAGAGAGAAGGGGGCCCAGAGGCCAAAGGTGCTCCACAGATCTACACTGGCCAAAGGCTACGCCCAAAGGTCAAGGTGGAAATACCTGTTCTCCACTACAGGAGAGACAAATGTCGGAGTCAGTGCTTTGATAAAGTTCCCCTTTTCTGTTTTTAAATTCAGTTTGATACCACAGCTGGTAGAATGGTGCTGTCCACATTCAGGGTGAATGTTTTTTCCTCAGTTAAAGCTCTCTAGAAATGCTCCTACAACTATGTTTGGATGCATCTCCTAGGTGATTTTTTTTTTGGCTTATTATTACTATCATCTTTATGTATGTATGTATGTATGTATGTATGTATGTATGTATGTATGTATGTATTTATTTATTGTGACAGGGTTTCTCTGTGTAGACTTGACTGTCCTGAAACTCACTCTGTAGACCAGGCTGGCCTTGAACTCAGAGATCCACCTGCCTCTGCCTCCTGGGTTCTAGGATTAAGGACATGTACCACCGCCTGGCCTCCCAAGTGATTCTTAACCCAGTCAAGTTGACAACTAAGATTGTCACAGTAATGTGGTGATATATATTTAACAAAAAACAGTCTGGAATATCAGAGGACCGAGTCATCTACAACCAAGCTGTGAAGAGCAGGGAGTGGTGGCTCATGCCTTTAATTCCAGCACTTGGGAGGCAGAGAGAGATCCAAAGGATCTCTGGGTTCAAGGTTGAACAGAGATAGGCAGTGGAAGCACACATCTTTAATCCTAGCTCTAGGAAGCATATTACCATACAGTAACTGTATGAATGCTCTCCACTATCCACCCATAATTCAAGAGGCCCACGAGTTAAAGGCTTAGCTCTCATTTGGTAGCAGTAAAAGGACTGTATGTGGAGGGGGCTATCATTTTACCAGGGTATTAATAAATCAGCATGTTTGTGGTAGAATGGACTATTTGGAGTGAGGCCTGGTTAGAGGAAGTAGGTCACTGGAAGCATGCATTTGAAGGATGTACCACAAGCACCAGACACTTTCTGTCTTTATTTTCAAGTAACCACGAAAGTGTCAAGTTTGACCAACTAATCGGTTTTCATCCTGAGCATTCTCATCTCAGACACCAAGTGATAAGACTAAGGGACCACAGACTGAAACTGTGAGCCAAAGTAATTAATCACTCTTCCTTCGGATTTCTTCCTCATCTACTTTCTTTGAACATTTGATCCCCAGCCGGTGGCACTGTTTTGGGAAGGTTGTGAAATCTTTAAGAGATGGGGTCTTGCTAGAGAAAGTGGGTCACTGAGGGCAACCCTTGAGACTTTATAGTCTGACCCATGATGATACCCAGCTTCCTGACTGTAGTACTATGTGACAAGCCAGACCTGCTCCAGGAGCCATGTATTTATTGCTGGGATGGGATGTTCCCCTTGAACTGTGAGCCAAAACAATCCCTCTTCCTTTAAGTTGCTTCTTTCTAGGTGTTTGGTTATAGCATGGAGAAAGGCAACTAGTATAACCAGGTCTAACTTAGTTACAGTCTTTAGTTTTAAACAGTAACAAATGCTGGAGAAGGTGAGGGATCCTTGCATATTGCTGTTGGGAATGTAAACTGGTGCAGTCACTCTGGAAACCTATATGAAAGTCCCTCAAAAAACTAAAAATTTAACTATTTTATAGCCCAGCTATACATCTCCTGAGTCCTTACCCAATGAGATATAATTCACACCATTTTCAGGGAAATATTTGGGTTAGTCTTGTTGAATTTCCCTTCTTCACTGGTATAGTAGCTGTTGCCTTTTGTGTTTGTGTGTGTTTTTGTAGTTATCTTAGAGTTCCTGTCTTACATATATTTAAATTGTGCCACGTCAGATTTACCCACGATTATCCTGCTTTGTAAATATCAAGAAAGTCTTGAAACAGCTATTTCATTTCTCCCATTCTATTTGTTGCCTTCACTACTCACATGACATTTGAATTTACTTTAAATAATTAGTTTAAATATACTTAGGACAAGAAAACGACCCATTTAGGTGTTTAGTTGCCATTTCTGATGTCTGTCTGCCTTTGTGTAGACCTAGTGATGCCCTGTTTTTCCTTCTTTGTGACATTGTTATTCCTCTAGGACCCTTTGCAATGTTGGTTCATTGCACTGATGACATTATTTTGGCATTCCGTCTCTACACACTTGGGCTCAGTAGATGTAGTGATGCTAATACACAATAGAAGAGTGTATTTTCCAGGGAACAGAAGATTATTTTCAATAGGGGAAAGCTGAAACTCCCTCCATGGTCACTGAGGGCTCCACATGCCATTAGACTGATTAAAAGAAGCTCACTGGCCTTTCATGAGTCATCATTAGTGATTCCTAAAGGGACATTAAGTTGCTACTGCTTAATCCAAGTAAGAAAATTTGTGCCTTGAACCTGGCAGGTTTGTTAGCAAGCCTTATAACACTCCATACCTTTTAGTCCTGGACAACGGAGTATTGGAGCAACCCCACAAAGAAAGGACCACTCAGGACTCAGATTGTATAGGAATAAGGTTGAAGTCACTCTGCAAATACCATGCTACAAACAGTGAGGGAATGTTGCAAAAAGCAAGGACACCATGAATGCCATCTTGGACCTTGTGAGTGCCTGTCAAATCAGGGACCGTAGCAACTACATTCTATATGGTAATTACTTTTTTCCCCCTGTTTTCTCCTGAGGCCTTTTTAGGAGAATCACCAATGCTAACTAATTTTATATGTCTTACACTGACAGAATTATTAATACATTTGTGTGTGTGTGTGTGTGTGTGTGTGTGTGTGTGTGTGTGTGTGTGTGTGTGTCTGTACCACTGGTGATAAGGACTGTCCCTTGAGAAGGTCAGGCATGAGGTGTGGATGGCAGACTAGGTAGAACGTGGTGGATGCTCCAGTTAACTCCTGCAGACCTCATTCTATCGGCTTGATGATGCCAAATAATGCAAATGGACTCCCAGTGGCTCTCAGGCACTGTCTTCTTGTTCAGCTTGGCTAAGGAGAGACTTTGGGTGGAGATGAGGGGATAGGAAAGAACAAGATTGGATTAGCTCATCTGTCCCATTGCTGGCTTGAAGCAGATAGACCACTTCTGTCATCAAAAGCAACACTTTCTACCAGGGAGTACTTTTGATACAGTTTTACTCCTTGGGTTCCAGTAACTCACTAACTCACTTTTCTTCTTACACTGCAGGTCAAGAGGTACTAGCAGATTTTAGCCCTTGTGGTTTTTTGTTTTTTTTTTAAATACAAGATGCAATTCACCCAACTTTTCTCCATATCACAGTATGAAATGTTTTCTCCCTCTCTCTAAAGGTTCATTTATTTATTATTTTATGTGTATGGGTGTTTGCCTGCGTGTATATATACCATGTGTGATCTTTGTGTCTGCAGTGATCAGAAAAAGTGTCAGATCTCCTAGACTGTAGTTACAGATACTGTTTGCCTCCACGTGGGTGCTGAGGACTGAAACCAGGTCTTTTGGAAGAGCAGCAGGTGCTCTTAATCACTCTCCAGCCTGTTTGTCCGCTCTCTCTCTCTCTGACTTTGATAGCCACAGTGAGCCAATTCTCTTAAGTTTTTTTTTCACCCTTTCCCAATCAGCTGAGGTCAGAAGACGTGAGATTAAATACTGAACACACTGATGAGTTGACCATGTAACACCAGTTAAAAACACACTTACATGGTAGCAGGAGATTGGAGTAGCGCCCTCCAGTGGTGAAACTTTTCTTGAGCTGGATTAGGTAATGTGTGCAACGGGCTAAGAATATTTTGGACTCATGATTAATGTAAGTGACATGAGTGATGGCTTGTTACTGTTGCCATGGTCACCATGGACTATATCATCATTTGACTTTGGGTCCTAAAGTGGCTAGTACCAATTTTAGGGAATGAGTAGAGCTTGGTACCAGGCTGAAAATATTGTTTCTTTATTTCAGAGATGTTTGATTAACCATTGTAATTACCTGCAAATCCCACTTATTAAGAGCAAATCCAGCCTGTGCCTATGACATTTACAACCAGCTTATCTATGTGATAATTAACATTCCCATGACATGCATGTGCACAGCCACCAAATTAATCCATACAGAGACAGAGTCGTGTGTTAGTCAGGGTTCTCTAGAGTCACATAACTTATGAAATATCTGTCTCTCAATATCTCTATCTATCTATCTATCTATCTACCTACCTACCTACCTACCTACCTACCTACCTACCTACCTATCTATGGATTTATTGGAATGACTTACAGACTGCAGGCCAATAATGAAATGGGTAGCTGTGAATAGGAAGTTTAAGACTCCAGTAGCCTCTTAGTCACACAAGGCTGGGTGTCTCAGCTGGTCCTTCTGTATATGTTGGAATCCAAGTAGGCTCCAATGCCAGGGAAGGAATGGATGTGCTGACAAGGCGAGGCCAAGCAGTTGAAGAATGACAACCCTTCCTTCACCATCATCCACATATAGGCTTCTAGCAGAAGGTGTGACCTACATTAAAGGTGCGCCCTCCAGCCTCAAGACCCAGATCAAAGGCAGATTGTCCTCTTGCCTCAAAATCTGAATGTGACCTCTCTTTCCGGATTCATTTTATACAGTCAAGTTGATAACCAAGAATAACCATCACAAGTTGTGTTTGGAGTTTCTCCCCTCCCCTCCTCCTCCCTCCCCTCCCCTCCCCTCCTCCTCCCTCCCTTCTTTCCTTTTCTTTCTGAGACTGGCTGGCCTGGGACTTGCTGTGTAGGCTAGGCTAGACTCAAATGTATGGTGATTCCCCTGCCTTTGCCCCCTGAGAGCTAAGATCACTGCTATACCACACCTGGCCCTTTTAGAGGCTTCAAATAGTCTCTCCGCTCCTAATTGCTGGAACATTATAATGCTCATTCATTTTTTTTAAACCATAATTTCTTATAGAGAACACAAGATTCTTCGCATTTCTCTCTACTCTTGAGGAATCACTCTTCACTGGAAAAATATTCATTTTATTATGTCTTATTTTTGTCATCAGATTGGAAAAAAAAAGAAGCACATGGCACTAAATGATCTTTTTCTAAGGAAGCTGTGGAAAGTTTGTACAGAACGCATTGTGAGAACTGCACTTCCCCTTCACGCATCAGGAACACAGGCTTTGCCTGAGAGAAGGCAGAGTCTCATCAATATTTAACAGACAAGACTCTCGCTCTCCATTTGCATATTTGAGAGATTAAGAATACCGGGTAGTCTATACTGGGAAAAGCAGAACTGAGGTTTTCTGATTTACCACAGAAAAGGGCTTTCAGTGGGTTTCTGTGCAGGCGATTTGAGGATGATCTTCATGATAATGGACACTCCACTTGTCTTTTACGTATACAAGAATTATTACATACTAATCATGTATATAATAATTGCTGCTGTGACCAAACATCCAATAAGAAGTGAGTTAGAGAGGAATGGCTTCTTTTGACTCACAGTTTGAAGGATCCAGCATGAAGAAGGCAAGGCAGGAGGCGCCCTCCGGGAATAGGAGTGTGCAGCTGGGACTCTCCGTCTCCTCACATCTAGATGAAGCAGGAGACAGAGAGTCAGGAATCTGAAGGCCAGCTTTCAGCGACTCACTTCCTCCAAAGAGGCTTTATCTCCAGAAGGTTCCACAACCTTTCAAAACAGTGCTACTGACTGGGAGCCGACTATTTGAACACACAAACCTATGGGGAACACTGCACTTCCAAACTCCAACACTTTGGTTAACTAACATGGGATGTGGCTGGTGAGTGTCTTAGATGGCTTAGGTAAACAAAGAAAAGTGTGGTGCCCTATCATGCTTTGGGGTTGAAGGAAGATGTGCATGGTGGAAGCAATGGGGGTGGGTAAGTAGACATCGCTAAGCAGATTCTAGGTGCTTCTTTGCCCTAGACTGAAATGTAAACCCTGTCAGGAGACGAGGCTGATTCTTGTGACCAGAGCTTAATCAGTCTGAGGCTCAAAGCCACAATATGTAAAATACTGAGAAGATAGGATTATGCACGCTCTTATGTTATCCATGAGAATCTGTTGTATAGCCAGTCAGATCTGCATCTCTGGGACACATAATGCATGAGAATAAAAATGCTATTTGGTTATGCCATGGTGGGCTGCTTTTCTTTATTTTGATTTAAGTGTGGAAAAATACATAGCCGTCTATAGAGAAATATTTAAAGAAAAATCACTATTTTGGATAAAATAAAATGTAGCTAGCTAATCCTCTACTTATGAATGGGATTGTGTCCTGATAAACCTAGTGTTAATGCAAGACGTATTTGCCACATTCAACCTACCAACATTGTAACCCTCAGAAAAGCACACTCTAGAGTCCTGGGGAAGGAGTTTCCTGAGGACCACATGTTGGGAACCACAGCTCTCTGCGCCTGCCCAACATCTCAAATGACTATGTATCTCCAGTTTGGGGAAAGATCAAAACTCAAAGCATAGTTCTTACCATCTCACCTCCCTTTCTGCATCTTTGCTTTTTCAAGAACTGGGAATTGAGTCTAGGATCTCACGCAGACACAGAAAGTGCTCTACCATTGAACTGTATCTTTGGCTTTCTGAGTCATACCTAGCAAAAAAGTTTCTGGACAGATGTGGTGAACTTGATGTCATTAAGACTCATATTCTTCCTTTTCTTGGCTGTCCGGACTATCCTTGGCTGTCCGGACTATCCTTGGCTGTCAGAAGGATGTGCATTTGGAGATACAGCTACTACCAAAATATAAAACTACTAAAGGAGGGACTGTCTCTTCCTACCTAAGAAAATATTTGTGTGTGGTGACACATACCTACAACCCTGGTATGCAGGAAGCTGAGGCAGGGGGATCACCATAAGTCTGAGGCCACCCTATGACTACCAGACTAGCTAGGGCTACGTAGTGAGATTCTATGTAGACAAATAATTTTGTTTTTCTAGAGCTTCCTGCCATGCCCAGATTTCTCCCAAGTCACATTCAGTATAATCTGAGCAACAGGTACCCCTAAATCAATCACAAGTATTGAGGCTAATGAAGATCTACCCCTGAGTCATGAAGATAAAATGTGAATCTTCATGCAGTGGTATAGGTCCGCTAATAAAAGAGATGGTTAGACAGCCCACTCACAGGGTCTGCACTTGCACACATCTGCAAGGATTTGCCCTCTGATATGAAGGACAGTCCCCTTAACTAGGAGGTGTGGATTCAGGAGCAGAGTATAGAATGAGCAGTTGTCTTTCTAGTTAACCTGAGTCTAACATTGTAGAATACAAATGTCCTCTGTTGTCCAATCTTGTCTTTAGGTAAGTTAAATGATGTTAGGATGCTCCCGTAAGGAGTCTCCTTGGCCGCTAAGTGGTATTCATGGGCAACTTTGCTCTGTTCATGACTTTCTCCAACCTTTATCCCCTTCTCTCATCTGTCACTATGGCCTGTGGGTCAACAATGTAGAAGTTGACTGAAGCAGTTCCCTCTTGTATGCAGACATTATTGTTTTGATGGAGATCACTAGACTTCCTGGATACATCTCTTGTTGTATTAGTGTGAAGGTCAATCTCCATTGTCAGCTTGGCTGGATTTACATAGATTAACATTCCTCTTGTGTGTTTACAATGATGTTTCTGGAAAAGTTTAACTGAGGAAGAATAATCCTTCATGAATATGGGTGCCATTACCCTATGGATCCATGTTCTGGACAGAATAAAAAGCAGAAAGCCAGATGGGAACCAATATTCTTGTGCTTCCTGACTCAGGTTGCCTTGTGAGCAACTGCCTCAGGTTCCTTCCACCATGCCTGTCCCCCCATGATCTACTGGACCCTCAAACCACGAGACCAGGCAAACCTTTCCGTTCTTATGTTTCTTTGTTGAATATTCTGTCATAGCAACGAGAGTAACAATACTTTCAGAACAGGAATACTGAGGTGTTGATCCACTGCAGAAACTGAGTCTGATGGGATCTGGATTTTCATGAAGCTGAAGGGAATGTGAGTGTAGGACCAAAAAATGTCTCTTTAGGCAGTAAGATGGCTTAGTAGGTAAAGACACTTGCTGACAAGCCTATTGATCTGAGTTCAACCCCTGGGACTCACATAGTAGAAGGAGAGAATAAGCTTTCAGAAATTGTTCTTTAATCAACACACACACACACACACACACACACACACACACACACACACACACACCCCCCAAATAAATTAACAACTCCAACAATAATTTTTTAAATGCTGTTTAGTAAGGGGGGAGTGGACTCTGGCATACAGCACTGTTGAGTCATATGCTCAGATCTTTTCTCAGTCAAATATTCTTGGCATTGGCCTCTTCAATCCTGATACTGTTAATTTAGTTAATGAGTGCCAACCGCAAGGAGAATGCTCATCAGCCATAGTGTCTGTGATGCTGTCTTCAATCTCATCACTTCATCTGGGAATTTTGAAAGAATGGCTAACTCACACAGAAACCGATGCAGGTGCATGTACTCCAGGCTTATCCTCACATGGGGACCAAGCTGTAGTTGACAGTCTTTTGACAGTCACTGAAATAGATGAGGACATCATGACCCCAAGTGTGCATTACCACACCTTCTGATGAAGGCTGGACCCTCATCACGGTAAAGGGAGAATCCCAGAGACCTGCTGACTTGAGCATGAACCTTGATACAGCTGAATTAGTTCAATCTGGCTTCTTGGCTTGCTAGCTTCAATTTTGTCTCCTGAAAGTTGGATTTAATAATGCCATTACAAATAAAGGCCAAGCTCATTGCTTTCTTCTGCTCCCCTCCTGTAAAACTGCCCGTGGCACATAAACCCATCTTTAGCACTGTTCTGACTATAGACCAATGTAAGGTCTTTCATATTGCCTTGCATTATTTGTGTTGTAGAAAGATTGCTAGACTTTTATGTGAAAATGATAACATCTGTGTTTTTAAGAAGATCACATAGTGTGTGTTAACATCTCAGAAGTGATAGAATGAGGTTGAGTGACATCCTTGTGGACAGTGTATACATGTGGAGCTCAGAGGACAAGCACAGATATCAATCCTCAGGTGCCATCCACTTTGTTGTTGAGAGAGAGAGACTCTCTCATTGACCTAGAGTTTGCCAATTCAGCTGTGCTGGCTGGCCAGCCAGGGATCCACCATCTTTGCTTCCCCAGTGCTGGTATTATAAGCATGAAACACTACTCCCGGAAACACCACTCCAGGATTCCTTAATGTAGGTTCTGGAACTCAAATTCAGGTCCCCAAGCTCTCACACGAGGCATTTTAGCATTTAAACCAGCTCCTTGGCCCCTGACTAATACCTTAAAGGTACACCAAGAAAACTCCAGAATCCCTGCATCATCTTCAGCCTTAAAGTGAAAAAATTGATATTAATAATTTACTGGCTATCATGTTAACTTGACAGCAAGAGTCAGCTCTCCACAAATCCTTTGGGTGGACGGATATAAATGAACCAACCAGAGAAAACTAATCGGAGAGACCTTCACCATGGCAACATGGTTTTTGGTAGAAAACTCATATCTTCCAGTTCAATACTTCAAAGTTTGTCCTTACTACATGAAGGACACTGTTGTGTTCATCTCCATCCTCCTAAAAGAACTTTTATAGCTTTCTCTTTAACATTCAGATATAGAACCACCAGTTAATGTCCTTTCATTAGGGATCTAGAAGATTTTAGTGTGCTCTGATCTTCTTCCTTTTAAGTGAGATGGAGGCACAATGAAAACAAACCCAAGAGGTTATAGCTCTTCTAACACCTTATGCATTCAGATCTTCAGATTTCACTGGTCAGAGATGGGTACCCCAGTTATAGTCCAGCTTGCTCGCAGAAAGAGAAGTCATTATCCAAGCTTCCAGAGAGTTTTCCTTGTGGGTTAAGTTAAATTTTATTGCTGCAATAATCACCGTGACCAGAAGCAACTTGAGGCAGAAAGCATTTATTTTATCTTATAGGCTGTGGTTCATTGTGACGAGAAGTGAGGGAAGGAAGTCAAGACAGAGACTTGGAGGCAGGAACTGAAATAGGCCATGGAGGAAGACTGCTCGCTGGCCTGCTCCTCCATGACTTGCTCAGTCTGCTTTGTTATACAGGCCAGAACAATCCGCCCAGGGGTGGCACCACTTACCCTGGGCCCTCTGGTATCAGCCATTACCCTGGGCCCTCCAATATCAACCATTACCCTGGGCCCTCCCATATCAACCATTAATCAAGGAAGCACCCACCACTCAGACTTGACCACAGGCCAATCTTATAGAGGAATTTTGTCAGTTGAGGTTCCCCTTTCCAGGGGACCCAGGGTTGCGTCAAGCTGGCAAAAAACTAACCGGCATAGCTTAATCGCCAATTTCTCAATGAGTATAAAATATTTTCCCCATTTTAATGTTACTAGATAACCTCATGCGTGCTATAAATAGACATGTTATTAGAATCTCATGGGATAATTGCAACTCAAAGTGACACAAATAACTCATAGTAAATATAAAATGAAAGGGTTCACGTATGTGGGAAGCATGACATACACTTAATCCAGCATGAACATAGTTTCCAAACCTGCATTTTTGCGTCCCGCTCTTCTTTCTCTCAAAGAAAAGCTTCCCCAGGTCCATCTTTAAAGGCTGTCTTAAACATCATGTATCTGAATTAGAGGCTTGGTCATCTAGCAACATGACTGTAATGCTTTCTTTGTTGCTAGAGGAAGCCTCTGTGGCATGCTAATTTCTTGTAGTAGCTAACCTTTACTTTGAGCTGGGCTCTGAAGAGCTGGGATAATGACTCTAGAGAGAAGCAAGTGACAGAGCACATAATGGAGTGGTCCGGCAGTTGCTCCGGTTACACGGAGGCCAGGTCTCTACAAATGGGATTAGTAGAGGAAATCATGTTGGACTGGACTTGGGGAATCTTCAGATTCAGAGCCAGACCCATTCTTCAGCTTCCAGTGAAAGCTATGCACAGAACAAGAAGTCGGTGTTTTCAGGCCTGCCTCTAAGTATCCGAACACAGTGGAAACAGAAAAGCAGCCTGTAGTCACTTCTTTGAATGTTACAACATGGGGATCAATGTCCCAGCCTAGTCTATTTCCTTTGCAGTGGTCCATTTTCTTAATGTGACATTATCACTGTTCTCAAGTGATTTCTAACAGGACTAGTGATGAGGTCGGTAAAGGTCGAGGTATCTCAGTGCATAGTGGCTTTGGAGCCATGGGTCTTAGTTCATAACTTGGGGGCCCTTTGACAGCTATTTGCTGTCTCTGAATTTCAGCAATGTATTCCCATTTGAAAGACGACAACCAAGACCTTACCTCTGGAAGGGAGCCTGGGCGTCTCTGCATAAGGTAGCTGTTAAGCTGTTATGCTGTGCTCAGTTAGAATTCTTTGACAGAGGCAACTGTGGGAAAGTGATGGGAACCAGTAATCACATCATATCCACTTTTGGGGGCAGACAGTGGTGAACACTGGTACTCAGTAAACATTAAGCAGCCTCCAGGACACAAGCTCAGGAAACACTGACTGACTACTTTCTGGGTGAGTCTTCCATCCCCTTGATTAACCTGATTAAGAAAATCTGTCACAGGCATGGCTTGTCCCTCAGCAATGAGCCTGGGGTTCCGTTTCCTAGGTGATCCAGATTCTGTCAAATTGACCATCAACACTAACTATCACGGGAAGTTGCTCAGTGATGTGAGCATCATACACTGTGTTACTCATGTCATCCTCAAAATATTAAGAAGGTATTTTGGGGAGAAAGTGCAGGTAGCTCAGAACTTACCTCAGCATATCTGCCACTTGTCACTGTGTGCTGCTGCCCCCTACACTGAGGGAATGTTGTGCTGACTCATCTCTCTTCTAGAGCTAGCTAGAAGATTGGATTGAAATCATCATGCCTCTGTGATCGAAGGCATGATTTCCACTTAGCAACTGTAACAGACTAGGATATGTCCGCTTTCTTAATCTTCCTTCAGGGCACTGGTCAGTTTATGATTTAATTAGGACTTAGTGCTGGCATTTCTATAATGATGTGAGGGAAATACAATTCAGAGAGAAAGAAAGTAACACCACGTTCATCCTGAGACACATTTCAGGTGTTTTACCAGTTCCACAGAGGGGTTCCAAAGTCCTCCAGATCTCAGAGCTGGGCATTTGGTGACCCCCAAGAGTAGGGAAAGAACATTTCCCACAATTCCGCACTCAAACCTGATGCTGAGTCCTTTTCATGCCTTCACTCTCCCCAGGGTGATTCTTCCATCCAGAGGAACATGGGTTGACCTCATTCCCAGTGTGGAGTGGGAGGAGATTCTCATCTCTGGCCTGTTGCAGAGATCCATGGCTCTTTCTCGTGCCTCCTCCATTTCGTATTCAGGTCTTCTGAGGCACCACAGAGATTTGCTGGGCTACTCGACTATCAAGAGGAGGTGTGACTGGGTGATGGATATCAAGTTTGGGTCCTAAGGGTCGTTTTCAAGATTCACCAGTGTCTGTAGGTGGCAAACAGGGATGGCTATAAGGGCTGGAAATAGGAGAGAGAGAGAAAAGGTAGCAGGTTTTCTTTTCATCTTTCCCTCCTTCACATGTGTACACTCACTCATGTTTATATGCATATTTAATATTGTGTGCTATTGAATGTATACATAAGAATATGCATTCAAGTGATTACAGTTAAGTTCATGTTAACCTGAAGTTTCTGTTCTGTTTGGGCTCCTTAGTTCAGACAAAGCTCTCCCACTCACTGTCCTGCAGCTGCTTAATGTTAATAATATTAATTATTAACAGTTATAATAATTATTAAAATAACAATTAATAATTATCATTAATAATTAGAGCCTTCTATTAGTTACAAACTGCTTGTCCTATGGCTCACTATCAATTAGCTCTTCGAACTTAACCCATTTCTTTTAATCTATATATTGCCACATGGCTCTGTGGCTTTACCTGTATTCCATTACATCTCGTTCTCTGGGCAGCAGCTCTCAGTCTCTCCCTGACTCTGCCCTTCTTCATCTTTTATCTTTGCTTGGATTTCCCACCTGCCTCTAAGCTGCCTTCCATAGGCCAGAAGAGCTTCTTTATTAACAAATGGTAATTTATGGTATACAGAAAGACATCACACATCAAGTACATATATGTGCCTATATGTTTGTATACAGCTACTATGCATATATGTGTGTGTTCTTAATTGCTCTTTAAGTCTTTGGGTTTTACTCCATTCACCCAAATCTTTTGTTTTTGTTTACTTTTTAACACTATTTCCTCTTTCCTTTCCCACTTTCTCCCATCTATCTTTCAGACTCACAAAATGAGATCTAGTGTCCTGTTATTTGTCTCTAACATGCCTTTCTGTTAACAATTTTAATATGCAAAGTGGTGGGGATACACACACACGTATAATTAATTTGGCTTTTGAGGTCTTCCAATCATTTTGTACAAGTTTTCTTCAGAAAGAGACATCCCTGCGCTCATGAGCAAAGCCTAGAAGGTGACTGCCCACAATGCTCTCTGATTCTGGAATGCTGAGCACCCTCCTAAGCACCCACCCAATCTGGCAGGGGAAGCTCAAGAAGGCTCCTTGAGTTAGACTGAAGTAGCTGCCCAGGACCAGGCAAACACTGGCTGGCATCTGTGGGATGGATGCCTCCAGAGTTAATGCATCTCCAGTTAAATGACTGCATTTTATTGCAAAGTCAAGCATCACTGGAAAGGACTGTTAGTTTGGCAATGGGAAACCAAAGGTAAAGTGTTTGGAACAAATGCCTGGCTCATTTCTGAGGCAGGCTGGGAAAACAGGCGCCACCAACATATTGCTATTCTCGTGTGCGCCTAAAACTATGTGATGGAAAGCAGGAGAATGCTAAAAATTTTGCTATTGGAGAGGAACATTCAAGTTCATATCCCAAAATGCACCTACCCTCTGAAGTTTCCTTGGCAAAGTCAAGGGAAGATTTGAGACACTTGGTCAGTGTTCTAAGAGGAAGATACAGTCGCTTCTAGTTCCCACCCACACCTCCAGAGCACCAACCCCACATGGAATAAGGGAGCAATATGTCTTACCTATTTTGTTTGTTTGAGGCTCTAAGTGTAGTCTAGGACTGGGATGAAGTTACAGACACATTTTGGCTCTAAAGCTAAAGAACTGAAGCCAGCAGCACACCTTAGCAGTTCTTCCACTTAGTGTGCAACAGGGGAACTTTTGGTTCCTGACAGCCAGTGGTGAACGGGAACTGGCCTTGATTGAATTCTTCTGTCCAGTCAACAGTAGAATTTTCACAACCCTGAGGCTGAAATTGTCTTTCATTTTTTTTCAGGCAGAGGAGAATTTTAATCTTTAACTTGTATCTAACATTAAATAGGTGCTAATTATGTGAGTCAGTGTGTTATCCACTTCATGTGTACTATTTGATTAATCCCCCAAAGCCTTGCCATTCAAAATAACTCATTTGAAATATAATAAAAGACTATTTTGAAAATTTATATCGAAAAACTGCATTTCATGCCTTATATTATCAACTTAGACAGATCAATATTGAGACATTCTATCAAAACTGTTAGATTAAAAATAATGAAAAAGTCTTTTTTATTCAAAGCTAAAAGGTGGGAAATTTATAAAGGAAAAAATTTGCTATTATACCATAGTAAGATTTTCACAATAGATGAATTTTGTCCAAATGAAGGAACATGTGAGGTATTGATTTTATATCCAGCTAAACTAACTTTCAAGCAGACCTAGTACTACTAGTAACTTTGCAGGAGGTAGGGAAACAGTGCTCACTCATTCTCTTCAGGGTGAGGTGCAAAATGATGGTCAAATAACCAGACTGTTTACCAAAAAACTGACATAGAAAGAGTTGATTAACATTAGTTTCTGTTTTAAAATTAAAAGTAAGGTTTAAAGAAAGGAGCTTATAAGAGGGCAGTGGAATTCATATCACAGGAAATATGTTGAGAGTAAGAAGAGGAATAGGGTGGAAGACCAGGGCAAAGGTGGACAAAGAGATATGTGTCTGAAAATACCATAAGGAAGTTCATTATATTTATAGGCTAATTAAGAGAAAAGCAATTAAGGAGCTAAGAGAGATCTGGCTAAGGGTGCACACTGCTCTTAAAGAGGAATGGATTCGTTCTCAGAATCTGCCCTAGGCAGCTCATAGATGCTTGCAATTTCAGCTCCAGGGAATCCAACAGCTTTTCTGGCCCTCTCAGCACCCACACTTATGTGCACTAGCCCCACCCCCAACTCAAACATACACATAATTAAAAATAAAACAAACCTTTACAAACCTATCCAAAAAAGAAGGAAAGTAATAACAACAACCAGGAGTAAGTGAGATTCATGAGGAAGAGAAGATAGTGTGTAATGGACATGGGCCCTGATGAGGTAAGCACTAAGCAACTATTCAAACCAGAGTGAGCATGTGAATATTAAAAAAAATATATTTTCAGTAAGTAAAAAAAAATGTTTTCAGTAATTTTAGAAAAGTTTTAAGTAATGTTTTCAGCAAGGTAGTGATAGCTTTATTTAGCCTCTTCTTCCGAGGCTGTTATGCATACTATGTGGTTAGAACAAATAATTATGGTTTACTGGTTTATTCTGTCAACTCCACTGTATTTAAGAACAAGGATTCTTGGTGTGGAAGAAAGAAGATAGAGATACAATGTAGAAAAGTTTGTGTGAGACTTAGTAACCACAAATTGAAGTCTATATGAATTTATTAGATATTTTAAAATATGTATGTAATACTATATAATATATATCATAGTTCTATTAAAATGCCTTAAAAACATTGCCCAACCTAATAATCAGTGCCCTTGCAGCCAGATGATGGCATTTAAATAGCACTAGATTCCACACTAAAGAGAACCAAGGTTTCCTGAGGAAATGGCCCACTTTGAGTCTGGAATAGGAAGTGCACCAGGCATGTCCAGAACATTCTGTTCCATTGGCCATCAAATAATGAGGACATTCTCAAAGACTACAGCTCTCATGTCAAAAGTATTTAGGAACCAACTTAAAGTGATTTCTTTTGAGAAAATATGGAACTACTTAAGCATCAATGAAAATAATTGCAAGGGACAAAGTACAAAGAACTTAATTGACTCATCCGTAGAAAAACTATATCACAGATTAACCAAATAATAATAGGTGGAGGAGGTTATTGCTAACCACGATTGTCAACTTGATAAGATTTGGAATCTCCATAGAAACAAATTTCCTAGTGTCTATGAAGGAGTTTCTAGACTAGGTTAGTGGAGGTAAGAAGATTCATCCTAAAAGTGCTGCCAATCCATGAGCTGGGGTCAAAGGCTTAATAAAAAGAACTTCGCATTGATTGTTCTCTGCTTCCTGATTGCATACGTACTGCAGACAGCTGAGTCCTGCATCTTCCACTAGAGCTTCTCTGCCAGGGCGGACTGTAAACCAAAATAAATACACCCTTACCTTCTTAACTTGCTTTTACCAAAGAAAAAGTAACTAACATCCAGGGCATGTCTCTTCAAAAAATGATCCAAAATGAATAAATAAAGAGGGTATAGAGGGGTTAGAGAGATGGCCCAGCAGTTAAGAGCACTCATTGCTCTTGCAGGGAACTCCAGTTTCCCCTCATCATTCACTTCAGACTGCTCTGAACCCATAACTTCAGTTCTAGGGGATGCAATGTCTTCTTCTGAACTCCATGGGTATTGCACACACACACACACACACACACACTCATGCACATGCATATCACACCCACATAAACACACACATACACACACACATCCTTAAAAAAGAAGTCATATAATTAACACTGTCATTTTGGATCCACTAATAAAATCAATGAAGCTAAAGCTTATTACAATTGCTGTGCTGGTTAACTTTATATCATCTCAACAGAGCTACAGTCATCTCAGAGGAGGAGAAAAACGCAGCTGACAAATTATCTCCAAAACATCATGTGTGGGCAAACCTATAGGCAACTTTTTAAACTAGCAATTCACGTGGGAGTGCCCAGTATATTTCGGTAGTCCTCAGTGCTGAGAAAGCAGGTTGAGAAAACTATTAGGAGCAACTTAGTAAAGTTTCTGGCCTGTCTGGCCCCTAGTCCAGACTGCAGTCCTGCAGTCCCACAGAAACACTCAGATGCTTATATTAATTACATGCTATTCGGACTTATTGCTAGCTAGTATTTCCATCTTAACCCATTTCCATTAATTTATATCTTGCCATGTGGCTCGTGGCTTTCCCGAGTTCCTTTATGTATATTACTCCTTGGGCAGCTAGATTGCGTCTCTTTCCCTTTATCTATGCTCCGATTTCTAGCCTGCTTCTAAGATTCCTTGCCATAGGCCAAACCAGTCCCTTTATTAACCACTGATATTCACAGCATACAGAAAGAATCCAATATCAGAGCAAGCCAGTAATTAGCACTCCTCTCTGGCCTCTGCACCATCTCCTGCCGTCAGGTTCCCGCTGAGACTTTAGGCACAAGGTCTAGACTGTGGGGAACACATTACAGGACAAAAGTCAAAATGCTTTAAGAAATAAAAGGAAAGCAAAGGAAAAGGATGGAGCATCACAGGGTTTAGAAGACATCCAAAGCATATCCATTTTTAAGTAGAAAAAGCCGGCTTCTGGTTTTGGTGGGAGTTGGCAGGCTTTCTTCTCTTTGTGTGAAGCAGGTGGATGGTGGAGAAAATGAGGAGAATGATGGCCACTGCGGGAACTTTTCCACTGATTTCTACCCAGAGCTTCTTGGCTAATCTCAGGAAGTACATCGTGGGCAACACACATGGGCAAAGGGAGTTTTGGGAGAAAATCCATTATGCTAGTGGTTCATGGAGGGTGATGCTCTAAGGATGCAAGGCTATAGGGTCCCCCCCCCCATGCAGGGGTAAAGTCTCTCATTGTCTTCCACTGGATCCACTGAAACTCTAGGTCTTCTGAAACAACCAAGTCCAGGTCCCACTATGAAAGAACCAGCCTCGAAAGAAAAGAGGTGTCAGTCCCAGGACTGCACAGACTGCAGTATGCTGGGAAAACCCTCTGGTGGAGCCATGGCCCAGGGAGCAGAAAGGCTAAGCAGATCCCTATTACTGGGTCACAAGGACAGCACATTCATTATCACTTAGAATAAAACTGACTTTATCCAAGCCATATTGTACCTGGTTTATTGTAAGCCAATATCAAAGAGCTGGGCACATTCCTGGCACCAGGGTCCAGCTCTAAAGCTCCACATGCTGCTCTAATGCTTTTGTCTATTTATAGTGAGATGGAAAAGCAGTCAGGGCCAATGTTCAGGGTCACTCTGGAACAGGCATGGTGGTTATAATTCAAGATGGCTGCATTTGTGTTCAGCTAAATCTGTAGATTGTAGAAAAAAAAAAAGGCTTTTTCTCCAGAAGGAAAGTGGGGAAAAGGAACCTATGGTCCTGGAGTGGGGGAGTAACTTGGTATCAGTTTATTTTCTCTTTCCACTTTGCCACAGAAGGATGTCTAGTCATATGAGCATGTGGAATAATAAAGATAAAATCTGAAATTCCTAGAAGGGGGCCAAGAAAAGAAGGATCTTGAAGACAGACAACATGGAGAACTCAGGAAGACCAGAAAGCTTGAGAAGAGAATGTCATAAGTGATCCCATGGCTGCCTCACCCCAGCCCTCATTCTGATCGTGCACAGACCTTGCCTGGCACAGAAACATAAAATGGAGGGGAACCTTGTGTTTAGACAACTTTCTTCTGCTATGGAAAAATTCCCTAGAAAAACAACTGTAAAACGATGAACCATTTCTTTGGATCAATGTCTCTCGAGAGTTCAGCCCCTAGTCACCTGGCTTCACTGTTCCTGGCCTGCAGTGAAGAAAATTATCAAGGCAGGGAGCCTGTGGTGGAAAACAGTGGCCGATGTATGGATACCGGGGGAAGGAGAGATGGGATGGGGAGAAGAGAGAGACAGAGGATGGGGATGGACAGAGAAAGAGTTCTTCCTTACTGGGCTGCTGAGATTTATTTATTGGTCAACCTGACACCAGCTGGAGTTATTTAGGAAGAGGGAGCCTCAAGTGAGGGACTGTCTCCATCAGATAGGCCTAGAGGCAAGTTTGTGGGGGCATTTTCTTGATTGGTGATTGATATGGGAGGGCCAAGGCAATCGAAAGTGATGCTACTGGGGAGCAGGTGGTCCTGGGTTATAGTAAAGCAGCCATGGGAAGCAAGCCAGCGACAGCACTCAGCTATTGTCTGTGTCTTTGCTCCTGCCTTCAGGTTTCCACTTTTGTTTCTGCCCAGCCTTCCCTCAATGATGGACTATGATGTGAAAGTTTCTGTTTGGTCATGGCGTTTATCACAGCAGTAGAAGCAAATATGGGACTTTACTACATAATTACTTATGAGATTATGTGCTTATATCTTTTTTCTGTTTAACTGGTTATAGATAAAGAGTCTATAAGGTTTTTATCGAACGTTCCAGTATGAGTGCTGGAGAATGGTCTCAGTGGTTCAGAATGCACAGTACTTTTGTATACGACCCAAGTTTGGTTCCCAGCACCTGCCTCAAATGGTTCACAGCTACCTGTAATTCCAGCTCTAAGAGAGATGACCCTACCCCCTTTTGACCTTCACAGGCACCAGCATTCACAAACCTGTGGGGTTTTTCTCCCTCTTACCTGTGGCTCAGTTTGAGAGGGGCAAGGGAGTCACAAAATGTTTCCTGGAAGCAGACTCCTGAGATCAGCAACAAGGTGCGGATCTGATTTAATGTGTATGTTTACTGGCATGTGTGCATCCATTACCTAGTCAATTAAGGTCGTAGTGAGTTACTATCCAGTGAATCCAAATGGCATGGGACCTGTCTTATGTAAGGGTGTACAGGAAGGGTGGGCAATATGCCAGACAGTGTCTCTGCAAACAAAGGGCAGGAAGCAGGCAATGCCCTGGGCTTGACACTGGAGAAGGTCTCTAGTTAGCTTGGTCTCCATTATGAGACAGTTGTCTCACGTTCCAGAGACTCACATCTGCTCAAACAGCCATAGGAAGTATTGGTACTTCTCATGTTCCCTGTCTTTTAGTGACGCCACCTGAACAGAGACTAACTCCTCATACACCTGCACACAGTCATGCATATAAATAAAAGTGGAGATACATCTAATTGTTTTGTGAGGTTTTATGTAGAATTTGTTAGGTTAAGAAAAAATAAGAAGAGCACTAATAGTCACAACAGTAGGGTAATTGCCTCCTTAGATATCAAATATTTCATCTTAAGATTAATAGTTCAGTGTAGCTTGAATTTGAGAAGGGATGTGTTGAACAGTGATAGAATAGAATGAGAATCACATCTGGGTAAATTGGTTATTACAGTGTGCAAGTGGTTGTATCAGAAGAGCTAAGATGGCAATTGATTTCAAGGTGTCAACCCCCCAGGAGGCAAATCCCTAATGAATCTTGGATAGGCAAGGCCATGAGACCACAGACTACAAATGTTTTTTGCTCCTACATCTTTTGCTTTACATCTTTGTCTGGTATCTGGCACAGTGTGAATGGATGTGGGGAGACCCCATTGCCTGTAATGTAGTGTGTAATAATGAGTTTCTGGCCCTCACTAGCCCCAAGATCTGGACCAGTAGTCCAAAAGTCCCAAAGAAAGACACAGAAGCTCATATTTACTTTATACTTATTGACCTATGGCTTTGACATATTGATAGCTAATGATTTTATCTTGACTCAATATATTGCCATTAATCTTTTTAGCCATGCAGCTTAGTACCTTTTAGAGCAGCATGATTGTCTGCTGGTGTCTCTCTGGAGTCTCTGCTCTGTTCTTCCTGTTCCCAGAGTTTTCTTATTCTGGTAGCCCTGTCTACAATTCCTGTCCACCTTCAGCCAATCAGTATTTTTATTAAACCAGTAGGTGGGACAATTATCTACAATGTAAAGAATATAGTCCCACTACATATCCCCCTTTTTTCTTTTTAAAACAAGAACACCAAACTAATTTCCTTTGTATAATTTTTTTTCACTCTTATCTATAACAACTTGTAACCAACACTGTAAACAAAGACAAACATCCATAATCCATTTTGGTGGAGGAAGGAATGTGGGCATTCTTCTCTAGGCTACTTCCTGCTGAATGGGGGCACTGGCAAGAAAAATTTAGGATTATGGACAAGTCCTTAGGGAAATAGTCTGTAAGGCTGGATCAGCTCATCCAGTGTCCTTGAAGTTGTTTTTGGATGCAGAGCTTACAGAAATTGCAACAGAGGTGCTCTGAAATGCTGAATCATCTAAGCCATCCATTTCCATTGGAAACTTTTCAGGGGGTCTTCCTCAATCAAACTTTATTTTCTTTAACCAGTAATAAATCCACAGCCTCTCATTTTTTGTGGAAATAAAAAGAAAACCTCTTCTCCAAAGTAGCATATCTTTTAATTTTAATTTAAAATCAATTCACTTTCAAAATAAATAGATTGGATTAATCCAGAAGCATTTATAATCAAATGGCTTTTTAGCAGCTTTTACTACTTTATTTTCAGTCAAAAACTCAAAGACAAGATAATAACATACAGTATCCAGACATTCTTGTAATTTCTATCTTTATGTGGCTTATTACTATTTGTTTAAAACTCTCTTTATTAAGGACTTTATCAGTTTTCTTTTCTCTCTCAAGCCTACATAAGTTTTTAATCACACTCTAAATCATTTAGAGGTTTTTTTTTTTTTTTTTTTAATCTACTGTATATCTCTTATCCTTTTCTGTTTCTAACCACACCTTTGCTTCACTAGGGTGGCTGACTCCACCCAACTTCCTCTAATTCTTTCTGTTTCTGACCACACTTTTGCTTGGCTAGGATGGCTGAATCCACCCAGCTCCCTCTACTTCTTTCGGTTTTTTGATCACACCTTTAATCTGCCAAGGTGTGGCTAAGGATTAAAGGCTCCACCCAAATCCTAGTCTAGCTTCATAGAGTTTAGCTTTTAGCAGAGGTACTGATAGGAGCCACAGTTACCACTCTGGGGAATTTTAGGGTCCATATAACCACCAAGTAAAGCATTGCCATCTGCTGCTCCTAAACTTCATTTAAATATTTGGCAGCAGGGCCTCTCAAAAGACTCACAGTGTTTTGCATCTAACACTTAGTCAGGAAGCCTCTCTTAAAAAAGGTGCATCTTTGCTTGCTGCCAGAAATCAGAGCTGTCCCAAGAAAAAGCTGCTGCTACCAAGAAGCTGTCTTTGACTCTGTTCTCATTTTGCTTGTAATAGAAGTAACTTAAATCTGTCATCAGCAGCTTGTTGCTTACATCAAGGCTCTTGTGAGATTTCAGGAACTGGACTTGTTTCAGCTTAAGCTGCCTGCAGCAAACCTGCCATTTTATAGCTCAAGCCCCCATGCCATGCCAGGGTATCTCTGTACCATGGATCACATAAGAGACACAACTTGGAAGCTGTTTTGATCTCCAATTCTGTGCTCTAGAACCATTTTTAAGCTTTTTAAGTCTTTACATGAGTGCACCTTGTTGGGCGCCATGTGTATTAAGTAGTTTCTGGACCAGACTAGCCCCCCAGATCTGGACCAGCAGTCCCAAAGTAACAAACAGAAGCTTGTATTAATTTTATGTTGACTGCATAAGGCTAAGATCTATTGCTAGCTAGCTCTCTCGTCTTATCTCAATCTATTTCCATTAATCTGTTTAGCCATGTGGCTTAGTACCTTTTCTCAGAGCAGCATGGTTGTCTTCATTTCCCTGCATCTGCTGGGTCTCCCCGGCATCTCACTGGCATCTCTCTGCTCTAGAACACATTTTAATCTTTCTCTGGCTTTATGTGGGTATATATTCCACACATCGAGTGACATTTGTAGTAATGAGTTTCTGGCCCTCACTAGTCCCAAGATCTTGATCAGCAGTCCCAAAGTTCCAAAGAAATACACAGAAGCGTATATTCATTTTATACTCCTTGACCTATGGCTCAGATATATTGATAGCTAGCTCTTTCATCTTAACTCAATCTATTTCCATTCATCTGTTTAGCCATGCAGCTTGGTACCTTTTCTCAAAGCAGCATGATCGTATTTTTTCCTCTGTATCTGCAGGCATCTCTGGTGGTGTCTCTGTAGCATCTCTCTGGCATCTCTACTCTGCTCTTCCTGTTCCCATGGTTTTCTTAGTCATAGCCCTGCCCACACTTCCTGTTTGCCTTTGGCTAATCAGTGTTTTCTTAAACCAGTAGGCAGGACAATTATTTACAATGTAAGAGAACACAGCCCCACTACAGCAGTGTGTTTATCTCATGGAAACATCCCGTCCTACTGGACATTTTTATCTGTGGATTATCATAAAGATGATTCCTTCCTAAGTGGAACTGTCTAACTGATAATAATAATGTTAGTTTAAATAGAGTTTTGATGATTAAAAACATAAATAAGGAAGTGTCACATAGCTAGAACACATGCGTTTCTGTTGTGAAGCCTTATAGACTATGGCTTAGATAAATGATTAAGAAAATCAATTGAGTCCTGGTAGCCCAGCAGGCTTAAATTCTTTTAACTTTAATGTTAGGAGATATGTTTATAGGTTTCAGATGCGTAATAGCTGAAACAAAGCTTGGAAAATAACTTTAAGTTACTCTAAGATGTTTTTGTCAAATAGCTTTGAGGTAAAAAACAAACAAACAAACAAACAAACAAACAAACAAACAAAAAAAACCCCAAGAAGACAGTGTAAAGTTCTAGAAGGGCTCATAGTTGAATGTGGACCTCCTTAAGGTCAGGGAACAAGCACAAAACAGACTATCATTAGCTGACATGTCTTTCTTGTTAGGACTGGTGGTTGATCAAAGGTGATGATTAATCCCTTGTACCTATTCTGCCTTCAATCTCCTGATATAAGAAATGATTGATGAGTGGGTATGCACCCTAAAGATTTAAAGTAGATCTGACTGATTTTTCATATATAAACGTTTATGTTTGTAATTTCTTTAAGATTCCTTAGACGATTATCTTTTGAGATAACAAAGGAATTTGTAATCAGAGACTTCTCCACACTCTCATTTCCAAGAGGTGGGGCGGGTGATTTTGGTTCTTCAGTGAGTAATGGATATTTGTCATTGTTTAGAGTGGAGTCAGGAGTCACCGGGCAGATGCAGAAGAAGCAAGATAAGAATATCCTACAGAGAAATGATACCAAGCCACGTGGCTAACCATAAATAAAAATTATGGGTTAGTTCAAGCAGTAGTTAGTAATAACCCTGAGCTACTGGCTGAGCACTTATAAATAATATTAGGCCTAGGAGTCAATAATTTGGGAAGAAGCTGCCAGGTATTTGGGAGCTGCTGGGGACAGACACTTCCAGTTACAGCAATGGGCCTTTTTTTTTTTTTTTTCTTTCTTTTTCTTTTTTTTTTTTTTTTTTTTTTTAATAACTGTAAAATGCAGCCTTCCTGTAAAAGTTCTGATGGAGAAAAATATCTTGCTTTCCTACACGGTTTATTTATAACAAGTTGCTTGGGTATAAATGTACATGGGTGTATAAGATAATTTCTTTTCACCTGTAATATGTAAAAATTTTAATCCTGTAAAGGATAGGGACTACATGTTGTGTTTTACTTGTATTCATTCACTTAAAAAACAGAACTTAACCATCTTGTAACTTTTATATTGCCTGAGATATTTTGCTGGGGTATATAAGCCACAAGGAAAGGAAAACTCCAGGAATGGAAGAGTCAAAATGGGCTAGGAAAAAAAAATATTAAGAATGATTGAGTTAGGGAAAAAACCTAAGAATTAAGTTAGAAGGAAAACATGAAGAATTTGAAAGTTAGAAGGAATTAGGAGGAAGACATGGAGAAGGAGAGAAGGAAATTACCAGGAAATAAATAATAGAGAATGCAAAAGAGGAAGGAAAAGTTCTGAAGGAAGCTATCAAGGGAATGTGTGAGCGTCTTTTCTCTTTCTCCCAGATAGAAAAGTCTAGTATGTGCTGATTCCATGGCTTCCCTTTGAGTTCTGTGCTGATGGGAGCTGGCCCCCAAGACAGCGATACCAGTGTAGATGTTTAGAAAAATGAGTTTTTTAATTTGTTATACTACAAAAAGAGATTATTAAAGATTTACAAGTTATATCAGTGTCTTATTCAGAATTAAAATTCAGATGTATAATGCAAAAATTATATATAATACACAAATAAAATATAATAATATGTGGGATAAAGAGGAATATTGACATTAGAGACATGTATTCTCCAAAGGTGATCATAAAATCTGTGGGAAAACATTCCCCCAACAAAGAGAAGATATCTGTGAGCTGTGATTGGTCAAGGACGAGCCTCCGGAATGCTTGGAGTAGATGCCAGATAACCTGGCAGTGGCCACAAAAGAAACTGGCAAAATCCTAAATGAGAATAGTATTAAGTATTGATGGTGACCATAGACACCTCCAGGAATGCTCATCTACTGCTGTTGGACGTGTAAAATGATCTCAGAACTTTGAAAAATATCGTGTGTTACCTCTCATTACAAAAAAATTCCAGGACTTGTTCGAATGTTTCAGAATAATTGCTATTTTTTTCTGAAGGATGAAGATGGCGTCTGAGGTTCTAATGCATTGTGATGTTTTGTTCCTGAAGCTGTATGATAGATACTTGAGCATCCTTCTAACTGTACACACATTTTGTACACACCTTTGTACAGGTGATCAAGATCACAGCGAGACCCAAACCTCTTACTGGACTGGAAATGACAGAATTTCTTTTCTTTTTAAAAATAATTATTGTTTGAGATTATAATATAATTACATCACCTTTTTTTCTTCCACATGCTTGATTCAATCCTTCCCTTGTACCCTTGTACTTTTTCAAGTGCTCCCATTCAAACACACACACACACACACACACACACACACACACACACACACACACACACGTAAACATAACCTCTGAGTCTAAATATAACCTACTCAGTCAAAATGTTACTTGCCTTTTGTTTTAAGGGCTGATGGTTTGGTATTGGATAACCAACCTGTGTGCTCTTCCGTGGGAGAGACTACTTCTCCTACTATCAATATCCTTTAGTTGCCTGTGGATCTTTGTCTAGGGTGGAGGCCTCATGGGATTTTGGTGCTGTCCTTGTTTGGGTCATATCTAGGCAGCCATGTCAGTGAGGCTTCGTGAGTGTAGCATCTCTGATATTTCTAGGAGACACCATCTCACAGTCAATTTCCTGTTCCTTTGCCGTTCCCAGGTTTTCCACCCTCTCTTCTGCAGTGATCCTTGAGCCTTTAGGTATGGGAGTTTTGTTGTAGATGTATCCACTGGGATGGGCCTTCCCAACTCAGCCCTTTGATTGCTTGTGGTTTTGGATGCAAAAAGACTTTTCTTTGATGAAGAGTAAAGACTACACTTGTCTGTGGCTATGTGGCTATATGGACAAGTATTTAGAAGGCTGGTTTAGTAAAGTGGTACTTACAGTTCTCTAAAACCCATAAATGAGTGAATTTGATAACTGTGGTTTCTGGTAATAGGTATGGTTTATCCTCTATTGAGTGGGCCTTACGTCCAACTAGAAAGTTGCTGATATGTGTGACAGTTTTGCACCCTTAGGGTTATTGTGCCACACTGGTCATTGTGGTTCATTTATTTCAGAGCCAGGTAGGACTATCTGTTGCTTCCTTCATTTGAAGCTTATGTGGTACCTTTGGAGCTAGTCTTTAAAAGAGGCTTTTGGGTCAGATCTAGCTCAGGTCCTGAACTCTACTAGGTGTCTTCAGCAATAGGGATTTACTTTTCACTTCTGGGAGCAGCCAAGAGCAGTAACCTGTAATATTTTGGGAGTCTGTTGGACAACCTTCACCAATGACATAATAAAAAAGAAATAAAGGTTTCTCATGACCGGTTAGGTCTTGGTTAGATAGTCTATAGCTTTGGGGGGGGCATTGTCAGCCTAGGTGGGAAATTTTCATTTAAATTATGTGCGTATATGTATACAAAACTTACATGTATTACAGATATTTTAAGGGAGACAATTAATAATACAATTCCTGACATTTCCAGACATCTTTTCTGTGATCTTACCATCTTTTCTCCCTCTATATTTATTTCCCTCCCCAATTCTTAATTAAGACCTTTCTGTTTTTCTCCCTTCTCCCTTCAGATAACTTGTAGCCTACTACTCCTCTCTCTATTGCTCCTCCTTCTCCCCAAGAATTTTCAAATGTACCCAACACTCGCCTATTATTTATTGAGTGTACGTTCCCCATACGCTTGTTTCATGCCTCCCCTCACCCCCGATATGTGCAAGACAGTTTTCTCTGTATGAGGAAAGAACAAATAATTACTTGAGTTTTTAAATGTATTTGTTTCATTCTGAGGATTGAATGCTAGGCAATCAGGGCATCACTGAACCATCCCAAGTCCAGTTATATGAATATTCACAGTTAGAAACATTCATCTGTCATCTACGTAGCGGATAGAGTGGGAATTAAGAAAACTACAACGCTTGTTTTCTGCTTCAAAAAATTACAATCTTATTCAGAAGATGGGAACACAAATAGATGGTCCTTGGGAGGGCCCTTGAAGGTCACTAAATTCATCTTCAGGATCTAATGAGAAGAACAGTGAGTGCCAAGGATGAGAAGTTAGCTTAGCAGATAACATATTTGACACAGAAGCATGAACACTAGGGGTTTGGGTCCCCAGAACTCAAGTAAATGCTGAATTAAATGTAACCGCCATGCTTAGGAAACAGAGACAGGTATCTCCCGCGCACGCTTGAATACCACATTCACTCACACACATGCAAACATGCATATGCAAATAGAAACATACCACATGCATACACATGCAAAGGAGACCAGCGAGTATATAAAATAATGTTTAAAAGCAGGATTAGCAGGAGATCACACTTTTGGTAAGAACTCATGCATTGTAAGTTATATCCCAGTGTATTCACTCAGGCACATTTGTGTGAAGTGATAGTAGATTTTTAAATCTGTTTGTTGTAGAACACAGGAGCTGAGGTGACATGCCAGAGTGGAATGTTCCTTGTTATTCACCTTGAAGACTTTGTTAGCATGCATGGAGTGTTCATTCTGCATCAGGTGTTGCCTTTCATGTTGTATGCGTAAGAGCCATTAATCCTCTGCCCAGAACTGGTATACTCTAAGAGAAATTAATACCCCATCTTTTGGACACGGAAGAGAGAAGTCACACCAGTCCAAGGGTAGAATTAAATTTTAACCCGGATCATAATTTCCCCCCTTGCTCCCAGAGATGAGGTATTATGTAGCTCAGGCTACCATCAGACTGTGTGAACCTGAGCTTGGCTTTGAACTTCTGATCTCCTTCCTACACCTCTGGAGTGCTTCATTATAAGCCTGCATCATCACTATGCCTTTTGATGCAATGCTGGTGATTGGACCCTGGCTTCATGTATGCTAGTTGGGCGCGTTATTAACTGACCTTCACACCCAGCCACCATGGAATCTTTGCTCTCACATAGTTAACAACTATTTCGCCGAGAAGTTTTTTTCTACTTGATGGCAATGGGTAAAAAACTGGAGGTGTTGAGTCTGGGTGGAATATGAAACCCATGTCAAATACACTATCACAGTCAAATATCCTTAAGAAGGTAACGTCTCAGTCAGAAATAATGAGAATCACTCCAGACTTGGAGATCTGAAAACAGTTTCCTAGGAAGAACAATCAAGGATACTACAACAGAAAGAAAGCTGAAGTTTTGAGTGTATATGGGATGGTTATGAGCTATTTATAAAGGCATCCAAACTTAATTTTTAGAATCTGTGTCTCTGTGTGTTCTCATGTGCACACAGGTATGTGAAATTGGATGGTATTGGCATAGACGGCAGGTGTATGGAGGTCAAAGACAGTTACAGGTGTGAGCCCACCTTAAGGCAGGATTCCTTTTGTTCATTCCCTTGGGGGATTTTTCTGTTTCCACCTCCCATTTCCTTTCAAGAGTGCTGGATCTTCAGCCTTGTGGCACAGTTTGTGTATTTGCATGGGTTCTGAGAATTCAGACTCAGATGCACATGGTTGTGTGTCAAGGGCTTTCCCCACTGAGCCATCTCCCCAGCTGGGAACACAAACAGAAAATAGGGCTACTGCATCTGTCTTACATGGTGTCCATTATCTGCATTTTGTAGATGAGGGAACTGAAGGTCTCGAGGCTAAATAATATTCCCAAGGTCAATGCATCTATTGTGAGTGAAAAGATGATTCTAAGCCAGTTTTTTTTTTTTTTTTTTTTTTTTCTAGACCACACTCCCTTGTAAGCCATGAACTCGCTCTCTGAGGCAGGCAGGGCACTGTGCCTCTTTCTCCTGTTGTCTAGTTTCTTTTTGAGGCTGTGCTAAACACCACAAAAAAAAAAAAAAAGCAATTTAGAAAGGAAAGAGATCCATTTGGTTTCTACTTCCGGGGTCACAGTCTATTATTGACGGAAGTCAGGGCAGGAACTCAAGCCAGGGCTGGAAACAGAAATCATGGGGAATGCAGCAAGCTGGCTTATTCTCTGGCTCATGCTTAGCTATCTCTCTTTTACAGCCCAGGACCTACTGCTTAGGGATGGTGCTGCCCACAATGAGCCTGGGCCCTTCTTCATTATTTAATAACCAAGAAAGTTCTGTACAGTAGTCCTCAGACCAACTAACCTAGGCTAGTCTCAACCTAGAACCTTTCCACCTGACTGATTCTACGCTGTGTCAAATTGAGTATTAAAGCCAGCAATGATACAGACACTGTGTCAAATTTTTCTAGAAGTCCAGGAGCAAGATGGTGGCAAGATGGTGGCAAGGTGATGATGATGATGATGATGAGAAATGTGGAAAAATGAGAGCGTGTTTCTTCACTCAGGTGTCTAAATGCTGTGTGTAAAAAGCACAGCTACTCAGTGCTCATAAGCTGTGCAAACTTGGCCTGAGAGAATCAAGAATAAAGCTGATTGCAAACTCGGAGCATAACCGAGAAAATAAAGGCATCGTTTCCTGACTGATTTGGACTAAGAAAAGATGTATTTCCTTGCAGTTTATTATACGGAATGTGACAGGCACATATTTGTGCTTTTTATTGAATGATGACTTACTCTATACAGGAATCAGTGCAATTTGTAATGCAGATTATGTTTTCAGACAAAATTTAAAAAAAAAAAATAAAGGGTGCAAATACACTGATGGCTGTCACATGACTGACTCCGCACTTCTCAGAAAGTGGCTGGAGCGTGGGCAGGGATGACAAATATATACCCTCGATGCACAAATGTGATTTCTAAAGAATAAGATTCTGGGCGGCATCCAATTCAGTCAGGCGGATTTAGACAGAAGAAATCCATGGCTAAGAAAAGCTAAGGATCCTAAAATAGCAGGAATTGGAGCAGATCACTCCCATTAAGTGCTGAGGCACCTCTAGACAGAGCAAGAAGCAACCTGAGTAAAACCAGGATGCCACATGCAGGGGGCCATGATGAGTCTCTGTGAGACTCCTGAAGTCACACATGCGGGGGCCATTAGTTAGTGATTTTAATCAGCAGAGGTGGGAAGGCGGGAAAGATGGGGGATGCACTCTTCCACAGTGAAGCCAATTGGAGGAGCACCTGGCTCGTGGCTTATTTTCTGAGTAATGAGTTTTGTGACCTCAGCAGCTTCCAGGCACCCAGCCAGATCTCATCGTGTGATTCATTTGTGCAATTTCTTCAGGAGGCAGACTTGAGTTTTCTACTGCATGTGCATTTGTGAATTTACAAGTGGGTAGAATTCATTTTTTTTTTCCAGATCATCAATCACTATATACATTTCCCATAATATATGCATGCATAAGACTCCTGCATTTCTTTTAGATGAAGGCACATCATATCAGTTGCTTCTTTTCAGTCTGACAGTTTGCACTTTGGAGTTAAGTTCATCCTTAGGTACAGCCAGGAAGGAGTGTTCATTCATGCTAGTTTGACTTCAGCTGTTCATGAGTCACATTAAACAGGAATGTGTGACTAAAGATGCTCCCATGCAGAGACTGGAAAATAAGTGGAATCGCTTCTCATTTCAAGAATGTATTTGCCTTGGTGGAAGGCAAAGCTGGTCATGGCATGATTTTCAAACTAGGATCCACTTTTCTCATCATTTAAAACTGGACCCTAGTAATTTAGATTACTGCAAATCTTGTGTGTGATTTCCCCAGATTTGAACTGTGGGGGAATCTTATAGTATCTGCCTGCTACAAAGGCAGGTATTAGTCTTACAAAAAAGCAAGCACCTTCTAATCTCTTAAGAAAGTTCAGCTTGCTTTCTCTGTCTAAAATCGCCACAGACCTTGTAAGGTCTGGGCACAGTGTTGAGGGACCAGGAAGATTTGTCTATATTGCAAAGCTATGTGCGAGTGATTTGTGTTACAAAGACTCAAGGCAGCAAAGGAAGGTGATAATGGTTGTCAACTTGACCTTAAAAGGACTTCTAGAAGGACCAAAGAAGCAAACACCTGGACATGTCTGTAAGGGCTTATTTAGGTTGGGCTAAAGGAAAAGACTCACTCTAGATATGGGCAGCACTTTTCAATGGACTATACAAAATGAGAAAAAATATAACACAACTCGTTTACACATGTGCTTCCTGACTTTGGTCTGAGGAAATATCCACAAGGTCTCTTGCTCTCTCTGTCTCTCTCTGTGTTTGTGTTTATGTGTGTGCATGTGTGTGTGTGTGTGTGTGTGTGTGTGTGTGTGTGTGTGTGTGTACTATTAATGAATGCAGGAAGGCCCAGCTCATCCAGGACAGAGCTACCTTTAAGTAGCAGATCCTGGGGTGTATAGGAAAGTTAACTAAACATGAGCCAGAGAGTAAGCCACCTCTAACTAGCTGCTTTCAGCTCTTGATTCAGGGGCTTCCTTGATATGATGGGTTATATCCCCTGGAGCTGTGAGCTGAAATACACTCTTAGTCCTTAATTGCTTCTGCAGATATATAATCATGACAATGAGGAAAACAACCAGCAGAACAGTCAACCCACAGCATGTCCCAGGGGAGCAGACAGGAAGACTGGTTTTAGGCAGTCATGATGGTTAATGACTAGATTTAGAGTCATCCAGGAGACTGGTGAGGGTGTAACACACACTCTGGAGTGTGGCTGCGAAGGTGTTTAAAAAAAGAGAATTAACTGAGGCTGGAAGACCCACCCTGAAAGTGTTGTGGGCAGTTTCATCCTAGGGCTGGGTTCTGGACTCAATAAAAGAGGAAATAGAGGCAGCCAACGGAGCTGCTGGCTTTCTGTGTCTTCCTCCAGTAACTTAAGGTGATCCACCATGTCCTTCTCGGCAGAATAGACCGAACTCGCTGCAATTGTGAGTAAAGCAACAGTTTTGAAGCTGTCTCTCTCAGGGGCACTTGATCCTGGTGAAGTAACAGCTAACACATTTGATGATCATGCATTTACTGGCTTTCTCCTTTTTCACTTTCCAACAAGTAAGCTTGCAAGCAAAAAAAAAAAAAAAAAATCAGTGCTCAGGGGAGAGGTACTTCCTGATATCCCTGTTGTTCCCTAGAACCATCTTTCGTGGCCTCAGATGTTGGTATTCTGATGTGGTTATATCCAATCAAAGTCAACAGTTTGTCTTCGTTTTGCATTCCAGTCACAGGCGCCATGTATCAGGCATGAATCAGGACAAATGAATAGAAATAAGTCTCTACGGCGTCATCACTCCAACCTCTCTGTCACTATGCACCTCAGATCATCTGGGACCAACTTTATGAGGAGGAGGGGAGAGACAGAGCAGGCAGAGAAAAGAACAGAAAGGTCAGGTTTCTCCTAGACCTCATGGGGGAGTAAGTTGCCACGGGGATCATTTCTAGGCTCCTTCACAACCTAGACTTCAGCTTGGGCAAACTCTTCTGGAAGCTGCATTAGTTTCTGCCAGGCCTTCTGTAGCCATGTTTCACAGGCAACATGGTTTCAACCATAACAGCATACCAGTTCCGTTTTCAGCTTGAAAGTCAGAATTGAGGTCTTAACTGCTTCTGCCTCATGGTTGTGAGGGAGGGATCAGTTCCCTGCCTGGCTCCAGCTTCTAATGGTTGCTGGGAGTCTTTGGAGTGCCTTGACTTACAGAGAATAACTTTGAAGTCTTCATTCAGCACCACATGATACTTGCTTCATGGGCATTTAGCCAATACTTACTCCAAAGACCAACAGTAGCTGGTAGGCCTTGAAGACACAGTCTCTCTGTTCTTGACTCCCTAATCACTGCCCTGCCCCCCCCAAATCTTTCCCTACAGCCCAGTCTTTTTTCAAAGTCTTAATCTTCTTTCTTTGTTCTAAAAAGTCATGGAATAACATTTTATGTGCCACCACACCCAGAAAAATATGAACTTTCTGATCTTGCAGAAACAGAAAGAAGTTTAATGTCAGTGTCCTCTTCCCCCAGATGTGGCACACATCGGTGTACCATCTTGCTATCTATGTGCTTGTGTCTCCAGATCAGAATTTGCTTTCTCTATGTTTGCATAAGGTAAGGAGGTATTGCTTTAAAAAAAAAAACAAAACCCTATATCTATAAGGGTTCTATCTCTTCTGATATCTGCACCAGGTCTCATAGCTACCTGGATCAGAATGATTGACATGTTTTTCTGAGCAACTTGATTCTTTCCCTTCCTATGGTGTCAACCAGTTTCATTTGCCAAGTAGGATCTGGATCTTCTGAGTACTTTGAAGTCCCCTTCCAGAGCCATTGTCCTTTTTTCTTCCTCACAGGATCTTCAAACGGAACAAATACTTTCTGTGTTTGTTGTCCATACACAATATGTCACAAACACCGGATGTTCCTACAGGTATGTAGAGCTGATAAAGCATGTTCAGTACAGACATAATGATGTGCCAATGTGTGGCAATATGTGGACCTCCTGATAATCCAGAGCGGATAGGGTAGATGGATCGGTAGATGATGATAGTTTTGATGGTGATTGGCTAATCAAATTATGGAAGTGGAAAAGTTCTAGAATTGCTGACTGTAATCTGGAGAACTTAAAAAAAAAAAAAAAAGCAACGTGGTGAGAGAAGTGGGTTCCAAGGTCTGAGGTCAGAGGGAACGGGGACAATTTCCAGCCTGGAGGCTCAAGGACCTGGAACTCTGTCATCCAAGACTATAAAAAGATGTCTATACTATCTTGAGGAGAGAGGAAAAAAGACAGAGAGGAGAGAGAGAGAGAGAGAGAGAGAGAGAGAGAGAGAGAGAGAGAGAGAGAGAGAGAGAGAGAGAGAGAGAGAGAGAGAGAGAGAGAGAAGAGGAGAAATGAGAGAGGCTGGAAAGAATAAATTCCACCCCCCCCATTTCTTCTACCTTATTTTAGTGGACTGGACAGTATAATCTCCTCTAGGGGCTGATATAGTTTTTAAAGTCCATTGATACAGCCTTCACTTCTCCTGGAAGCCCCATTTTACCAGACATGTCAGACATAACATTTTACCTTCTACCCAGGTATTTTCTAACTCAACCAATTGGAATACAAAATTAGCCATCACACATGATCAGCACCTGGTCAGTCCTCTTCTACAGAGGAAAGTATAAAGAGACACTTAAGAGAGTGCAGAGTTAGAAATGAAGCAAGTGGGATTCAAAGCTGTGGGTTCAGGGTTCTGAGTTCACTATGTCAGTGTTCCAGTAGACAGGGTTCTAAAATGTGCCACTTAGCTTGGCTACATTGCATGTATCTATCTGGCAGTACCCCTAGCCGCTAAGCTGCAGACTTACCTATGAATCCACCCCTGCCACACTCTCCAGAGGCTGCATGAGACAGGTTAGCCCAGCCATCCAGCTTCTGCTTTTCTCCGTGAAAGCCAAGGCCTCACTTCCTGGAAACTTTTGCGTGGGGACTTTAGTTGAGGAGTTCTCAACCTTCATCGTGCTGTGACCATTTCACACAGTTCCTCATGTTGTGGTGACACCCCCCACCCCAACAACCATAAAATTATTTTCATTGATACTTCACAACTGTAATTTTGCTACTGTTATGAATTGAAATGTGAATATCTGAGATGCAGGATATCTGATACAGAGACTCCCAAAGGGGTCGGGACCCACAGGTTGAGAATTACTACTTTAGTCACCCGCAGAGACTTTCTTAGAACATCTTGTTCATCCCCCCCCCTCCTTTCTCTCTTTTACAGGGATCATCCCTGAATTGTGCTTCTCTGTAGAGAAATGCTGCCCCCACTTCCACTTCTTCTTTTGCCATCAAATCACAGTTCCCACTAAATCTCTCTCGGGTCTCCTTCTTTTCCATTATCTGCTTCACGGAATCCCCAAACGGATGCATTGGCCCTTGCTCACTCTCTTCATGAGTTTTGAAGATAGTTCTTTGTGTAACAGCTTCACAGACTCAGGGATTTCGGGGCTTAGGCATAGCTGGTGGTTTGACTGAGAAATGCCCCCATGAGCTCTTGTATCTTCACACGTGCTCTTCATTTGGTGGTGCTGTCTGGGTACGGTTAGGAAATGCAGCTTTCTTGGAAGAAGTATACCACTGAGGGTAGCTTTGAGAATTTGCAATGTCATCTCACTTTCAATTTACTCTCTCTGTTCCATGCTTGCCTTTGAAGTGGGATCTTTCAGCTGAGGCCATGCCTCCCCAAACCATTATGACCTTTCTTCCTGAAACCATGAGCTAAAGGAAACTCTTGCCATTCATAAGTTGCTTTTGGCCATGGTATTTTGCTATAGCATCAAAAAGTAATTGGTACTGTAGATGGTAGGAGGGATAAGAAGGTCATGGAGGGACAGAGCAAAGAAAGGCATGGAAAAATTCCATGTTGTGGTACTTGCTGCCAAGCAAGATTACTGTACAGGCCATATCATGGAGATGTAATATATCTGTACAATTAAAGACCAGCTTGTGTATGAGGATGGCAGAAATCAAAGAATCTAGGCCATATTAGACCTTAAGTTTTTGAGAGAGATGATTATCACCATCAGCAGAGACACAGGATATTAGAAATTGAGCTTTGAATGATGAGAGGGTTCTTCTTGACCACAAAGTAGATGGCATGTCAGTCCAGGTGAGAACACCTTTGCTGTAAGAAGAATATGAATCCATCTTTCTATGTGTATTACTCCAAGAGGTTAGTGTAACAGTCACAAGAGAGCATGTTGCTCCAATGTAAGGGATGCATGGGAATGGGACACATCCCAGGGAATGAGAATCACTGACTCTTTGGAGAGATATTTCCTCGTGAGGATATAGGGAAGAGGTTTATGGTGCTGACATGGAGTCGAATTGGATAGGGAATCCCTGAAGTAGAAAAGACTTTACCTTAACCAATGTCAATTTTCTCCTGGTGTGCACATGCATGTGTTTGATGGATGAAGCAGAGAGAAGAATTGAATAGAATTTCAAATTGTTAACGTGAATCACTGAAGGATGTTTCTACGTTAATAGAGGAAAGGTAGTGGATGATGGCTTTACATTTTCTGGAACCAAATTGAAAACATCTAGAATGTGGTGAAAGATAAAAATTTGGAGACAACAGAGTGTATGTGGTTCCAGATTTTGAATGCATTGGTAATGTGACTGAATATTTTCATGTCAAAGGTCAGGCTCTGGTAGCTGTAATGAGCTAGGCTTGGTCACTCATCCTCAGTAGGGCAATCAGATAAATAATAAAAAGTGGAGAAGGGGGATTTACTCAGTGTGACCTACACTGGGAAGAGACACACATAAAAAGGTGCAGTGACACCCACCCTCTGCCCCAGTCCATTTTCAAGTTACTAACATGAGGCTCAAGCTTAAAAGAGGTCAGGACACACATATGTGGAAACAATCCTGGTCACAGTGTACTCCTGCCCACCACAGACTCAGTATTTTCTGTTCCTTAGTGAGTCCCTCCTCTGGCCAGCACCATGATTTCATTCCCCCTTTTCCCCTCCTTTTTGGTGCTGGGGAGATTCTAATCATTGTTTGAATTGTTTGAATAATCTAATGGCTAAAGGGAGGGGAACATTTGTTTTTCTTTAGAACATCTTCGTTCTGCTATGCGATGGTAGCAGTGGGCATTAAGAGGACACCAAAAAAATGCAAACCGTATGACTCCGATACACAAGGCCTATGGCATGATGGCTAGAGAAATGTCATCATGGTGAGTTCTAGCTCATTGCCCCTTGCTCAACAAACCGAACAGCACAGTGACTCACGATCATACCATCCCTTGGATGCCTTTGTGAGGGTATGAATGCCCTGCAAGTAGGGAAGCTACAGAGCAGCTCATGCAGCTTTAGAAATGTGTTGACCCCGATGAAGAACATGAACAAAGCAAATGTCATATACAAGCCTCAAGAAACAGAACTCCCTACTAAAACCAACGTCAACCAGACCCCCTCTAACTTTTTAGTGCCATACTACAAGTATTAGAAAAGTAATGAGTAGGAAATAAGTGGCACCACAATTTGAAGTGAAGAAATAAAATTTACCATTTTCACAAATGACAATTATCTATGTGAGAAGTGAGGGGGGAAAGGTCTCATGTACAACTCTAGAAAAGTTGCAAGATACAGAGGTACCACACAGGGGCCCACCAGTTCTCTGCCTTCCAGTAGTGGATGAGTTGAACTTAAAATGAAAATCATAGGACAATTTCCATCAGCTCTCTAGTCACTAAGCCACCTAGATGTAAACCTAAAAGAACATGTGCGATACCTTCAAGAAGGAAGCCACGGAGCTGTGATGGAAGAAAATCAAATGAGCTGAGCAAACAGAACCACCTCGTTTGTGAGAAGACTCGGGATTATTAAAATGTCAGCCCTAAACAAAAATCTCATCTCTTTATATCCTGATCAGTGGATTCAATTCAGATAAGCCACTTCCAATTTTTATGTAGTGAAACAACAAATTCAGGATAGTTAATAAAGTATTTAAAGATAAAACAAAACTGGGTAACAGGGGGCTGAGACATACATCGTGGGTGAGAGTGCTTGCTATGAGAACAGGAGGACATGAGTTCTAATTCCCAGGACCTGTGCAAAAATTCTAATAACATGGTAATAACTGTACATGGTTATAACCCTAGCATTGAGGAGCAAAGACACATGTGTCCCAGGAGCTGCCAGACAGCCAGCTTGGCTAAAACAGCAAATTTTAGATTCAGTGAGAGACCTTGCCTCAAAAATAGAGTAGAGGGCAATTGAAGAAAACATCTGACACCTTCTTCTGGCTTTGATGGTACAAGTGCTCTCTCTCTCTCTCTCTCTCTCTCTCTCTCTCTCTCTCTCTCTCTCTCACACACACACACACACACACACACACACATACACACACACAGGATAACTAGGTGCTTGGCAGTAATTTGAAGATTTATAAAGAGGCTACAATAATCAATATAGTATGGTACTGGCAAGCAGACAAACAGGTCGATGTAACTGTATTTATTTCATAAATAGAACTACAAAATGAAACCTAATGATCTTTGAAAAGGAACAAAGATAGTATACGGGGAAGGGGTCTTTTCAGAAGTCGATGCTCTCAGTAGCTAGACATTGCCATACAAAATGTAATTTGGTTTCATTTCCACATCCTTTATAGACATTAATGAAAATGGGCCACAGACCTAACCATGAAGCACAAAACTGTGAAACTGGAAGATAAAATAGGAGAAAATTCAGATAATTTTGGGTTTAGTGATTACACCTAGAACTTCAAAAGTACAAGCCATACAAAGTTGTTGATAAGCCACATAGCATTAGAACTGAAAGTTCTGCTCTGTGAACAGAGTTAAAAGACAAACCACAGGGGAGATAAAATATTTGCAAAGGGCATTTGAGAAGGACCATTGCCTAAAATATATGAAGGAGACTTAGCCCAAGATAAGAAAACAGAGAGTCTAATTGAAAGGTGAGCCAAAGGCCTTAACAGATTCATCAAAGAGTATGTATACAATAACACACACACACACACACACACACACACACACACACACACACACACACACACACACACACATATCATTACATCATTAGGGAAACAGAATGTCTGGGAGATACTCCTTTGCACACCAATCAGAATGGCCAAAATTCAGACGACATGAATGTTGGCAAAGATGCAGAGCGAGCTCTTCTGTGTGGCTGGTGGTGACACTAAATGGGACAGGAACTTTAGAAGGCAGTTCACTGATTTCTCACAAAACCAAACACATCCTCATCATTCAATGAGCAATTGCTTGTCCTTCACTCAGAGAAGTTGAAATTTCACGTCCACACAATAACTGGAGTAGAAGTATGTCGCAGACTTACCCATGATTGACCCAAACTAGAGACAGTTGAGGTGTTCTTCTTCAGGAGAATGGACAAACTCTAATCTGTCAGGTCTAGAATGCCGGTTCAGCAAGCACTACAAAGAAATGAGACATCAAGGTCCGGAGACGCGGCTGACTGTCAGCTGCACATTCATATGGGAAGGAGCTGATTTGAAAAGACTGTGGTAATCCAGTTCTGTGGCATTCCCGAGGGGGAAAATACGAAAGAGCTCATTGATTCATAGGAGCTTAGGAAAGTGGGCAATGGACAGGCAGAGCAGGGAAAACTTTGGGAATAACCTGATGGTTAGTGTATACTGACAACTTGACAGAAATCACTAGGAAGACAAGTTGCTGGGCTTGTTTGCAAGGGACTTTCCAGTTAGGCTGAGTGAGGTGGGAAGACACACCCTAGCTGAGGACAGCCCCTGCTTGTTCTGTGGGCTGAGTGAAAAAGAGCTGGGCTGTATCATCCTCCGGCTTCCCGGCCGTGGATGTAGTGGGACCAACTGCCTCAAGGTAGTCATGCTAGACTGTAAATTCACACTGAGCCAAAGCAGACCTTTCTCCCTTGGTGGCTTTTGCCAAGTGTCTTATTGCAGCAAGAAGAAAGGCGACCGGACAGCGGAAGTACTCTGACACAGTCGCAGTGACTGTGAACCATGCTGATTTGTACAAACTCACAGAAAACACAGCATCTGGTAAAAGCCCCCCACCCCAATTTAAGAACTGATTTTGAGAGACAGTGATGTATCAATATAAGTTGGTCAGTTTTAACTCCTATGAGGACGTTAGCAATGGGGAAGGCTATGCATATGTGGGATAAAGCGGCCATATGGGAAATCTCCATAAATTCTCCATGTCATTGGAAACCAGGGACTGCTCTCACAAAATCTTTTTAAAGTATGCTATCTTTATTTTTTTAAATTCTGTTTCTTAAGCAGGGCTGTAAGTGGAAGATCTCCAGGAGGGAAGCGGCAATCCTTAATTCATTCATATCCAGCCACACCACAGCCTGGGTTAGTCCCTACATTAGCTCACAGTCATCTGGGAGAAGCACAAAATACTTTAAACATAACGACTAACCTGGCTTCCCACCTTATATCACAGCTCATTTACAAGCCAGAGGTTTTAGCTTTTTTGTTAAGTGTGTGCGTGTGTATGTTCCTGCACATGTGTGGCTACACTTGTGTGTTCCTGTACATGTAGAAACCAGAGGACAATCTCAAGCTCCATTTCTTGTTGTCCTGAAGCTTGGTGAGTAAGTTTTACTGGGGGATTACAAACCACATTTGGTTCTTTTGAAAGGGGTCTGCGGATCAAACTCAAGTTCTCCTATTTGCCCAGTGAGCACTTTGCCCAGAGAGGCATGGCCCCCACTCCTCAGGCTGATAGTAACATTAATAAATATATATGTATTATTTATGTATTTGTGTGGGGGGCACGTTGAGAGGATCAGAAGAAGGTATTGGATCCCCTGTAACTAGAGTTGCTGGAAGTTGCAAACTACCTGACATAGATGCTGGGTATTGAACTTGTGTATTTTGGAACAGCAGTAATTGTTCTTGTCCATGAGCCATTTCTCCATCCCTGAGATCTGTCTTTCACACCACAGTGCCAGACACACATACCCAAACCTGAGGCTCTCAGTTGTAGCTCATGATATTTCCTTGACCTTTTAATTCCACTCTGGTTTATTTGACTTTGTGTATAACAACCAGTCACATGATCTAAAGTGAGTCTGTCACTATTAGATGGCCCTTGCAGTTTCCAGAAAGAGTGGCTTGTATGATGTGGCCACCAGCCCCACAGGTGCTATGGGACTATGCTTTTATACGCTGTAAATATTTGTCACTGTAAATATTAGTTTAATAAAATGCTGATTGGCCAGAAGCTAGACAGGAAGTAGAGGTGGGACAACCAGATGCCAAGAATTATGGGAAGCATAAGAGCAGAGAAGCAGATACTGGAAGATGCAGAGAAAGGAAGACGAGAAACCTGTACTGAGAAAAAGGTACCAAGCCACATGACTAGATATGGATAGGAATCACGAGTTAGTTTAAGAATAAGAGTTGTCAAGTAACAAGACTTATCCATAGGCCAAATATCTTGTAAATATTATAAGCTTCTGTGTGATTATTTGGGGCTAAGCGGCTGTGGGTCCAGACCTTGGACTGGCAGGGTGGGGCAGAGAAACTTCTGACTACACACAGGCTAAGCCCTGGGAAGACAGCAGGGAAGCTTGTTACCTAGGCAACCCTCACCTTGAGTTCTTTGTAGCTCCAGATCTCTTGCTTTTCTGCACTTCAGCTCCAACACAGAACTGCTCTTTTGGAGCACAGAAAAAATAACTTTACTCGGAAACTTCAAGGCTCATTTTTTGCTGTTGGCAACTTCATGTCAAGCCCTATGGAAGTTCTATTGAGTATCCCCACTCCCTCTGCAAAGCATTTTGAGTTAAACCAATCCTGGCTTTGCCATAGAAAGATGGAACTGGTATTGAGTCTGATGTCCCTCAGAATGGGGTCATCCAGGGTGAGAGAGTGAGAGGTGATGACCAGAGAAGGCAGAGCATCCAAGATGGAAGGTCAGAGGCCAGGAGAGGAGGGTAGCATGAGAGAAAGGCTTTGAGGGAGTTGTGACTCCCACAGGCCCTGTCTCAGTCCCAACTCTCTAACTCTCCCTCAATCTCTCTACATTTGCAAATTTGTTAGCAGCTAATAAATAGGTCCTTCTTTCACACAGATAAAAGAGTGACAATGACCCTGATGTGTCTAAGATTATTTAAATTTTTGCTTACAGTTAAGTTTGGTAATATCATAATTTGTGTGCAGATTTCTTGGATGGTGACTACAGCCGGTGTGAAGAAAATTCTGGCATTTTCTTTCCTTTTGTGAGTATTCCTCTCTTTTCTCACCTCCTACTTCCCTAAAGTAGAAACTGAATTAATGACCAGCTGTGGTGGTTGGTGATGACCAGTTGGCTATCTATCCAGCCTGTGAATGGTGGCATTTTAGGAGCAAATGGAGTCTCTTACAGTTTGAACGTTCATACTTTCAATATTTAGTTCCTAGTTTGGAGCACTACAAAGTTTAAAAGCTACAGATCCTTTAGAACAGTGGTTCTCATCTTCCTCATGCTGTGATCCTTTAACACAGTTCCTCATGTTGTGGTGACCTCCAATCATAAAATTATTTTGTAGTTACACCATAGCTATAATTTTACTACTGTTATGAATTATAATATTAATATCTGTTTTGCAGTATGTCTGGTATGTAACCCTGGTGTGGATCCCTAAGGGGATCACAGACGTCAGGTTGAGAACATATGCCCTGACTAGTGGAGATTTATCATTAGGGGAAGGCTTTTGAAGGTTATTCCAATATCCTGTATGCTCGGCTTTCTGGTCTACCATGATGTGAAGAACCATCACCACATATCACTGCTACTACAGGCTGCCATGTCTTCCCCACCATGATGGCCTGAAATCATACTTTGAAATAGGTCATCCCTTCCTTGTGTTGTTTCTACTACACAGTCTGGCCATAGCAACAGGAAGTAATGAATACAAAGACAAAACTTCATGGAACAAATCATTGCCATTGAACTTCACTCATCCTGATGGTGGTGAAGGGCATCAATTTGACAGAAAAGTCTCAGTCTTAGATAGGTCTCTAAGTACTGTGATTGGAGTGGTATTTAGGTTTGAAAGCTGTACCAGAACCAAGGAATCTCTTTCTACCCTTGGCTTTGACCCAAGTGATGGTTAAGTAGAGGCAGAATCCACAAGTGTCCAGGATTTTCCATGGTCTTGAGAAAACTAATAGCCAACAGGTATTCCACTATGAAGCACTGGTCTGTCTTCATATTACTGCGTTCAGCCTAGTCTAATTATGAATTACATCACCTCCCAAGAACTCAATGCTCCACTCAAAACAAACCACAAGAACACTTCATATTTTCAAATAAAACAAAATCTGCATAAAGAGTACATTATTTTAAAATGGGTTAAACACTCCTGTACTGCACTCTCTTGTTTACACCTCTCAGAATGATGTATATGTGTGTATTTGTGTGAGATGTGTGTGTATGTATATATAGATATACATATATAGATGTTTATAATAGCCAAACATATGCTTATAAATATTCATGAGATAATCATGCATAAACAAGTACATTAACTTCTTTAGCCTCACTGGATCTGTTTATAGCATTTCCTTTCCGTCCCCGTTAAGCGTGTCTCATAACCTTCACTCTATGAAGTTCTGCAAAGTTAGTGAATGGACCTGCTGCAACTGATTAGAGTTCCGGGAAGACACTCATTTTCTAGTCTTAAAACAACACCAATGTGCCATCTCACAATTCTGATGGTTGGAAATGTGGAAAAACACACATAAGTTCCAGGATTTCTTTCCATTTCTGTGAAAAAAGTAACACTTAAATTTAGGGAGGCGTGACAGTGACTCTGTAAAATGAATAGTGTGAAATTTGTGTGCCTGTGTGTGCAAGTGTATGTGTGTGTGTGTGTGTGTGCGCGCGCATGTATGTTTGCAGGAATGTGCATGTCACTGTTTGTAGGTGGAGGTCAGAGGACGACCTTCTGGTACTGGTCCTTCTGGCTCCTCCTTGTTTGCCACAGGGTCCCTTTAAGGCTGCATCAGTCAGCCCTGGTTCCAGGGCTTCTGAGAGTCTCCTAACTGTGCCTCTGCTCTCCCTTGGGTGCATGGGATTAGAACTCCCATTGGCAGGCTTTTCTAGTAAGCACTTTTACCCTCTTAGCCATCTCCTTAGCCCTACTATGAACTTTTTAATAATCTAAATCCATGTATTTGTGTCCGTTTCAATTTCTTCCATTAATGCCTTGTAGTTTTTGGTACCTAGGTATTTACCTGTGTGGTGGTTGATTTTATGTCAGCTTACCTTAAGTAGGGAACCTCAGCTGAGGAACTGTTTCTAATTGCCTTACCTGTTCTGGGATGATCACCCCAAATGTGGGTGGCACCTTCTGGTAGCAGCCCAGACAAAAAAAAAAAACGAGCCCTGCAGAAGGAAGATCATTTGCCTTTCACTCAATGGTTTCTGCTGCTACCGCTGCAGCTTGCCTTTGGGGACATCAGAATGAACACTCCAAACTTCTATGGTTCACTGGGACCAGGGTCTAACACACCATTCTGGGACCGATGTTGTAACTAGCCTCAGAGACTGAGCAATTCCATGGTTTTTGGCCTTTTCACTATGAGACAAGATTGTTAGACCCCTCTAACTGCACTTGGCCTCAATGACCAAGCAAGCCAGTAAGCGGTGCTCCGACATTGTTTCCGCTCCTGGTTCCTGCTTGAGTTCCTGTTTGACTTCTCCAGTGGTGGGTGGTAGACCAACACCTTCCTTCTCTGCTTTTGGTCATGGCCTTTATCACAGTAACAGAGAGCAGCCTAGGGAAACCTCACTGGTTTATGTTATTCTTGTTAATGCTAAATGTGAATGTGATTGTTTTCTGACTTTATTTTTGTTAGTTATTTGTTAGTGTACAGAACACGTGTGATTTTGTATATTAATTTTGCATTCAATAATCTCACTGAACTCATTTATTAATTCTAAAGGTGTGGAGTTTTAGGGTGAGTGTGTGTATAATAAAATATAATATTCAGTTTTATTTCTTGACAAATTTCTCTGGCTAGGACTCCTGGCATTATGTCGGATGAACGGACACTGTGATCCTGTTCTTGACTTCATAGAAAAAAAAATCAACATGTACAATTTTTTTTTCTGAATATGACAGCAGCTTGAGGTTCATCACACATTTTATTTATTCTGATGAGGTAAACTTTGTTATTTGCTAATTTGTTGAAATTGTTTTAATCATGAAGGAATACTAAATTTGACCATTTTTTAAAGTTAAAATATTTCTTTTTCTTATGTACCAACCACTGTTCCCCTTTCCCAAACTTCCCCACCCCACTCCCCTGTCCACTTCTCGGAGAGGGTAGGGACCCCCAGGGGAGCCAATACAGTTTAGCATATCAAGTTGAGGCAGGACCAAGTCCCTTCCCCCAAACTCAAGGTTGAGCAAAGTATCCCTCTACAGGCAATGGGCTCAGGAAGAGCAACAGGATAAATGTCTTGATAGAAGGAGCCATTTTGGGTTTAAGGAGTAAGCTGGTGCTAGGGAAATATCCCAGAATCCACAAACATGACCCCAGCTAAGACTCCATGAAAGAGTGGAGAGGTTGCCCTGAACTGACCTTCCTCTGTAATCAAATTGATGACCATCCTAATTGTCATCATAGAACCTTCATCTAGCAACTCATGGATGCAGATGCATAGATCTACTGTTAAGCACTGAGTTGAGCTCCCAGTACAGCCAAATAGAGGGAGGAGGGATTATATGAGCGAAGGGGTCAAGGTCAGGATGGGGAAACACAAAGAGACAGCTGACCTCAACTATTGGAAGCTCACTGATTCTGGACTAACAGCTGGATGACCTGCCTGGGACTGAGCTAGGCCCTCTGAATATGGACGACAGTTGTGTGGCAGGGGCAGTTTGTGATGTCTATAGCAGGGGGTTCAGAACTTACCATACTACATTACTAAATTCTTTTCTTAGGACCATTAGGATAATTGACTTAGTTTTATCCTTTATTCAAATTTGTATAGAACTATACAAGAGCTAAATAGTCAAAGCAACTGAAAAAAAACTGTAGGCATCACAATCCGTGATTTCGGTAATGAAAACAGTGTCACACTGAACCACAAAGAATCATCTAACAAGACAGAGAGCTCAGAAATAGGCTACTGTACATGTAATCAGCTGGTGCCCAGTTCACTAGACAGGCTTTAAGGAAGCTCTCTTGACTAAATGCTTTAGAGAAAATAGGTCACCACATGCAAAAAATTTGAAATGTTGCCATTTTCTTATACAGTAAACAAAAGTTAGTTTGAAATAAATTATTAACTTAAATATAAGACATGAAATCATAAATTCCCTATTACATATAGGAAAAGATTCTTTGGCATCTTTAGCAATCCTTTCACTGAAAGCATAGGCAAATGAAAACAATGTATTTTAAAGTAAGATTACATTATACTAAAAGTTAGAGAAAACCAAAGCAATACCAACAAGATTAAAAGACAGCTTACAGAAGAGGTAAACATACTTGAAAATATTAAATTTCAGAATTTAACATCTCAAATATGTAACAAAACCCATGCCAATTATAAAAACGTTTGACTTTAAAAGGAGGAAAAGAAAAAATGTATAACATCTTTTTCTTTAAATGAGACTTTTCTTTGCAGATGGAAGGGATGGAGTCTGCTCATAGGAGGCTGTGTTCAGGATGATATTCTGGACATTGCAGGCCTTAGTTTACACTAGATATATGCATTTCATTTATTCCACTGCTTATGAATCAAGGATTTGTAAACAGGCCCAGAAGTTGGGAAGTTTTAACACCAGAACAGGAAGCTCTAAAATGATTTTTTTAAATAGGATTAGTTTAGGCCCTAATCTTGTCAACTTGATTAAATCAAGTGATGGTTAAGAGAGTAATAAGCTATCCCATGGTGCATGTCTATATGGATGTTTTTAGAGGACTAACAAAGGAGGGGAGAGACCCACCTTGAATGTGAGTAGTAACATCCGATGGGCTCTTTTAAAATTATCTGACTTGGGTATTTGTCATGGCATTGGAAAACAAACTAGCACAGGTAGTAAGGATAAAAATGGACCACCATCCTGATGTTTCCTAAAGTTTGTAAGGGAATCACTGAAACCAATGTTTTTAAATTACTCATTCTTTATTAAGTATTGGCCTAACTAATCAATACTTATCAAATTCTCATAACTTACCAGGGACTGAACTGGGATTGGAGCATAATTTTGACTAATACCAATGTATTATTTACCTTTGTAAATATGTAGTCTTGTTGGTTAGGTGGGATGTATAACAAGAATGCTTTTCCTTGCTGTCTAGTTATAGTCAGATCTTAGTGCTGAGACTATGCCCTCCTTGCCACTATCTCATCCCTTGGGCTCAGACCCCATCATCCTTTGCTGGGAGAAGACCTGCTGAGCATCATAAGCTTTGACAAGGGTCTGGAACAAGGACAGTGACTTCCCATATATGTCAGGAAAAAAGGTGCAAAGTTGAACTTTTATAACAGAAGCTGATAAGACTGGCAAGATCTTTTATTTTATAACTTTTGTTACATTAATTCATTTAGTGAGAAACAGACACACACACATTTGCCATAGTGTACACTTGAAGACCAGAGGAACTTGTGGGAACTGGTTCTGTCTTTCCTCTGTGTGAGTCCCGAGTATCAGCTCAGGACATCAGGCTTTATTAACAAGCACCTTTTCCAATTACTGAGACATCTTGACAGACTAAAACTTGGTCATAGGGGCAGTGCTCTGTAATGTGACATACCTTAGAATTTCAGAAATGATCTGTAGTCATGGGTTGGGCTTTATCATGAGTCCTGGGTGCTGTTCACAATAGATAACAATTCTTCTGATACGGACTCTACTGACCTATGCTGTCCTGTTGGGTTGAACCTCTATTCCCATTACCAGTTCCTCTAAGGTGGAAGGCTGCCCCTTGCTCCCATTCCTCAGCCACAATGTCTTCTGTTTCTCTGCAAGGCCTGGAACCACTCTGTTCTCTTTCACCCTATTTCTGTTTCAATTTCTGTTCTAAGCTTTGCTTCTTTTTGGATAGTCAAAATCTGGGCTAGAGGTTATTTATTTATGTATGTGTATTTTTTCCAAAGAAACACTGACTATGTCTTGCAACTTAAATCTCCCTTTGAGAATCTTATGCCTCCTCCAGGTAATTAGATGACTAAGGAATGAAAAGTAACTAGCAAACAGGATGCTGGGAAGGAAAAGGTCTTGACTGAAGCAGCATGAAGATATTATTGCCTGATCATAGGCCTGATCATGATTAGGAGTATGTGGATATTAAAGGGCCCGAGAGGCCATGTAGCATGAAGTTTCTGGCCTACCTTTCCAGCCTATCCCCGAGGTTCTGACCCACTGTCCTGCAGTCCCAGAGACCTGCCAAAACACACAGATGCTTACATTAATTTTAGGTGGATTGGCCTAAGGCCCAGGCATATAACTTGCTACCTCTTTACCCTTGAACTAACCCATGACTCTTATCCTGTTCAGCAATGTGGCTCGGTACCTTTTCTTAGAGCAGCATAGTTGTCCTCTGCTTCTTCTGGCTTCTCTGTGGCATCTCTACTCTGCCCTTCCTGTTCCCAGAGTCTTCTTAGTCTGGTAGCCCCAACCACATTTCCTGTCTGCCTTTGGCTAATCAGCATTTTTATTAAACCAGTAGATTGGACAGTTATTTACAATGAAACAACATAATCCCACTACAAGGCCATGTCCCCAGTCAGATCTGTAGGGAAAGCTCAATCAGTGAGACCTCAGAATGAGGATAAAATATAGCCATCTAGCAGTGTTGAAAGGAATTTAGACATCACAAGTCTGCATTGTAGAGACCAGAGAAAGAAAAGGATGAGAACAGTTAGAACATGGCCATAAAATCAAAGACAGATGACAGCGAATCATTGGCTTAGTAGGAACATTCAACTTAGACATTTGACTTTACAGTGAGGTCACTGTTCCCGGACCATTATTGTAGTTTTCACTCTTAATGTAAACAATGGTTGAACAGTGCATTCCATTCAAGACTTGGTTAGAAAGTGAGAATTGTGTAGGGAGGCTTTATGTAGCTCTCTGTTGATCTAAATGTTCTAAGTACATTTTAAATGCAGTAGGCTAAGCTGTGCTGTTCGGCAGATTAGGTATGTTAAATGCATTTTCAATTTACAAGATGTTTACTTTTGATGGATTTGATGGCCTATTGCCTTGTTGTAGGTGATATAGCTTATGTATTGAAGAGATCCAATTGGCAAAATGTAATGGCTGTCATGGTGTGTTGTGGCTTTTCCAGTTATCTGAGACTGGAGAAAGTAGGAAGAAGTGGCCCTGTGGGTAGAAAGCTGCAGTCAGGTAGAAGAATTGGTCCTGGAATCTTACTGTCCAGTGATATGACTACAGTTAGTGATAATACTTACTTTTCAAAATCAGAGACTTAAGTAACCACAAATGACCAATGCTTGAGGCTATGGGTCTGCTGTGTTACTCTGTGCACAAACACATCAGAGTGTATTGCATGAGTATGTACAACTGATGTGTTCATTAAAATAAACCAATACAGGAAGAGCTAAGAACAGCAGAGAGGGCAGGTTTACAAAGGAAAGGACAGTTAGTTTTACATGTGGGTAAGACAGAAAGGGATCAGTCATTTCAACACTAAAATGTTCTCAGGTGACACTTTTATTAAATGCCCATAGCAAGTTGACTTATGAATGAACCAAGCAGACATGTTAAATCAAACTTTCTTTTTTTCTGAAACAGAAAAGATAAAGTTAGCTTTTCTGTCTCTATTAGTACTTCTAAATGACCAACCTCTCAATCTCTCATAAACAAATGCTTCTTGTGGGGCTGATCTCAGCTTCAGCACCATCTTCAGGCAGTCAGTGAGGCCCTTGTGTGCTGCTGTCATAGAACTCCCAAGACTGGGGGGCTGGTTTTCCTTCAGTTCTGGAGATGGAAGAGCCCAAGGTCAAAGGGTCACATCTTTCAAGATGCTTCTTGCTTTGTTGCCTCGTGGTTGGTGGGGAATAAACATGAAGGATGGAGGGAGAGAAGGCCATCAAACCTACCTCTCATTCTGGTCACCGTTAGGATTTTGTCTGGATTTGGTATGGCATGAATATGAATGGGTTACCCAGTTATCTGGCAGTGGATATCTATGGATGCAGGGGCCTTATGGGGAATGGGGCAGAAGGCAGGAGCAGCTAACAAGAGACACTTAGGAACTGTTTCTACATAGAAAGGATTTTATTGTTAGAGGGCATGGTTAAGATTAATAGAGGTTATGATAACAGAGAAGGTTATGATGGTAGAGACAGGGGAGGGAGAGAGAGAGAGAAAGAAAAAAGGAGAGAGAGAGAGCTCCCAAGAAAAACAAAGATGAGAGAGAGAGATTCAGAGGCAGGAATCCTTATTTAAATGGGCCTTGATGTAAGAGCTCAGAAGAGGGCATGGCTTTAGAGACTAATAGTTACACTCAGTAATAATCTCTTGAAACTTGTTTTAGAAAAAATTTTATATACATACATATGTGTGTGTGCACGTGCGCATGCCCTCCCATGTGTGTGTGTGTGTGTGTGTGTGTGTGTGTGTGTGTGTGTGTGTATGCGTGCATATGTCCATGGAGGTCAGAAGAGGGTACAGGAGCCCATAAGAGCTCTACTTATGTGTGGTTGTGAGTCAGTGTATGGTGGGTTCTGGGAATTGAATTGGGGTCCTCTAGATTAGAAGCATCTTCTTTTATCTGCTAATTTGTAGCCCCAGAACTGTTTTTTGAGGTACACATCCTGACAGTGGCCACCATCATTGTTTTATTTATTGTGAAGTTTCTCAGGAATTAGCTGCAGGGCAGGGAAGTGGTTAGTAGACTATATATATTCCATTTTATATTTTCTTACAGAAAATTTGTTTAAAGTTTTGATCAGAATTATCAAGACTCATTTAATAAAAACCAATAATCTGTGAACCGTCAGTGTGAGCCCAAATAAACTGGCTGTCATTCTCTTTTGGTGTAAATGAGAGTGGTCTCCTGTCCCTTCCTCTCTGCATTCCAGAATCAAGTTACCCATAGGACACCTTCCTTCCTGCAGACGACATGATGTCCTCTGACATAGGGGTCCAACATGAGTAGTCTTCATAAATGCTGTAGGTATTATCAAAGTGCTATGTTATGACATGGGACTTGTGCCTATGCACTCACATGTGCATGCACTTGCACACGCACACACACACGAATGAATAAATATAATATAAAAATATAACTAGTTGAAGTATAAAGAAAACATGGAGCCAGATAATTGGGAAAAAGCTGGACTATCAGAGAGAGGAAACAGACCACAGTCAGTTCTTACCCAGCCAACTTCTCAGGCTGAACAGGGTAAGTAAATGCCTTAAAACACCAAAACTAAGAAAAAATGTCATCACATGATAAATAAGAAAGGCATAGACTAAGAGAAAGTATTTCCAGCATTCATGTTTGATAATTACACACAGTACAGATGCCGAAGACCATGCTGAGTTATCAGACACATAGATTCTGTAAGTGTAGTTTGACAGATGTGGATACACACGGCCATTTGAAGGTAGCTCACTCTCAGGCTTCAGAGAGGAATTTATAAACAAAGGGAGATACCAATGAGGAAAACACAGTTGTGACACTCTCTTGGTTCCCTCTCATCACCAAAATATGGTTAGTAAAATCCTCCCAGAAAATTTCCACAAGTCAACTTGGAAAGCTGTGTTATAATGCAGTATCAGTTCAGCTAAGCCTTCTGATTCAGCAACTGTGGAAGCCTCTGAAAGATATGGAGAATATTCATTCCTAGATATTTCTGATAATCCTGTGTGTGTGGGGGTAATCAGGGCTGTGCTTTTTTTTTTTTTATTCAATCAAGGATAATTATAGAAAGTTATCAGAATCTCAGAAGGCAACATTTTTTCAGTCTCTTTTCTCAGGGAGCCATACTTGAGAGAACTGCTTGGCAACTCTGTTTCAATTTCTGACTTCAAGTTTACGATTCTCTGGGGATGAAAGCAGGAGGCTGTGGTGAGTTAAGCCAAAGGGATTATTTTAATGCTATAAATGAACATTTTAGCTAATCAAGATTTTTGAGCTGGTAGAAGGGTTGAAATTCTGAGATCTTCAGACTGCAGCTAAGAAGAAAAAAAGAAAAGAAAAAAAAAAGACTTTTGCCCACGTTTGAAAAAAGATTTGCAATCCTTTAAAAATGACTTTCTTTTCAAAAAGATTTTTAAATTGCATATTTATGTATGTGGCTCTGTATAGGTATGTGCCTATGAGTGCAGGTGTCCTAACCGAGTCCAGAAGAATGCTTTGGATTTCATGAGATGTGAGCCACCCAACTTGGGTGCTAAGAACCAAACTTGGGTCCTCTGCAAAAGCAGTATGCCTTCATAAACACTGAGCCATTTCCCTAGCTTCTTGTTTTAAAAAATAACTTTGTTTGCATAAAACTGTTGACAATTACACACATGAATATAAGGTGTCTTGATTACTTCCACCCATAATTCTCCTCTCCCCATCCCACTTCCTTCTTCCTAAGACCCTTACTTCCTCCTAAGACATCCTTCCCAGTTCCCAGTCTTCTTTTCAAAATGACCCACAGAATTAGTGAAAGTTGCTTGTAGGTAATAGATGAGGGGCTATTTTACTAAATTATAAGTAAGTTGTCCTTGGCTAAACACAGAAGAAAAATGACCCCTGCCCAGTAGTCATTAACTGCTCCTCAGATAGAGGTGGAGTTTCGTGTGTGCCCTCCCCATTATGCTGATTTGCTTGTGGGTTAGATCTCATACATGTCTTGTGCTGGTGAACTCAGCTGTTGTGAGCTTTGGAAGGCAGGGTCTGTATCATGTCAAGCTTTCTTGATTTGTGAATCAGAAGGAATTAAATCCTATCTTCATATTGCCTTACTTGCTGCACGATAGTCCAAACCATTTCATTTCTTACTTTCATTTCTCCCAATGTTTATACATATACATTTTTCTATACTTAAAATTCTCCACATACTGTTTTTTCATATTAATTCCTAATGGTGGATATTAATCCAGTTTTTCTTCTTTGTCTGATAATGAATAAGCCTGTGGAGAACATTTCTCATTAATATTTTATCTTTTACAGAATATATTTTTAGAATTTTTCCCAGAAGTTATATTACTGTGTCACTGGATATAAACATTCTCAAAGGTCTCAGTGTACCGTTAGTCAGCTCTGCAGCCCTGCACATACTCTGAGTATCTCAACTCAACCTTTCCAGCTACTCTGACAACACTGGGTATTTCTGGCTCAGAAGTGTGTGCCTAACTAGGTAAAAACCGGTATCTCTTTGGATTTATTCCTTAAAAATTAGGGACTTTAAATAATCACTATTATTTTAGTGAGCCATATTTCAACTCAGAATATTTCTATTTTGAGCTAAATAAATGCATGAAAAGCTTCCCCACAGCCATAATTGTCTTCTCTGATCATTTTTCGGGGAGATATTTTCTTGTTATGACTTAGCAGTTCTCTACTGTTGCTTCCCAACTGCAAAGACTGGGTTCCCCCTCTACTCAGAAGGCTCTCAAGCAATTGAAGTATCTGTAGCATAGGACTAAAGGGGTGGGTTAGATACAGAGCCCTGGCTTTAATTCTTTTCACTTGAAACTTACAGGCACCTGGCTCAAACCCTTCCAGTAGTTAGGTTTGGGTGTCGTTAACATCCTAAAGCCATCAGTATCCACTTCTCTGACTCCTGACAGTTGTGGTTTGGGCTCTACTTCACCATCATGTCTCATTACGTTATCAATTTGATGATGATTGCCTACCTGGTTCTCAGTGCTTCTGGAGGCATGCGTGTCCTCTCTGAGACTTCTGGCAGCAGGATGTACCATTCCTGAGGCTACAAGAGCATCAATTTCTTTCCACAAATTTGTATTCTTTTAGGTTTTCAGAGTTTATTAAGAATAAATAAGCTGTAGAGTGAGTGGGATACACTGGTTGTGACCCAGTTAATGGCAGCTACTTTCATTCCCAGGACTAAAAAGCTGTCCTGGTGAAAATAGTCTCTCAGATTTTCCTGATGGTAGATGGCCAGCAGCCTGGCTCCTTGTCCCCTTGTCCCCTTAAGGCAGATGGAGGCTTCTGGATGACAGATAGGAGCCATGCAAGTATTGAGCTGATAATTCTTCAGTTAGTTCATTCTAGAATGTGTAATTGGCAGAACAGAATTTCAAACCAAGGAAGCAAAATTAATAGATGAGATAACAAGAGACAGTATTTACATTCTTCAACTAATGAGAAAGCCTTGAGGAGTCTTGTGAAACAATGAATAATCAGCAACAGGGAGTATCTGCCAGGAAAGTGCCACCAGAATGGTTTGCAGGCTGTTCTTTCATACATCTCCCTAAGGACCTCCACGGAGGAGGTCCCACTTTACAGCCACTTCATATCTGAAGCTGAGACACATGCTGCAAAGGACCCCACGGAAGGCAATCACTGCAGACATTGCTGCTGAGTTTGTGATTTGCTACTTCTGGAAGAGCAGGGAGACAGTACATGCTGTGAAAGGCTCATGGTTGACTCTCCAGGGAAACATCTGGAAACTGTTGCAAGAGATTTGGGCAGAGAGAAAGCAAGCTTGTCTGCGGTGCTGATGTCATCAGCTGTTTGGCATTAGACAGTCTGTATTGATTCTGTATAGGAATGTGGATAAAGGGCCAAAGCCCACAGAAGGAAGAGAGAGGTTCAAGACTTCCCCTAACTCACCTGAATTACTAAGATCTGCACTGAAATAGACCATGAAGGGACAAGGAGTGCAGCCCAGTATTACAGCACCCACAGCTCACGTGAGACCTTGAGTCCACTCTCCAAAGTAATTGCAAAAAGAATCAGCAGGGTTGACAAGATGGCCTAGAAGGTCAAGTTGCTTGCAGAGCAAATGTAAAGGCTTGAGTTTAGTTCTGTGTACATCTATAATCCCAGAGCTAAAAATGGGGACACAAGGCAAAGCCAAGGGCTTGGTGGACAGACAGCCTAGCTGAATTGACTAGCTCTAGGTTTAGTGAGAGATCCTGTCTCAAAAAATAAAATAAAGAGCAATAAAGTAATAGAATATACTCAATGTCAAAATTTGGTCACAAACACACACACACACACACACACACACACACACACACACACACGCACGCACTCACGCACGCGCGTGCGCACACACACGCACGGACACACACGCACACGCACACACACACACACACACACACATGCACGGACACACACCAAACACCAGACTGTGCTAGACAACAACATAAATTTGTACTACTTGAGAGAGCTAGCCTACCTTAGAAGAGTCAAATGCTCAAGCTCTTTGGCTCATCTGAAGATGACTGTGTGATTGTGGGACATTTATATTGCCCTTAAGAGTCCCTGGCTGTAGGGCATGCTGCTGACTCATGCCTTGTTCAGTAGGTGGAGCTCTGTAACTATGCAGGAAAATACATAATGGAAGACTGAATTTTTTATTCGTTTTTATTAAAAACAGATCAGACTTGGGGAGACTTCAACATCTTGAACTATGATGTTAGAACTACTCTTGTAGTATATTCTTAGAAGAAAATGATTATTGGAAATTAGAGAGATGATTCAGAAGTTTTATAATTCTCTCCCAGAAGATCTGGCTTCAGTTCCAGGTATTCAAGCTACACAATTCACACCACCTATAATTCTAGATCCTAGAGATCTGATGCCTTCTTCTGGCTTCCACAGGCACCTGCACTCAGATGCACATGCATACATATATAATTAAAAACTTAAAATAGGCTTTTAAAGAGAAGGGCACAATTCTTGATGCCTTGTTCCCACTAGAGCGTAACCACAGAAAGAGTTCATGTTAAGCGCTTTTCTTTTTCTATATTACTGGTACTCTTTGCAATTATTCCTAGTCAATTAAATTCGATTTGGGGGATTGGATTTATTAATGTTATTAGCACACTTGGCTCTAGTAATGATTATAGTTTGCCAAGTGAGCAGTGGGGAATTCACTGTTTAACTTAGAACCATATGATCACTTCTCTCCATTTGTTCCTCGGGTCCCAAGGTTCTAGCTTTATTAAGTGACTTGAGTGTATCTGTTCATTTGTGTTTGCTTTCTCAAAGCAATTAAAAATATCATGCTCTCTTTTAAAGGTAACTTTACCCAGAAATGTGGCATATTTAATTTAAATTTAGCTATAAAGTTTTATCTTCGATAAAATGCAAATAACAGATGTGTTAAGAAATTAGATATTCATATCATCTCATCAATTTTTATTCTATTTTCACATTTATTGCTTGTTTTATTATTTTGTGTGTGTGTGCACACATGCTTTCATGAGATCGTGTATACCACATGTGTCTATGAACCCTCAGAGGCCAGAAGAGGGTATAAGATCCTCTGAAATGGAGTTATAGTTTGCTGTGGGCCACCATGTAGATGCTAGGAAACAAACCTAGATATTAGTGAGAGCATTCTGTGCTCTTAGTGGCTTATCCATCTTCCAGCACCCTGCTTCTACTTTTAATGTTGGAAATTATCTAAGAAATGGCTGCAGTTCACAAGAGTTCAAATGTAAATGCTATCCAAATAATAGAATTAAGAATGGCTGATATTAGTGAAATAATGGAAAGTAGATGAGTAGATTGATCAGTAGATGGATGAGTGGGTGAAGAGAGAATGAGAATAGATGAATAAATGGATGAATGGTGGATATGTGGATGGTGGATGGATGGATGGATGGATAGATGGCTTAACATTTTGATGATATTTGTCCAAAGTGAAAGGCTGTCATTGAAAGGTATTGAGGAATACTCAATGTCTATGCTTATTTTAAAGAACTGTGGGTTTATGTTATCACAATTAACTGAACTGTGCATTTAATGAAGTGACATAGAAATATTTATACTTTTATTTAAACCATTTTATTTGCTTGGAGGAGGCTAGGTAGAAGCCACAAAGATAAGATAAATGTACTCTAAAGACTGTAGAAATGATGTAAGAATAAGATGTAAAATGTTAAGTGATGTTTAAGAGGGAAATGGGCTCCAGACTGAAGAACATGAACTTTATTCTAACACACACACATACACACACACCCTATATATTTCCCATATAAAACATCTATTTGTTTTAATATATTGGACTATATTATACTGTATAAACATATATGCAAGATCACTGGGAAGTTCTGAAGCTTAGGGATGGGATGACTAAATATATGGTTTAGAAAGATTGATCTAGTTGGAGAAAAACTGTTGAGGTATGGTTGTCAGGAAGCTTTGTTTGGAAGTCCTTACCACATTGAAGCAAGAGATGAAGGCAGTGTGGTTGATACAACAGGATGCCCGCTTCAGAAACAACATGGAACAGGAAAGTTTCCCAATATGGTGGCTGAGTGATCATCAGCAGAAAAAGAGAAATGGAAAGTGACTAGAAACCAAGCTACCATAGGCCCTTGTTTGTCTGGAGCAGCCTCTGTTGACTGCAGGTACTCCATCAACAGGCAGATACTCCATCAACCCACAGGTACTCCGTCAACCCTACAGGTACTCCGTCAACCCTACAGGTACTCTGTCAACACTACCGAGAACACTAGGTTTTATGGCACATTTTGTGGTTACCCTATCTACATTGTTGCCAGTATAAATTAATGTGGTTTCGTGGTTTCCAAGCAGTGTGAGGGCATCCTAAGCAACAGTGATGATTAGATAATTTGTCTGTAACTTTCTAGAATGTTTTTGGGAAGGAGTAGAAGGGCCCCAGTGACCAACCAGTTCCTTTGATCAAGTTTGTATTAGCCCTTATGATACTGGACAGGCAAGGAGGTGGGTATGAGGTAACCAAGGAAACTGCAGCTGTATCTGGGCAGCTTTGTCTCTTTGATAGTGGGATGTCTCTTTGTTGTTAAACATCCTTACAGCTACAGTTAGGTGTTCTCATTACATCAGGAACCTAGGCACTGGGGCTATTTTCTAACTGCTATGCATGTGCCCTAGCAAAGAATTTGAAACCTCAAAAGATTCTGACTTTGTTACAAAGTCACTTAGATTGTGGTCTGTGTGCATCTCCTTGCCTAGGATTTTCTAGAGCATTTTGAGAGAAATAACCCCAAAAACCTGATCCATTTTAATTGAGGAAGAAAAAAAGAGACACCTTATCCCAGGAGCAAGCTGCTCACATCACAAACATTCATTAAAATTTTCTCTAAAACAATAACACACGGAACCAGGACATAGTCCAGTAAGTAGAGGACTTGACCTGCAAGGTGAAGACTGGATTTTAACTCCCAGCAACTAAATAAAAACCAGGGTGTGGTTATAATTTCAGTGATGGAAAGGCCAAGACAAGCAAAGCTCTCGGTCTTGCTGGCCAGTCAGTCTGCCATAATCAGCAAGGTGTCACAGGTCCCAGTGAGCAATTGTCTCCAAAAACACCCAGAGTGAGTGATGGAGGATCAGCAACTAAGGCTGATCTCTGGCCTCTACGTGCATCTTCACACACTCACCTTCCCCAAGCCCCTCACCTGTATATGCACACATCCACACGTATAAAAATAACCTCACACAAAAGTTTAAAATAAAATCAGTGGCACAGACAGCCCACTCCAATCTCTCCATAGAGCAGTGGTTCTTAACCTTCCTACTGCTGTGACCCTTTGATACAATTGTATGTGTTTAATACACCTCCTGTTGAGGTGATCCTCAACAATGAAACTGTTTTGTTGCTACTTAATAACTGTAATTGTGTCACTGTTCTAAATCAGAGTGTAAATACAGGATATCTGACATGCAACCCAAAGGGGTCAAGACCCATAGGATGAGAGCTGCTGCCCTAGAATGTTTTGTCTTGACAAACTTGCTTAAATTGTGTCTGTTGATAGAATTCTTTCCTTCGAGAAGTCATGAACAAAAAGACCCCAGAAATGCTACAATGCCACAATGCTGCTCAGCTTGGTGGTGTTAGCACGTGTATCAGGCCCCTCAGCTAGTAAAGTCGGTGAGGCAAAGTGAAAGCTTCAGGGACATGCTCACTCCGGCCATTTACCATAGCATCCTTCACAACACCTTGACTTTGAGGACAAGTCTGGTTTACTCACAGAATATGACATCTATGAAATTTGTAATTTTTTTCTCCCCTTAGCTTCCTCAGCTACGGTAGGAACATGCTTTGTGCTGGATGACAAATGAGTTAAGTTGTAAATTTAATAGGACTCAGCCCCCAATCCTGTAGACTTACTCACTATCCTCAGAGTTATGTTTCTTTTTTCTGCACAGTAATAAGTCCTCTGGTGCAGCCTCCCTCACCCCTGCAACTCATCTGCAATCCTCTGTATTCTCTCAGGTACTGCTTATAGCCTATTGCTTCTGTGCAGTCTCTTCTGACAGGCACCACACCCCCTAGCCAGCAATCTTTGGTTCCTCTGAACTTAAAGAGCCACCTCTCTTCCATTTGAATTTCCCGATTTTCCAGATGAGACAATAGAAACTGTAGGTATGAAACTGGCATGACCTGGAATCTGGGTACCACATGTTTTACCAGACAACAGCATCTCTCAGGTAGCTGCCTTTCTACTGTCTGGACAGAGATAGGCACAAAAGAACAATACAAGCAGGCACCAGAGTGTGCACAGAGGCAAACCTCTGCTCCCGTGTCTGCTTGGTTTGCAAAGGCGTTATATACAAAAACCTCACAGTTTAGCCTGGAAGCTATCTTTGGTCTGCGTTCTGATTTTATGAGGATGGTGGGCAAGCCTCTGTCTAAGCAACTAGGCCAATATCTTCCTCTCAGATATTACTGGCTCTGTCAAAGCTTCCAAGCACATACGTTAAGGAATCCATTTTCTTGTTAGCACATTCTCAGTGGCACACTATAGCTGGTAAAAAACTGAAGGGTTCAAACCCTCTAGCATCTCTGCATCTCTCTATGATGATGCTAAGATATTCTATCTGATACTAAGCTAAGAAAAATTATCATTGACTCAATTTAAAGTGGATCAGTACTTCCATAACAAAGAGGAACCAGCCCGTATTCAAAGCAAGGTGTATGTATTTTTTTTTTAGCCATTTGGCAAATGACTTCAGAAAAAACACCAATCTTTTCATCTAAACCCAGCTTAGATCTCAGACATAGCTATTATGCCAAGACAGCTGTGAGTGAGAAACACCTCACTTCATTTAAAGCTGAGATGGAGGAAGAATCCCTGAGGATCATGGAGCAGCATAGGCTTGCAATTTTGTATCATGCTATTTGTTGTATCCTTGTAAAATGAATTGACTATCAAAATAAATGGAAAATGGAGGCAGGGAGGGCCAAGGTAGCCCTTGTTTGATCCGTCTCATGAATACTATTGGTGCACTTTGTGCCAGATACTGTATCAGGCATTGGAAATAAAGAATTAATCTCCACTCTTGAAAGGCTCAGGTGAACACAAATACTCATAACCAAAACAAGGTACAACATTCTAAGTTCCATGTAAACACGTATTGATAATGGGCCACTTAGGCATACAGAAGAGGATTCCCATGAGCTGGAATTTATAAGCAAGAGAATTTTGTCTACAGAGTGAAGTACTGTAAACAGAAAAAGAACACAAGAAGAGAGAGAGATAAGAAAGATAGAGAATGTTCTAGAATCATGAAATGATAGTCACTGTTTTTGAAAGGGGATACTTGAGAGGCAAATAGAGACCGTGGCTAACATACCGGCATGAGAAAGCTCTGAAGAGGAACAGACGCTTTATGGTCTTGTCATCATTCCCTAAGCCATACAGCATAACTATTCATACTGAACTGCAATGTAATGGGCATGACTAGGAAGTGGAGCTGTGTTAATATAAATGAAAGGATTGTGAGGCTAATAGGTAAAATGATGTAATTATAGGGAAGAGGTTTGAGTACACATGGATTTTGGCATCTTCAGGAATTTGGGGAATATTCTTTCACAGATATCAAGGGGTGACTATTATCAGTGGTACAGGAGTCACAGGTGACTCCTTTCCAGTCTGAAGACTGTAAACTGTAATGGGTAAAGTGCTTGCTGTCCAGGCAGGAGGATCCAAGTTCGAATCATAAGTATGCTCAAGAACACAAGATATGTTGACTTGTGCCTGTAATCTCGGTGCTTGGGACCAGATGTCTGTTCCCCTCTTTTGCTTTATCTTGAATTTATCACCATCACCTCCACTGAGGACCATGTGTCACTTGGTTCTGCTCATGACAGCCGAGAACCTCTCTTAGTCTTTGCTTATGCTACTGTTGCTCATCTACCAGATCTTTGCATTTGTTGTTCAGCCTAATGCCATCACCTCAAAGAATTTCCTTTTGTTCCCCTTGACTGTGGCCCACAATCCACTTTATTAGTGTCATAGACACTTTATCATCAAAACTGTGTTATTTGTGATTGAGGTGCTCTTAGATTTCTTCCCATTTTCCCCATGGATTCTCCATGAAACCCCGGGTCCTGCAATTAATTTCTTCTGGTGTTTAAAACAATGAACGGAATAAAGTTTCTGTCTAAATCAATAATTGCTAAATGACATAATATTTGAGTTACGGAGAGGGTGAAGGATAAAATGAAGGAAGAAGGGAGGGTGGGAGGCAGGAAGAAACAACGGAAGGAGGCAGAGATGGGAGACGGAAGGAGGAAGTACTGTGGAACCCAGAGCCTTGGCCTCAACCAGACCACAGGAACCAGAGAAATCTCCCAAAGGAACTGGGAACTAGCTGAGCCATGAAAACCAGGAAGGTCCAAGGTCCTCTAAAAGCATTGGCAGCTTGAGCTTGAGTGATCAGAGGTGACAAATACCGAAGGGCCCAAAATGTGGACCCACCTACAGGAGATGACAGCAGGGAAACTTGTAGTCTTGGGTCTTTATTCTGCCCTATGTAGTCCCTGGCTCCTGCTTTGGCAATCTATTTTAACATTAAATTAAATTATGATTGTTATTGTTATTATTATTATTGTATTGTATGAGTGCAGGTACGTGTGTGTGAATGTGAAGGGAAAAAAAATGGGAGTTAGTTTTCCTTCCTACCCTGTTTGAGTTAGGGCTCTCTTGTTTCTGCCTCATTGCGTATTTCAGGTTAGCTGGCCTAGGAGTTCCCAGGCAATTGTCGGGTGTCCATCCCTCATCTCACTATAGGAGTGCTGGAATTACACATGGGTGCACCAGATTCTGCTTTTTACATAGCTTTTGGGGACTGAATTCAGTTTGACAGGCTTGTGTGGGAAGCACTTGGTCTACTGAGCCATCATGCTAGCCTCTTCAGCAACTTTTTAGGAGAACCGACAAGAAGTACATTAGCAACACCTTTCTTCCTTTTCTTTCTCATTCTGGATTCTTCTGCTAAATCCCCATCAACTACAAGCACGCAATTAGAAGGGGTAATTTCAATCAAGAGGAAAAAACAAGAAGCTAAAAAAAAAAGTTCTACCATTACCTTTTGTCAGTGCCTCCAGGATTCTGGGCTCTGAGTACTTTGCGATGTCATCTGTTGTTCATCGGAGCCACTGCTGTGTGCTGTTCATGAGAGATGCTGGCAAGAAGGATGCCAAGTGGCTGCTGTTTCTCCACAGGCCTCCGGAAAATGCACCGCCTGTCTCCCCAGGCCACTCAAGAAAGCCAAGTTCTAAACAAGGGAACTGCATCTTCCTGCTCACTGCTGAGCCCTCTGCATTCAAAACACTTCTTCAAGTCTCTGGAATTGGCTTTTAGAAGTTGGATGCAAAGACTTCCCAACTTGCCTCCTTTGTTCTCCTATCATCCTCCTTTCCTTTCATTTCTCAACACTGGATGGCAAACTTATAATCATTTGGCTGCGCACCAAGACATTAGGCACACTGACAAACTATGACTGAGCATCGTTCGCCACAAATATTACTTATTCATCTCTCAGCACAGCAGCCTCTGCCATAGTCATGTGACATTAACACCACTGTTTTCTCTCTGAAGAGATTAATTTTTTAGTTGTATGTATATTCAAAAGAAGAGGGGGGAAAATCACACACAGATATTGTTTCTTGGAAGTCATTCACATTATCTATTTATCTATCTATCTATCTATCTATCTATCTATCTATCTATCTATCTATCTATCTATCTACCTACCTACCTACCTACCTACCTACCTACCTACCTACCTACCTATCTCTTTTTTTGAGGCTCTATCTCTCTCAGAACCCAAAGCTCACCGTGTAGGTTAGGCTGGCTAGCCAGCAAGCCCCAATTCTGGTATCACAAGTGTGTGCCACTACTCCCAGGTTTTTTACATGGATCCTGGATATCAAACTCAGGTCCTCATATTTGCGAGGTTGGTACTTTACTAAATGAGCCGTGTTCCAGTCCCATTTTGACATTTCTAAACTGATTTCAAGCCTCCAAAAATCATGATAAAGTTCCTTAATTCTGTGATTGACTAAAATCCGATTAAACTTCCAATTATTAAAATTAAAAACACTCATACTTTATTTTTCCTTTTGAGACAGGGTCTCCTATAGCCCTGGCTGGTCTCAAACTTGTGATGTAGATAAAGATAACTTCCAACTTGCTACCCTTCTGCCTCATCTCTGAGTGCCTCCTAGGCTGCAAGCATGTGCCAGAATTCAAGGTTCCCTAATATCTGTCCTTTAAGAATTGCATTGATTTCACGAAGTTTCCAGAACTCAAGAGGCACTAGCCCAAGGCTAAAACCCAGCTAGTTTATATCTACAAAGGCAACCTCGTCACTTCTAAGGATATGAACGGAACCACCTGGGTTTATGTAGTTACTTCAGGCATGTTTGGCCCTTTTCAATGGGTAATCAGTATTGCTAAAATTTATAGAGTGCTTTTCAGTCTGATTATTAATTTCTAATCATGATTTTTGAATCAAAAGAGTGAAAGGCATGGGAGGAACATCATTAGCAACAGGCACTCTATGTCTGAAGGAAGAAAGTTCTTTTTCAGGTCTCTGCCAGCATCATCATCCACACCCCTCTGACATTTTCTGGTCCCCTCCATGTCTTGGTTTTATCCATCATTTTTCTAGTTTTTCCTTGGGACATCAGCAGTGCTTTTGCTAGGCAGAGTGTGTCACCTCCTACTGACTCGGAAGGTGCCTTGATGTGTTTTATTCCTTTGTGTGCATCCTTTTGATCTTGCACTGGAAGTCAGTGAAATGTTCTGCACTGACGACTCTTCAGATAACGGAAGCTTATTCTCTAAATGTTCCCAAATATTTCTTTTTTCAAAATCTTCACCATTTTAATAAAAATCTTTCTAAACATATAACACACCTGACTACCTCCTTCCGAACACAAAATATAATTTCTCCCAGAGAAACGGCTATGTGTGTACTGAGGGAGGAGCATCCTTGCATTAGTTTGTACTTCTGGTTTTCTCTATAACCCCAAAGTGATACCACATGTTAATCAGGCTGAGGTTTGTGCTCTGGTCTTTTAGACCCTGTCTTCAAAACACTCACAATTTTATGGAGATAATTAGAAATAAACACTGAGGGAGTCAGAGAGCTGTGTGGGTCAAGTATAAGTCAGAACCTTATTTGGTCGGATGGGATGCACGAGAGAAAGATGAAGAATCTAGAACGGAGTCTCTCAGGATGAACACAGATTTGTCTTAAGGATCAGAGGGTGCACATAGATTAGGGGAAGGCACAGGACAATCACAGGCACACAGACTTCAAAGAAGGTAGTCTGTCTGCTTGACGGACCAGTGACAAATTTAACAGGGAATAGAGAAACCGGTAGAATGAGGCTGGCAAAAATACAGGTTCTTGGCATGATAAAGAGCAATTTGCAAAATCAATTTTCTACTTGGTTTTCTGTGCATTCATGTGTGCATGTTTGTGTGTGCATGTGTGCACATGTGTATGCCTGCATGTGTGAGTGCACGTGGAGGCTGGAGGAGAACCTCAGTTGTCCTTTATGTACCATCTCCCCAGATCTTTCTATTTTTGTAAAGATTTGTGGGTTTGGGGGATGCACACATACTTCAGCATATGTGTGACTATCAGGGAACAGCTTTTGAGGGTTCTCTCCTTTCATCCTGTGAAATCCAGACTCAGTTTGACAGGTTTCGCAGCAAGTGCCTTTACCTTCTGAGCCATCTAGGCAGCCCATCATGCTTTTGGAAACACTAGCCTCTAACTCATCAAATAGACTGGGCTGTTTTCCCAGCAAGCTCTAGGGACCCCCTTATCTTTGCCCTTATGATTACAATGGCATGCCACCACGCCCATTGTTTTAAAAACAGGAGCCGTGAGGATCAAACTCAGTTCTTTGTGATTCCAAAGCAAGCACTTTAGTGAATGGCCCACCTCCTCTGATTCTCTGATTTGACTGATTGCATTGAGGATGCTTAAAAAGTTGGAAATATCAAAATTATGAAGTGCCATTGGGTTTCAGTGATAATACAACACCTTGGGAGTGTTCCTTATTCAACAGATATAGATCAAGCTCCCCGGAAGTGCAGATTGATGACTCCCGGTGACTCAGAAGTAAACAAAGTGGACAGCTTCCTTGATCTAAGTGGCATTAGAACTGGAGACGAAGTGGAAGTTAAGTCAAATGACAGGGATAAGTTGTGAGAGATTTTTGCATATATGATGTAGACAGGACTCTAGGCATTAAAAGTAGCTCTAAGGAGTTCCCGGGCTCCCTGTATGGTGACGATGTGGTGTGTGGTATTGACCAAAGTAAGCCATCAGTGACTTGTGAGGAAAGTGACCAGCTCATCTATGGGAGCGTTAACGGCTAAGCATCTCACTCCTCATTTGGATCATCACTTTCTTCCAGTGTTGTTTCTATTGTTAAAGGACATGATTCTCTTGACTTTCTTCTCTGTCATCCGCTGACATCTCACCTATCTCTACAAATGGGGGATTGAACACCTAGACACTGGGTATTCAAGAAACCTTAGCTGAATTATCTACTGATATATAGGAAAGAGGCAGAGGGGCTAAGAGAAAAACCGGACTCATCAGTTTGATTCCAGGGCCTGGTATAACAGAACTGGTAGTTTGTAACGGAGCTTGTTAAATTAAGACTCTCTGTGCGATGTGAGTACATGGAGAAAGACCAGCGAGTGATTAGATGTCTGCCTGGGACAGAATGTATTATGTGTTACCGATGCTATTTGGACAAAGTGTTCCCAATGTCAGTTAAGTCAAGGAAGAACAATTTCAAAGGAAGATACAATACCACGATTGAATAAAATAAAGAGCAGAAAGTCTGTTGCAGGTGACTGCTATCTTGGTAAAGATGGCTTCGGGACAATGGTACGATCAAAAGGCAGGTTACAGGGATCAGTATATCCTCTGAATGTAGTGTGTTCCTTCTAGAACCTTCAAGAAAGAAATTCATAGGATCAAGTGGCCACTGAATGTGATAGGGACCATTAGAGGATGCAACTGATGTGCCATGGTCCCACTGAAGCATTAAAGATGTGGAATACAAGGAGCATGCATGTAGGACTATATCCGGTTACCAGGATAGAGGAATGTCTTAGAATTAGATGTCACAGGTCCTAGTAGGAAATGAGAAGGAGGTCTGGGAAGAGGGCTTAGTAAATGTAAAGTTCTTGATGCATAGGCATAAGGAGCTGACATATGATTCTCGGCACCCACGTAAAAAGGCAGGTACAGTGGTGCACCCATGTAATCCCGGTGCTAGGGAGGCAGAGACAGGAGGATCCGTAGGGCTTGCTGGCCAGAAATCTAGGCTCACTAGTGAGCTTGAGGATTAGGGAGAGTCTATGTCCCTAAATACATAGATGAACACGCAAGTAAATAAATAAATCTAGTCTCATTGGTGAACTCAAGGTACAGTGAGAGACTATGCCTCAAAGTAAGTAAGTAAGTAAATAAATAAATAAACAAATAAATAAATACAAAGAAGATGGATAGCAATTGAGGATGACATTTAGAGTAAATCTCTGGTCTCTATACACACATACACATAAACATGTACACAGAGCCTTTCCTCCAACACATACACACACACACACACACACACACACACACACACACACACACACACACACACACACACACAGAATAGAAAAGGGAAATGTGGAGGAGGTTGAGCGGAACCAGCATAGATGCCCCGAATATTCTTGGGGAAGAGAAACACCAGGGTATACGCGGCCAAGGAAGAGGAGGAATCTGAAGTCCTCACAGGAAGGCAAGAGGAACTATGGCTTTGTGCAGAGGATGAAACAGGAATAGGCTGGGAGCACAGAGAGTGCCTGAGAAGCAGCTGCCCACACATCTTCCCAGCCTGCCTTTAAGGTTTATTTTTAAGTGCCTTAATCTCCTGTCTGACTCCAGCAATCATTTTGTCTCTTTGGTCTCTCTTCACAACCTGTCACAAGGAGCCATTTATATCCCCTGTGCTTTCAGGCAGAATGGAATTGCTCTAGCAGGTGCTCCTGGAAACACCGTCCATGGGAAGCAGCCGACACATTCATTCTGCTCCTGGCCACTGCTCTTTTTCTTAGTATCTGGTTTAAAAGGATCAAAATACAGTCCCCCTGTACATCAAAACCGTCCTTCAACTCATTTGAAAGATGTTTTATGGGTCTGAAGAAATGGATGAGTGGTTAAGCATGCCCATTGTTCTTCCTGAGTTCGGTCCAGAGCACCCATATTGGGTGGCTCACAACTGCCTGTAACTCCAGCTCCAGAGAATCCAGTACATTTTCCTGGCCTCCATAGGCACCTGCATTCCTGTGTACACCCCAACTCAAAGACACACAGATAAATATAAATAAAATTTTAAAAATTGCATTTATTCTTAGAAAATGCCATGCATTTATACGATGTATTTTGATGATATCTAACCACCACTTCCTCCCTCCGCCTCCTACTTTTCCCATCATGCCTTCTTCCTAAGTTCACGCCCTCTTTTTGTTACTAGAAATGGGCCTAATTAGTTCTGCTTATGTACAGTGTGAATGTGGGGCCACTTGTTTGAGGCACTGGCCACCTACCCATGTCCAGATCCCTGAAGGAGAGTGGTTCTCTTAATCAGCAGTCGTCCACTGGAAATAGCTCTTCTGCCAATGGGAGGGCCTCGGGGGACTCATCCCCACCTAAGTTGGAGTCTTGACTGGCCTTTTATTATGTAGGGCCTGTGCAGATAGCCACAGTTACTGTGAGCCCACGTGGAATCTACAAGTTAGCTTTTCACAGCTTGCTCCTCCACCAGATCTTACATTCTTCCTGGCTCCTCTTCCATGGTGTTCCCTGAGCCTTGGATGGGGAGGGTTAATATAGATAATGCACCCACATCTGATAAGTCATGGTACTTATACTTGGCATTTTGACCAGTTATAGGTCTCTCCATTAACTAAGTGCAAAAGGAAGCTTTTCTGAGCAAACCTGAGCACAATACAAACCTATGGGTGTGAAGCTCAATACGCAGAAGGCAATTTGACAGCAATAGCAGGTTCCCCTCTTGGGGCTAAGATCTCCCCAACCACAAGCTTTGGTCCAGGTCTACAGGTACAAACACCCTCTGGCCGAGCAGGCCTTAAGTCCAATAAGAAATGATCAGGTAAAGGTCCTCTGACTTTCCCTGCTACCCTCAACAGTGTATGGGCTAGCCTGGGTTAGTTGACAAAAGAACAAATAATCTGAGGAAGCTGTACTTTCAAGGTCCTTGTCCAGAGTTTTGAAGTTATTCTTCTCCTTACACTACTTCTCAGTAGTCAGAATGTCTGTCTACTAACAGCCACAGAAGTGGAACAAAGTTCCCCAAAATGATCGTCTCAAACCAATAGACAATTTCTCTCAGTTCTGGAAGCCCGTGCCTTTGACATCAGGTTCCTAGCAGGACCTCACTTGAAGGCTCTGTTAGCTTTTAGTGACCCCCCAGCATTTCTCAGAACTCCTGGGCTTCTAGTTATTTACTTCTGGTTTTTGCAGTTTTTTTTTTTTTTTTATGTGGTTTTTCTTTCTGGGTGTGGTTGTCAGGGTCCCTGTCACCTGGCCATAAGAATACCAGGCACTGAATTTTGGGCCAATTTTTGGGCAGCATGACCTCATTTTCATTAGTTATATGCAAAGCTACCTTATTTTCACCTAAAATTATATTTTGAGGTTCTGGAAGGACATTAATGTGGGGGAAGACGTCATTCAAGTTATGTCCTCACCTGCACTCCCTTCACTGATGTCCTGTGAATTAGAGATGTCTCTTCTTCACTGGCATCTAAGAGATATCTTGCCATCTCCAGTTTTTCAAGCTGGCTTTGGGCTTTGGTGTCTATTTTGGGCTCTTAGGCATCAGATTTCTTGATTAGGGGAGGGTGAAGATAAGATGTGGAAATTGTAGCCAGTTTTGATGCCTTTTCCCCAGCACAGCTCTGCGAAGACAGTGGGGTTTACTACTGCCAGCAGTTCCTATCCTAGCCTCTAGATAGAGCACTAGAGACTTAGCAGCTGTGAATTTTAAAAATTATTTTCCCCGAGTCCAGTCCTTGAAACAAGAATTAAGAGCTACTGGCAATTAATAGCTGCTGAGATAGGGAGAATCAGCCTTCTCCAGGGAATATCTCACTGACAGGTTATCCAATCCCAAATATTCAGCCCTAAACACACACACACACACACACACACACACACACACACACACACACACACACACACACGTATATATATGTATATATATGCAATCTACTGAGTTTTTGAGTCCATTGGTTTTGCTCGTGTGTGTGTGTGTGTGTGTGTGTGTGTGTGTGTGTGTGTGTGTGTAAAACAATGATAGTCAAATAAGAAGAGGTCATGAATCTGAAAGGAAATGTGGAGGACACAGGAAGAGCTAGAGGGTAGAAAGGCAGAGGCAGAAATGAGTACAAACATAGTACTCACATGCAAAAGAAAAAAAAAAACAAAATATTTTCTGGAAAAAACAAAGAAGAGAAAGAAAGCTATCTAACAAACATAGAGCCCTACTGTTGCAATGGGATTTCTCAGTCCTGGGCGGCCAGAGGCCCAGACCCTGCCGTGCCAGACCCCTTAGCCGGCCGCTGCTGCTCAGGTCCCCAGAAATGACTCAGATGCTTATATTAACTTTATGCTGTTTGGCCTATGGCTCAGGCACTTTTCTAGCCTATGGCTCAGGCACTTTTCTAGCTTGCTCTTACATCTTAAATCAGCCCATTCCTATTAATCTGTCTGCCACGTGGCCCGTGGCTCACCTGTGTTCCTTACATGTTGCTCCTTGGGTGGCTTGCTCGATCTTCCTGACTCCGCCCTGCTTCTCCTACCTATGCTCTGATTTCTCCTCCTACTTTTTCTATGGTGTCTGTCATGGCCCAAAACAGCTCCTTTATTTAAAGATTGAGATTCACAGCATACAGAAAGGCATTCCCACATCACCTCCCCCTTCCTGTCTAATCAAAAAGGAAGCCTGAGCCATAGACCAAACAGCATGACCTTAATATAAGCCATTTCTGGGGACCTGAGCAGCAGCGAGCCGCAAAGGGGTCTGGCGTAGCAGGGTCTGGGCCTCTGGCCACCTGGGACCGAGAAACCCCATTACAACACCCTACATTCCTAAATTTTATTAAAATGAAACATAATTTCTGCAATTGGTGTGGGTTGCAGCACATGCTTGCTTGCTGGTGAGTGTACTTGATTTCTGTGGATCAGAAGACAGTTTTTAATTATCTCCCTCATTTTTCTATGCTACCTAGAGCCATTTGCCAGAACTTTAGCCCTGGGTTGTAATTTTTCCATTTCCTAATTCTCAGTTTCAGTTTTCAGAGTTCACCTTGGCTCATTCACTTGGGAGTCAGGGCTTAATGCTGGAGGTTGTTCATGCCTCTCTCCACTTGTGTAGAGTCACATGGGGAGACCTAGCCTTCTCCCCACTCAGACCTGGCCTCGGTCCTCTCAAGAGGCTCACCTGTGAGGGCTCGGTAAGACAACCCCCCCCCCCCCCCCCCCCCGCACCTCCATCAGTGCCGCAGTTTGGATCTTGAATGTCCGCCTAAGGCCCGTGTTGAAAACTTAGTCCCCGGACCAGGTCACTACTGGGAGGTGGGACCTAGTTATTATCTTTTGGGGTCCCTTTGAAGGGGATATTGGGATCCTGCTCCTTTCTCCCTCTTCTTCCTGCAACCATGAGGTAGAGAGACCTCCCCTACATGCTTCTGCCGCAAAGCATTGTGGGAGCATGAACCAAGAGCTGAAATTAGGAATCAAACCTTTCCTTTATATAGTTGGTTATTTCAGGTATTCTCTGAGACTGACAGAACTGACTAACAGTCCGTGCCTCAGTGCTGCGCAGACCAAGAGCTTAGTCACTGAGGGCTTTGGAATCCCTTCTCTTATTTCTTGTTCTCACGCAGAGGCCATGAAAACTAGGAATGTAGCCACTGCCTACATCCTCTGATCCTGACGTGAGTCCCCACCCCTCCACCTGTCATCTTAAGAAGGAAAAATGTCCTACCTTCAGTTAAGAGCGTGCATGAGAAAACATGAAGCAAACCCAGAGAGCTGAGGTGGAATATCAGATACATAAGTACAGCAAGAATTCTTTGCACGCTGACAGGCCCCTGGAGTGAAGTGTAAACAGAGCTGTTAGTTCAGCAAAGGAATTGTCTTTCCACGTTTTTATTTTCATTCATCAACGTTCAAAAGAGCATTTTGTCAGTCCTGGTTTTCCTAAACTCGCACAAATTCATGTTCTACACGGCCTCTGTTTCTCTTAGCATTGATTCCCCTTTTAATCTGCCTTGGCTCTCTCTCCCTCTGCTGGAATATTTATGACCGAGTAGCTCGTATGCTGTTGGCCATGCATCAATTTACCTTTGAACACTTTCTATTTCCTCTGTGGCTTTCTCCTCAATAGCTTTATCCTGCTTCCTTTCCCTCGGCATTTGCTCGGTTCTTCCAAAATTAGCTCTACTAAAATGTATCGTCTCTAGTTTTCCCCTTCTGCTGTGGCTTCAATTCTCCCTGATAAAAACACAACTATTATTAGCCAATCTCTTCACTTGTGGGTAAGCCTGTGGCTAGATGCCACTACTTCCCCTTCCCCTAGCTATGCCCTTGGTCCTAAACTCTGGCAAACACAGCAGATCTTGCTTGCCTTCTGCTAATAGTCGGTGTGGATAGCTGGCCTGTTTGATGGACATAGCTATTGTCTAAGTTTTTACTGCTTACATAAGGTCCTGGTTTGTCATAAAGCACATGGCGTCCAGCTCACCGTTCCTCACTTTCCTGGCACTCTTCACTCTGCTGAAGCAGCTGTGACAGTGTGTCTTGTAGCTAAAACACAAACTCTCTTCATACCAGTAAAATGAAGGCACCAAGGAAGTTCATGGGCTGATGTTTCTTTCTTTATTTTGTTTTTAATGTGCTGCATTTTCTGATGACACAGCATTCACATGGACCTTGTACACTCCCCCTTTCAACCCTTCCAAAAGTCTTGCCCTGAGCTCAGCCTCCACTGTCCTTAGGATTTTTTTTGCCCAGCACTGAACTCAAGAGCATAATTTGATGGACACTATTGAAAAGCTGATGCCAAAAAAAAAAAAAAAAAAAAAGTTGCTGTTTCTGTTTCCAACCTTCTGGAAGAGTGGAAAAATACCTTCCTCAACATTCACTCTGCTACAGCTGCCAATTATCTCAGAGTATCTAAAAGCCAGCAAGCTTCTCATTTGACAGCATGCTATTTATTTTTTTAGGAAATTATGCATTGTGGTGTCTGTTTCTTCTAGGGCAAGTTCTTTGTAATAAAAATGATGATAATTTGCCTTTTCTTAGCCCCTGTTCATTCAAGAACCATGAAGGATTTTGGGATTCCACTGCTTCTGTGGAATCACATAACCAGGCAAGGACAGAGCAGGTTATAGGAACACAGCTGTGGAAGACTGGTCTTCTCCTGGCCAGTGCCTGGGGGCCCCTCATGTTTTACTAACTCCTTCCTTCTATACGCTCAGCCAAGCCCCAGTGGTGAGAAGCTGCCTCACCCTTTCCAGCTCTCCATGATTCCTCACCCAGCTAAAAAAGATTTGGAAGCTGGAATACTTGGAAGCAAGTCCCTCCACTCTGGGGCGACCTGGTGTGGGCATCTGAAGCCCCATTGTTTCCCTGGTTCTGTCTTGGCCTCACTAGTATGGTTTTGAGTGAGGGCTAGTCAGTCTGGGGTAAAGTTGAAGAGAAGAAAAATGGCATGTTCTCCCAGGGCCTTTCTTCTCCTACACATCTGCTTTCTAGCTTTACCTAAACCTTATACCTCTTACTCAAAATACACAAATGAGGCAAACCAAGGAATGTATTGTTTAGTTCCTTCCCACAGGTTTCCATTTTGTGCAGCCACTGGGGTTACGGGCATGCACCATCATATCTGGCTTTGCACAAGGGGGGCCTGGGATTTGAACTCAGGTCCTCTTTCTTGAAGGGCAAGCACTTTACTCACCGAACTGTCACCCCAGCACAAAAGGCATGTTAGAACTTAACTCAAAGACACGGAAACTTCAATTAAAACATTAATCTGTGAAACCCAACTGTATACTTTGGCAGCAGAAGAGAGTTTCATTTTGAATAACTTGGGCATCGGCCCTGACCTGATAAATAACATCTTGCCTCTGTTAGCATAGCTCTCCAGAAAGCCAGACCATCACAAGAAGATTGTTCAACATAGGATCCAAAGTAGCTTGGATCCTGCAGTGTCATAGGGTCTGATAGCCGGTCATATCCCTTGCTAGGAGGGCGTGGTATATGCAGTGTTTACATAATTCTTATCAGAGTCTTCGTATTATGCCTTTCCCCTTCATACCAGTCTGTTTTTATTTTTATTTTTTATTTTATATCCTGCCATGGATTTGTTAGCTATTTTCAAACACAGATGAAGGAACACTGCCATCATTTGCTATATTTTTTAATATCATGAGTCTCCCTCCAACCCTAATGAAAGTGCAGATTCTGATGCTTTTTATAGCAGGAGAAGCCAAGCTCAAGTGCCCTGTAGCCTTCATTACAACATGTCTTGTTATTTAGAAGTTAACCAGCTGGAAAGCCATTGCAGAGCAGCCTCTGATGAATGGACATGGTCATTTTATTTCTCTATCACAAATGCATCCTTTCCAGAGGTGAGTAATTTCAATTTTCATGCAGTGGCCGATGAACGCGGTGCTTACTGGCGTGATCACATTCAGTGTAGGGTAAACAAGGCAGTCAAGTCAGGCGCAGGAAAGTACAAGGGATGGCAGCTGTCTTCTCCTTTTCTGCTTCCGTCTTTCCTCCCCATATTTCTTCACTCCACTCTAGTCCTGGAGGGCGTGATAATTTCCACCAACACAGCGAATCCCAACAGTGTGGTCTTCATAGGAAGCCACAGTCAGAAAGATGGATGGGACAAGAGTCTCCCTCTGTGTCTTCTGTGTCTCATACCTGTCCTGCTTTCCTTCTTGTTGCTGTGACCCAAAGTAATTCAGGGAAGGAAGGACTTACTTAGCCTCAGAGTTTCAGAGTTTCATCGGGGTGAGGGTGGCATGGCGACAGGCAGGGAATGCATAATGGCAGGAGAAGAATGGGGAAAAAGAGAGGGAAGGGGAGGGAGAGAGAGAGAGAGAGAGAGAGGGAGGGAGGGAGGGAGGGAGGGAGGGAGAGAGAGAGAGAGAGAGAGAGAGAGAGAGAGAGAGAGAGAGAGAGAGAGAGAGAGAGAGAACAGAAAGTTAGGGCCAAGGTATAAAATCTAAAAGCCCCTCACCTCATGAAGAACTTCCTTCTCCAAAGCTCCACCCCCTGAAGATTCCATAACCTTCCCAAACAGCCACCAGCTGGGGAACAAGTGTTCCAACATATGAGCTTATGGGGTGTTTCCTGTACAGACCACAGTGGTCCGCAGCCAGCATCCTTCTGTCACTGTTCCTCGGTCCGTATTTGCTACCTTCTCTGCTTCTCTTCGCTTCTCAGTTTCCCTTTACCTCACTCACTCTTGATTCCATTTCTGTTCCCTTTCTTCCTTATCTGGAGAGGATGGTAGGCGTGTGTGTGTCTGTGTGTGTGTGCGTGTGTGTGTATACGTGTGTGTGTATATACGTGTGTGTGTCTGTGTGTGTGTCTGTGTGTGTGTTTGTCTCTGTGTGTATGTGTGTGTGTCTGTGTGTGTGTCTGTGTGTTTGTCTCTGTGTGTATGTGTGTGTGTGTGTCTGTGTGTGTGTCTGTGTGTTTGTCTCTGTGTGTATGTGTGTGTGTCTGTGTGTGTGTCTGTGTGTGTGTTTGTCTCTGTGTGTACTTGTGTGTCTGTGTGTCTGTGTGTGTCTGTGTGTGTCTGTGTGTGTAAACTGAGATGGAATGGACTTGTATGTACTGAAAGCCATCTAGCATTTCCCCAGCAGTAGATTTCCAGGAGGGAGATTGGACTGGTGGGGACCTTCCTAGAATTCCATATTTCTCTTCTTTTGGTTCTTTTTTCTTTTTTCATCAAAAATCTCCCCACAGTGTCTTATTTATTTTTAAGAAAGAAAATCAAGGTATGATGCTATCTGTGTGGGATTAAACTTTCCTCTTCCATGCATTGTAAGATCTAAAAAGACAGAGGCTGCTAGCTCTGGATTTAGGAGCTAAAGCACTATCTCCCATCATCCCACTGAGGACTTTCCCTCAGCTTATTTCATAAGTAGCAAACGATACTAGAACCCAGATTGCCCTTTGTCATTGTAGGGATGGACAGCAGAAAGAAGATTCCATGGAGATCTTTGGGTGAACGACACCCGGTTTTCGATAATTTTGGTAACAAAATAATTTCTATTTGAACAAACAGTTATTAAACAGACAGCCAAGCCTCTTATGGTAAATACTTGATAAATAAAACAGCCAGTCATATCATCATCATATGTCTCAGGCTGTGCTTCTAGTTCCATTAAAGATCTCCAAATATTCTTTGTGATCAAGGACCCAAGCTTGTCATGCCTACTTTTCAGCACATTTTTTTCCCCCAGAACATTACTGCAGCACCCCGGTGTTCAGACATAATACTAAAAATGGGAAGGAAAGAAAATTCCTGCTTTAAAATAACAACGGGTTGGCAGCCTGACCGTCGGGGGGAAGAGGAAGGACTTATCTGCTTCTGTGATCTCTTCCACTCTGTATTTGCGTTAAGAACCAGGCTGGGATGGCATTTACGTTCCATGCTGCAGACTCTCCTTGCTCCCGGCTTCCTCTGTCTTCAACACTGATCCATTCCCTTCACAAGTGTCCTCAGGCTCACATTTTCCATGCTTGACAACAATTCAAAGCATATCACCTTCAAAGATTGAGGTACATTCTAACAACATTCATGCCTGCCTCACAGAGAGTACAAGTTCGCTTTCCTCCCAGCTCCCATTGCTAAGGGGCTTCTCTAAGGCCCTTGTAGACTAAGGATTGAAAATACATTTTGTTGGAACAGTCGTGCTCTTTGAAAAAGTGAAATCAATTATGCTGATAGGGTTGTGCTAAGCCATAGGGTGTAAATACAGTGTAGATGTTGGCAAAATGTGTTAACTGGATCTATGTGCCGCAACAGAAGAGATAGATAATAGATATATAATAGGTAGATGGATAGAAAATAGGTAACTTATTGATATTGGTGATTGATGACAAATAGATGTAGAGAATAGCCATTTGGACATAGTTACATATATACATACGTACACACATATATACATACATATACAGAAAGATGGTTAATGTTGGTTTATGCTCAGCCTGGGCAGAACTGTTCATTGTTTCAGTGGTCAACTTAATTTTAAGATTTGCAAGGAAGTTAATGTTCTGCTGAAGGGCCTGTCTGATTTCTCTTAGCCCCGTTCTTGCAATGAGCATGGACTCCACCTTTGAAGCACAGGAATGGGTCATTGATACATGTCTAGTCTTTCTTGTTGAAGTCATTGCCAAGCCACAGTTCTGGAACCATTAGTGAGGGAGTCTGTAGCCTACTTCCTACCAGGAAGATATCTTGTAAGGCCATCCAATTTTAACTATTTATTATTTTTTTATTTTTTTGCCGAGGGACAGTGGGGCTCCGGTGGGTGAGGACACCAGTGTGAAGGCAGGTGGCAATGCAGTGAGCTGACCAGGTTGTGGAGTCAGTGAACAGCTCAGAATGCCTGAGATCAGCCATGCTAATTCCCAATAAACATTTCTTTCAATGTGTTCCCTCTCCCTAAGCTGACTATATATGGGCTAGAGTTACCAGGCTGAGAAAGATTATCTGCTATTCTATATCTCCCCTTCTTAAGGGACAAACAAGCCCCCTTTAACTAGATCCTACATGCAAAAAGCCCTTGCTATCAAATCAAGATGCCTGAAGGGTGTATAGGAGAGAAGACTGGGTAGATAGCTTAACAGAAAGTCACTTGCTGGCCAAGCATGAGGACATATAAGGACTTTATATAAGTCAGGCATGGTAGTGTGCAGGTGCAATCTCAGATCTAGAGATGGAGACAAAGACAGGAGAGGAGCATCTCTGGGCTTTATCGGTCAGCCAGCCTAGCCTAATGTATGGGTCCCATGTCCCAGTAAGTGACCTTCCCTAGATAAACAGAAGTAGTTGGCTCCTGAGAAAGGACACGGAAAGTTCATCTTTATCCTTCATGCATGCATATGCATGTAAGCCCATTCATAAAAAAGGAAAGAAAAATAAAGAAAGAAAGAAAAAAATGAGGAAGGAAGGAAAGAAGGAAGGAAAAAAGAAAGGAGAAATAAGCAAGCCATCTGCTCTCCATTGCTTACCTCGTTCTGTCTCATAATTCCATTCTCCATTTTCTTGGACATAGGGGAAAAAAGAAACCACAGCAGGAGAGATTTCTTTCATGGGTGTGTCTGTTTTCATATAATTCAATGTATGTTATTAGACCAAACATCAGAAGTGTTTTAAGAGGAAATATTTGTTTACACCTTAAGTTGCAGAAAAAGCAATATTGCTTCAGTCTTGTTAAATCAATTACTCCCTGGGCTTTCTGAAGTTGGCAAAGAATTCTGCATGCCATCAGAAAGAGCTGAGGTTGCACAATCATTATGTAAAACCTATGTGATTCATATTTTCACTCTCCTCCCAAATAAAAACCAAATATAATCCCTTCTGAAACCCATTTGGACTATTGCAATACCAAACACATTTCTTTATTATTTCTTAGCACTTTCTTCATGTTCAGGACTTCTCGGGCTGCTCAGTCAGACCCAGCCTTCACAATGAAATTTATCCCCAAGATAAAGGAAATAAACAAACCCAGTACCTCAGGCTAACATGATTTTCTAGTTCTGGAAGGCGGCTGCTTTTTTTTTTCCTCCCCCAGCCTGATAAGTTTCCAAGGCGAAATGATTTATCTCTGGCCAGGTTCTTCTTGGGATATTCACTGGGCAGAAAGTGGATTACAGAAGAACTAGAGAATGGCCTGAATTAGAAAGGGAAAGTGCTGTAAGGGCAAGCGGAGGAAGATGATGGCCTAACCAGATTACTGTATATCTTCCAAAGAGGGCAAAAATCAAATTACATTGGAGAAAAAGAAAGTGGAAAAAAGGAGGAAATTGCAATATTTTGGTCGGAGGGAGATTGCATTGTAGGGTTAATAGGATTTAGAGGCAACATCATTTTCAAAACTAGATTGACTCATGCTTGTAACTCCCAAATGCTCTTCACTAGGAAGTTGTGTGTGTGTGTTCCTCTGACTTGACACAGGAGGGGAAAAAAAAGTGTTCACAAATGATAATTGCCTGGTGCTAACAGACACAATTCCTTTCAAAAGAGAACAGGCCAGAACTGTTGCCAAGGCAAGGCCTGCGCTGGGAGGACCCAGAGCTCTTCATTCTCTGAAGCCCCACCCATTCATCTCTTCTTGTTTCTTTCCAAAGCAGCTGCTTGGCACCTGGAGAAGCTTTGTCCCAAGCCTGGCTGGCAGGCAGTGCCCAGCTGGGATTCAGCTCCTCTGCCAAAAATTCCCCATTCACTAAGACTATGAACACAGCTATTCAGGGTTATCTGGAGGATATGTCATTGAAGTTCTTGTCCTTAAGATACAAGACCTTTATAGGGATGTGAGTGACTTGGAAAGTCCAAGCTTGAGAAAGGATAAATGCCCGGTGAAGGTGTAGCTCTGCTCTGCTTGACTTTGATAGCACAGGACCTGTGCGCTGTCATGATGGATGGGAAGAAAGGAGTGATGTTATGCCTTTCTGAGGCACTGCATTTACAAGAAGAGCAGAAGCAGATAGTGTTTACATGGTCCTGCAAATAAATGAGACACTGAGCAAGGAGCTTCATACCTTTTCCAATAATGTAGCAGGTCAGCAGGTTCAATGGGGATGACAAAGACCACTTGTCTTTGGGGGTAAGAGAGAAGGGAGAAGGTTAGGGGTGGTTATCCATGCAAGACACATGCTTACTTAGGTACACACACACACACACACACACACACACACACACACACAGACACACACACACACACACACTATGGCCAGGTGACAGATGAAGACATCAGAATCCCTTCCCACACCTCCACTCCACATGCAGAACCTACATAAAGCCTTATGTGGTTGTATGGGCCTGTCATCCACATCCTCTGCAGCAAGATGCCTGGTGAGATAAAAGAATCCTCCCAAGATCATGGCCAATTAGCCTGGCTTACACGGTGATTGGCTACAAACAACAAAGTGAGGTATGTTTTGACATAGTAATATTCAGGCGTGTGCACACACACACACACACACACACACACACACACACACACACACACACACACTTTTCATCTATTCATCCACTGGTATGTATCTTGAGTATCTTTGGCACTGAAAATAATGATCACTGTTTTAAAAGTCCGCTCTTAATACTCTGTGCTCTTTGAGTACGTTGCCCCTGACCTTTGTTTACTCTTTGCTACAGTCTGAACATAAAGTGTCCTGTACAGGCTCATGGTTTACACTCTTGGTCCTGTACTCATTTGGACATGGGACCTAACTAGTAGACCTAGCAGGGATGTAGAAGTGGGTTTAGAGAATTCTATACCCAGCCTTGGCTCCAGTCTTGGGTCTCTACATTCGGATTGCCATTGAGATGCGAGCTAACCACCCACATTCCTGTTTTTGGGAACCAGGGCCTAAAATAAAAGCTCTCCTCTGTTAAGATGCTTTGCTCAAGCATTCTGTCTTTACCATGAGAAAATAACTAGAATAGTCCTCCATGGTGTATGACTGTCACACTCTGCCAATATAATCTTCTAAAGATGGGTATTTATTCACTACCAGTTCTTCAATCTCATAGTCAGTTCACTAGTTACCTGTGGGAGAGGAACTGAGTCATGTTAACATGAAGGACTTCTCTTTATCAAAGACAGACATAAATAGAGTCAACTAATGATGAATAAGAAATGGTTCCTGGTGACAACAGGGGCCCAATACCTCAAACACATAATAGACATACAGAATCACCAAAGAAATCAGGACATGTATATAAGCTCAAATTTTATGAGAATCGAACTACCCCAAGCTAACAAGTATGTGGAGAGATCTTCAAACTCTTTCATTAATAGGAGAAATACATTTTAAAATATCAAACTGACAGTGAATGTCTCTTTGGAATGATAGAGACCAGAAAACAGTGCCCAGTGCTACTGTAGTTCTGTAGACATGGAACCCTTCTTGCATTGGCAAAAGGAAATGCAGCCACCTGGGAGAATAACCTAGCAGTGCATGGTCGAATTCAGTGCCCAGAATTTCTACTCTGTGCCCAATACTTTTACATGCTGAGATTTTTGTTTGCTCTTAACACATAAATATTTCATCCATCTGAGATTTAATTGCAGAGGATAAAGATTTAGCAATATTTGTCTTCTGCAAAATGTCTGACCAGTTGATCTCATGCTTGTGTCTGGCCCCTCCTTCCGCTCACTGTCCCCTCTGCTCTACTAACTCCATAGAGATCCCTGGGTCTGTTTTCAGTGTAGCTTGGAATGGTTAAGCAGTGACTCATTTGGAGAATGTGTAATCCTTTCTGGGCACTGTGCTTTGATGTCAAGAGTCACGAACCAACTCACATCCAGAGGGGAAAAAGTTAGAAAAAACCGAGGGTCATTCTCTCTGTGCTTGTAAGTTCTTATAGGGTGGGCTTCTGGCTCGAGGGCTGTGTGTCTTCACTGATCCCCATCTCCCAACCTTCTGGTAGCATCGCTTGATTTTTCCTTACTGAACTAGGGGACCAGATTTTTTAAATCTCCCCCCCCCTTTCCTCTCTCCTCCCTCCTCATCACTCTTATCTCATTTTTTCATCTTTCTCTTCCCTTCCTTTTTCTGTCCCTCATCTTTCATCCTACCTCCCGCTTCTCCTTCAGTCTCCTTGTATATTTCCCCCCCTGATTCTCCTTCTCTCTCATTCACCTACTAATCCTTCTTCAAAACAAAACTGTAAACTCTCGGACAGAATTTGGAAATAAAAAAAGTCCCTCTGGAGACTCACAATGTGGATATTTCACTCAGCTCAAATCCAGAACAAGAAAAAGAAATAATAAACCCTTCAAAAGCCAACTGCCCCTGCCTCATAACAGCAGCCTGGTAGCTCTGCTGTTTCTGCTTCCAGTTCGTATTCATTCCCAAACCCAAATCATGTCTGTCCACAGAGGGTTAAATGCCTGAGGGGAAGCCAGACACCTGAAAGCCTTCTCATTAGGGAGAGCAAGCCATATTGTAATCTGTAGGGAAGTGCATCTGCTGGAAGGCTGTCAGTCACTTTGGTCAAAAAGACAGACAGCACTTAAAGGCTGCCTATCATTTCACATGAAAGTAGACAAGAAACTTTTAACTTAGAAATTGCCAATATTGTTTAAAGTCAATTAAAAAGATTTTTTAATGCCAAAAATGATTTCCCAGATCAAGCCATTTCTTTTCCACGAAACAGTTTAGAGCAGCATTACCTGTAAGGCTGAAGGAACAGTTAAAGAATTCAATTAAAGCAGAAGAAAGATCTGGTCTCATATCTGTTGGATGTGAAGCTCTTCCTCAGTTCAGAAGTTGACAAACTGTGAAAGTATAAAGGGAACCTTGTGGGCAAAGTGACACCCAACTTGTGATAGGGCAACATGGAATTCACATGACACATAGCACATTGAAATGTAACTGCAAGTCACCAGAACTTTAGTCTTAGCCACATTATCCACAACTCAAGAGCTCAGTGGTCACATGTAGTTCAGGGGCTTCCAGAATGAACAGCACAGACAGTGGGAAGTACCTTTGACACAGGAAGTTTGGCTGGACAAAGTATTACATAGACTATGGCTGTAGACCCATACTCTAGGCTCATTCTGAGAATGGGGTGAGCATCATAAACATACAACATGTGCTCCCAACTCCATGTTTGGCTTAGTGGTTTGTGGTCTTGAAATTATCACTGATTATTTAATAAGGGTCTTCATGAGGCCCAGTGTAGTCATTATACATCTAGTACCATTTTTCCCTTATTTTATTGGCATGTGTATGTGTATGCAGGTGTAGCTACACATATTTGGGCATGTGTGGGGAGGTTGGAGGTTGATGTTCTGTGTCTTCTTCAATTGCTTTCTACTTTATATATTGAGGAAACGTCTCTCACCTGAACCTGGAGTTACCAACTCAGCTCACTATAGAAGCAAGCTAGTCTAGCTAGGCAGCTTGCCCAGGAAAGTCGAATCTCCATCTCTTTCCCAAGCACTGGGATTACAGGCCAGATGAAAAGCCCACTGCTTTTCTGTGGGCTCTAGGGATCAAAAGTCTGGCCCTAGACTTGCATGGCAAGGACTTTGCTCATTAATCTGTCAACCCAGGCCCATGACCAGTCTTGTTTGAGAGTTTGCTCCAAATGGAGAATTGGAGCCTGCATGCTGTCCCCACTTATAAGAGCCTAAAGAAACATTATGTCCCACTGTCATTAAAATATGGTCTAGCAGAGCAGCCTTAAGTCTGTAGATATCTTAAAATTGATTAGAATTATAACTTCAAAGAATCAAACATAGAGCAAAGATTGAAACATCAATGCCCATTGGGTCTCTCTCTCTGGATATAGTTTTATATAAGGGACTGAAAACCTGTAATCTAGAGCCCTAGCTGGGTATGGCTTATGAAGCCAATCCTTGACACACTCCCAACCTATAAATCAAGCTCTCTTGAAATAAGCCAACAGTTGCCATGGCAACTGTTACACATCCTTTGTACGAAATATTTGTCAACCCATGTTAGCACCTATGAGGGAGCCCCCACTTTATGATAGCAACTTCACTCCGTGACCTCATTTAATTATAATCTGGCAATCAATCACATCAATACCCACGAGTGACTGAAGGCTCAAAATGGGTAACTCGTTTCCCCAAACAGAAACCTCATGAATCACTTTCAATCTAGAATATAGATGTTAGTTCAATATCTGAGAAAGTTTAAATATTAAAATGCCTATAAAGAGTGAACCATCACAATGTGAGATAAAGACAGGGTATTGTTACAGGTTAGATTTGTGTCAATGTGCAACTGTAGCAGGAATCAGCCTGCTCCATCATCTACCTTATCCTTGTAAGTCCAAAGTTTCATATCTAATATACCTTTTATTATAATTAAGGAAAACTATAACTATCTAATTTTCAATTATATCAAAGACCACAGAAGGATTAGCCGAGTAAACAAGAAGTGCAAGCAACTTCCAAAATCTAAAAAGGACAGAAATGACATCTGGCTGCCTAGACAGTCACCCAAAGTTCAGCCTACAGGCCTAGAGTCTCTGGCATACATTTCAGTGAAGCAGGAAATTTGAAGGATTGCTCTGCCCATTCTGACATAGTTCATCAGTCACTTCTTCTTGAGTCCTGAAGAATGTCTGGCAGTGTTATCTGTGAAGCAGGGACCTGAAGGACCGTCTCTCCTTGTTTTGTCAGAGTTCAGAGGTCACTTTCCTATGGATCCTCCATGTCCAGTTTATACAGCATACTGTCAAGCAGTCAGTACAAGAACAGTTTCTTGTCCAATGGCTAGCCTTTGCCACAAAGAAAGTAAATTCCCTATGGAGTTTCCTTGATGCCAATCAACCTCTTGAAGTAGATTGGTGCTGCCAGGAGCAGACCTGTCCCTCTGTTCAGAAAAGTCTAAATTCTTAAAATATTTTAAATGCCATATTCTGTATGTCTTTGAAGTGTTTGAAGATTGTTTAACTGAAATGTATTTTTGTATACCTACAAGAACCTAACTAACTATAAGTTTGGCACAGATGACTATTAATCTGTATTTCTTAACTATACATTACAATTTTAAAGGAAGCGCATAAGCATAGTACCTTAAACAAGAGTAGAAATATACATACAGTATAACAAAATTGACCTTAAATTTGTATCAGTGAACCAAAATCCACACCAATTTAAAATATTTTGAGATTAACAGCCACTTTTTGAATTAAAGTAGATTCAATGATCTATCTTTTTAAATCATTCCTATATCAATCAGGCTTTACCACAATCGCTTTTATGCACTGAGCCATCTCACCAGCCCAAATCTGTGCTCTTGATTAAAAGTATTGCCCAGAACTGAGCTGCCACCGACTACTGGACAAGTTTTTTTTGTTTTTTTTTTTTTTTTTTTTTTTTTTTTTTTTTTTTTTTTTTTGTAGAAGGCAAAAAATCCTCGTGCATACAAATAAGCACTGGAGAAGTCAGGGAAAGTTAAAGCACAAAGATTATCTCTGTGGAGGAAGATGGTGCTTAGCTCTTCTCCCAGAATCTGAGAAAGAATGCTGTTTACAACCTGGTGACCCTTTGTTACCTGCTGAGCCAGGCTCCCCCAAAACACAGAATTTGTGTTTTGCTTAGCCCGGACCCTTTCTTGAAGTCAGAAGTTTCTGCCTCACCAGAAACTCTCAAATACCCAGCAGCTGATTCCCAAATAATTGACTCGGAAGCTTAATATTATAGTAATTTCTGGGCCAATAGCTCAAGGGCTTAGTATGCTTGCTCAGTGCAGTGTTCTCATCTAGCTCCCCCTGTACCTGACTGGCATCTGCCTTTCCTCTTCCTAGAATTCTCTTAGTCTGGCCGCCCCACCTATACTTCCTGCCTGGCTACTGACCAGTGCCAGCGACAAAGCTTTGTGGTGCACAAGAGCGTTATCCCATATTCTAGGCCATAAAAACCTGTCCTTAAGAGTGATGTTACTCGTCCTTTGCAATAGCCTAGATGACTTCTATGTTATCTTAGGGCCACTTCTATGTTATCTTAGGGCCGGGCCACTAATCCTGACACGTCTACAGTCACTCTCCCTAGACCCTACATCCTGGACTCTATCTCTGAGCCAACAGTACCCACCTTTATGACAGTAGCCATATAGATTTTGTAAAGAATCTCAATGGGTCTTAAATTTGTTGCAGAGTTGGGACTGAGTTCATTTTTAGCAGAACCCCCCCCCCCCCCCGAATTTGTGCTGTGCCAAATATGGCTAAATTAAACCAAGTGGTATCAGACTCTGGAGGTTTGAACCAGCGATGGCAACCAAATCAAATTGGACTAAGTTTCATTCTTCTTGCTGTATAGCCTGCAGGGACACCCCTGCCTCATTCAGGGCTTAATCCTTTTTTCCCTATAACTTCTGTTTCTTCCATGGGTGCTCATTATTCTAGGCTGGCCAACATTACTAAAAGCAGAAAGTTAGCATCCTTGAAATACCTGAATCCTCCTTGGGGCCTATCTCATGCATCCGCAACTACTGAGTCCTGGTGGGTTTGAGCTTACAATGCCTGATGTTGTCGTTAAAACATAACGCATCACACATACATTTGGGACAAAGGAGTTGCCCAGGCTTGGAGGTGAGAGCTTTGCACAGTGAGGGGCCCAAGGAGGGGCTTCACAAGCCTCAAGGTGGTTCTGACAGTAAAGGCATTTTTCATCAAGCCTGATGACCTGAGTTTAATTCTCCAGATTTGTTGCTGGACAAAGAGAACCAATCCTTGTACTCTGTCTTCTGATTTTTATAAGCATGTCATGAAGAAGCCACATGTGTGAACATGGTCTGTAAGTACTGATCTTCTATTCCCAGAACACACACAGAGAGAGAGAGAGAGAGAGAGAGAGAGAGAGAGAGAGAGAGAGAGAGAGAGAGAGAGAGAGAGAGAGAGAGAGAGAGAGAGAGAGAGAGAGAGATTGAGATTGTAAATACTGATCTTCTATTCCTGGCTCCCAAACTTTCCAGGCAACTCAATATACCTCAGACAACCTCATATTTTTCACTTGAAATCTCTGTTTCATGTCACCAGGAATCTTTCCTCTCCCGCCTACTTTGGGCTATTCTCCTACGCAGTGGTGACCTTCCGGTTGTTCTCTGAAGTTCCTTTGTCCCTCCCGTTTCAGCTTCTGGAGTTACCTACTTTGCACCCTCGGAAGTTCCTATATAATCAACTCAAGAGATAAACTGTATGTTCTCCTGACTTCCTCGGGCTGAGGGTAAGCTCCTTAAATTCGCCTATTTATATTTCCTCTAAATCCTACCATGCAGAGCGGATGAGGATGGACACAGAAAACCCGTCCTGCGGCCTTCAAAGCTGGGACGCACTTCCCAAATACAGCCACTAGAGGTCGCTCATCCACACAGTCTTGCCTGGCCCAGGTTCCCTTCTGCACATGGGTTACTACACAAGCTGGAAGTAGGGCAGGCTGTCGGTATTTCTTTTTCTCTCCAACACAGCCTCGGGCCATCAGAGCTTCTGATGTCAGGGTCCCTGCCGCGCAAGCTGCAGAATGAAAGAAAACATTGCAAATTACAAAGGTCACTGCCTCTGCTCTGCGCATTCGTATTCAGGGCTCACCTGAAATCTCTGTTTCAGCCCAGCTCAGGTTTTGAATATTTTTCCAGAAGTAGGGGAGGAAACCTGTGACCGTTGAATGCATTGTGTGTGCATGCTTACAGAACGCCTCGGACTGGTGATGTGTGGAGAAAGATTTCCATGCATACGCCTCTTCTCTGATCTCTGGGGAGTTTTTGAGTAGGGCACTGTACTAAAAACAGCACTGGTCTTTGCAAACAAGCCCCGGCAAAGGAGCCAGGCTTCATATCTGAGAGACTTACTGAGCCCAAAGTAGCACTATGGAACAGTAACTTTGGATGAGTGTTGCACATGGGGTAAGGGAAGAAACGTGAGCCTAGCATGGTGTCATATGCACATCTGAGCCAAAATGCCCATGGAAGTTGAGAGCAACTGATTCAAGTGAACATACCAGTTATAAAGATTCAAGGGATGTGCAGTCGCTGGGAAGCAACTAGAACAGTGTGGGTAAGTGAAAGTTGTGACTCCCGAATCCCTGAAAGCAAGTTCAAGCATGCTGCTGGCAGTTTCTAAACTAGCTTTTAGACTTGCTGGCAAACTTTAAAGGGAAGACGCCATGATTGTGAGCGTGTGTAGCCAGACTCTAGGAGTTCTGACATTGATTGGCCATGACTTAAGCAGTCTGAGACTCAGTTTGCTCACCTGTAAAATGGGACTGAGTCCCCAACTCACAGGTGTAGATAGATGCAAAGTGTTTGGAATACTGCCTGAAGTGAGGCAAGTGTATAATTATGTGGCTGAATTAGAAAAGCATCATCAGACTCTTCTTGTGGGGACATCATGAGTCAACTTGTGTACAGACATCTTCACAAACAAAATATCAAAAACTATGTTCTCCAAATGGTCTTGTTTTTCTGGCTTGGTGATTTGACATAGCACCAGGAAGGGGAGTTGGATTGTATTTGACCTCTTTCTGTCCTTGTAGGTCACCAATGGTGTGTATACTGACATAGTGGAAGTTCACACTAGAAGGTCTGGTATCCTAACCATGCCAGATCACAAAAGGCCTCGATTTGCAATTTAGAACAACACTATTCTTAAGGAAGACTCTTAGCTTGCCTTAAAGCCTTGAAGAGGCCACCAACTCTGCCTCCATGTAAATGGAGATGCTTTCAGGTTTCTTTTTCCAGAACAGAGAGGCATCATCCATACTGATGAACTTGCTCTGACAAATAGTTCTCCTCCACAATCAGCGTTCCCAGAGTGTCCGAGACTCATCAGCCCTGGAAAACTCACTGTTCATTCTGACATCAAGTAACAAATAATACTTCTTGACTAGCTTGCACCACCTGGAAACTCAACACTGTGAGTGGGTCCAGTTTCAACATAGCAAATGGTCTTTCTTCTGAGAGACCTGTAGTTCTGTCTAGTATTCAATCCAAGCCATTGGAGGCTTTTTTAAATTGTATAGGGACTCATCTAGGTAGATTTTAGTTTTTAGAAACAGAGTTTTGGAGAGTCCAGGTTGACCTTGAACTTCTCATGTATCAGAGGATGACCCTAAACTTTTCATCTTCTTTTGTCTGTCTCCCGAGTAGTGAGATTGCCATGCTCAGCTTCCACTCTCCATTGCCTTACACAAATCAGGTTCTTAAATAGCTTGGATCCCTTTGTTCACATTTTTCAAGATTGTAGCTGTGAATTGGGGCATGCTTGACTGGAGAGCAATAACCATCATTGATTTTCCACCTTCATAGCCCTTAATCACTTTAAATTTCATTTCCAGGTCAATTACTCCATGTGACCTCTTGCTAGCAACATTAGCAGTGGATTTTTATATTTAGAGTCCATGATTGGCAAAACACGAGATAAAATCAAGCACCAGAGAATGATGCTATCAACATACACTGTAAATGTAAACACAGGATGAAAGAGTCTGCTGGAGTGTCACAAGGCATGTTTACAATAAGCTTTTATTTTTTTTCCTTCCTAAATAAAAAATAATGTGCTGATTAACTTTAACTCTCTGCTTGACACAACCCAGAGGGTCTTAATGAGGAATTATATAGATCAGGTTAGCCTAAGGGCATGCCTGTGGCGGATTTTATTGATTACTAACAGAGGAGGGAGATGTACTCTGAACACAAGCAATGCCGTTTCATAGGCTTTGGCCCTAAACTGCATAGGAGTGAAAAATTGAGCTGAGCACAAGAAGGCAGGTAGCATAGGTGGATGAGATTCATTCTGCTTTCCACTGTGAGTGTGATGTGGCTAGCTGCGAGTTCCTATCATAACTGTCCTGAAATGATGGACATCACCATTATCAAGTATTGTGTGTGCATACAGTTTTCACTGTGTACATTTGCATAACCTCCAGAGTGGTGGTTTTGTTTACACAAGCATGGTCACAAATATGTGTGATGCATTATACTATAATATTAATGTTACTAGACTGCAAGAATTTTCCAGTTCCAATTCCAATACAGTCTTAGAGGTCCATCATGGTGTGTGCAGTCTCTCACGGATTGAAACAATGCTATGTTGTGCATGCCTTTTATTACTATTATGATTACTACATATCACATCTATACTCTTTATTACTATGACTGCTATGTTTTTGTACATCAGTGATTCACAGCTGAGGAATGGAAGGGTGACAAGTGAAATTCTTCGTTCATCTTTCAATTACTGGACCATGTCTGGGGTGAAAGAAATAATCATCCTTAGTGTCACAGGACAATGACTAATTTTTTGGAAGCATATCACAATTTCCTACACTGTGATTATAGGATACCACAGACCATTTTTAAAAGGGCTATCTGATCTCTGTGTCATCTTTTCCAGAAGTTGTATACTTAATGCAAGAGTAAAATAATGTCTTGTTTTTGGAACAATTTGTTGTCAGAATCTTGAAAGATTTAACTACATCTTTAGTGGGACAAAAGAATTTCCTTTGCTGACATGAACATAACTAGAAAACCCTTTAATCAGGGAATTATGGGTGTTTAAATACTGACTGTTCAGCACACAGCAAGAGCACATATTTACCAGGAAGTTTTACATGGAGTAACTAAGCCCCAAATATAAGAAGTGTCTTCTGCTGTAAGTAAAAAAAAAAAAAAAAAAAAAAAAAAAAAAAAAAAAAAAAAAAAAAAAAAAAAAAAAAAAAAAAGATATATTTTACAATCTAATATTCACTTTCTCATGATTTTTAATTCTGAGATAAAAATGAAGCAATTTTCACAACACCCCTCCTCCATTCATGCACACTTGACCAAACCCACAGTCAGCTTGTTAGCTAAAGTGACCAGCGCTTGCTTGAGATGATGGATGCATTTAGGTGTTAGTCATGAATGATGCAATTTTGAAAAGAATGGGAATGGGGGATAGCCAGGCAAATGACAGAAGGCCCAGCCCATGAGAAGGCACATGAATCAGAGACCTACTCGCTTACGCATTCAGGAGCCCCGTAAAAGTCCTAAATGGAAAGCTATTGTATATATGTGGAGGTCTGGGTACAGGCCTCTTTAGACTCTGTTCTTGCTGCTTCGGGTCTCTGTGAGTTTATAAGGGATTTGCTCTGCTGTTTTAGAGGGTCCTGTTCTTCTGGTGTCCTTCATGTCCTATGTCTTCCTGGCTCTTTCTGTCTCCTCTTCTGCAGTGTTACCTGAGCTCTGATGGCATGACCATGGAGACATCTTGTTTAGAGTTGTGTGTTTCAAGGTCTTTGTCTCTGCGTAATATCTGGCTGTGTGTTTCTGTATTTGTTTCATCTGCTGCAGGAGGAAGACTCTCTGGTGATGGCTGAATAAGGCGCCAACCTATGAATATAGCAGACTATTATTAGGAGTCATTTTATTCTTACTTTTTTTTTAAAGACCAGTAATATTTGGTTTTACCTAGGTCTCTGGACTGTGTAGACTGGTTTGTGGCCGCCTGAGCAGTGTGAGGTATGGGTTCCTCTTAATGGAGTGGGTCTTAAGTCAAATCAGACATTGGCTGGTTCCTCCCCAAGACTTGTACCAATATTGTGCTATAATATTTTGCAGACAGGACAGACTGTACGTCAAAAGTTTTGTGTCTGGATTGGTGTTTTCTTTTCTCTTTTGGTAGCCTATAGGATACTTTTCCACATCATTGACACTAGGACATGGCAATGAAGAATCTATGTAGGCACCAGATTGACCTCTCCGTGTTCAAAAAGTTGTGTGGATTTTGTCCGCAGCACTGGGGCCTTGCTGTCAGTTTGTGGAGAGTAAACTATTGTCTTGGCAACAGCAAGGGTCTTTTGAAAACATGAATGATTTGGAAAAATAAAAAGCAGGTTAGAGAATGTCTCAGACACAAAATATAGAACATTAAGAAGCTTCTGGAGCAAGTGAAGTACTGAGCGAGCTGTGGATAATACAGCATTTCATCTTCCTTTTGTCTGGCTAGATCCACGACAAGTGGCCATTCCAGAAAAGTGGCCTGTGGGAGGGCAGGGAGGGTGATGATCTTTGAGGAATAAATGCTACTATAGTTTGGATTGTGATTGTCCCTCAAAGACCCAGAATTAAAAGTCTGGTCTCCAGGTGATGTTCTTGGGAGGTTGAGAAAACTTCAGAAAGTCCTTTCTTGGGTCTTTGGAGTTGTCCTTGACGGTGCCTGGTGGAATCTCCTCCTCTCTCTCTTCCTCACCCTCCCCCATCCTTCTCCCTCGCCTACCTTTAGTTTGAGATGTGAATGTTTTGCTCTGATGCATGTTTTCATCACAGAGTGTCGCCACCAGGCACTAGAACTGAGTATGTGTGCCATCTCAGATATTTTGTTATAGAAACGAAACTCTGACTTAATGGGCTGGATTTCCCTTGTTTTTATTTTGGTTAGTTTAATTGTTCTAACATAATACATCACAACATGTACCTGAAAGAGCTTTTCTAGTTTTCTTCTCTTTGCGCTTAAACTAGAAACACTACCAGAGCTATTCTGCATCAGTGTCTACTTCTGGTTTCTGGATTGGTGAGTCTGGACCAAATAATGGCAATAGAACAGAAGTCAGCTTATGGATGGGATAAGAGCATTTAGGATTCAAGCTTTCTGTATCCACTCCTTATTTACACCTTACGATTTTGCCTTCACAACCATAAAATTATATTCTGTGAATTTCTGTGCAAGCTTTTAACCACACCAAGGGGTGATATAGGTTTTCATGATGAGCTTCTCACGATATTGAGACCTTGACTGCCGAGATTCTCATTCAGTCTTTATATGCCAGATAAAGAACATGATTTTGTTATTTGTTTTTCAAGATTTACTAATCAAAATCGTCTATTTTTTCCTTAAAAACGAAACAATAACAAAATGAATTCTGTTATTCTGTTATAAAATGAATCGAACTTAGCAAAATATAACTCTTCAAATACAAAATAAAGAACTAGGGTCATGAAGGGGTAAAAGCATTCTTTTGACGATTGGATGGAGCTCACACAAAACTGTGCTCCAACATGGAGCACAGCTCAGCACACGTGTGAGCCTATTTGTGTGCTTTTGGTTCTGCCAAAATCACAGTCTCCTCAGCTCATCACTTCTCTCCTCTCTTAATGTTCAAATCCAGGATGTCCTGGTCACAGTAGGTCACTGAGTGGCACCTCAACCCTATAATCTATAAATGCTAGTAGCTCCAGCCATTGCAACAACCAAGTTTGCCTCTGGACATTGCCAAATACCCCAAATACCCTCTGGGTGGCAAAAGCATCTCTTGTTGAAAACTACTGATCAAAATATATTCAAATATTTAGGAAAAAGATACCAGTAATCTGGAGAGACTTGTATTCTTCCTTGACAGATCATGAGGTCTTTATTTAAAATTTTCAACGTATAAGTTTGGATATAAAGTAAGGGAAATGAAACATGAGTGATTCAGTCATCAAGAACCAGAGATTTCCCCCTAAAACAATAGAGATTCCTCTAAACACATGCTTTAGTCTTTGCTTAGGTACAGTCATTATGCTTGGGACTTGTTCTGCTATGATAACTGCACACCAGAGGCAGGAAGAAAAGAGCATGGTGCATTGTAAGCATTCAATAAATGTTTATTATTATTACTAACAGTTATTATCAGAAAATATTTAGAGCTTATGGCTTCCAAAACCTTTCAAAGTAATATACTCATATTTTTATTTATTTGTTTGTTTATTTTATGATTATGTGGGGCACATATAAGTGCATATGGGGGGTGCATAGGGCAATTTTGGGAGTTGCTGTTCTTCCAGGGATGGAATCCAGTGGTCAGATTTGGTGGACTTACCTTTTCCACTGAGCAGTCTCACTAGAGCTCAGGGTTATTCTAAATGTGAACTCATGAGATAGGGAAATGGTTTAGTTGGTAAAGCGCTTGGTGTGTAAGCATTAGAACCTGAGTTCCATCCCCCAAGAAGCATCTGTGTCAAAGCCAGGTATGGTGATTTATACTTGAACTCAGTGATAGGCAAGTAGAGACAGGAGAGTCTCTGGGACTTGTTGGATAGAGGAATGGGGGATTGCAGGTCCAGCCGGAGACTATATCTCAAAAAGTAAAGTGGAGAGAATTGGGGAGATGGCTCAGTTAACACAGTGCTTGAGACAGCCTAAGGCCCTGAATTTTTACTGCAGCACACACACACACACACACACACACACACACACACACACACACACACACTCATGCATGCACACAACCCTGGCATGGAAGCATGCATCCATAATCTCAATGCCAAGGGGACAGAGACAGAAGGATTTCTGGGACTTGATGGCTTTCCAGTCTAGCTCTGATTGGCAAGACAGGGGCTCAACAAGAGACGCTGGTCTCGAAGACTAAGGTAGAGAGACACCTGACATTGCCTTCTGACTTCTGCTTGTACATATGTCTGTATGTAAACACAGCAGCAGACTGGAGGAAATGCTAATATCTAATGGCATAATGAACCCGTAAGGGGTTTCTCATTATTGTTGCAATGTTCTCAAATGGGTTTTTCCTGTTTTCTTACATTTTAGTCCTTTGAGATAGATCCTCTCCATATAATCCAGATTAACCTCCAACTTGAGATCCGATCCCCCTGCTCAGTGTTTTGAGGTGTACCCTGCCATACTCATCTGGCTTTCTCCTCTATCATAACTGAGGAAGCAGGTTTAAAGACAAACTGTAGCCTCTAAATAGCGAGTTAAATGAGAGGCCCAACCTCCTCCATATTATCTACTAAGAAAATGCAGAATTGGCAGGACAAATACTACAGAGTGGGAAATCCACAGGGGTACGGGTGGGTACCGCTATGGACATCTGTCTCTTTCTTTCCAGACACAACTACTCTTAGCCCACCATGTTACACTTTTAGAACATAAAACCCAAAACCTAACTGGCACGTTGGCTTTTTCTTCTACAACAATCTGGTGCTCATACAAAGCCGCGCATCCTGCCCTAACCTCTGTGGGGAAGAGCTTGCCTGACAGAGGTGTTAGGTTCTGAGAGCCAACTTCTCTTTCTGAGCGCTCTACACGCAGTTGGGTGCAATTCAGAGCCGAGGATTTTTAGTGCCTCGTGCGCACCCTTTTCCAAGAAAACCTTTGGCTCCCAATAGCTGTGCCACGGATGGTTTCTGAGAGCCCCGGTTCAAACCATGTTGTCATCTGTGCATGTGGCAACGTAAGAGAGAGCTAGTTACTGGGCCACACAGCCAAGAACTGTTTTGCGACGCGACTTCGCCAGATACAGTTGATCGTTGAGAGACCCTTGTCTGCCAGAGCTGAAGCCTCGAGATTGAGTGTTGCCAGGGGCAGGTGACAGAGAAGCAAAGCTGCTGTCTGAGGGCTGAAAATTAGAAATGACTAAATAAGGAACACTTGTCACTGCTCCATAAAGATGTGACAGAAGTTAGATTTGTTCTGAATGTTAAATTTGAATTTTGAGAAATATTGACATTTTCCATCTGAGGATCCAGAGTTACCTCTCCTAGCCTTAGATGGGTATCTATTCTTCCTTGACCCTCTCAGAGAGTCACCGCCTCTCTATCTCCCCCCTCCCCCCCACACACAGTCTGAGAGTACACTCACAACTTGTGAATACTTTGATAGTGTGGGTTTAAACTACATATTAGATTTATTCTAGAGGGTATCTATGACATGGAGAACGTTACACGATGCGTTAAAGACTCCAAAAAACTGTTCCTACTAATAAATGGACCAATGAAAGGGATGAGGTAAACAGCAGATCTCCAAGAATGGGGTATGACTGTAAGTTTCCCCTTAGAAGGGGACCAGGACCTTTTCCACAGAGAAGAAAAGCACAGCTTTCTTATTTAAGAATGATGGGAGGGGAAGAAATAGACAGGAAAAAGTAAAATTAAATGTGCATTTTGGGAACCAAATAAGTTAAAACATCATGTGAATCTTTTAATTTAGGAAACCTTGGAGAAGATCCTTGTTAATTTAAAATTCACTAGATAATAAAACAGCACACATAAATTAAAAATGCTGTTCACAGTGTGTACTTTATGCAGGCAGACTATATGTCTAGCAAGCATGAAGCCGAAGTGCCTGCAAACCACTATACACCACATACAGAAACAATACACTCACATGCATACACATTCATATATATATGTGTGTGTGCACAATACATGTTTACATAATATCTGTACACACACACACACACACACTCTACTGTTCTTAGGCTCATTGAGACAGAAAGGAAATAACAAGTCTGGTGTCCCCGATCAGGAAGCTAAACCTGTGTATGCACATACAGAAAGAAGTCTCTGGACTTTCTAGAACTCCCTATGGTTGTTTTGGCCCACATAGTACAACAAGGGTTTTCTGGAGGAAGCTATCTCTCCCTCATAGTCCAATGGGTTTTTTTTTTGTTGTTGTTGTTTGTTTGTTTTTTGTTTTTTGGTTTTTTTTGTAAGACAATGCATCATGTGAATGATTTCTAGTCTTATGGAAGTTTTTGTTATATACATATTGTTATTTGGTGTGTTGTGAAGGTGCACAGTACCAAGGCACCAATGAAAGGTCAAGGGACAGCTTGCCCTTGTCTGAGGAACTATCTTGCCAGCTTGCTGCTTTCCCTATTGCAAGGCCTTCTCACATGCTTCCTGCCGTCCCCTCACAGTGGAAACAGTGTTCAACTGACTGGTTCTCTCATAAGAAACCATGAAAACAGAACAAAGCGGCATATTAGTCTCTAAGTAACTATACATTTTTCATCAAAGGAAATGGAAATGGTAGAGCAATTTTTAAGTATCAAAAAGCAAAAATTTACTCTCTGCCCGGAATCATATAGTCAGCAAAAGAAATTATGGGTGATTGAACCACAAATAAAGGTATTCTCAGAACGAGGTAGTCAAAGGATATTCTTTCATTTTTCTTTATTTTTTTCATGGAATATATTTTGGGAATATTCTTTCCTCAGCCACATATCCTCTCAGTAAGACCCATTGATGAGGATACCACAGACTTCTGCCATTGAGCATGGAGAAATCAAGAAGTGCTCGGCTAGAAGATTCACCCCTACTGACTAGCACTCACATGCCATTAAAGGAGAAAAGGAGTCATCAGCCTCACCTAGTTATCAAGGCTGCAAGTTACAATAATAACCCGATACACTGGTCCAATAGTGGGACAGATGTTATTGGAGTAACCAGTTCCTATGTATTGGATTTAAGGCCCACTCTGTACTTGATGTTGTTAACGAGGCCAAGCATCTGAGGTTAGATGGGCCACGGTCTGAGGGGAAAATCTACTATAATTATTCAACTAAATAGACATTACAATAAAATGACTTCTAACACTGCATTGCCATATGCATAGATCAGTGCCTTGCTCGTTCCTCATCAGAGAATCCTCTTCATTCAGTAGATAGGAGTTTACACAGACTGACCAGGGGGGGCCAGGGAGGAGGAGATGTTGGAGAACTCATCCTAAATGAGATGCCTGTGTCACGCTCTTCCCCTCAAGGCTCAGGGATCTGTGCAGAAGAGGAGGTGGAAAAACTGTAAGAACCAGAAGTGGCGGATGGTTCCAAGGAAGCATGGTTTTCTAGACACAACAGGGTTGGTACACATATGAACTCTCAGTGACTATGAAAACACGCACAAAATCTGCACAAATTCAAACCGGACAACATCCCAGCATGGAGAAGTGGGAGTGGGCATGAAGTATCATCTCCAACCAAGAAGTGATTTTTAATTGATAGCTGCTGGAATAATGGAAATCGCCTTTCTTCAATGGAACAACACTGGGTATACCAACCTCACCCGGGTCTCATGCTCAAGAGTAATTGGCCAACACAAAATAGACTCCGTGTTTGCTTTTGTCTTGGTTTGGTTTGGGTTCTTTTGTGCTTTGAGGGTTCTGTTTTTGCTGGTTTGGGATTTTTTTTTTTTTTAAGTTAGAAAGAATATGAAGTTGGATGGGTAAGGAGGGGGATGTGAGAGGAGCTGAGAGAGGGGAAGAATATGAACAAAAACTGGAATTTAAACAAAGAGACAATGGCCAAAAAGATGCCATGTGTAATTAAATAAAACCCTCAGTACCAGGAATGAGTTGCATCTTTTTGGGTTATTGGACAAATGGATCCCCAACCATTACAGGCTATTTCCAATGCTATCAGTTACCTCTACGACTCGAGGCCACAATGCAGAGGACATTCTTTGCTGACTTTCTATACTCATGAAAGGTGCAACAGACTGAAGAACATTTATAGTGAAATAAAATTAGAAGTATTAGGAATAAAAGAGGAAGCACAGAAATGTCAGGCATGTAGGCAAGCACAGGGGATGTTGGTATTTGGCGTGCTTTTCTCAAGGAGGAAAGCCTTGAGTTACCAGACACATGGGCACTTAATTCAACAATGGCAACCTGAAAGATAGACAGGCAGAAAAGCAGGCCCCTAACCAAAAGAAGCAGATGCTTTGTACGAACAAAGAAGCCAGAGTCTGCCAGACATGAATGGCACAGTGATGGAGAAGGAAAGGCACCTGCCAGCCCGTGTTTCTTGCCTCTAGCTTTCCTTTTCTTATGTAGCATTAGAGGGTGCTGTCCTGACTCTGAATAGGTGTCCCCCCATTACCATCACATGTGACAATCCTCTCTGGAAATGCCACCTGCAAACAAATTATAATTTTAGAACATATGAATATAATAGAACATGCCCTAGTTTCTTTCTGTTGCTGTGACAAACATCCTGATCCAAAGCAGTGTTAGGGGAGGGAGAATTTATCCAGCTCACAGCTCTGGGTTATGATCCATTACCCTGGGGGAAACACAGGCAAGAGATTAAGCACATCATACAGAAGCCAAGAGAAAAGAAAGCATTCGTGCTGCCCCCATGCTTCACCTCATGCTCAGCTCACTTTCCTCAATAGCATTCAGGAACCATCCCCATCCAGGGAGGACATTCCTATATCAATCAACAAGCAAGACAACCCCTCACAGAGGTGTCCACACACCAACTTGACTCGGGCAACTTTTCAAGTAAGCTTATCTTCCAAGCTGACCCTAGGGTCTGGCAAGAAGACCTCAAATGCAAATCATCACAGAACAGCACCATTGCAGTGGAAAAGCCTGAAGGGTTCTATGCAGTGATGAGAAAGCCACATTCCATCAGCAGTACCAATGTTGGTCTTAAGTGTATGATTAAAGTTTGGTTTTTATTACTATTTAGAGGTACTGCTAAAAAAGTATGCAAAAAAGAAAAAGACATAGTCAAACATACAATTGAAAAATTGCAAAACATTCAAATAAGCCAAACAAAGGAAAGCCAAGAAGAGCATCAGGGTAATGCATAAGTAGACAAGCAGATTTAAATGCAATAACTCATAAACATTCTTCTTAAAAATAAAGATAAAGCAACTAAGATGGAGATCCATAGATATTTTTTAAAAGGGACTGAACTATATGCTGGCTCCAAACGTCATTTCACCACAAGCATAATTTCAACCTGAAAATAGTCGAAATATGAAATCTACACATGCGAACCCTAACCGAAAGGATTTGGAGCAGGAATGAGACAGAGGCTGCGTTAGAGAGAAAAAAGTTGTGGACAATGGCACAGTGATGAAAAGAGCAATTCACTATAGAGACGCTAATCTTGAGCCCACGCGCTCTTCAAAAGAGGAGTTCAAAATAGTGAGCATGAGAGCTTCAGAGGAGAATAGGCACAGAATACGTGGTTGGCAGAGCTCAGAGACAAGGTCAGCCAGTGACAGACAGGAAAAAGGCCTCAGAGTAATGTGAAAATGAATGGATACAAGAATGAAATGTTTGGAAAAGTGTAGACAGTTGTCACCCACCTTTGGTTTTTGTAATAAACCTAGGTAATTAATATGAAAATCCAGGGCTGGTGGCACCAGGGCTGGTGGTATATATATGTCAATAGGAAAGCACTTGCCTAGTTTTTTTAAAAAGGAGTGGGGAGGTAGAGAAATAAGAAGGAGAAAGGGAAAATAAGGGAGGGACGGAGGAAAGAAGGAAGGATGCTGGAGACATGGATGTGTTGGAAGTGTGTAAAGTATTCTCCATGTAAGTATAAGCATCCCCACGCAGGTGTAGTGGGCCCACCTGTAATCCCAGTTTTCAGGAGGCAGAGATGGAATTCCTGGAGCAAGCTGGCTAGCTAGAGAAACCAAGTTGATGAGCTCTGGGTTCAAGTGAGAGACCCTGCCTCTATATATAAGGTGGAGGCTGAAAGAGGAGGCCATCGGATGTCAACCTCTGGCCTCCACACATATGTGCACATGCATCTGCAGACACATGTGCTCACACACATGCAAACACACAAACACCTCGCATGTATACCAGCTAATACATGGAAGAAGGGAGGGTCTATAAGAGCTTCCGTTAAAGGACCTTTCCCATAAGCTGAAGGTGCCTCTCTATTATTCCATTCAAATCCACTGGCCTTAAGCCAATTTTCTCTCCCTTTGAGTTCCCTTTTCCTCTTCTGTAAGTGGAAGTGCTTTCCCCTCCCCCTCCCAACAGACTTTCCAATATAACTAGACTTTACCTAAGTTTTCTTCCAACTCTGATTTCCCCAGAGCTTTTTATTTTCTGGACAATTTTTATTTTCTATGCAGGCATTTTCCAGTCACTACTGGAGCCAAATTATCTATCATCTGTTTAACTTGTGAGGAATTAAGATAAGACAGAGTAGAGCCCTGCTTGCTGCTACTCAGTCAGAAGATTGTTGTCTAGAAATCCCCTATCAGATACAAGTGTCTTGAAACAAAGACCAAAATCAATATGAAATTATACACATGTACACATACACACACACTGAGAGAGAGAGAGAGAGAGAGAGAGAGAGAGAGAGAGAGAGAGAGAGAGAGATAATGGAGAGAGAGATAATGGAGAGAGAGATAATGGAGAGAATGTGTTCCAACTACACATCTTGATTTTTTTCTGCTGAAATCATTTCCTCCTGTTATGTTAGGTAGACAGCAGTGTAGACCATATTTAACCAAATAATATTCATGCATAATGAGAAACATGGATACATTGCTTTAGGAAAGTTACATGCTATAAACAAAACCTGACAAACTGCTCAGAGTTTGATGGTGCAAGAAGAAGCAGAATAAATTAAGAGCTACCCCACTCTTCTCAGATCTCTGAAGGGCTTTGTCCAAACAGTTCAAACAATTGCAAAATATTAGTCAAGCCATGTTCACGCATTTTATTGTGATTTTAATTTAAGAACATTTGTTGAATATTTACTTCATTGCTCTTGCTGTAGACCTTGGAATACACAAGGTGGAAGAATAGAGTTTCTAGTTTCTCACTAGATTCACTGTAAATTCCAGTAAAGAAAGTAGGAATGTTTTGCTTGTCTTTTGCCTGTGTATGAGTGTACATGTTTGTGTGTGCATGTTTATGCCTGTGTGTGTGTGTGTGTGTGTGTGTGTGTGTGTGTGTGTGTGTGTGTGTGTGCATGTACATATGGAAGTAAGAGACAGCTATCAGGTGTCTTGGTCTCTCTACTTTATTATTGACAGGTCTCTCGCTGAACCTAGAGTTTACCAGTTTAGCCTAGTCTGGCTTGTCACAAAGCTCCAAGAATCTTCCTGTCTCTGTCTCACCAACATTGGGTTACAAGTTCATTCCATCTGGCCCATGTTTTATATGGATGCTTGGGATCCGAATCCAGGTCTCCTGTGCTCACTACTCCGAGGGAGCCATCTCCTTGGTCCTGCATATGTCTTTGTAACCAGGGTGTGGTGTGGAGCTATTGATCTTTATCAACTATCAAAGGAAGAATGGACTGCAAAGCTAGTCTTCTATAACTCCTTACTGAAGGAGTGGCTTTCGGTACAGAAGTGGGTTTTATACAGTCTGCTGTCCTCTTATATGTATGTGCATATCAAGAAAGCATGTATTTAAGTTGTTTTTATTTCTGCTTTATAGACAGAACCTCTCCTTCCCAACAAGGTTGATAAAAGGTTAAGCAAGCATCTTTGTTAGGAGTTCAATTCCACAGTGCTTTTAAGTGTTGGTACCAGTCACCGGGGAATTGTGTTTAAATGCAAATGTTGATTCAGAGAGTCTGGGGAAAGGATTGAGAATTGCATTAAAAACACAAACAAAACAAAACTCCATCCCCCCCCCCAACAAACGCCCATTGACCATGGACTGTGGAAACTATACTGAGTAAGAAGAGAATCTGTGAAGTACCAAATAGAACTGGGGTTAGGCTCCATCTGGATCAAGTTATAATGACTAGAAGGAGAGCCATGACAGGGTGATAAATATAATATCCCAAATTGAAAATGACTCCAGAATTAAGGGAAGGCTGCATGCTTAGACCAGCTAAAAGAACTACATAGTTGGTGATGGTCTTGCTTATGCTGAGATTGGGGTTCAGGGATCCTGTTTTTGAACCTCTGGGCTTTCTATAACTTGGTGCTATAATTTATTGAGGGAAAGAAGCCTAGGGCTGAAAGATGAATCCTGCATGATCTCACTGCTGTTTGAGATCTGAAGAGACTGATCTTAGAAGTTGGCAGGAGAATGCTGGTTACCAGAGCTGAGAAGAGGGTAGAAGCATGGAAATGGTATACAGACACCAAGTTACAGCTGAACTGAAAGAATCTGTTCTGGTGTTTATTGTGCAGTGATTGTAGATAACAGCATTATAGGGGATATTTCAGAACAGATAAACAAGCCTACTTCAAACATTTTTACCACAAAAACCCCACACATAGGTAAAGTGATGAACACCCCTATTTTAACTACTGCACATATAAAAACACCACACTGTGCTCCATATACATAAAAAATGACTGTGTATCTGTGAAAAAGAGCAACTGTAAAAGCAGTCACTGGTGTGTCCATTGATTGGAGGAAGATCACCTCTAGCAAAGGTAACAGGTTGGTTGTCTTCTTTGTGAATAGGTCTCATCATTTTGCTCAGTATGTGTAGTCAAACATTTCTCTGTCCCGCCCTGCTGGTCCTGCAGCCACTTAGTCCCAAATAATTATAAACTGCATGTCCTATGGCTCAGGCTCATTACTTGCTAACTTTCACTCTTAAACTAACCTATGATTCTTATCCATGTTTAGCCTCATGGCTTGGCACCTTTTCTCAGTGCAACCTTCTTATCTTACTTCCTCTGTGTCTGGCTGCCGACCTTTCTCCTCTTCCTCTTCCCAGAGTTCTTCTTATTTGGCTACTCAACCTTTACTTCCTGTCTGTCTAGCTTCTGGCCAATTAACATTTTATTTAAGAAATATTTACAATGACAAATATTTACAATGTATAAGAGCATAGTACTACAGCACTTCCCCTTTTTTCTTTTCAAAACAGGAATCCTAAATCTAATTTTATTTGTATAGCTTTTTCCTTACTATTATCTATATTAACTTGTAACCAACACTGTAAACAAAGAAAAACATCCATAATCCACTTTTTGGGGAATGTGGACATAGTTCTCTAGACTACTTCCTGCTCTTTGGGGGTGCTGATTATCTTATGGGGATTTTGAGAAATTTCAGAATTATGGTCAAGTCCTGACCAGAGTATTCTAAGAAGCTGGGTCATCTCAGCTAGTCCTTGAAGCTGTTATGTAGAGCTCAGAAGAAACTGAATTAGAGATGCTCTGAAATGTAGGATCATCTGGGCCATCTGTTCCCATCTGAAGGTTTTTCAGGGGATCTTCTTTGATCAAACTTTATTTTCTTTAACCTAGAATAGATTCATAGCCTTTTATTTTCTGTAAAAATAAAAACAAAACCTCTTCTCCAAAGTAGCACTTATTTTGACTTCAATTTTGAAGTAAAGGCATTTAAAAATATATAGATTGGATTGATCCAGCAACATTCATAATGAAATGTCTTTCAGTAGTTCTTGCTACCTCCTTTGCAGTCAAAAAACTCAAAAACAATACAATAACATCCAGACTCTTTATGTATATTCTATCCTTACATGGCTTATTATTTTTAACTCTAGTCTTTTAAAAGACTATCTTTATTTTTTTCTTTCCCAAGCCTAAGAATATTTTAAACACATTGTAAACCATTTAGAGGTTTTTTTTTTTGTCTGAATCTGTGGTTACTATATATCTCTATCTTTTTCTGGCCACACCTTTAATCTGCTAAGGCATGGCTAGGATTAAAGGCTTGGCTATGGTGACTGGCTTCACCCAGCTTCTTAGATTGTGATAGCTTAGCTTTATGGTCAAGGTACTGAAAAGAACCATGTTTACCATGCCAACTCTGGAGAATTTTAGGGTCCACACTACCACCAAACAGAGCACAACCACTCCCTGCTTATGAACACCATTTAAGTGTTTGGCAGTAAGGCCTCTTTTGAGATTATTTTGCTGCTAACATGGAGTTAGGAAGCCTTTCTTAAAGGAGCCATGCCTCTACTCCCCACCAGCAAACAGAACCCACCTGAGAAAATGCTCCTACAAAGGAGCCCTGCTTGACTTTGCTCCTTTTTTTTTGTCTGTATGAACAAAACCCCCATGCTTTTACTGAGGCTTCAATGAGAAATCAGGAACCTGTCATGCTACAGCTAAAGCAGGCAGGCCACAGCAACTCTGTACCAAGACACACTTGAGAGACACAACTAGGAAGCTGTTTTTTACTCCATTTCTGTATTCCAGAACCTATTTTCAGGCTTTATTTGATACACATTCACCATGTTGGAAGAGCCATTTGTTGTTAAAAGTTTCTGTATCCTGCCCAACCCATCCCACAGCCATTTAGTACCAAATAATCACACAAAGAATTATATTAATTATGAACTGCATGGCCGATGGCTCAGGCTTATTACCTGCTAATGCTTGCCTTAAACCAAACTATGATTCTTACCCATGATTAGCCACGTGGCTTGGCACCTTTTTCTCAATGCAGCATTCTCATCTTCCTCTGTATCTAGCCAGCATCTGTTCTTCTCTCCCTCTTCCTAGAATTCTCCTTGTCTAGTAGCCCCACCTATACATCCTGTCTGCCTAGCTCCTGGCCAATCAGTGCTTTGTTAAACTGATATTTACAGTGATAAATATTTACAGTGTACAAGAGCATAACCCAACAGCAATAATGTATTATATTATCCTTTAGAGTCACCTCCCAAGAGACATATAATGGTTCCCAAGCCATGAGAATAGGACTTTGGGGAAGGTATGAGAGAACCCCAGAAGGTACACACTATCCACTGCTAGAATCCACTGCAGGAGGTGAGAGACCAGATCAACTTTGTTGCTACCATGACTTGAGACTGAATTTCCAGGGTTGCCCGAATTCTGTCTTCTCTAACACTGATTTGGAAAATAATCTTGCTGCCTATTCTGATTTAATAACATTTTGTAGTGCACCTTTTAAAATAACACCCAAGACTCTCAGATGACCTGCTTTTTCCTTATTCAGACTGACTCATGAATGTGCATCTAGGAAAAAAGAGTAGCTATTCAAAACCTAAATAAAACCCACATTTCCTAGTTTGCCTGAGGTCCGCAAGCACTTTTCCTACTGCACTGACTAGGGAACTGTTTCTAAGAGGAGGTTTTTGAGAGAACCATGTCTCAAATCATGCAAAATCTTTAACCTTAATTTTGCAAGAAGTCTCTTCCAGCTGGAGGGGAGTTGGGATGGCTGGCCAGAGAAAAGCGTTGGATTCTTAGAACCGGGGTTACAAATGACTGTGAGCTACCACGTGGGTACTCTGAATTAAACCTGGACCCTTTGCAAGAGCAGCATTTGCTCTCAATCATTGAACATGGCTCCAGCTCCCTCTTCTTTATACCCACAAATAGCAGGAGTTATATAGCTTAGTCTTCTTTCAGAATTTCTAGTTGCATCCACAAGATCCTGATTTGGGAGCTTAAAACTCATTTATCATTTATGATAGCAGTGGCCTACTCTCATAATTTCAGTATTCACCCAAGGAGGTCAAGACTACCTGGATGATTGTTGTAAATAAAGAAAGGGTTCACTCCCAATGTGAGAGATCATTGCTTGACTCAGGACTAATGTCAAACTCATCAGCTCAGCAGTCTGTGATTGAAAGTCTAGCTATTTCTCTCTTCTCTTGATTCTCTAGTTTCATTAGAGACTCTCTTTTACATGACACTTCAGGGAAATTCTTTAGTCAGTCTTCAGATCAGGGGGACTCTTCATTGAAAAGCCCCCCCTCATAACAACAAAACTGATGATCACAGGAAGTATAGTTGGCTCTGTGTTAATGAAGACACTTACATGCATACAAGCCACACACTGAAAAAGAACCTGTCATTTGTATCTTTGTCTATTAGGGATGTGTTGATAAGGCCAAGGACTCCGAACAGCAAGAAATAGATGGCAAGAGAGATAATGGACAGTTACATCAGAACTAACACACTCCTACTAGGAGACTCTGACCCCCCTGCGCCCCAGAATAGGAAGAGGAGGAGAAAGAGAATGAGGAAGAGAAGGAATAATACAAATGATAAGAATGAGAAGAGAAGGGGAGGAGGAGGGGGAGGAGGAGGAGGAGGGGGGAGGGGGAGGAGGGGGAGGAGGGGGAGGAGGGAGAAGGAGGAGGAGGAGGAGGAGGGGGGGAGGAGGAGGGAGAAGGAGGAGGAGGAGGAGGAGGAGGAGGAGGAGAAATGAATGATAAGAGGCCCTGCCCTGAGCTTTGCTTCAACCTACTTGATGCCAGTAAGTTTGCATGTGGTACACTGGGGCTTTACTACTTAGAATCATAAAAAGCTGGGCACCATTCCCAGAACATTGCTAGCTTTTCCCTTCTTTCTTTGGTCCACATATTATAATTGTATTTTTCCTCCAAAGTCATTTTCGAATCAAGAAATGAAGAGAATATGGAGTCCATGTGTTACCCAGGATTAGAACCAGTTTTCTTCCAAAGTGTTTTTCTGATAAATGTATATGGGAACAGAATTGTTTTACAGGGTCTACAAGGATGACTTGCCTCAGTTCAAGAGAAATGAATGCCAACTCTGTATCTGGAATGGGGTCCTTTTCTACTCCAGGAGGTTTTAGCCAAGCATCCCAGCCTTGCTCCTATCTGGCTGTTACCAATGAATCACAGCAGGTAATTAGCTGTCAACTCATCTTTCTTTCTCTGTACCCCAAATGTTGTGGGAACCATCTTCAGCAACACTCCCTCCCCCATCTCTATCTTCCTGTAAGCTGCACTCAGTGTTTGGGTCCTGGGTACCATCTCTTCGTTTTCCAGTTAGCAGTATGATTCAGTCATACACTTGTCAGGACTGACACAGGGCTTTGGAATTCTTCCTCCAAACTCTCTCCTCTCTGGCCCACAAACACCATGTTATCTGGTCCCTCGGAATTTCTCCTTGAGGTTTAGCAGCCTGTGCCGCACACACCTTCTCAGCTCTGTGCTTGGAGCCACCCACAGGGCAAAGCCAGGAAGGGAAAAGGAGACACCTGGGAAATTCATTTCTTGCAAGTCACTTCTCCAAGTTTCAGCTTCCCTCCACAGTCTGCAGGCTTTGACCTAGTTTTCAGATTTCGCTCTCGTGGTGTAGCATCTCTTCATCTCCAAGGGAAACAGGTCATCCTCATCTAACCTCTCCTCAGGGTTCTGCTCTTGGCCTTTAAGCAAATGGCCTTACCTTCCCCTTTCTAGAAACATCCCTTTCTCTTACCAGCCCACCATCTTGTTTTTTTCTCTCCCCTTTCCTTGTTAAAATTCTCAGAAATGAACTTTCCACTTGAGCTTAGATACTCTGTAACTGATACGAACAAGCCCACCATGGCCTCCTGTTTGCACTGATTTGATCTCTAAACTCTAAAATAATGCAAAAACCAAGCTCTCTCTGGTTCCCTGAAAATTAAACTGAAGTTGAAACTTGGAGAGATGACACATAAGATGATCAAGTTACCAATTGCTTTTCCTGTATTTTCTTATAGCTCTGCCTTGGGGGAGCTGCAAGCATAGCTTGTAAGAGGTTGGCTATTTAGGCTGCTAAAATCAAGGCAATACCCAACTTTCTGGACTAAAGGATTGAGGACCTTATGTGCTAGCAAATGTGAAGGAGAGAGCATGAAAAGAGACTCCCATCATTCTGTTTATGAACCTACTAAGCGTGAGGCAAAGGCTGTTAGAGACTGAAGTGATTCTAAACAACCACGCAGCTTGCAGTTAATCCTGGCAAGGCACGTGCTTGAGACATACCAAGGACTCAAAAGGTTGGCTGCATTAGAACTCACACACAGGGAAGAACTTTTTATGAGAACTCAGCCTAGTTGATTGCCTCCTTAAACAAAACCCCAATGTTTCCCATATATATATACATATATCTATATATTTTCATTATAATATATATGTAGATAGATAGGTAGACAAATATTCACTATATAACGATAATCTATGTTTCAGGATGTTGACAATGTCTAAGCTGGAAACTTTGCCCATACCTACAGCAGAGCAATTTCCAAGGAAAACAGCAGTTATATGTGTCATTTAAGGATGACCTAGATGTTTAAATCCTCGGGCAGCAGCCACCATCACCATGGTCCCCGAGGCCCAGTTAAACACCCCTTCAAATGATGGAAAGAACTGAGTTCCCTTTAGAGAGACAGAAGGCGTAGAAGGGACTTATTGGAAACAATAGGACTGTAAAGCAAAACTGAAATTTGAAAAGAAAAACACTATTAGATAAGTCCAGGCACAGAAGAGAAATTATAAAGAAAAAAGAGTATAGAGTTAAGGGCAGGTCAATAGAAATTGTCCAATTTGAAGCCAGAGGTAAAACACTAGAAGCAAGCCAGAACTTTGGGGGCTGTATAAAACTATCAAATGCTCTAATATATACATCACTGGAATATAAGAAAAGTGTGAGAAGCAAATTGGAGCTGAAAACTTCTACAATAAGAGAGAGATAACATAAACAAAATTAGCTCTGTCTTGGTTTATTTTATGGACATGTGTGTGTGCATGGGCATGTGATTACTACAAATGTGTGCGTGTTTTGTTTGCATGAGCATGTGCTTACTATAGATGTGTGTGTGTGTTTGTGTGTGTGTGTATAAGCATGTGTTTACTACAGATGTCTGTGTTTGTTTGCACGTGCATGTGCTTGCTACAGATGTGTGTGTGTGAGCATGTGCTTGCTACAGATGTATGTGTGTGTGTGCATGAGCATGTACTTACTACAGGTGTGTGTATGAGCACACATGAGCATGTGCTCACTACAGATTTGTGTGTAGGTGTGTGCATGAGCATGTACTTGCTGCAGATGTGTGTGTATGTACACACATGGGCATGTGCTTGCTCATGTAGGTACACATGTAGGTTAGGAGCTAGCTTATGGCAATTGCATCTCTCCTACTGTTTGGGTCTTGGGAACTTAACTCATGTCTCCATAGTTGATATCAAGTGCTTTTACTCACTGAGCAGATTTGCAAGCCCTGAAAAAGATACATTAATGATTTAGTAACTATATAGATCATAGCAATTCAGCAAATGCCATGGGGTTAAACAGAAAGGAAATCATGTCTGATGTATAATAAAGTGCCCAAAACCAAGGTTAAAAACAAAATTATTTACGTAAATATTATATATAATACATATATAATCTTTATACATATATATAGAGAGGGATACACACATATATACACATATACATATACACACACATATATGTGGAGAGAGATAGAGAGAGAGAGATAGAGAGACCAAGAGACCTTTAAACCTGCTAGGGAAAAATGACATATTGCATCCAGGCAAATAATGAATCAATTAACTATGATGTTTATCTGAATTCTTGGTGGTCAGGAGACAGAGTATTGATGTCTTTTGTGTTGTATGTTGAAAGAATCATTCAGAACGAATATCTAAGAGATAGCTTGTCATAGAAATAGATTAGAGAAATAAAGTTCATGACTAAGAAGTTGGTCAGAAATGTGGAGGTTGCTAACAGAGTGTTGACTGACACTCTGAAGATCAGATTGTAAACACTGAGAAAGCAAGCCCCCCACATCTGCCCACACAGAGTCTGAGTGACCACCCTGAAACGGGGACAGCAGCAATCAAGCAGCCACAACTGAAGCACAGCAGGGTCCTGGGACTGAACAGGAGCGCTCTCCCAAACATGTCCATGATGTCTCTCCTTTGCACAGTTTACTTGGCCTTTGCCTCCTGCTCTCTTGATTCAATATTATCAATTCCTACTTAGCTCAGTGGCCTAGTTCACATGCAGCCCCTCTTACTCTAAAGGAAAGAATACATTGGATACCTTCCAGGTACTCAGGAGCTGAACCTGCCCATACAGAATTCCAAGATCTTCCAACTGAAAGCCACTTACTGAGTCTTCAGATCAATTCATTAAACTCCCTTTATTCGCATCAGTTAGCTATGTACCTGTGCACTTTATATTACCTAGGAATATGAGCTACTCACATTTGGGTTACAGTGTCTACTAAAGTCACTTAAAGACATTCAGTTTGGGAGTGACAAGATGGCTCAGCTAGTAAAGGCACTTACCTGTAGGTTACATCCCCACGACAGACATGGTAAAAAGAGAGACTAACCCCCAAGAAGTGCCCTTTGATCTTCACTCTTGTGTCAGGACATACAGTGAACCTCTCTATCCCACACAGTAAATACATGTATTAAAGTCATGCATTGTTTTAAAACATCAAGTGGGAAAAAATAGACTTTTTGTTTTTTCTAAAGCCAGTATGATGCTACCAATCTTAAAAAGTAATAATATAAATTGTTTGTAATTTTAAATATCACTAAAACAATTCCTGGCTTTAATTAACAAGTGATAGAAAAATTCAAAAATAAATACACGGATATTTCTTAGTTATTTATCATTTTTAAATGTATTCATGCTCTAAAGAACCACAGAATGCTTAAGAATGAGAACTCAGGGCTGAGAGCTTAGCTTAATAGTGGAGTGTTTAAGACTCATGAAGCCTTAGGTTCAAGCCCCAGCATGGCAGAAGCATAAAGCCCAAGTCCTTATTTCAGAAAACATGGAGAGTTTAAGAGTCTCCCCCTAAGACTATACTAATTGAACTAAAATTCAGACCTTCCAGACTGCCTGAGGTTTATGCTTCCCTTAACTTGGTGTGTGAGGTGCAGACTGAGGTGCAGTAGTACTGGAAGCCTGTAAGACCTGAGTCCAGAGGAGGAAGCCTGCAGGGTGGCCAACGTCAGCGACTAGGCTGGTCACCTCCTCCCAGAAGATTAAGAAGCTTCTCTCAAAGTTACCTTGTCACTCAGCTCTTCCTGCGTGTCTGTGGCTGCACACACCAGCCACTCCCACCTCACCACCCACTTATTCTATTCACAATTCATAAACCCATTGCTTAAAAGACCAAAGAGTTCACAGGGACCTGGTTATGAAACAAGGGGAAAGCATAGTTGGGAATAGTTGGAAAGAAAAGTGCATGTCTGATCTCAGTTCTATCAAAACCAAGGCAAGTGCAAGGCAAAAAAAATGCTTTAAAAGCTCCAGTGGGTGCTTCAGTGTCTCCACTTGTAAAATGATGTCGGAAAATCTAGTCGCTATGGAAACAGAGGTAGGCTACAGATCAACTGGCTACTAAGTAAAAGATTTTAGGTTCCAGTAGAAACAAAAGTGTGTGTCCTGAGTGTGTGTGTGTGGGGGGGGAGGGGGGTATAAGGAGTTTTAAGCAGAAAAGAAAGAAAAACTAAAAAGATAATCTTTAAGACGTTGATTTTTTTTTTCTTAGTCATGGGTAAAGTTAGAGGGCCGAGGTGATCCTGTCAGTTCTTAACTCAGAATAGATGAAAGGTTCGAAGAAGAAGGCAAGTCTATTGGGGAGGGGAAAGTCTGGAAATAAACCGCCACTGATGTTCAAAAGTCATGAGGTCATCATTCATCTTTATAAAAAGAGACAGAGGAACAAAGACGAGCAAGGAAAGAGCATGCCTTTACATAACAGCTGTACAAGGGAAAGAAATAGCCGTTCTTCCTCAGGTCTGGAGACCGACAGCTAAATGTAAAGTTTTGAGAAACAGCCTAAAATGCTGTTCCTACTTTCAATAAATGTTTGGAGACATCATGAAAGTCCTTTTGATAGAGATAGAAAGTTTTATTTTTCATTTTTTCCAAATTCTTTCTCTTTTTCTTTTTTTTTTTTTTTTTTTTAAGTTTCCCAGATCCTGCAGTCTGGTCTCTGTTGACCTAAGATCAAGCCAAGCGAGCAAACCACCATTTTGAAAGTTTGTATCTAATTTTACTGTCTGGACTTACAGTGTCTCACTTGTATCTCAGCTTGGCTTTGAACTCACAATGATGCTTTGTCTTGGTCTTCCTGTTTCTGGGATTGTAGTACCCCACTTGGCTAGACTTTAGTATTTACTGACCTCTGTACAAGGCAGTGCATTATTCTAACAAAGGTCAGTACTGCCAATGCCCCCAGCTCTTTTAGAGACAAGTGAACATAGCTGCCTTCCTACCATTCTGCTACACCTGCCTGTGAATACATATGAATACATTATTAAATTATAATAATATTCCTACATTCATCTAGAAATCCCCTGTCATGGAACTATCACTAATTAATTACATTAGTATTGGGTAAGAAATCCAGGTCATGAGGTCACAGAATCACATGGGGCAAGGATAAAATACCTTCAAAAACTCTTGATCACCGAAAACTTAATACAAAATTTAAATTGTACACCCAGGCTTGAGAGAAGGCTCAGCGGTTCAGAGCTTCTGAGTTGGCTCCCCAGCGCCCACTGATCACAATGCCAGTAACTCTAGCTCTAGGGGACCTGACACTGTCTTCTGACCTCTGCAGGTACACACACACACACACACACACACACACACACACACACACACACACACAAGCACACACACAATAGCAACAAAAATAAGTATTTAAAATGGCACCCTACCCTCCAGTATAATAAAACAGAAAAAAAACAAAAACAAAAACCCCACAATAGTCTTCTGGCTATTTTAAGAAAAAAAAATGTTATGGTGGGTTTTTTTGTTTTGTTTTGTTTTGTTTTTTTAATTATTCTCCAGTCCAGTTATTTTTTTTTTTAATTTATTTATTTATTTATTTATTTATTTATTTATTTATTTAATTACTTTACAAAAGTGCAATATTACTAAGACTATTCTATATTTTTTAATTAACTTGTGGATTTTTCTGGGACAAGAATACCAGTTAAGTACTCATATTCTCTAAGGAAAAACCCAAAGGGAAAATTTCTTCTGAGGCTTCAACTGTAGCCCATAGCAGATAGAAAGAGTCACAACTCACTTAGGTCTGCGTTCTACTTGTGAGTGGAAAATAGTTTTAAATGTTCTGTTTGTATAAACAAAACTTACTGGCAAAAATTCCAATTTGATTCTTTTCAATAAATGTGAGTTTTATCATCCACACAGGAAATTGTCCAGCTCATATTTTCCCCAGAGGTGATTAAGTCCATTGTAGAAAGGGCTTGCTGCGGCATTATGGGAAACCATAAAGAATGGAAACAAGGTAAATACATCTCAGCATGTGTACCTTTACTCTTTTGTTGCTGTGGTAAAACACTGACCAAAAGCAACTTGAGGAGCGAAGGATTTGTTTCACACTTACTTTTAGGTGAGAATCCACTGCTGAGGGGAACCAAGCAGGAGGTGAAGCAGAAACCATGAAGGAACAGGCTTTACCGGCTTCCTCTCAGGCTCGCGATCAGAAAGTATTCTTATTATAGCCCAGGACCACCTAATCAGGAATGGCACTGCCCATAGTGAGCTGGGTCCTCCCACACTGTTCAGCAAATAAGACAGTTCCGTGTAGACATGACCACAGGCTAGTCTGATCTGGGCAATACCCCAGTGGAGGGATTACCTCAGTTAACACTGGAGTTTCTCAAGCTGACAGCCAACATTGATTTGGGCTATAGGAAATAGTGTGAGCAATTTGGATATGCCAAAACCATACAATTTCAAGCATAACAGGCTGATCTCTATGGAAAATTTCCAGGGTATACTGTTTGTTGAAAATATCAAGTTATAGATGTTCAGTATATTCTCACTTATATCATGCTTACAAAGATTATAGCACATATGTGAGTGAGGGGGTCCATCAAATGAATTATGAAACTTCAAGAGACTCCAGGACGTGATGTGGGTAAACTGCGGCTGCAAGGCGCCATGTCTTAAGTGTCCAGGATACATCTGGAAACTCCTAGTTCATACCTGCAGGTGCAGTAGATGAAGACAAGTCGGGGTAGCTTCTGGCTGTATATCAAATTGGATGAAAGGTTTTTTCCCTTTGTCCCCAGGATCCATGACTTTTGGGTCCCCAGCCTGTGGCATTAATGCTGGTTTCCAGTGTTCTTCGCTGTCATGAGAAGAAAGTCATGCTTCTACTCTCATGATCATCTTCTGTGCTAGGACTCTATCTCATTTCCGATGGATTTCCAACCAGCTGTTCACAGTGTCAGTTGCTGGTTGATTTAGCAAAGCCCCTGTATACAGGACTGGAGAACCACAAAGAGGAGCCACACTCCTCCCAGCATGCTCCTAGAATGACCCAGCTTCTTATTATTTCCACCACTTTAATTAATTATTTCATAAAGATATCCAAAGTTAAGGGAAAGGTAAGCTATAACCTAATTAATTCTTAGATAGAAGTTTCTTTTTTATTTTTTCACACTTGCTTGGAACGACGTATTATTCGTTAGTAAGTAGTATAACTAATTATCTTCTGCGTGGAACCAGTATATTTTAGGCAACCCCACTGAAATGGTGTAAACAACATTTCCTGTGTCAAAAGCGGAGATCCAAGTCTGTTTTAGAATGGTCCTTAATCTCCATCTCTTATAATTCCTACCAATAACTTGTCTTTTTATATACGCTGGCATCCGTGTGGAAGACAGCATCCCACATTGACCAAGTCTCCATCTGGTGACAGACGGGAAACAGGAACGTAGACTGTCACTTTATGCAGATGGATTTCTATTAATACAAGCAAGTGACCCTAAAAGAGAAATCGGCTATCTCCAGCATAACTTGCAGAAGATGGTTCTGCATTTCCTGAAAACAGGTTATTTCTAAATACACGGTACCTCCTTTCAAACACTGCCTGGGCATTTTGTCCTTCTAAGAGCAGATTCCTCCCCTCTCCCCAAGTGGCTCTGTGGTTCTCTGTCCCTTCACTTGGAAGAGGATGCAAAGGATATGAAAGGAAGGGAGGGGGATGTGGGGTAACAATGAGAATAACAGGTGTCTTGTGGGAAAAGCCCCAAGATTTTTTTGGTCGCTGTTCTGGATCCATATGTTAGAGGCAAGTGTGGGTGTGAGAGCATGAAGATGTGGAAAATGGTTAGATTCATAGTGTCTATTTGTCTTCCCTTTCTTCACTGTGAAGATAAGCAGCTTTAAATATAATCAAGGACACACATCCGACAAATTGACACTTTAAAATGTATACAAATGATCCCTTATTATTATGGCTTGAGTATGAAATGTTCCCATAGACTCATGTTTTGAATTCTTGGTTCATCGTCTATTTATGGAGGTTCTATAAACTTTAGGAGTCAGGGCCTGTCTAGAGGAGGTAGGTCATTGGATGTGGGTTCATAGGGATATATTACTGCTGCCACTTCCTGTCTCATTCTGCTTCCTGATTGGCTGTGAAGTGAACAGGCCCTCCCTCTTCCATATTCCATATTGTCACCATGTTCTACACAAGCGCAGGGACCAAGAACCTAGGGACTGGAGCCTCTGAACCTGTGAGTCAGGACACATCTTTCTTCCATTAAGTCATGTATTTTGCCACAGTGATGAGAAGAGCAGGTGAAGCACCCCTTAATCAACACTAATAAGGCATTAAGTGATGACTTCTTTAGACTTCAGTGACCACTCATGGCTGACTATGACCAGGAGGCCTCCAACTGAGCTATAGAGAGCCAGTCAGAGAACAGTTCCTGATGACAAACAACCCAATGGCCCTTCAGTAGAGACAGAAGTGTGGGACATCCATGCAGCAAACATACTACCCTGTGGGAGCCAGTAAGATGATCCATCACGTGAAAATATTTGCTGTGTAGACCCAAGGACCCAAGCTTCATATCCAGATCCCACCTTGGATAACTTTCATCAACGTCACATAAACCAGAGTCATATGGAAGAAGGATTTGCAACTGAGAAACTGTCTCCATCAGATTAACCTATAGACAAGTCTGTGGTAGTGTTGTCTTGATCAATGATTGATGTGGGAGCCCACTGTGCAAAGTTGTATTATGTAAGAAAGCAGGTTGAGAAATCCATGAGGTCAAGCCAGCAAGTGGTGTTCCTCTATGGCCTCTGCTTCAGTTCCTGCCTCCAGGTTCCTGCTGGGAGTTCCCATCCTGACTTTCTCAGATGATGGACTATGATATGGGAGTGTAAGATCTTATTAACCCTGACTTGCTTTGGTCATGGCAGCTATAGAACTTAACTAAGCACTGACACTATGCAACCCAGTTTATTAATGTTCATTTTCATAGCACTCAGAACTGATGAAAAACATGTCAGGACATGCTTTATCAGCAGAAATAGAATTTATATATTATATGGACCATGGCAGCATGAATTGGTATAATTTTAAACAGAGAAGAGAGAAATTTACAGGATATAAAACCCTTCCTTTTCAGAACAAATTGTCCTTTAGACAGTGCTGGTACATGCTTTTAATTCCAGAACTCAAGAGGCAGAGGCAGGTGGATACCTGTAAATTAGAGGGCAGCCTGGTCTACAGAGCTAGTTCTAGGAGATCCAAAGTGACCAAAAAGAAAATCACTTTTCTAAATGAGTCCATGAGATGAAAGAACTGAGTGGTTAGTCCTATAAGTCTTATTCCTACCGTCCTAATAAAGCTTTTTTATACATTTAATTTATTTTCTGTGTGTACATGGGAGTGTTGTGGGTACCATGGTGTATGCATGGAAGCCAAAGGGCAACTTGTGGGAATCGGTGTTCTCCTTCCACAATGCAGATCCTGAATGTCAAACTCAGATCATTAAGCTTGATGGCAAGCGCCCTTATCCACTAAGCCATCTCACCAGTCATGGCAATATTTTTAAGCTGTATATTAACTGTAAACTATCGCTATGGCATGGCCATGGGTGCACGCGATGTGCTTTGATCACACTTAACCATCTCAGTTACTCTTTCTTCATCCCCTTCCTACATCAGTTTCTTTAAGTATCTAACAGTCTCTCTCTCTTTTAATTTCATGCCCCTTTCCTTCTTACATTCCAGATATTGGAGAAAACATGAGATGCCTTCCCCATTTATTGAAATAGATGTATCATATTAAAATGTTCAATGTCTTTATTATAATATCCAGTGTTTGCAGTTCCTTTACAGAGCTGGGCACTACTATGATTTTTCATATCCCCCAAATTATGAACATTATAAAATATTCTTCACAGCCTCACATATTCCCTCCCACTGTTGAGAAGTCACCAACCTTCTATCTCTATAGATTTGTCAAAAATGGAACCATACAAAATATGGCCTTTGTGACTGGCCCCTGTATTTAGCATAATTTGTTTAGGTTTTTGCCTCTGTCGCTTGCTTTATAAAGTGCCTCAAATCTTCCTGTAAAATAGAAGGGTCATGAACAAAACATAACACATATTTTCTGTGTGTTTGTTGATGCTCACTTTCACCTCTCGACTTTCTGGCTATTGTACATAATCCTGCTGTAAAAACATAAATACATTTTTATTGATTCATTCTCTGTGTGTGTTTGGTTATGCATGCTTGTCTGTGTCTGTGCAGATGTCCTAGGAGGCTAGAAGGTACCAGATCCTCTGATGCTGGAGTTACAGAGGGTTGTGGATTGTTTGATGTCAGTGCTCAGGAATTGGACCCAGGTACTCTGCAAGAGCATACATGTTCTTAACCACTAAACTATCTCCCTAGCCCCACAATTATGTGTGTGTGTGTGTGTTTTTCTGAACACATTCTTTTATCTTTCTTAGTTATATATCTAAAAGTGAAGTTGCTGGATAATACAGTAGCTCTGTGGTATCTCTATGTGTAAGATTTGAAGAAAGTGCCAAAGTGTAGTAATAAGTCTGGCCTGGCCTTTCTGGCCTAGCCCTGAAGTTCTGACTTGCTGTCCCACAGAAGCACACAGATGCTTACATTAATTTTATGTTGATTGTCATAGGGTCCAGGCATATAACTTGCTAACTCTTTACTCTTAAACTAACCCATGATTCTTATCTTGTTCATCCATATGGCTTGATATCTTTTCTCAGAGCTGCATTTCAACTCCGTTCCTCTGTGTCTGCTGGTGTCACGTCATGCTATTTCCATGGTGTCTCTCTGGCTTCTCTGCTCTGCTCTTCTGTTCCCATAGTTTTCTCAGTCTGGTAGCTCCGCTCACACTTCCTGTCTGCCTTCAGCCAATTAGAGTTTTTATTGAACTAGTTGGTGGGACAATTATTTACGATGTAACACCATAGTCCCACTACACCAAAGTATGTACATCATGTTATAATCCCAGTATATTAGGATTTATTGTTTTGCCTTGAGTTCTGAGGTAGGATCTATTTCAGCCTTTGATCTCACACTGGCTTCTGACTTGCTATAATGGTCTTGGGTAGTCTCGAATGCTTAGACTTCTGGCCTCTTCTTGTTACCGAGTTGTGAGATCTTCACATTCCTTATCCTATATATAATTGGCAACATGTTTCCCATTCTATGAATTGTGATTTTTCTTTTTTACTTTCTTGGTTGTATGTTTGGTATGTAAAATTTAGTAATTTTGGATAAAAAACTTGAGTGATACAGAGTCCAACTTCGCTATATGCTGTCCTAGAAAGTAATCACTCACCAAGCGTTGATTCTGTTCTTCCCCTCTTGAGTGTGGCCTTGGTATCCTTTTTGAAAGTCAGTTGAACGTGAATGTGCAGGTTTGGTTCTGGGTTCTCAAACCTGTCTCCCATCCTACGTGCCCAGCCTGTGTCAACACTTCATGCCTTAATTCTTGTCTTTTTGTATGAAGTTTGAACTACTTTCCTTAAGTTGTTTTGGGTGTTGTGGGTCCTTTTAATTAATTTTTAATTAATAAATTTTAGGGCTTAAAAATCATAGTTGATCCTCTGGTGGAGTTGGCATTGCACCTGTAGGTCAGTTGAAGACACGCCCACCCTGACAGTGCTGAGGGTCCAGTACAGGGCATCTTCCTTCAGCTGTGTCTCTTCATTCCTTCCAGTGATGGTCCCCAGCTTTCAAGAGGATTTATACTTTTTATTATATTTATTTATCAGTATGTTATTATTTTTGACACTATTGAAAATGGATTCAAACTGAGTCTTAACTTTTTCTAAAATTGTAATAATTCCACAACAAAGACATAATGCCCTAATAATGAGAAAGAAGGAAAAATAATCATCTTAGTTTTGTGAAGATCTGGGAATCCCTGAACTGCATTTTCTGAGGTTGTTTTTTTAAAGTTTGGATTTGATTTCAGTTTAACTGTAACAGTGCAGTCACTAATGAAGCCGAAGAAACTGGTCTCACTAACTGACACTTAGCACTTCAAAGTTAGAAAGGACAAATTTGTTATGCAAAACCTCTCAGGGTTTTAAGGATATGACTTTACAAAAGTTATGTTTTATTGGAAATTTGTTCAACAAATTTCTGCTTTGTATTCTTGAGTCTATAAAACACAAATCAGAAGAAAGACCCTTTTGTTCCCATGTAGTAGGGAGGTATGGGAGATGGCTTCAGTAAAAAGAGAAAACCACACTCTTACTTGTTTCAAATCACAAACACAGCTGTCTTAAGAGGAAGCAGGGCTGAATCTGGAACCCAGATTCTCACCTCACCTTAGCTTATAGCATACCTTTCTGTTGCAGGTTTGAACATTTTCCATTTTAATCATAATTATTGACTTAATCATCAAGGCCGTTGGAGATTTCCACTGCAAACCTCATCCAAATACTTCCCTCTACCATGCACACCTGCTCCGTGGAGAGCTGTTTGTTTGGCCAATTAATTACTACTAGTTTTAAGTTGATAGAACTTGGTGATATGTAGTGAGATTATGTTCTGGTATACTGTAAATATATTGTCCCTCCTACTGGTTTAATAAAATGCTAATTGGACAGAAGGCAGACAGGAAGTGTGGGCGGGGCTACCAGACTAAGAAAACTCTGAGAACAGGAAGCCCAGAGCAGAATGCCAGAGAACACGAAAGAATCTGGAAGAAGCAGAGGACAACTATGCTGCTCTAAGAAAAGGTACCGAGTCACATGGCTGAACAAGAGACATGTGTTAGATGAAGGGTAGAGAACTAGCAAGTGATATGCCTGGGCCTGAGGCTGATCAGCCTAAAACTATTGAAAGCACCTGTGTGTCTCTATGGGCCTGCTGGTCTGCGGGTCTGTGGGCCTAGACCTTGAGGTTAGGCCCGAAAGTCCAGGCCAGAAACTTCCTACTACATACAGTGACATTAGTGTCTGGGCTATTTCATGTGAAGTGAAATGTGTTTGGCTGTGGCAGATCCAAACAACTATTTATAACAGATCTAAAAGGTCCTCCAACCACAGAACTAGTCTCCCTGGCCTGGTGATTTGGCTCAGCATGGAAAAGTGTCTCTAGCCCAGCGTGATGACAAGAGTTTGGCCCCCAGTACCCACATGGTGGAAGAATAGGAACAACTCCCACAAGCTGACCTCTGACCTCTGCACACACCATTATCAGCCCCATCAAGCTTTCTAACACATGTATATGCACAGATGCCCAAAGTAAATAAATAAGTATGTATAACCTAAAATTTTTAGAAGGTGGTAGTCTACCTAAAGAAATGAAAATCCTGATAAATTCAAAGCTTCAGGCAAGAAAAATTACAGCTCCTCCCTAGTCCCATAAGCTGAACAAGAGCCTGGTTGCAATGGATGCTCAATGCTCAGGTGAGTTCTTGAAAAACTTAACTGCTTTTATAACTCAGGCCTATAAGCCCTTATCTGAACCAAGTCCCTATGATGGTTCAAGATATATTATGTGTAGTGTGTGTGTGTGTGTGTGTGTGTGTGTGTGTGTGTGTGTGTGTGTATGTGTGTGTGTGTATGTGTATGTATGTGTGTGTGTGTATGTGTGTGTGTGTGTATGTGTGTGTGTGTGTATGTGTGTGTGTGTGTGTGTGGTATGTGTGTATGGTGCATGTGTGTATGTGTGTGTGTGTGTATGTGTGTGTGTGTATGTGTGTGTGTGTGGTGTGTGTGTATGGTGCATGTGTGTATGTGTGTGTGTGTGTGTGTATGTGTGTGTGTATGTGTGTGTGTGTGGTGTGTGTGTATGGTGCATGTGTGTAGTGTGTGTGTGTATGTGTGTGTGTGTGTGTATGGTGCATGTGTGTGTGTGGTGTGTGTGTATGGTGCATGTGTGTATGTGTGTGTGTGTGTGTATGTGTGTATGTGTGTGTGTGTGTGTGTGTGTGGGCATGTGTGTGTGTGTGTGTGTGTGGGCATGTGTGTGTGTGTATGTGTGTATGTGTGTGTGTGTGTGTGTGGGCATGTGTGTGTGTGTGTGTGTGTGGGCATGTGTGTGTGTGTGTGTGTGTGTATGTGTGTGTGTGGGCATGTGTGTGTGTGTGTGTGTGTGTGTGTGATTCCTACTATCATCTTTGGTTTTCAGTATATTCCTGTATGGACTGAAAAGAGGCATCTGAGGACTCACAGACAGAATGTGCTAATCACTATGTATATCCTATAACTTTTTATTTTGACTAGACTATGTGGTCATTGGGCCTGGGGAATCAATATAGTGCGTAGTACTGTTGGAACCCACCTAACAAATGCTAGCCTTTGTAATCATCAGTTTCTGGCCAGGCCCTTGCAGCCTAGCTCCAAGAATTGAACTCACTCGCAACCCTGCTGCTGCTTAGCCCCAAATAATCACACAAAGTCTTGTATTAATTTCATGGTGATTGACCTATGGCTCAGACATATTGCTAGCTAGTTTATTCATCTTGACTCAATCTATTTCCATTAATCTGTTTAGCCATGTGGCTTGGTACCTTTTTCCAGAACAGCATGGCATCTTCTTTCCTCTGCATCTGCTGGCGTCTCTCCTGGCATCTCTGCTCTGTTCTTCCTGTTTCCAGAATTTTCTTAGTCTGGTAGCCCCAACCATACTTCCTGTCTACCTTTTGGCCAATCAGAATTTTATTAAACCAGTAAGAGGGGCAAATATTTAAAATGCAACAGGACATAATCCCACTACAAATCTCTGAAACAAAATCTTGAAAATCCAATCCCTTCCCTCTAAACCTCAACTTTAAAAGTCTTGCATAATAAATTGCATGCCTTCTTGTATTACTGTGGAAAACAAGCAAACGAAAAACTTAGCTAGAATGTTAAGTAGCCTGCAGGGATATTTTGTTTGTGTTCTAACAAACTAAGCTTGCCAAAGATTGGAGGCAGTGCTAGCTACTAGTTAACCGCAAAGGCCAGGCAGTGGTGGCACACACCTTTAATATCAGCACTTGTGAGGAGGAAGCAGGAAGATCAAGAGTTCAAGACCACCCTGGGCTACACAAGATTGATGCAGTCTAAAAAAGAAACAGCCAGGCATTGGAGGCCCAGGCCTTTAATCCCAGCGCTAGAGAGGTGGAGACAAGAAGTGATTTGGCTGGGTAGAGAGGGGAATATAAGGTGGGTGGAGACAGACCTTGCTGTTTTATGTCAAAGAAGTCGTAGAAGTAAGAGGTGGCTGTGGCTTGCTCCTTTGTCTCTCTGATCTTTCAGTATTTACCCTGATATCTGGCTCTGGGTTCTTATTATTAAAACCGATTTGGGTTCTTGATACAGTAGCCCCCCCCAGTGCATCTTTAAGATAGATGCAAACATTGCCTGCCCCCCCCAGTGCATCTTTAAGATAGATGCAAACATTGCCTGCCCCCCCCCAGTGCATCTTTAAGATAGATGCAAACATTGCCTGCCACCCCCCCAGTGCATCTTTAAGATAGATGCAAACATTGCCTGGGTATCACTCTTTTGTAAAAATGCAGTACTTTCTTTCAAACAGGAACATAACCAGCATGGTTATAGATCACTGAGGATTATTGTTTGAATTAATGAAAACCTGGAGCCAGATATTGGGGAAAATCTGGAATATCAGATAAACCACAGCCACTTCTCACCCAACCAACTTATCTGCTGTGAGCAGGGTAGATTCCTCTCACTTAATCCTCCAACTGCCAGTTTCTCTATCCTCGGCTTGGTCTAACTGACCTTTATAGCTTGGCTCTGTGGTTGACTCTGCTATTTCAGGCTATTTTTATTGAATATATAACCACAAAAGAATGCCAACTTCACATTCAAGTAATGCTTAGCTCATCTCCCAAGACTGGACACTGAGTCACCATAACAAAGAAGAGGTCGAAGTCTTCTGAGTGTCCTGATGAGAGCAAGTTAAATGCCGTGTACCACCTGGAAGGAGAACAGAGTGAGATGGTTGAGGCTGTAACCAAGACTCTCCACAGATGACTCTCTGAGGTGAAATCTTGAGTAACGACATTTCTGCTGACAGAAACTCTGAGGCAAATTGTTTATCGGCTCATCCTCCAGGAGAAGCATCACCAGAAGAACCCTTAGCCAATCTCTTTCTCAGCAGTCACTGAAAATAGCCAGCTCTCATCTGTTGTACCCCTTTACAAGCCTGTCATTCCTTGCATGGATCTGACAGACCCTGTGACTTCTTTTGTACAGGCATCTGTGAGCTGAGTAATTTGGCCTCACCGATCTTAGGTTGACAGCTAGTCAGCCGTTTGAGGCTAAGTCATGGGGAGAAATACTGCATTTATTTTATTTTATTTACCTCTATTGAGTAACTAAGCACACAACATACAGTGAGGGTAACAGCCCATCTTTTCTGTAATCTAGGCCAAAACAGAGCACAAAGACAAACATATTCTGACTTCCAGTGTTTCTTAGACTCCAACACCCTGCATTTAACGCAGCCCAGTGCTTTAGAAAAATTTTCTTTTTCGGATACTTGGTTTGTCATGTGTTCAAGCTGCAAGGCCAGCAAATCCTAGTGAAGGCTCTGGCTACCTGGAATGTTGCCTTTGTTAGAAGGTCAGCTTGTGGGAAATTATATAAGGTGATGCAATTCATTCTGCTATCAAGAGAAAACCCTCTCACTGCTCAGCATCTTGTTGGGATCATGCTGGTCTGTCATGTTACGAGAAGCTTACCTACTGATGGGAACACACATCCCTTTTATGTGTGGAAACACTTTTGACAGTTTTCAGCATATGCTCACTTACTGAGCACTTGTAGAAAAATTGAGTGACAGGCTTGGCAATGGTTCTGTTAAAATTTTATCTGCAGAAAATAAGAACAGTGGTGGTTTCTCCTTATTGGTCATTTTATAATGAAGGTCTGCATATGTTGGTGAATGAATATCAGGATGACTCCATGATGAAATTTCGGGTGACTGAGGTGTCAATTTTAATTATAGCAGTAATCAAGAACGTCATCACTGATTATTGAGAAATTATCACTATTAGCTACTGCATTGTGTTTTTAGTGTGCAACGTGGCTGACCTGGAACTCACCGTGTAAGCTGGACTGACCTCAGATTAGCGGAGATATGTCTGCTTCGACCTCCCAGGAGCTAATTAATGGCACATACCACTACAGCCAGCCCTGGGAAGTAATATTTTAAACTTATTTAAATATCATTGGTCTTCTACTTAAAAATAATCTGAACACAAAAGACCCACTAAATTTTAATTGATTAAATAAACAAATCACAAAAATAAAATTATCTTTAAAGCACAATGTGAATCCAGAACATAAGTTTAAGTTTTAGCTTTTATTTAATTAATTTATAATATATGTGTGTTCAGTAAAGCATCACTTTTATCCTATAAGCATTTTCAATAAAAATTAAAAATTAAACTTATAGCTATAATATTGCTGCAAATATAGAAAAAGAAAATGTGCATATTGACAGTGTTAAAATATACCACAAATACATAGAAATGTTGACTTTTCCTGAAATCAATAGAAAGGAATGGTCAAACAGATCCATCTAAAGCTCAGAGCAACAAAGACATCTTTCAACTGAATCATCTAATTATACATAGAACTAGATATCTAAGATTCCGAGCTGAGGAGTAGAGTTGGAGTTCAGTGGTTGGCTAGCATAGCAGAGGACATAGGTTTAGGCCTCAGTAGTGCTTTTTTTTTAAAAAAAAGAAGATAAAAGAAAAAATATTATCAAGTAAGAAAACAATATAGCTAGAAATGATCCAAAGACTCAAAACTTGCTTTCAAGATCTCTACCTCAATTGATATAACCAAAACCTGGAAATAAAGCAGAACCCACCTGGACTGTTCTCTTTGGGAAAATGATAGGTCTTGTACTGTAGACTTTTAATGAGGTAGAGTAAGAGAAGATGGATATGGATTTTAAAAGGCTATTATATACAGTTTAAGCATAAGACATTGAACTGTCAAGGCTGAAGATGTAGATGTAATCACCTCCAACATCATCCTCCCCCCAAAAAGTAACAAGCGTGAATTAATTTCAAAAATTAAAAGGGTCTAATTGCAAAAATAATAAGCAATAACTAAATACTGGAAATTTTTGATATAAATAGACATGCCGGATTTTCTCCATGATTTATGAGTTCCTTCTCTTTATTTTTAAATCTCTCATAATCTTTTAACATTTGTGAATCCCAGTTTTGACTCTGGAAAAAAATAATCCATCGTAAGCATCTGCTCTATCATCGAAAGCTGAGAAAATTCCAGAAATAAGTCAGAACGACTGTAGTCCCATCGGATCTGGGTGGTCCCCAGCTTAGTGATCTTGACAGTTTTGATGAGCGCTGTCACAATTTTCTCTGCATGTCATATTTTTGGTCTCTTTTTGGAAGTTTATTGAGATAATTGTGGGTTTGTACGCAGCTGTAAGACATGAACTGGAAAGATTCTGTCTCGGCCCCATTTCCTCCACGACTGATAAGGAAATCCCACAGCCTGGGTATGTTACCAAGAAAAGTGGTTTAATTTGGGCTCATGCTGACCTCAGGTGGGGAGACCATATCGGATGCTGGCCTTCTTGCTCACATAGGCAGAAGGCAAAAATACAGGCCAAGAAGAGGAGAGCATGAGAAACTAGCTTTTGTAACAGGCTCTCTCTCAACCTACTGACCCTTTAATCCATTCATCATAGGAATGAATTCATGAAGGAATAAGATGATCCTGCCTTGTCGTATCTTATTGTAATATACATTGTTCTGGTTAAGTTGTCACATGTCACTGGAAAGGTCTGGACATTGTGAACTAAAAAGAAATAATTCTTCCTCAGCATGATGAGAGACAAAAATCTTTGGATTTTTAAGAGCATGAGTCATCTAGACTAATAAAGCCCTCCTGTGAGTGACATATTTTTCATGGTTTATATTTCTCCATACAAAATAATATTTATGGTTGGTTACTGGATCCTTAAAGCCATTTCTTAGGACGGAAAACAAACATGGTCTCTTGCTCTCAGGGGCCTTACAGTACACTAGACAGCCAAAGTGAGGCTGACCACAAAACTGCTGTAGTTGGGTAAATGCAAAAATCAGCTTTGTACTTAATAAGTTCATGTCAGTTTCCTTACCTGCCTTTCTATGTAGATGACCTTAGTCTGCTCCCAGTGGAGATCTAGCTGAAGGAAGATTGGAGTACATCACAAATACAATTCAAAGGAGAAACTCTGATGTGGTCCTCAGCCACCGACAGGGGAATTGTGTAGCAAAGTGTAAACAAAGGATCCAAGGTGTTATTTTCAAGGACTTGCCAAATGCTCAGGTTGGATGAGAGAGTCTAGTTACTCGGTTCTTCCAAGAAGCTAATATTATAGGGAGAGCCTACTAGAAACAATGGCAAATTTATATTCTCTCTCTCTCTCTCTCTCTCTCTCTCTCTCTCTCTCTCTCTCTCTGTTGTGTACGAATTATGCATGTGTGTATATATGGTGTGTGTCTGTATATGTACATATATATACATGTTTTTAAGTTTAGCACACATGACACAAAGTCTGGTGTTGGTCCTCACCTTCCACCTTATTTGAGATGTGGTCTCTTTGTTGTTAACCACAGTGTACACTAGGCCAGGTAGACTGATTGTCAATGAATTCTCTTATTGCTGCCTCCCATCTTTCCATAGGAACACTGGAATTTCAGGCAAGCATCATGACAATCAGCTCCACGTGGGTGCTGAGGATTTGAACTTGGATTCTCATGCTTGTATGACAAGTGCTTTACCAATGACCCCAGTAATTTGTATCATACATTAAAATTAGTAGTCTGAGTGAAATTTGCTAGTAAGTATTGGTTAATAAAAACCATTGTCACTCTAGGCAGGCTCAAGCAAATCTTTAGATCAATGACTTATTCTAAATCTTAGAATAAATTTTGCAGCTTATTCATCCCTCTATAAAAATCATTCTTCAGCTTAGACTGCCCTTAGGTTGTTCTATGATAGAAACTATCAAATTGTTGTAAAACTCTTACAAATTGTTGTAGCAAGTTTTGAACCAGTTCTTCATGAAAGGGTTGAAGTGACTCAAAGTTAGTTCTTTTTTCTTTTTCTTTTTTCCTTCCTTCCTTCTTTCCTTCCTTCTTTCCTTCCTTCCTTCCTTCCTTTCTTTATTCCTTTCTTTTTTTCTATTTAAATCCAGCTCTGTATACATACTCAGTTATTGACTGCTGTGCACAAATAGACTAGCCCTCTCTGGGCTTGCACGCAAGTCAGGATACTAAATTTGTACAACAAAATGTCGGCTTTGCCACCTGCACACCTGTTATCACAAGCATATGGAGCTCTCTTTAATCAACAACACAAAATATAGGAGTCTCAAGCACTCCTCTGAGACTGCGGGCCTGCATCCCATCGAGAGCTTGGCAAAAACTAACTTACAACATCTGATATCTGAAGGAGAAATTATAATATAAACTAACTCCTCATTCCTTAGGTGCCTGAGTTAAATGTTTTTTTTTCTTAAATGTAAATATTTCAAAAACAAGGTGTCTGTATGAGCCTCTCACAGAAGCTCGTACAAAAATGATTTACAATAGAGGTAAATATATACTTACCTGTGGGCTGTTATGGCATCTCTTGTAATTAAATATTTAAAAATCAGAAATAAGATATAGAAATGTAGAAAACTTTATTTCTCCAAAAAATTAGGAGCCATTTAGTAACCCTTAATTTTCTTATCTTTGAATCTTTTTAGTGAGAAATAAACTTTAACTTTTTATTTTGAGTGACATAGAATATTGATCAATAATAATCTTAATAGTCATTGTCTTGCTTACCTTATGAAATAGATAATTTGTATAACCCAGTATATGCTTAACACTGTGTTAAACACAGAGAAATAGGTTATATGACTCCTGTCCTCAAAGAACCAGGAATTTATTTTAAGAAATTATGCAAGACATATAGTCCATTTTCAGTTGTACAGTAGCCACAGCTAACAAAATCAATGGCAAGAGGTCAGTGTATTTACTTTATCCAGTATATAAAAATTTGAGCTGAGCTCTTCAAACTACTTTCTGTGTCACTTACTTTTTCTTTTTAGATCTAAAATTTACCTGCTCTTGATTTCTGTGGAAGGTGCAAAATGTGGTTCAATTCTATATTATTGAGCAGGATTTCAGGGCCATTTTTGGAGAGGAGCTTCATTCCTCACAGCCCCACCCTTCCAGCCATTCGTAAGACTTCGAGTGTGCTTTTATTTATTGTTGTTCCTATTTCTGTATTTGATCCACTGGTCTAGCATAGACCACATAGACCACAGGGCTTATTTAGTAGTTTTTTGTTTGTTTGTTTGTTTGTTTTTACAGTAAGATATTTGATAGAGACAGGATTCTCGTATTTTCTTCTCCAAAAGAGTTTCTTTATTCTTAATCTCTGTAATGTCTATATAAAGTTAGTTTTTTTCTTTAAAAAAAAAAATACAACAGGAGAGAGTAGGAAAAGTCTAAATTTAAAAATGTTGTGATCATGATCATCATCTATGTTTAGTGCGAATGTCTTAGGATTACTGATGCTCTGATGAAACACTATGACCAAAATAAAGTTGGAAATGAAAGGGTTTATTTGGTTCACATTTTCATATCATAGTCTATCCCAGGAGGGAGTCAGGACAGGAACTCAAGCAGGACTGGAACCTGGAGGCAGGAGCTGATGCAGAGGACATGGAGGGGTGCTGCTTACTGGCTTGCTCCCTATGGCTTGCTCAGCTGCTTTCTTATAGAGCCCAGGACCACTTACCCAGGGATGGTCCTTCCATATCGGATTGGTCTATCCTTCATCAGTCATTAAGGAAATGCCCTACAATTTGATCTTATGGAGGCATTTTCTAAATTTGAAATTTTCTTCTCTAGTTTGTATCAAGCGCACATGAAATTAGCCAGAACAATAGGTGCATATGCAAAACTTTCAACAATTTGTTGTAGATCAGCAATAACTCTAGAGCTGAAGTGTGTTTTGCTATTAAGCATACACATTTTTGTGTATGTATCTGTATCTACATTTTTGCTTTCTCGTGGTCTTGACCTAAAGTTTTACTGATCTTCTCACTGATTTTTAATGTCTTGGAGTATTTCCTGAATAGACAAATTATATAAAATTTGTAGGCCTAAAATTAAAACTAAATTAAATATGACAAGACCTGTAGCTGGAAAGATGACTCAGTAGTTAAGATCATTAACTGATCTTGCAAAGGATCCAGGTTGGGCAGATCACAACTACCTGGAACTCCAGCTTCAGGGGATCTAACACCCTCTGACTTCCTTGGTCATCTGCACATACATAGTATACAAAACTAACGCAAGCATACATACACCTAAAATTAATAAATTCTTCATTTAAAAAAGATGATGAGACGTTGGGCAAAGGCAGTGGTGGAATGTGTGGAGTGAGTGACAAAAAATACTAAAGGAAGCTTTAAAAATGTCAGCTTGGGAATCTGGGTTCATATAAATTATAGGAGATACGTGGTTCTTTTATAGTATTATAAATCCAAAATGCTTCTAGGAACTTACTGCAAAAAAGTTTAATTTCCCATCATAATTTTTCTTCTTCTTTTACCCAAGTCAAAAAAATCAATAATAATTTGTCCATCTATGAGTATCTAGAGCACAAAGGAATCCTAAATTTAGCTTCATTTATGTATTTTAATTGACATTGTTATGTTTCCAAATAATGTTTAATATGATATATATATATATATATATATCATACGGTATATATATAAAGGAAAAAGATTATTTTTATTTTGTTATTTTTTTTATTTAAAAAATGTCATTTTTATCCATGCATCCCCCTACTTCCCCCTTCCCTCTTCCAATCCCTCCCCATCAGCCTTCAGCCTCACCCCTCCCCATCTCCCATCCTCATCTCCCATCCCCTCCCCCAAAAGGGCAAAAAGTCCCAAGGTGGGTCAGTTCAGTGTGGCACATCCACTCCAGGCTAGTATGATCTACTCATCCCAAAGCAGGTTTGGTTAGTTGTTCTTCTGAAGAGAATGGGCTCCAGGATACCAGCACAGGAACAGTCTGATCTCACCCCTCGAGGCTCCACATATTGCCCATGCCAGTCTACAGTTGTCTACACTTGGAGGGCCTAGCTCCTTCTTGATTCAGTGAGCTCTCTAGAGCTCCAGACAGCCTTCTCTGTGAGACTCCTCCTCATAATCCCTATCATCTTGTTCAGACAGACTCTCCTCCTCTTCTCTCAGCTGGACCAGGAGCTCTGCCCAGTGCTCAGCCATGGATCTGCCTCCACTTCTATTCATTGTTGGATGTAGGTTCTGTGATGACACTTAGGGTGGTTATTCATTTGATTATAGGGAAGTCCCATTTAGGCACCCTGCACTATTGCTTGGAGACTTGGCCAGGGACATCCTGTGAGTTGCTGGACATTTCCCTAGCACCCAGTCCCCCTCCAACTCCACACTGGCTTCCTCTATCGAGCTATCCATCTCTTTCTATCTCCCTCTTTGCTCCTCTCACTCAACCATCTCCTTCTCTCATGATTTGTTCCCAACTCTTCTTGGTTGCAACCCGTTATGATCCCAATGTGTAAAGGTGATCTTCTCTATTTTTTCTTCCTAGGGGAATCCCTGGATGTCTCTCTTAAATTCCTTCTAATCCCAAGATGTTCCGGGATTGTGATTTACAGCTTGGGTATTCTTTGTTTTTTGTCTAAAATCCACTTATGAGTGAGTACATCCCCTGCCTATCTTTCTGGGCTTGTGATACCTCACTCAGGAGGATATTCTCCAAATTTGTCCATTTGCCTGAAAATTTTAGGATGTCATATTTTTTATTTTTTACTGCTGAGTAGTACTCCATTGCTGGTTATGGTGGCACACACAGGTAGGATTTGCTGAAGGAGGCAGAGGCAGGAGAATCATGAGTTCAAGGCCAGCCTGGACTACACATTTTTTAAAGTCTAATCCCATACCACCCTGAATGTGCCTGATCTCATCTGATCTTGGTAGGTTTATCTATTTTTAAGGTAATATTTTATATAACTTTTGGTGTTTAAGCATTCTGAGTTATTTTTAAACAAATATGAGAAGTAGCAAATATTAAATTTTGATATTGGTCTGTTGACATAATTCAAACATGAGTTTCGAATATTCATTGCTAGGTGACACACTCTAATGATTTGTTCAAACAAAATATACATTATGCAAAAATAGATGCATGATTCAGAAGGAATCAGGTTGTGATTTTGTATTTAATTTTGATTTTATTCCAGCTCTATAGCTACCCTTCTGACAATTCTGAGTAAATGAGCATATTCACATGTCTTGATTTTACCAGAATACTTTTTAGGGATAGGTTCACAATGCTGATCATGATTTTTGTTTAGCTATTCTGTGAAGATAACAGTTGGCTGTCTTACACCTCTGTCTTACAGACACATAGGTACAATTCTTCATCCTCCATCATCTTCCAGTATTTGTGTTTTGGTGTTATGATATCTGATCCTCATTGTGAAATACTAAAGGTGAGACTATTGAAGACTTTAAAAGATGAAGTCATCATATTCATCTTTGTAAATAAATAATTTCATGGCTATTGGTTATCCTGAAATCAGGTCTATAGTAAAAGTCAGCTTGCCTCTGCCAGATTCCTTATAGTAAGAATATTCTCACTACAGTCAATCCCTCAACTTTGGACTTCCCATTATTTTGAACCTTGAGGTTAACAAAATTTTATTATGATAAATTATTCAGCCTCTGATATTTTGCTACAGTACCAAAAATAGGAAATACAGCCATGTGATCTTCTTTGCATGAGTTAACTATAATGAATTGCAGCTGATACATTGTTTTTTACTTCTTGGAGTTATTGCTCTTGAAATGCCCTTTCTTCCTGATTGGATTGAACTTTAGGCCTCTTAAGCCTGTTGTGCAGCTTCCATTTGAGGTCATCTCTACATGCCATAACACCGACATCACAGGTGTACTGTTCTGTGTTGACTTTTTCAGCCTGGAGCCACAGCAGTCCTGGCCTGGATAACTTAACTCCTGTACATTGGTTTACTTTCTTCCTGGAGTGAGCTCATCTTATAGTGCTGTTATAGAGAATGTACAAGCAGGATTTGAGAACTTATATATCCCCAGGTGTTTTTATTCCTGTTGCAACTCTCTGGAATTCTAGGCTGAACCAATCACTCCTCATACCTGTTAGGTATCTTCCTGTTGAATTCTGACTTTTAATTTTGCCTATAAAACCCAGCTCCGTGTACGCACAGTCATCACTAGCCTTCAGCAACCTCTTTCCTCTAGATGTTCACTCTCTCTTCAGGTTCCGAGATTTCAAGGTAACTTGATTTAATGTGTGTTTTTCCTCCTGTCAGTGGTCTCTTTTAACTTACAAATGCACATTCTTTGATATTTAACATATTTTTATACAATTTGTTTGGCAATGCATCCCATATCTTTTCTTTCCTCCCCATTATTACTAGAATGTTTTTACTCTCTTTAAATGTAATTTTTCTCTTTATTTACATATTTATGCTCTTTATAATCCTTTTGTTTACTCAAATCTACAAATGTATCTTTTATTACACATTTTTAGCTCTATCAATATCATTTCAAAAGATATTTTACAAATGTTTATGAAGCATTTATCAAAAGTTACTTACTATGTGTAGGCTGGCCATGGGGTTAGAAACAAATACATTTGCCAATTCAAATGCTTATTATCAGTCAATTTATAAGCAGTTGACTATAAAACAAAATCTATGTTATTCAAGTTAACAAATCTTAAAAGTAAAAAAGAATCTTTTATCACTATTATTTTAATTTATAAACAAGAAATTTAATGAGATTGGAAGATTAGTTTTAAAATATTGCTAATGATAATATACTCAAAATCAACAAATTTTATACCAATATTGATTCAACTCAGACAAATCTTTGGTTGATATTGGCTGAATGATTCTAATATATCTCAGAGCGTATAATAACAGGACATAAAGTTTTAGAAAATATGTATTTCAATTTCTTCCCTAAATCCAGGCTAGCAGGGAAAACCCCTGCATGCCAGAATTCCCCAGTAAAATCTAGTTTGCTGGACACCCTATATACAAATCTTGACACAATCCCAACCTACCCCATCACCCAGCAACTTCAGTGGCTACCTGAGACCCATGATGCTCAGCACCTATTGGACCAAGAGGTTAATGACACTTCACACAGCCCACCCAGAGAGCCCAGGCTCCATGACCCAAGCCCTGGGACACAACCCTTGGAATCTCACCCCCACTCATTCCTCCCCTAAATCCAGGCTGACAGGGAAAGACCCTGAAGGCCAAAACTCCTCAGTAAAATTCAGTTTGCTGGATACCCCTATCTACAAATTCCACCCCAACTCCCAATCCACCCAATAACCTGGAGACTACAGCGCTACCTGAGACTTATAGTTCCCCAGCACCTATTGAATAAAGAACAGCTACCTGAAACCCAGCTTGCTAGCACCTGTTGGATCAGGAGCTGCTATAGGATCAAGAGCTCCTTCTCTATAATGAGCTCATATTGGGCCAAGATTGGATGCCTGAGACACAGAATCAGCCAGCTCTTATTACACCAAGAACAGCTCGCTGTGACACAGAATATGCTATCTCCAAGTGGACCAAACCCAAATTGGACCAAGAGAGGCTTCCAGAGACACAGACATGATCATAACAGACTGCACTAAAATCAGCTCCCTGAAATACAGAAATTATGCATTGATACGAGGAAGCAATGGGCAGATGCAAGTGCAAGAATACATATAACAACATAAAGAGCAATATGGCACCACCAGAATATGGTGATTTTACAAGTCTTGATCGTGACAATGTAGAAGAAGCTGAAGAAAATGACCTTAAAAAGAACTTTATGAAGAGAAAACAAGCCTTGAAAGAGAAAATAACAAAAACCCTTAAACAGATAGAAGAAAGGACAATAAAAAACTGAAAGAGACCAACAAATCCCTCAAAGAAAATAAAGAAAACCAGGAAAAAGCAAACAGGTGAAGAAAGCATTTAAAGATTTAAGAATTAAAATAGGAGCAATAAAGAAGACACAAACGGAAGAAGCTGGAAATAGAAAATCTGAAAAAAACAAACTGGAACCACAAATGCAGCATAACCAACAGAAATGCAAGATATGGAAGAGAGTCTGTCTGGTGTGGAAGATTCAATAATGGAAATAGATGTGTAAGTCAAAAAACCCACGAAAACCCAAAAAGCCATAATATAGAATGTCCAGAAAATATGAGACACCAAACCTAAGAATAATAAGAATAGAAGAAGAAGACACCACCTCAAAGGCACAGAAAATATATTCAACAAAATCATAGAAGAAAACGTCCCAATCTAAAGAAGGAAATGCCTGTAAAACAGAACGCCGAATAGACTAGACTCACCAAATGTATGCTCTCCACATAATAATTAAGACACTAAAGCTACAGAATAAAAAAAAAAGAATATTATGAGTTGCAAAGGAAGAAGGCCAAGTAACTTATAAAGGCAGACCCATCAGAATAACACCAGACTACTCAAAGAAATAATGAAAGCCAGAAGGTCCTGGTCAGATGTTACACAGGGATTAAGGGACCTACTATACCCAGCAAAACTATCAATGAGCATAAATGGAGTAAACAAAATATTTCACAACATAATCAGAATTAATACCTATCTACAAATACAGTCCTACAGAAAGTACTAGAGTGAAAACTCCAACTTAAGTAAGTTAGATACATCCATGAAGTCACAAGCAATAGATAATACCACAGAAGAAAAACCAAAAGAAGAGAAACACACACACACACAACCACCAAAAGTAACAGGAACTAACAATCACTGGTCATTAATATCCCTTAATATCAATGGACTCAGTTCACCCATAAAAAGACACAAGCTAACATAATGGATACAAAAACATAATCTATCCTTCTGTTACATACAAGAGACACACCTCAACTTCAAAGACAGACACTGGCTCAGAGTCAAGGGTTAAGAAAAAACTTTCCAATAAAATGGACTTAATAAACAAACTGGCATAGCCACCCTATTATCTAAAATAGTAGGTTTCAAGCTAAAATCAATCAAAAGAGATCAGGATGGATATTACTTATTCATCTAAGAAAAAATTCACCAAGATGAAGTTTTAATACTAAACATTTATGCCCCAACACAAGGAAAACCACATGTGTTAAAGAAGCATTATGAAAACCCCACGTCAAACCCCACAAGTTAATAATGGGAGAATTTGATACCCACTATCACCAATGGATAGGTCTACCAGACAGAAACTTAACAGAGAAATAAGGGATCTAATATGTTATGACTCAAACAAACTTCACACACACACACACACACACACACACACACACACACACACACACACACACACACACACGTGTGTGTATGTATATAAAACTTTCCACCCAAATACAAAAGAATATACCTTCTTCTCAGCATCCCAAAGGTATTAGCTCAAACTATGTTCATAGCAGCATTATTCATAATAGCCAGAATCTGGAAACAACCTAGATGCCCCTCAGCTGAAAAATGGATTTAAAAATTGTGGTACATTTACAAGACGGAGTACTACTCAGCAGAAAGAAAGACAAGCTGAAATTTGCAGGCAAATGGCTGGATCTAGAAAATATCATCCTGAGGGAGGTAACACAGACTCAAAAAGACAGACATGATATGTACTCACTCATAATTATGTTTTAGAATTTAAGCAAAGGATATCCAGGCTACAATCCACACCCTCCCTCCCAGCAGCTAGGTAACAGGAGAAAGTTAAGAGAGGTATTCATAGATTCTCTTGGGAAGGGAAAATAGAGAAGATTTCCTGAGAAAATTTAGATCATACTGGGAGTGAGGGTGAGCATGGGGAGGTGAGAAGAGAACATGAGAGAATGGGATGGTGTGGGTGGTGAGCAGTAGAGAAGGAGAGTAAAGAAGTGGATATCCTGATGGGGGAGCCATTGTGGAACTAGAGAGAAACCCGGTACTAGGAACATCAAAGAACCCAAGAGGAGCCCAGCTAGGACTCCAAGCAATAGTGGAGAGGGAGCCTGAACTGGCCTTTCCCTATTATCGTATGAGTGACCACCCTAGTTGTCATTATAGAACCTTCATCTAGCAGCTGATGGAAACAGATGCAGAGATCCATAGCTAAACACCAGGCTGAGCTACTGGTCTAATTGGAGAGAGGAAGGAGAGATTACTTGAATGAAGGGATCTAGATCGTGTGGGTTGAGAGTTCTCAGACTCTGAAATGACAGCTGATGGACCCTCTGATTGTAGATGACAGTCAAAAGGTGTGGGCAGTTTCTGCAGCCTCTTGTAATTGGACCATAGTCTATCCCAGGTCCAAGAACTGGTTTCTTGAAGTCCATGCCTAACAGGGAAACACTGTCTTCAGCTTTGATACTTGGGGAAAGGGCTTGTTCCTACCTCATCTGGATATGCCAGACCAAACTGACTCACCTTAGGATTCCTTGCCTTCTCTGGGGAGTGAAGGGAAGAGGGAAGAGGGGAGGAGGGAGAGGAGGGGCTGGGGAGGACTGGAGGAGGGGTAGGAGGGGGAGCAGTAGTGGGTATGGGGAGTCTTTTTTTTTTAAATAACAAAGAATAAAAAAGAAAATGTATATTTCATCTTGTTAAAATTTTGAGATCAATTAACCTGATCTTAAAAGGTTCATGGAGTTTTAAATTACTGGAGTTTCCTCAATGAGGAAATCGCCCACTTGCCTTTTACTCTGACTTTGCAAACTAATACTCTAACCAAGGTCACATAAAGATTATTCACATCTTAAATCTGGCAAAAGAACGGGAAATGTCAGGGCAAGAACAGATATTTCAATTTTGACTCAAAATGTATAAGCAACATAAAAGAATTGGGATTTGATACAAACAGCAGGAGCCCAGACCAACTTTTCCTTGTATTGTAGAGTAGGAAACTTGGAGTTCTAGAAAAGTCAGAAGACAAGGCTTTCGTGTTTGTTCTAATAAAATAAAAATTTCACGCAAGTCAATAGCTGGTTTGATGATGGTGGAGAGGCAAAGGCAGAAGAAAAAGCTAGCAGGAGGCATGGGCCATTGTCTGAGGCTGTGACATGTGTCTCCACTAAAGATGTGCAGGAATGTTGCACTGCTAAAGAAAAGTCTAACTGCCCTATGGTTTGCTGCTTTTCTAGATGCTTCCATCTCAAGTTTTCCTGCCCTGTGGGCAGTAGTTCTGAGAATGAAGTGTGTGTGGCGCTCAGCTTCACAGACTGCATAACTTAATACCCCACATGTCACCAAGAAGTGCACTCAATATTAGTGGGCTATAAGCTTTACAAAATGAAGGATGGTTTTATATCATGGGTTACAGAAACCAAGGATTGATTTAACTGGTTTAGACCTTTATAGCTGCTGGACATGGAGGCACACACCTATAATCCCAGCACTTGAGAAGTAGATGGATGGAGATCAGGAGTTCAAGATCTTTGAGTATATTGTGAATTCTTAACTAGCCTGGGCTATATAAGTCTGGGTCTCCATTCTTACCAGTTATGTGGAAACTGATTGGTTGGATGCCATAAAATTTAGTAACTCATGCTTCCTATTATGATAATTTTTACCTATAAAATATTATCAAAAGATAATTTCCATTTTAAAAGTTTCTTAGCCCAATGTCAAAATGTAGACCTCACAGATATTTGTTAAATGGATAAAGTTTTTGTTATATTCTTTACCTGCTAAGCTAAAATTCTCCTTATATGATTCCACTTGACCCCTATGAGTCATTTCTTATTTTTATATTGCATTTTATCTATTCCTACTAGGTTCAAAAGAAAGAAATTGAAATGGTTCTCTGGCAAATACTTATGCAACCTCTACCATGCCCATGCACCACTGAACTGGAAGATGATATATATAATCTTCAGAATTACTGATCTCTAACAAGAAATTCATATGCAACTGACATGTCCCAAATCTATATGAGGTGGGACAGTGCTTAATGTTGTTTAATTCTAGGATTGAAATTATCTTATCTGTCATCATTCCTCAATGGTCCTAGGTGACAGATTTTCCCCCAGGGTTTCACTTGCTAAATACTTCCAGCAAAGCTTGGCCACTGCCATATGATGCCTTTATTGCCCCTTCCCCAGCACATTTTTTTTTCTTTCTCCTTCTCATACCTGTTCGAGCCCTAGAAAGTTAACCCCTTCTTGCTTCCATGAGGGCATCATTCTCCATCTATGTCAATCAAATTTTGGCTGTTAGGTTAGTGACAGGCAGGGCCAGGAGATGGGAAAGGGGTGCAGAGATGGAACTTTTCTTCTTCCCTGCTCTGAAATGGTTCTAGCAGCCACTGAATCTCCATCTCACCCCTTTAAACACATGGCCTCCTCCTGTATTCTGGGCTGGTTGGAACTCACTCTGTGGCCTAGAATGCCTTTGCACTCACAGGAATCCTTCTGCCTCAGCTTCCAAGTGGTTTGAGCCATTGTACATGGCTTGTACTATGCCCTTTTTTTTGTTGTTGTTTTTCAGATAGTCTCATTGGGTAGCCCTGTAGCCCATGCTAGCCTTAGACTTAAAGTGATCTTCAGTTTTGCCTCTGCCTCTCTAGTGCTAGGATTGTAGATCTGTGCCACCATGTGTAGTTTTTCATTCTTAACTACAGGTTTTTTCCCCAAGACCCACCACTCAGGTCACACGAGGCTTGACTAATTTTATGTGTCAACTTTTCTAAGCTACAGGTACATGGGGCCAGTTGTTATTTAGATTTAATTTCAACCACTTGTCACAGTCCCAGTATGTGAGGTTTTCATTTCAGTTCATGACTTCTGGGTAAGCTGGAGGGTGGAGATGGCCTTCAGAAGACAGGGTAGAGGAGAAGGTTTAGAGTAGAAAAATAGTCTGTGTTACACACACACACACACACACACACACACACACACACACACACACACACACACACACACACACACACGAGAGAGAGAGAGAGAGAGAGAGAGAGAGAGAGAGAGAGAGAGAGAGAGAGAGAGAGAGAAACAGAGACAGAAAGAGTGATTCAGAAATTCACAAAAGCAGTGATAGACACCTGGGAAGTGCTGAGAAAAAGATGGGTAGTGTATAGAAAAGAATCTGTGTTGAATGCTGCTACAGTTGTGTGGCTCCCTAACAGGAAAACAGGTTACAGGGGACACATCCTAAAAAAAAAAAAAAAAAAAGCAGGTAGCCCTGGTGAAAAGATTATTCGTCTTACCCAAGGGGTCACCCTACAGAGATCATAATCTTCAAAATAGTTTCAAGTTTTGATGATCATAATCTTCAAAATAGTTTCAAGTTTTGATGAGATGATCATTCCTCCAGTGGGGTTTGGGTGGGGTCAGAAGTACACAGGAACCCCATTGATTGCTCCATAAGACATAGAGAGCTGCCTGGGAACCATCTTTAGAAAACCTACTAAATATAAGTGAGCTACTTGGGGTTCTGAGAACGAGAAAGCAGCCCCAGGGTGAGGGACAGCACTGGAAAATTTTTGGGGAGAACAGAGGTGGAGAGTTTCTGCTTAGGCCATGACATGTAGGGAAAGGTCAAACCAGGGCTCAGTTGCCAGGAGCAGATCTCATCTACAGAGACATACCCTGGAGTCTGATAGTCCTGGGAGAAGACAAAGAAAGACATTCACCTCTGAATCTACCCATTTACCATCTACTGCCGTGAAGCCTGTAAAGTCTGCATCTCTAAGGCCAACTTGACCCTTGATGGCTGCATCCATTAGCAAGTTGATGACTACTTTAATCTTGAAAGTATGAAGATGGGCTCTCCAGCTGCATACAGCTCAGTGCTATAATTGCTTCCCATACTCTCAAAGCACTTGGAACATACCCAACTCCAGCTAAGGATTAGCCATCCTAGTAAGTACCATCATGGAGATTCAGGAGGCTGAACCTGACCAGCCCATAAACTACATAGTTAAAATTGTCCAGGCGGAGGCTCCTGGTATGAAAAGGGGGAAATGATTAAAGTAAAGCTCAGATGGATGTCACACACATGCCCAACACAAGGTCAACACCAGCTAAGAGAGACGCTAAAAGCCAGGACCTGCTACCCTCCTCCACTGCACGTATTGAAGGTTCATGCTTTGTTGAGCTAAGAACTTACTCTACAATTTCAATTATTTTTGCCTCTTATGCTTGCCCACCCTTAGACTTTAACTTTATCTCATTGGAATGAGTGTATAAATAAAGTAGTTTTTAAAACTTGTTTACAAAAAAAAAATTCATGTTTTTTTTTCTAACTTTCTTTTTTATGTTTATTTAACTTTGCTCTTAGACTTTATTGGGACATCTCCCTTTCATTTTGAGAATACCTTTTCCAGTCTCATGTCATTGCCCTGCCCCTTCTCTTCCCCCTTACCCTGTTGAACTCTCCTCCTCTCCATTTTCCCTCTTCTCTGCCTCTCTACTCCCAAGTTTACCCGACATGATCCTTAATTTCATGTCACATTCTGCACTAGTTTCCCGGTGTCTGGTTTAAGGCCGTTGGTGGCTTTAATCAATTCCGAGAGGATTTCTACATCTTCTGTGGTTGGAAGGGCCTGCTGTTAGCGCATTTGTTCGCTTCTCACTAAGTGGTACTTGGCATTGAAGCCTCAAGAATAGGTTGCTAAATAAAAGATCCCCAAATAAAACCAGAAGAGACGTTCGAACAGCAGATATGCACATTGCATCACAGAGACACAGAGCTATGAAAAGGCAAGGCAGGGTAGGTCCTGCAAACAGTCAAAACTCTACCACTACTAAAGGCAAAATAAGTGAAACCCCAGATGAAGTCTTCAAAGGCTTACAGTAAAAATGATCGAGGCCCTCCAAAAGGACACAGAATGATCATTTCAATCCAGACTGGAGAGAAGAAAGTCAGATATAAGGGAGGTAGGGGAGTGGATGTCAGCAAAATAGATAAAAATGTTAGCAAGATAGGAAAAAGTTTCAGCAGAGAAATTTGAGTTTGGAAAACAGTAGAAATGATACTCACAAACCAAATGAAATGCAAAATAGAAAATATCACCAGTGACTTAGCCAGACAGAGAGATGAATGTCAGGGACAAAGGGCAAGTTGTAGACATGTTAAACTCAGATGCTGATGGTTCTAACATACACGGACACACTTGCACACTCACATGTGTGAAAGTGTTTATATTGTGGTTTTGGAGCAACGTCATCTCCACATCCCTCCAGCCTTCTAGGCAGTGAGGTCGCAACAGCTTCCCACTGTGTCAGCCAGTGTTGATTCTTGCCACTTCATCAATACAGCTACAAACAGTCCCTCACTAAGGCTTCTCCAGACCCCACTTAATGGTGCCATCTGCTTTCTGTTGGAAGCCTAAAGGACACAAGTACTCACAGCCGTCTTCACTGGGCCAACTGAAGAAACACAGACTAGACACCAGACCTCAAAAGCATCTCAAGACCCCTTACCACCCCCCTTACCCTAGGGAAGGTTAGTGTTGACTGGATGAAGAATGTGGATACCTCTTGACAGCATGACTACCTTGTACAATGATATAAGAGAAACAATGGGCATATTTTTATCTAATACATTTTTATCTAACTTAAACATTGAGTGGGGTGAGCGTGTAAACTTAAGATCCCAACATTGGAAGGATGAGGCAAGAGCATTGTTCTGAATTCTAAGTCAGTTTAGACTTCAGAATGAGCAAGCCAGCCTGGATTAGAAAGTCAAAATCTGCTTTAAAAAAATAAAGAGATAAATGAAAACAATTTGAAAATCAAAATAAACAAATGTAGCCAGAAGACAGGTCACTAGGGACTGAGTACCCACCCATATTTTAATCTTTGGTGCTGCACTTGAGTAAAACAGAAAGATATAAAACAATAAGACGTAAGTGGAAAATACTTTTTCAGTTTTAATTGCAATGTGGATTAAACAGCCTTTACTTTCCAGGCAGTTCAATAGTTCTATTTTTAATGTAAATGTATTTTTAGTTGCAAACAACTGGCTTTTATACTTTTAATGTGCTTTCTCTTAGGTCACAATTGTTTATAAAGAAGAGGACTCAGCCCCATAGGGCAATGCCTTAATCCTGCTTATTTCTTACCTAAAGCTCCTACTTTGCTTGTACCTAAGGCACTATGAACATTTATTACATGGATGAAAGAAAGAAAGAATTAATGAATCAATGAATGAATGAATGGCAGTGAAGCTTAGGATTCAGCCATTTACACTGAGATCAGTCAGAGCTCTCTTAGGCCTTGACTGATGTGCAAAAAATAGCCAGCTGGTTCTTCCCTCTTCACTATGAAGCTCAGTACCTCTCTTCTTTCCAGGCCATTCCCTGTCAATTATATGATAAATTCCCTTTAAATTGGCTATCTGCCTGTGAAATTACTCAGAAATCCTGTGGTGATGCTCGTTCCCATCCTCTGCTTTGCAATAATCTACCTTTGACCTTTACAAGTAGAAGCTTTCTATTGTCTATTCTATAATTATGAATGGGTGGGTAGATGGATAGATGGATGAACAGACAGATGGATGGACGAACAGACGGATGGATGATGGATGGATGGATGGATGGATGGATGGATGTTTGGATGGATAGATGGATGGATGGATGGATGTTTGGATGGATGGATGGATGTTTGGATGGATGGATGGATGGATGGATGGATGGATGGATGGATGGATGGATGTTTGGATGGATGGATGGATGGATGGATGGATGGATGGATGGATGGATGGGAGGCTGGGATGGGAGGATCAGGAGGGGAAAGGAAAGGAAAGAATGCAGAAAGAGACAGGTAGAATTATGGGCCATCTGAGGGGTAGAATGGAAACCTAATACAGTAGAAACTTTCTAAAATACATTCTTAAATGAAGGTGATCTAAATGAAATCACCAAATAATGGAGACCAAGTTTCAACTAACTAGCCATCTCTGGTACCAAATAAAGCTTCCAGTACTGAGATTGGGTTATGTCTAAGTGAGTTGTTAGCTGAAAGGTCCCATGGGAGTCCCCAAACAACCCAGACTCTTGTCGAAACAATAGGTTGTTCTCCAAAAACTGACAGAAAGCCCTTTTACTTAAGACAATACCCACATAACTCATTGAACATGGAGAGATCAAGAAGCCTACACAGAGGCTCCACCCTTATGTCCCAGTGCCTTTTGTATCGGAAGGCACTCTGCATGCTACCAAAAGAGAAATGTAAATGCCAAGGCAGCCATAGACCCTTTGACCTATAGTGGTGTCCTGCCTGCAAGATGTGCTAGGACAACGGTGGCACAAAGCTGTGGGAGTAGTCAATCACTAACTGATTTTACTTAAGGCCCACTCCATGAGATAGGACCCATACTTGGCCTTGCTTGGGTGACCAAGAACCAAAGACCAGACAGCACAGGGATCTAGGCTCTTAAAATACTACTGCTCTAAAATACAAACAACAATAAATATAAAGACAAAATGACTCCTGATGATATTCTATTATACATGTAGATCAATGCCTTGATAATCCATTATTGGAGAGGCTTCTTGCTGTAGAAGATGGGAAAAAAATAGAGACCCACAACCAGACAGTATGCAGAGTGAGAAACTTTGGAACATTCATCCCTAGATGGGATGTCCCCATTAAATTTCTCTCCTTGGAGCTCAGGGAACCCTGGAGAAAAGATACAAAAGGGTAAGAGCCAGAGAGGATGAAGGATGCTAAGAAAACAGGGTTCTTTAAATCAGCACGAGCAGTGCTCACACAAACTTACACTGGGCTCACACAAACTTACACTGGGCTCACACAGACTTACAGACTGGGCTCACACAAACCTACAGCCTGGGCTCACACAAACCTACAGCCTGGGCTCACACAAACCTACAGCCTGGGCTCACACAAACCTACAGACTGGTACAGGTCTGCTCCAGGTCGTCTGCACATAAAATATAGCTTCTAGTTTAATGCTTTTATGGGATTCCTGAGTGTATGACAAGTGAGTCTCTAATTCTTGTGCCTTCTCAAGCTATTTTCCTTCTGTTGGTTTGTCTTACCCAACTTTGATGTGGTAGTTTTTGTTTTAGCTTATTATATTTTATTTTGTTATGTCTTATTATTATCTCTTAGAAGCCTGTTATTTTCTAATGAGAGACAGAAAGAGAGTGGATCAGTATTGCTCACCACCCACTACCCCCCTGATTCCCGTGGGCAGGGGTTGAGAAGGTGCGAAGACAACAATGCACACTTTGGGGAGTCTGCAAGCAAGCAAGCTGTTTATTTTAGGAAAGGAACTAGGTTATATACGGTGAGGGCTTGAACTGGAAATCTGTGATCGATAACACTCTTCTTCCTGTTGCATTGGTGCTTCTTGATTGGCTCTGGAGTCTTTTCAGTCATTGCTGGCTTTAGAGCATCCTTTTTAGGCTAGAATGGCTTATCGTCACACCTTTTGCACACGCCTTAGGTCTCTGCCCTTGGTGCATGCTCATTAGCATATACATATGGCCTTTGGTGTTACACATCCAGCTGCAGGTCAGGATGGAAGGAGGGTTGGGAGGATTACAGAGAGAGGAGAGATCGTAATCGGTATATATTATGTGAGAAAAGAATCAATTGTTAATAAAAGGAAAAAAAGTAAAAGTTTTAAATGCAGTATATTCTCTCCATTCTTCCAACTTATCACAGGAAAACTAGAAGGTCCATCCAGAGTCACAGAAAAACATTCTTATTTATCCTTTGCCTCACTCAGATTACCAAACCTCAACAAACTGAAGACTTGGTACCCAAATAAGAGGTTTGAAGCCCCTAAGAATGTATTCAAATTGTCCCTCTCACGCCCTTCTCTATGGATCACTGATATTAGACTTTTTCCTTAACTTTTGAAAGTTTATTTTTAATAAAATATAATTGCATCATTTCCCCCAGCCCTCCCTCAATTCACCCCTAAGTTCTAGCCTCTTTTTCTTAATTATTACATGCATTAATATGATTTAGTATTCTACTGAGTCTGCTTAGTGTTACCTGTATGATGTGTTTTTAGATTTGACCTCTTGGTATTGTATAACCATTTAGGGAGCTCGCCCTTGGGGAAAGTTAATTCTTGCTCTCTCTCTGTAGTCATTAATTGACTATAGTTCTTCATCTAGGGTGGGGCTCTGTGAGATTTCTCCTGTCTGCTTTGATGTCACCTGGTGTTGTCATTTTTCAGATCTTCTCTGGCCGTACTGTTGGAATTTCGTGGGTGTAGCTTCCGCCGTGGTTTCTAGCAGACACAGTCTTGCAGCAAATGTCCTCTGGCCCTCAGAATCTTTCCATCTTCTCCTCTATGATGTCCCCCCTGTGATGTAGAGGTTGTGTTGTAGTTGCATTAAGCAGGATTGAGCACTCGCTCCACTATCTTTGCATTTGGCCAGTCTGAGTGATTTTCTGTTTTGGTCTTTGCTGACAAAAGAGGCTTCTCTGATAAAGTGTGAGAGCCACACTTAGCTATGGGAATAAGGATGCGTATTTAGAAAAAAGCTGTAGCAGTTTTACCTGTAAAAACCAGACCTCACTTGCAATATCACACTATGTGTAGGGAAATGGAGACGTCTTTGTGATAAGTAGCAGTATGAGAGGAACTAGGTCTTGGCAGGCTGAAGACGGTATGCATTTGCTCTCCTGTAGTTCGTGGCATTCTGCAGATGTGCCTTTATTTGTAATGTTAGATGGAAATAGAATTCTATCAGCTTTCTGCAGCCCTTCTATGTTGGTATGAATGCTTAACTCAGGAGCAGTTACTGTTCTCTGACCAGTCCAATAAGATCTTTTCTAGCAGATGTGAAGACTTCCCACCAAGAGGATCCAGGGATACAAGTTACTTCTATACCATGGCTCTTGTGACATCAGAGCCCCTGGGGAGCATCCAGCAAACTCAAGGCAAGTGTGGAAGGTACCACATGAGAGATTCCAGTTGACTGGCTGTCTCACATCTTACTGTGAAGAACTCAAGTATTTCAACTCAACACTGAAATCCAGAGTCTGGGACATGTAAGTCCTGGGTAGGCAGACATCTTCCTGGTAACAATTAAACAGTATAAGAGAACACAAAGTGTTTCTGAGAGCAGCTAGCTGACTCAGCCACACAAGTGAAGTTATATAGGACTTCAGATAGAATCCTTCTGTGATATGAAATGAGAAAAGAGGCATCAAACACTGAAATGTAAAATAAGAGGTTCCATCTGCTTCTTGTACCCTAACTTATAGCCTGAAGTTTTCCTGTGCCTTGCCTAGCCCTGTGTTCCTGATTATTTCCCACTCATGGTCCTGCAGTTGCTTATAAAAGAGTTACTCAGAGGCTTATATTAATTATAAACTGTTTGGCCTGTGACTCAGGTTCATTACCCATTAACTCTTAAAAATTAACTCAACCCGTTCTATTAATCTATCTATCACCATATGGCTGGTGGCTTACCGGTACTTTCACATCTTGCTTCTTGGGCAGCTGGCTCTTGTCTCTCTGACTCTGCCCTCCTTCTCCTACAGCTCTGTAGGATTTACCATTTGGATTTACCATTGGTTGGAAGCTACTTTATCATAGGCTAACACAGATTCTTTATTAACCAATGGAAGTAGCATATATTCACAGACATCCCACATCACCTGCTTGGATATATTCTTGCACTTAATAGTATTAACATTTATTTTACGGAGAGAACCAAGAGGTTCTGTCTCTCAAATTGTGGGCTTATCCCCAGTACTGCCAAGCACCAACATAATTATTTGACTTAAAGATGAGGCTTTATGGATTATTAATATTAATCAGAAACTGTGGTCCAAAATTTGATTTGAGACCTTTGCTGGATTAGCAACGTATCCTCCAAGCCTTCTTCTTGATGCTAAACAAAAGTAGTAAGTCATAGCTTCCTGTCAACCCTGTGATCATACCAGGAAAAAATGTCACTCTGTACTGCTAAACTATAGTGTTCAGTGAGCTAGGTACATGCATTTTTGACTTGTGTATTTTAACTCATTATAAATTATTAGGATGTAACCCCACAAATAGAAGAGTGACTGTACTTGCATACACTTCTGAGATTCTCCACCATTCTCAGAGAGCTGTGGACTGTTTTATCTAATAAAGTCTGAAGGTGTCCAACCAGCTGAGTAGTTAGTCACAGACTCCCATTTGCTGTTCCTACTTCTGTTCACCATTGAACAGCACAATGCAATTGGCTGAAAACCTTACTTCAAGTTTTGAATTTAGAGTCTTTCAATGCTAGTGATATGTAGGGCAATCCCATCTCAGGACTGACAGCTTCTGAGAGCCCCAGCTCCAACTAGACATGTGAATATAAGGGAACACAGCTGATGCCACAGAATACTGTGGGATCAGATATCATATTCAGTAGGAGTGGATCAAATACACTTTGGCCTAATGATAGTTTCAACTATTAGAATAATTTGTTGTGATAGGAATACCATGCAAATTCAGAAGAATTAATATTCTTCCTTCCCTCTTCCTTGGAGCTCAATTACATGTATGTCAAACTTCCTTACAATTTCCCACAGGCTACTGGTTCTCTGTCCACTTTCTTTGGGCTTATAAAAACACATATGTTTTATCTGGAGGAGTTTCTCTTGCTATGATTCCAAGCTCACTGCCATGTTTATTCTGCTGTTGATTCTATTAGCTGTGACTTTTATTACAGGTAGTTTTTTTTTTTCCTAGAGTTTTCCTATAGGATTTATTTGCCTACTCTTTAACTTTCCTTTATCTTTTTATAATATATATAATGTCCTTAAGATGTTTGACCATATTTATAAAACTTACACGTTAATAGTGGCTTTAAGACTTTTTCCAGTAATCCAACCAGTTATTATTTATGTATGTCTTTCTACTAATGCCATTCTCTCCCTCTTAAGAGTCATGGTTCCCTGTAACTTCAAATTCTTTTTGATATTTTTATGTGATACTGGACACTGTGAACCTTATGTTTTCAGGTACTAGGTTGTATTCAATTCATGTGGAACTTTGTTGTGGCCTGTAGTTAAGTGACTTCAGTTCAACTTGATCCTTTTGAAGACTTGGTTTTTACTTTGATTGGACAAGCCCAGAGATGTTGTTATTCTCACTACCAGGGACCCCTTCTGGTCATGTACTCATTCATTACAGCATTGCTACAGTCTTAAAGCTGGAAATGTGTTCTCTTTCAAGTTTTATATGAACTTAGAAACTTTTCATTATTCTTTCTTATATCTCTTTCTGTTTTCTTTCTTGCTGACATATTGGAGCAATGGTTCTCAACCTGTAGGTTACAACTCCTTTGGACAGTCTAACAACCCTTTCATGGGGACTATATATCAGATATTTGCATTACAATTCACAGAAGTAGAAAATTTCATGATGAAATATCAGTGAAAATAATTTTGTGGTTGGGGTCCCAGCATGAGGAACCGCATGAAAGGGTTGCAGCATTAGGAAGTTTGAGAACCACTGAATTAAGGAATTTCCCTGGATATCTGCCTTTCTGTCCTCTCCTGGTTGATTTTATACTTAAGATTATTCAAGTTAGAGTCTCCTAGGAAGAATTTCAATCAGAGAATTACCTAGATCAGATTGACCTAAGGTCATGTCTGTAGGGCATCTTCATGCTTGCTAAATGATACACGAGAACAATGCCCACTATGAGAGGTGTCATCTCTAGGTAGGTAATCCTGTTGCGTGGCTAAGCACAAGGAGTGAGGCAGTAAGCAGTGCTCCTTCAGGACTTTTGCTTCACATTCCTGACTCAGCTTCCCTCAGTGATGGACTATAACCCAGAAGTGTAAGATAAAACAAACCCCTCCCTCTACAAGTTGCTTTTGGTCAGAGTGTTTTGTCTCAGCCACAAAAATCAAACTAGAACACCTCTCTCTCTCACCATCTATCCCATAAACTATATCTGCCTTATCATCCCTAGTCTCCAACCTTTGCCTTTTCCAAGAGAAGTGCTAGGTTGTGACACATTTCCACTACTGTAGTGTGGCCAGGAAACCTCTCCAGGTTATAAACTTCACAAGACACAGGACTTATTTGCATCTGTGCTCTAGGGAGGGCAGACTCTGACAGCCCTGTAGTTCAGTCTCTAAAAACAGTCTTCCCATCCCATTGTAGCTGTGGATCTTCTATTTGTCGTGGTGGATAATGAATTCTATACAAATCTATCCTTCAGAAGCAGTGACTGCACTTTGTGTCGTGCTGATGACTTAGTTTTGCTATTGTGGGGACTGTTTTCTTTTGCATGCTCTATCTTGTTTCTTTGAGCTGTGTAATGCCATTGGTCTGGAGTTGTTGTGATCTTCTAGTACTGAAGAGCTGAAGGAGAGGGGAAGGTCAGTGAGTAAATTTCAGCCCAATTTGAATGCATCAGTCTGGTATATTAGTTCAAATGGTCTCCTAGCAGCTCAGGCTGAGCCTGGATGAGAAAATAACATCCAGCCTTGCAGTTTGGCTACCCATGTAGGGTGATAGGCTTCTCCTGGTTTGCTCATATGTGGTCTCAGTATGGGCACTAAAATTCCCACATTCTGACCAACCACCCAATCCCAGGCAAATGGGGGCAGTTGGTCACTATATACTCCCAAGTCCACCCTTAAGACAGTGTTTGAGTCCACACTCTTTCACATCCTCACAAACGTAAAGGCTGATTAATAAGCAGGTGACTTGTGAATGATCACTGGTCAGGGCTAAGGAACAATAAGCCCAGTAATGTCTCCTAAATGTTGTGTTAAGGCTAAAACACTGTATCCACATGCCCTTGGTGGTAGGCTTTAGGTCCCATTGGCCCAAGAAGACTAAGGAGTCTAATGGGGACTCCACAGAACCCCCAAAAACTGCAGACCCCTAGAGAGAAGGTCTCTGCACAAAAAAAAAAAAAAAAAAAAAAAAAAAAAAAAAAAAAAGGCCCAGTGAGGCAGGCTGCCTAGACAGTATTCTTAGCTACCTTTGGCATTTCTCCCTAGGGAATGTTGAAAATTCCTTATTCTGTCTATAACATATGAACTCTTATACAGCTAAACTAAATCCCTTTATTTGCTTACCCACACAATGTGTCTGCGTTGAGTTTCATGGGTCTCCCTCAGCTTGCTATGGAGACATAGTCTCAATCCCTAACTCCTTATCATGTTCAATTATAACCCCTTCCCCTAATCCTTAGCCCCTTATTTAGATCAGTGCTCAGGGTGGGAATCAGCTCACAGTTGTGACACCCATATCTCCCTTCTCTGTTACCCATATTTTCTCTCCATTTTATGGAAGTGAGGAGTGAGTATTTTGCTTTATGGCCCTTCTGTATTAAATGTTTCTCTTTGGATCCTAAGCATAATATGAAGATGACCCATCCACTCTAATTCTTGCTGGATTTGGGAGGGAGATTTATAAAGACAGTGTAATTCACTCCCTTAGCAATGCAGCCAAGATTTCTAGATACAAATGTTAGAAATCCAGGGTTAATTACCCTCTTCCATTTCAACAATTGTCTTTTCTCATGTCTCCTTGATCATCTTAATGCCCAGGCAAAGGCAAATTCCAAAACAAGGAACGTTTGGCATACCTCTAAGTAAGAATCACTTACATGTAATTTTTAAAATTGTTTTTTTTAAAAAAAATGAAATATGGTTCTTTTTAGCTATATTATTTTAGAATTAATTTTTAGCTACTTTTGTCTTTTGTAAGGGAGCAGTGTTCTTTATATTTTGGCTTAACTAACTGTGGAGATTTCTAATTTTAGAGAACCCTACGATATTGTTTTCTCAGGTTTTTTGCTTGATGAATTTTTATTGGTTCTGATTTGTAAAGTAGAACACACATTCTTGAACCTGTTAGTATTTTATTTCCCGAAGTTCTATGAGTGTGAAGAGTTGTCTTTCATGACAAATTCTGCCATGAAATACGTTTTAGACATTCAGGGTGAATTGGGGTAAATGGACCTTCCAGAGTAGTTCTTACAATTTTTAGAGAATGAATGAGTTTTAGGCTTTGAAGGTAAGAAAAACACCACATGTCAAGTTGATTTGATTCACTTCCTCTGCTTCTTTGGTGAGACAATCACCCTAAATGAAGGTATCTATTGTCGGTACTAAATGTCCTGTGGTTACTCTTGAGGTCCCGATGGCTGAGAGATTGACCTCCAGGGATTTCAGTTGGGCTTCTCCAATCACAGACTCCCCTGCATCTAGTCACTTACAAGCTGTGGCAGAAGAGGGGGAAGTGAAGAATGGAATCCCAGTGTAACCACCTCCTACATCCCTTCCGGAAGGATACTGAGTGTGTAGTGCTGATTCTGCTCCTAAAGACGGCTCTAAATGAGGTTGCTCTTGTGCACATGGCTATGGCCCTTTCTACCATAGTTACAGCCACCCCTCCTTCCAGAACAACTTTTATAACAGTAGTTCTCAACCTGTGAGATGCAACTCCTTTGCCTTTGAAAGACCCTTTTACAGGAATATCTTGCATACCTGATATTTACATTGTGATTCATAACAGAAGAAAAATTACATTTATGAAGTAGCAATGAGAATAATTTCGTGGTTGGAAGTCATCATGACATGAAGAACGGAGGTATTAAAGGGTTGCAGTGTTAGGAAGGTTGAGAACCACTGCCTTAAGGCCACCTGCTGTGACAATGGTGAGGGTGCTTCATCATCTTTTACCAGGTTCCAGCACGGGAGCGAACTATCTCCTTCTTGCCAAATTTGTGACTCACATGGCTTTTCCCCAAGCACTGCATAGATTAATATATACTTTCTCAGCCTTTTCCCCTTAAGCCCAACTTTTTGTGAATTAACATGGAATTTTATATTTTATTTCATAGTTTTAAAATTGTGTTGGTGCTATCAATATTATTTCACGCTGAAAATTTTGTAGGAAGTATTGATGACATCTTAAATTTAATTCCCTCAAAAATACTTCTAAGGGATAGAGAAAAACTTGTTTAGACAGTTTGCAGGCTCAGCAGAGGACTTTTGTGTCAGGAATGTCTACATTCTTGAGTTCTTGCCTTTGGTTAGTCACGCAGGTACCTAGAGTAGTTGTCAAAAAGAATACATGAGTTGTGTATTTTTTAAGTCATTGCATAGCTTAAAATAACATTCTGTTCCCTTTGCAAAACAATGATCTGGCTTCATATAGCATTCATGAATCACCATCCTCTCTCCAGCCTTTGGCTGTTGCTTCCAATATCTCCTGTATTTTAAGACCATGAAGAAGGATTCTGGGGCCGACCCAGTTTTCCCTTGAGCCCAGTATGACCAACCTGCTCCTCGTTGCTGTAAGCCAACATTTCTATATTTCAGAAAACTCTCCTTCCCACACACGCACACTTTTAAAGCATGAAAATATCCTGCTTTTCAAAGTTTCCAATGAGATTTAGCATTCAGTGACACTTCTAGTCTGCTCTAGTCTTCGCTATAAAATCATGTTTTTCTAAAGTTTACCAATTGGTCTTGAAGACTTGGATATAAACAAAAATGTTTTCTTCTCCTTGAATTACCTTTCCATTTAGGATTATCACAGATGCATGTACTTTTAAATTACCCCCCAACCCCCCCCCCCCCGTGCCCCAGTGATTTGTGACCTGTTAATCCACTTAATTACCTTATTATTCAGATTTTCTAAAAATCTGAATAGAGCAAATACCTCTGCTCCAGGACGTTGTCCTTAGAATTCTAATGTCCATTCACAGGATGAAGAAAGGGTAGAAAATCAAATGTCTGTTGTCAAAGACCTGGCCTCAAAATCATGCCACTTTCTCACAGTATGTCTATATAGCCATGACTTCAATTGGGCATCAGTATAGAATTCATTACATAGGCCTTCAAAGGACACATGCTTTCACACACTGAGTGTCAATAGTGTCTGGATTCAGTCATATGTATATACATATCTATAGTTAAACTTTGGGGAGGGGTCAGGTAATCTGAATGTAAGGCACAATCTATTTATTGTTGCAGTAGGGACCCAGGACCCTAGATAGCTCCTAGGCTTCCAAACTTTGGTAGCACCCTGAGCACCCAGCCTTATCTTCTGATTGTCACTGATGCCCTGACTAGATGATTGTCAGAGAACTAAAAAGCCCTTATCCTGCCTCACCTCCTTATTACCTCTCTATGTTAGCAAGCAACCTTTTCCATCCTCTTCAAGACTTTCGTTGTCATTGTTTGAGTGGGCGGGGTTCTCAAAGGCCATTCAAATCTCTAATGGGATTTGTAAAGACCTAGTGAAGACCCTAAGATAACATAAAAACAGAAACAAACAAACAATAGTGTTTTCCACCTCCATGTGGGTGTTGTCATAGGCAGCCCCTCGGGCCACTTTTTATAAAAACATGTAAGTAGTTTGTATGTAATGCATACATGTCTAGAAGGGCTATGTTATAAGGATATGCAAGGCCATATTTTAGTCCCATCCTGCCATTCAGCTTATGACACATGGTCGTCAGAGATAGCTCCCAGTGTCCCTGGGCTCTGCTTTCCCCACAAGGCTGCCACATGCCACCAAGCAATGCTGTTCTCTTTCGCTCATTTTGCATAATCAGTTTCTATTCTGTCGTGTTCTCTCACACATGGTGCTCTGAAACTGTGCTGGAAAACAGTGGAGATTTTTCAGCTCAGATGAGTAGCATAATTTTACGTTGTGTTCAGCCTCTTTGGTAAATGAAGTCAATTACTCATGGCTCTGTCAGAGGAAGAGAAAGGCTCGGGGAGGCCTGGCACCTGTTTTTAGAACCAGGGACCACCTCCTCCCTCCCATCCCACTGAGAACCATAATAAATCAAATCGTTGTCCTAAGAGTTAATATTTTCATCAAATGTCCAACTTTAAAATCTATTGCATAGGCTTCCTCAGTCACTGCTAAAGGACTGCTTTGAATACACTGAGATTCTTTCAGCTACTTCTTGATGTGCAGACAGCACTGAGTTCCTTGCTTTTCCTGTCGCTGTGATAAAATGTCCCGACAAAAGCAATTTAAGGAAAAAGTTTATTTGGGGGTCACATTTCAAGGTATAGTCTGCTACAGTGGAGGGTGTTGCCAGCAGGAACATGAGCCAGATGGTGGTGTTGTGTAGTGCTGTGCTGTACTGGGTCCACAGTCAGGGAGCAGGGTGGTGAATAGCCATGCTAGCTAGCTTCCTTCTCTTTGTTATGCTGTCCAGCACACAAGCACCAAGCTCCTCTCATCTCCATTAACTTAACCAAGAAAATCCCTCTTAGGCATGCCCAGAGACGATACTGATCCAAATCGTCCCTCATAAGTGTTCAGGGACCTGTCTCCTAGGTGATTTCAGATCCTGCCAAGTTGAAAATCAACACTAACCATCACAAGCACTTACTGCTTGGATCAGAAATTTACTTTTGTTGATGACAATACCCATTCTAACAACATCATGTCTCACCTTCTCTAAACCTGAAAAATAATGGAATAGTAACATTTCACCTTCCTTGGGAAGATGAAAGATGGTCCAGGAAGGATGCCATGCTGTAAACTCCCAGCGTTGGTCCTTTACTTACTACCGTGTTCTTATGGCCCCCAACTTCCTGAAGTTCACACTCTACCAGGGCCTTAGAATCTATACAAACACATTTTGCATTTATTTCTCCTCAGCATGGACCTTCCTCTTTAGCTGACTATGGCTGGTTGTCCTCTTCCTGGGTGTAGTCAGTACGGAGTGGCAAAATCCAGAAAGTACCTGATAACGAGAAAATCAGACAGGAGAGCCAGAAAGGTGAGCAAACCGTATACGTTAGTAAATATTCCAGATGCAGAATTTTTTATGTTTGTTTTACTCAACCCAGGGCGGCCAAGCAGAGATCCTTAGCCCTCTAATCTTGGAAAGACTGACTGTGATTGTGTTATGTCTTCGGTATTTCCCTGCTAAGTGAATCTAAGACTCGCACATATAGACACTTAACATTTTTTTTTCTTTCACTGCAAAAGCTTTAAAACTGACAAGGCAATTAAGAAATGCTCATGTGGCAACATGCATTTTTTTTAAAAAAGGTTCCAAAATGTTGAAGATTTGTGCAAACGTTAGCTTAGCGTGGAGGAACGCTGTGAGAGGACCAGCGAGTTTATGGTACATCAAAGACCTACAGAACAGATCTGAGTCTCAAATTCTTGTGTGATCAATGGATGTTCCCATTAGTACAACAAATCCGTCTCTTCCCTTCGCAAACTGAAGCACAGTTCTAACAGGAGGCGAAAAGTAAACAATCTAAAAATAGCTGCTCACTAATTTCCCAGCATCGAGAGGGGCAGATCTGACCCGAGAGGGGAGTCTCTGGGCTGCAGAGCTGTGGGCCGCTCTGACATTCCCTGCGAGCTGGTGATCATCTCGGTCTGTTTAATCAGTTTGGGGCTCTGGTTTCTTGGTCACCCCACTTCCCATGAACACGCCACCAGTTGGAGGGACCAGGAAAGCATACATTGATTAACTCAAGCAAGTCAGCAGGAGGACTTTCGGCAACCTACACCTATGCAAGAGTGGGCTAAACGGAATGAGGTCTGCGCATGCGCCCTCCGTGAACGTCTCATCTCCGGCCATCTTTTCCCTTTGGTACAGCCACAAATAACTAGGGATGAACCGGACCTCTCTCTCTCTCTCTCTCTCTCTCTCTCTCTCTCTCTCTCTCTCTCTGTGTGTGTGTGTGTGTGTGTGTGTGTTGGCCCACAAAGCAGTTTTTATGTGTACATTTTTTTTTACGCTTGCCTTCCCTTATTTCTGTGGTTTAGATGACCTCTAATAAACCAAGGTCCAAAAAATATTAAATGGAAGATTTCAGGAATTAACAATTCATTGATTTTAATAAGTTTTTATCACAGTATGCTATAAATATTGCTTTCTTTTGCTACTGCTTATCATTTTTCTTCTCTTTCTCTGTCTGATATACAAGTGAAACTGCACCAGAGTGTGTATTATAAGAAAAAAAAAAGTATATATGTGTGTGTGTGTGTGTGTGTGTGTGTGTGTGTGTGTATGTACACAATCCGAGGTTTCCCAGATCCACTGAAGTTCTAATGACAAAATACTGTCATACGTGTAAGGACAGAGGTTAACAGATACAAAGGATGCTACTACCTGAAAGTGGTTGCCTTCCAAATGGAATCGGACAAGACCGAAGGTGAGGGGGGACCCCCTTCGGTTGCCTCCTAGCTGAGATGGTGCACCCTTCATTGAATTGCATTCAGGAAGCATACTTCCACTCCCCTGGAAACAAGCTGCTCCAAACATCTGCGGGGAGACAAAGGCAAGCCTGAGGAAGGGACCCAGAGATGAATATTTCAGCAGAAACGTGGGAAGAAATACGCTGCAACTTGCAAGCAGCCTTCTGTACTGCATGCCATAAATTAGCACAATATAAATTTATACATATTTACACCACATAGTCTCTAACTATATAAATCTTCAATACTCCAACTTGTGGAGTAGGTGTAAGGGAACAGTCCATATGCTTATTTGTATTCCATGGAACTCTAGGGAACTTTATCATTTTATTCTCTCCCTATGTATAATTGTGAATATATTACTTATAATGTGCTTGGGTAGATACACAATTGGTATATATTTTATAATTACATATAATCATATACTAATTACACAATTATAGATGCAATTGTGTAAATAATTGCACATATATACAATTTGAGATATATAGATATACAAGACACATTGGTTCTAATGTTTAAATTAATACCAAAGGCAAAACTATTTTAGAAAACACTGTCCTTTTTATCCTAACGCATTCACAGGCAAAGAAAACATTAGTTTGCTTCAACTGAGCACTTATTTACCTAGACGACTTGAGTATTCCAACACTGTTAATTATGATTCATCTATACAGCAATTCTATTTTGTAAACATTTTGTAGACAGAAAAGATAACACAAGGACTATCTCATCCCCTCATCCCCATGAAAGCAAATAAGATATTAATGCCAGACATCACATCTGCTGCTTGAAATTTCTTTGCTGGGGAGAGAGAACTTGTAGGTGCTAGGGTGGAGGAGATGGCTGAACCCGGAGTCAGAAGAGTAGAGTTTTGTGTCTGGAGTCCCCTGAGCTCTCTGAGAATAGGGCAGATGTGGACTGTCAGTTCTGAATATCTACAATATGATACAAAGGCGTGGAAGGGAGCTGAGAGAAGAGCCCTTGGCAACTGTGTTATCTTTATATGCACTTTCAAATCATTGCTTTGGTTTCTCTTCTAGTTTGTTCGGCAAACAAAACACATTCAGTTTCTCTTACACTTAGAGCTTTCTTGAAAGCAAGCTACAGCTGGGTTGCTGTTGACACTGTTTCAGACGGAAGCTAGCCAGGGGCTGGAGAGATGGCTTAGCATGCACCGTTCTTGAAGATGCCCCAAGTTCTGGTCCTAGCTCCATGTCCAAAGCTGTCTGGAACTCTAGCTCCCAAGGACCTCCTGTGTTCCGGCCTTTACTGGCGACTCCACACACATGCAAGCATGCAGGCACTCACACACTAACAGTGACAACAGTCTTCCATACAGTCTGTGCCTCTGGTTCACAATGACTAATCTTTCCCTCTTTGCCCATGGGAGGATACTGCTATTAGCTCATGTGAAAATCAGGCAGAAAACACTCTATCTTCTGCTCACATTCTTACAAGCATGAAAAGAGGGTCTTCCTCACTGAGATGCCCTTAAACTCCATGTAGTGGTCAAGATATAATCTGTGGTCACTAAAAAAAAGTGAATGAAGCTAGGTGTTGCTGGAATCCTAATTGGTCTTAAAATAAAAAGCCAGAGCAAGATATTGAGATAAAGCTGAAAGACAGAGAAGCAAGCCACTAGAGAAACTTCTTACCACTACTGAATCCTTAGGCTGAACTGGGTAGATCCTGTCTCCATGAATGCTCAGACTGAATGCTCCTGAGTTCTCAGCCCAAAGGGAAGTAAAGGGAAGGGAAGAGAGGGGATGGCAGGGGAGGAGAAGGGAGGGACCGGGACCCCAGAATTGAATTCTGTCTCCTCCACCTTATATTCCTTTCTCTCCCCAGCCATATCACTTCCTGTTTCAACCTTCCCAGTGTTCCCAAGTACTGGGAGCAAAACCACTGAGATTCAAAATGCTGAGATTAAAGCTATATGCCACCACTGCCTGGCTCTGTTTCTCTTTTGGACTGGATTAATCTCATGTAATCCAGGCTGGTCTTGAACTCACAGAGATCCAGATGGATTTCTGTTGCCCGAGTGCTAAGATTAAAGGTATGTGCCACCACCACCTGACCTATATGTCTAATTCTGTGACTTGCTCTGTCCTCTGATCTTCAGGCAATCTTTATCATATTTCAAACAATATATCACCACATCTAGGTCCTCATGGACACCACTCATGTACACTGCCAGCCTCATTGTCACTATGTCCAGCACAGTAGAGAGTACAACAGAAACCCTCAGGCCCCTGTTCAGTAAACTTATTGGTAGCTATGACACTCCTCTGAGAACTAGTTTTGTCGTGAGTAAAAAAGTACAGTGCCTACAGGGATGCCATCTTGGAGGAAATTTCACCGGGCCTCCTCCTCATGCGTGGGGGAAGGCCACCAATAAAGGACAGCAACCATTCGCTTCTTCTTTTGTCTCCATCCTATGCTGCTGGGGATAATCAGGAAGTTGAGAGCATCCAGTCAAGACTGACATTTCCAATGCTTAGATCATAGATCACTTGCAGTGGCTCACATGGATCTCTTCCCAAAAAGAAAAAAATGCACATTACATAAAACTGTAAATGCAATTTTAGAAAGCTGATTGACACTTGTGATGGGTAGTTTTACGTCATTTTGACACAAGCTTGTGAGAGGAGGAAACCTCAATTTAAAAACTGTCCCCATAAGATCTGACTGTAAGGGATTTTCTTTACTAGTATTTATAGGAGACAGCCCAGGCCATTGTGGAAAGTGCCATTGTTGGGCTGGTGGTTCTTGGTTCTATAAGAAAGCAGGCTGAGCAAGCTCTGAGGAGCAATTCAGTAAGCAGCACTCCTTCATGGCCTCTGTGTCAGCTTCTGCCCTCAGGTTCCGACCCTGCTTGAGCTCCTGTCTTGACTTTCTTCAATGAGGGACTATGATATAGAAGTATAAGTCAAATAAACCCATTTCCTCCTCAACTTGCTTTTGCTTATGATGTTTCATTTTGGCAATAGTCACCTTAAGACAACACTCTAGTCCAACTCAAGAGTCTTAATGGAAAAAGGAAGGAACAAAATCAAGGAGGGGTTACTGATGGAACATGTTATTTTCTGCAAGAATAAAATAAGAAAGTAGAGCGGTATCAGTTTCTTGTTGCTGACACAGCAGATTATCCCAAATACAGTGCCTTGAAACAACACATAGTAATTACTTTATAACGCTGGGAATTGGAACCTGATATGGTTCAGTGGGACTGTCTTCTTTATGGAGACTGTAGGGAAGAATTTGTTCCTTTGCCTCTTCCAGCTTTTAGAAGCTTCTCATTTTCCTTAATCTTCCACCTCTACTTTCAATGTTATTCCTCCATCTCCTTCTCTAACCCCCTTGTTTCCCTTGTGTAAAGACCCTTGGCATGACATCATACACGCATGCGTGGTCCAAGATGTCAGACTACTTAACTAACCATGTCTGCAAAATTTCTTTGGTTCTGTAAGTTGTCATGTTCATGTTTGCTAGAGAATAAGAAGTGAGTGTCTGTTATTGGTCAAAGTTCTCTTGAGGAAAAGAACTGGCATAATGATTATGAATTGTTAAAGAGGGTTTATTAGATTTGTTTATTTAGAAATGGAATCTAATAGATCCTGTAGACCATGCCAATTACGGCCTAGAAACTAGTCTAGAGTAGCATGCTTTCTGTTTGGTTGACTAAGTTCATTAGATGTATAGTCAGCTAAAGTCATAGAGTGAGTAGAGAGCAGCAGATAGCTTCTGAGAGACAGAGCATCTCAAACTAGGTGCTCACAGCATGCATCAGAGGTGGCTAGAGCAGACCAACTGAGCAGGCAGGCAAGGGGTATACCATCAAAGCAGGGCAGTGGTACAAATGTCCAGAAGAAATCCACAGGGGAAGCCCCACTGAGGTAGCCCCATTCCCACCCTTGATGGTTCCAAGGGAAAGAACAAATGGTAGCAGGTCGATGACATCATTAAGTCAGGCACTCACAACCGCCAACAGAAGTCAACCTGAGGAGTCAAGTCCGTCCGTTAAGGATCTCAGTTGGGCTTTCTTTCCACGGATGAGAGTCCCTGGCTGGAATTCCACGTTCCCACTCCACTGCAGGTATTCTTGCATTATAGAATATAAAAGCATCTTCCGGGTTGGAAATTGCTCACCTTCTAGATGTTCTCAAGGCCACATAATTGCAATACTCTTAGTGATTTGCTGTTTTTTCTTATTATTATTACTGAGTTAGGGAACCAACCTGCCCCCAAGACAGGGAGTTTAGACAGAGGCAATGGAGGCCTCTTTACTCCTTGAATCCACTTTTAATAAACTTGAACAGCATATGACAATTTACCAATATACGCAGAAAAGAGACTAGACTTCAAAGCAGAAAAGCTGATTGAAAAATGGAAATGGCTACTTGATCAACACATCAGTTGCAGGCTATTTACACTGTGTGAGGATGTGTTGCTGTGATTGGTTTAGTAAAGAGCTTAATAGCCAATAGCTAGGCAGGAAGAGGTTAGGCCGGACTTCTGGGGACAGAGAGGACTCTGGGAAAAAGAAAGGTGGAGTCAGCAGCTAGACATGGAGAGGAAATTAGAGGTTCAAGATAAAAGAGAGATAATGTCATGTGGCAGAACATAGACTCATATAAATGGGTTGATTTACATTATAAGAGATACTGGAACCAGACTAATCTAATGGACAATCTTTTATAATTTATTAATGAATCTCTTTGTTGTTATCTATGAGCTGGTGTCTGACACACACCCCCTCAAAAGTCTAGATACATCTCCCAAGCTTCTATATCTACAAAAGATCTGATGAATGTGAGGCAAAAGTTGGCAAAAATAAGAAAGTATACCTCTGTGCTTGAGAAGGGAGTAGTAGTCTGTCAGTCCCAGAGGGAAACTTCAGTGTGTTCACTAAATCTGCAATGCCACTATTAGGACTGGGTAATAACTTCAAATGGTAACCGCAGAGGAGTTAAGAGGATTAGAACATACTCCAACAAATGGAGTATGCCAGTCGACATATTCTCAGGGCTGGAGAGAAGGCTTGGAGCTTAAGAGTGTGCAGGCAGTTCTCCTGAGGAGGAACATACTCCTAGCCTCTGTATTGGGCAATTTATACTTGTGTCTGCCTGTGACTCCAGTCCAGGGAACCTAATGCCCTCTTCTGGTCCCCACAAGCATCTGCACACATGTGTACCCACACATACAGTTTGGTTTTTTTTTTTTTTTTTTTTTAATTGACATCATTCTCCCAGTTTTCTGGATATATAGAAGCCATTTAAAACTCTAGATTATTCAGAAGATCTCCTTATCTATCTTTTTAATAAAAACATTCACACAGGTTCACACAGGTATGCAATCCCCTATCAAAGCAAATGAAGTGGATCATTGTGTAGTAGGACTTTACATTTCTAGAAACTTATGTGGGTTTCACAGACTGATAAGAAGCTAAATTCTTAACGAAATTCACACTGAGTATGCCGTTTCAACATGAACTCAATATCTGAGGGAAAGGAAATTAAATCAGCACTAAAGTTGTTTTCTTTTTTGATCTACACCAGACTGGTGTGTCTGGATCCTGTGATCAAGATAGAATATCGTTATCCTGGTTTTTAGTCTGTGACCTGTCATAGCGGACGCTGGGGTTTGAATGGGAGGCAGCGCACATGCTTCTCAGAGGCCTAATTGTGGCAACACTGGAAAGTTGAATAAGCTTTGCATTGAAAATGTTGTCAGTTCTCTTCCTAAGCTTTCAGTGATTTAAAAAAAAAAAAAATAGATGGTCTGCAAAGGCTGTTTCCCTGATATTCTCAGAAGGCTGTTTCCTGTTCTTTGCTGATTCTGAACTGAGGCTGGCAAGCAGATAAATGCCACATGTTAAACACACACACACACACACACACACACACACACACATGCATGCGCGCGCGCGCACTCCACATCTTGCTAGACCTTTGCACCAGAGTACTGTTGATTTGCTCTCTTTCCTCCCCTTTAAGTGGAAAGCCCTCCAGGGGAGTTTTGTGTACTATAAACAACATCTCTGTAGGATCAGATAATAGGGTCTTCGTGAATTCAATACAAAGAAGAAAGGGAGCAGGAAGCCTGCATGTTAATGCTGATGAGAAATTATTCAACAGAGGCTTATATTTACAGAAGCTCATAATAATAAAATGCCACTCTCAAGTACCATTTTCTCCAAAGGTTTAAACCCAAACTGACTTAATTCTCAACGAGTCATGTTTAGACACAGAACTATGTCTTTCCCACCAATAACTCACCTGTAATATCCGTATGCTTTAGCTGAAATTTGTTTGCATGCAGCATTGAGGTGGGAAATGAAGATATAATTGTGGCTGATTTCATTTGGACAATCAAGGAGTCTTCTTAAAAAGGAAAAATAGAGTGGAGGACATATCTCAGAAGGACCTGAGCTCAAGCCCCAGAACACACATAAATAAAATAAATGTGGAGACACATTTTGATAATTCCAGCACTGAGGTGGCAGAAACAGGTGGAACCCTGGGGCTTGCGAAACACCCAGACAAGCCTATCAGACAGGCCACTGGGAGACATTGTCTTATGGAGAAATGACCAAGGTTGACCTCTGGACTCCATATCCACTTCCCCATGCACGCACCTTCACACACATGAATGTGAATACACAGAAATAAAAATGAATGCTTAGACATCAACTTAGTGCCCACAGGAAGATGCTGTTTTTAGTACTTTGATGATGGGATGGGGCTGTTGCACTGTTAAATTCCATATATATACATATATATCAGCAGTGTTGATTCTATGAGTTCTTTCCCTTATTAATCAAAGGCCTGTGTGAGTGCATGTATGCTTGTGTGTGTGTGTGTGTGTGTGTGTGTGTGTGTGTGTGTGTGTGTGTGTGTGTGTGTGTGTGACTGAGGGTGATAAATCCCAAGATCCACTGTCAGGGCTGACTAGATCAGAAAGCCCATTGTAGGGGGATTATGTTGTTCCATTGTAAATAATTGTCCCACCCACTGGTTTAATAAAAAATGCTGATTGGCCAAAGGCAGACAGAAAGTGGGCGAGGCTACCAGACTAAGAAAATTCTGGGAACAGGAAGAACAGAGCAGAATGTCAAGATAGAAGCCAGAAGATACAGAGGACACCTATACTCCTCTGAGAAAAGGTACTGAGCTGCATGGCTGAACAAGATATGAGTCATGGGATAGATTAAGGTTAAAGAGTTAGCAAGTTATATGCCTGGGCCTTAGGCCAATCAGCCTAAATCTATTGTAAGCATCCGTGTGTCTCTGCGGGTCTGTGGGTCAATGGGTCTAAACCTTGAGGATAGGCCAGAAAGTCCTGACCAGAAACCTCATACTACAGCCCATATTTCTAGTCTGAAGACATGAAAACAGGCAGAAAAGTGATGTCTCAGCTTCATAGTGAATGGGCTGAAGCTGCATCCATTAATTCACAGTGGGGTCAACCTTTTGTATCTTCACTTGGTTGGCTGATACCAGCCTACATTAGGAAGAACATTAGTCCATCTATTGATATCTTTGTAGACACAGGCAATGTTTTCCCAGATGCTTAAGAAAAGATAAAATAACTTAAGGAATTAACAATGGCACTTTCTGACAGTCATCACACAGCCATGCATGGACTTTTCCATCAATCTATGTGATGAGCACCTATGATGTGCTAAATTTTAGGGTAGGGATAAGGACCACCCAAAACAAACAAATAAACCATTAGGTGAACTCCACTCAGCCAATAAAATATAAGACTGAAGCCTTACAGATCTGCCTCTCCATAAAGCTAGTTAAAATTTGGTATTGAAAGCAAAAGCACAGCTCAGTGAGATGAAAACTACTCCAGGAAAGTAGAGCCAAGAAGACACTGTGTCTCTTGTCCCAGCTCCTACTCAACAGTTATCATTGCAGTGAGTACCATTCTATCAACACTTTTCTACTGCAAAATACAGTAGAAAAGTGTTTCATAGATGGCATGGTTCTAGAAACCCTACTGAGACAACAAGGGAATGAAGAGATGACACACTGAAGAAATAATAGCCTCAAACACAGAAGCTGGGATCAGGCGGACAGCACTTAGGCTCACAAGGAGCACCTACTCTGCAGCCTGGAAACTCAGTGTGTTCAGTAGGTACGGTACAGGGAAGAGGGGTGGGTCAGTCTACTCTCTGTGGGAGAGCAGTTTCAGGCGATAAACATCCAGGAAGAGAAAGCTGCAGTTGGTAGTTTCCCCATTCACTGAGCTCAGTTAAGGAATGGTCGTTCATAAATGGCAGTATTTGAAGCAAAGAATTGCCATTTCTGAGCCTCACCCTGGGAAGACTTTGTCATTTCTGTAGATCTGAAGCACTAGGGTCCTTAATATGGCTGTACTTTTGCCAATAATACACATTCACTGAAGACTGCACCCATTCCCTTGAAATATCTGCTGAAAGGCATTTAAAGAAGAGAGAGTTTACTAATGCCCACTATTTGAGGGTCCAGTCCATCACTGCAGGAAGTGATGGTAGCAGGAGCCTGAGGCAGCTGCTCATATTGCATTCACTACTGGGAAGCAGAGAGAGCTTCTCTTTCTTATATTCATTTCCAAGATCCCAACCCAAACATCTTCCTAAAGGAACTGATGTCATTAATGAGCAATTGTGAAATTCAAACTAAGGGCAGCAACAAGAGGCCAGTGATAGAAGAAGAAACCAACAGGCTAATCTGAGGTAAAGGTGAGGTCACCTGCCAGCTAATTTGCAGGAGAGATCCAGAGAGAGACTGATAGGTGAGCCTGGGACATCCACAGTGATTTGTAAAGCTTACCAAAGTTGGTAGTGGTTAAAGAAAGAAATAACCAAATAGAGCCATACCACACTACTAGAAGCGCACTATCTTAAAGCAACCTCTGGCTACCCAAGGCTGCACCCCACAGAATGTGACACAGAAGATTTACTTTAAGGAAATTGAATAGAAGTCACTAGAGTGATGATGCCTATCACTAGAAAAATAGGCATGTTTAAAAAATAAAGTCTGGGAACAGGAAGACAATATCACAGCTTCACTGGTGAGATATATTATCCCAAATAGCCAGTTCATCATCAAAAAGTCATTAGACATATAAAGAAATAGTAACACAAGAGCCATACATGTGTTACATGGGCAACATAAACATGCATTAATGGCAATGAATAGTTAGGTTTAACAAAAATTTCAAATAGTCATTGTAAAAGAAATTAGAGGAAGTTGTAAATATAAAAATCACATAGAGTATAGAATATTAATAAAGAGACAGAAAACACAAAGAGTCAAATGAAAAATGTGGACCAGATAAAAACATGATACTTTGATGAAAAATTCACTAGAGAAGGTTATGTGAATCACCAGAAAAAGTAATCGTCATCATTTGAACTTCTGAGTAGGTTGAAAGAAAGAATGTAAATTAATCAACAGAGGAGAAAAAGTAAAATTAATTATTCACAGCCCCCAAGAAATACAGCACACAATGAGTTACAGCTGTGTGTACCTATTCAGAGGGGCTGCTGAAGACAGGGTGGCCTAATGTTCTCAAGTGTGTTGAAGAGTTTTCTATATGCTCAGGAAAATTGATAGAATCCAAGTAACACAAATGCCATGCAATCCACAAACACACATCGTACTGGGGATTCTGAAAGCCAAATGTGGACAGACTCTCAAAAGCAGCAAGGGGAAGATGGCTTATTTCTTAGAAAGGAACCCCTTTATTAAGAGATCAATGGATGATCCAGTGGGATTTGATGACAGAGCCAAAATGGCCCAAGAAAAAGTTTGTTGCAGGGTGTGGTGGTGCACCCTTGTATTCCCAAGAGATAGAAAGCTGTGGCAAATGACACAAAGTTTAAGGTCAAAGTTTAAGGGTACATAGCCCCTGTGTAAGACTACATGCATACTAGCAAAGTTTTTATTTCAAAATAAAATGGGAAGCAAAGAAATTCTGAAATAAAAAAAGCATAGAAGTAATTTTTCCAGGGGACAAAATAGTAGTTTTGTGTTCACTTTGTAAAAACACTAGAGAAATTGCTGTGGGTTGGAAGCAGATGACCCCAGAAAATAACTCAAGTTCTCACCAATAAACAAAGAACTTCAGGAAAGGTAACAGTGTAGTTGTGAAAACAAGAATTGCCAAGTTCTCCTTTTTATCTCCACTGACTTAAAAGCAATTATACAGAGCAGTAAGTGTATAATGCACTGTTGGGTCTTCAACATACTGGAATGCATTAGCTTTGCCAATAAGAGCAAAAAAGGTGTGGGTGGGAACAAAACTCCATTGGGCTAAGGAAATGATGCCAGATGGTAACTTGAATCCACAGGAACAAATAAAAATAATAAAAAAATTATAAATAAGAAGTTTAATATTGAAGAGGCCACAACTATGTAATTATCATCTTTTATTCAGTTAGCTGCTTTAAAATACATAAACTGTAAAGCAATCATTATAGCAATGTGTATCTGACTCTACAGCATTTATAGACACAGTCTGCAATAGTAATATGTAGTGAGAGGTTTCTGTCCAGGACTTTCGGGCCTGGCCTCAAGGTTTAGGCTTGCAGACCCACAGACCCACAAAAACACAGAGATGCTTATATTAATTTTAGGCTGATTGGCCTAAGGCCCAGGCATATAACTTGCTAGCTCTTTACCCTTAATCTAACCCATGACTCTTATCCTGTTCAGCCTTTTCACAGAGCAGCATAGGTGTCCTCTGCTTCTTCTGGCTTCTCTCTGGCCTTCTGCTCTGTTCTTCCTGTTCCCAGAGTTTTCTTAGTATGGTAGCCACACCCACACTTCCTGTCTGCATTTGGCCAATCAGCATTTTTTATTAAACCAGTGGGTGGGACAATTATTTACAATGTAACATCATAAATCCACTAAAGTGGATTATTTAATACATTAAAAGGAGGGAAGGAAATAGAATTATGTAAGAATCATATTTTTATAGCTCAGTGGGATTAAGTTAATATGAGTCTCAAGCTTTTATTGGCCAAGTTTAGATCAAAGTAGTAAAGACCTTGGAGAAACAAGAAGGAAATAACTCAGAGTGAAAGAAAGAATCTCTAGTGGGATTAGAATGTTACATTACAAAATGTTTACTCAGCACTAAAGGTACCAGTTAGAGAGTACAGATAAGAAGAGTGTTATGAGAACCATGAAAAATATAAGATAAAGGGCCATATGGAGGCATTAACTTAATACAAATTAATTAAATGATCTTATTTTTAAAAAGAGGCTGTTACAGAGGATAGAAGCTACAAAATTCAACAGTATGTAGTTTATAAAAAGCACAATTCAAATTCAAAGATAAATCAACTATGACTGAATTATGGAATAGCAACTGAAAAAAGAGCTGAGTAAAATATAATGGTATGAGAGAAAATGGATTCTAGATTTTAAAAAAATCTTACAAGACACAAAGAAAAACATTCGTAAAAGGGTCAGTCTATTAGTAAGATGATGAACATGTATGTAACTCACAACAGAATCATCTAGATAGATAGATAGATAGATAGATAGATAGATAGATAGATAGATAGATAGAAAGAAAGAAAGAAAGAAATTGCTGTGGAATGTCTCTCTGTATACTGTGAAAATGTATTACTTTCATTGACTAATAAAGAAGCTATTTTGGCTTATGGTAAGACAACTTACAGCCAGGATGGATTTGACCACAAGTAGGAGAGATCTAGGTGGGACACAGGAAAACTTCTAGCTTCAGAAAGTATTAAGAGTTTCACTTTTGTTGTTGTTATAAAATATCCGAACTTTAACAACTTACAAGGAGAAAAACTTTATTCATCTTACCATCTGGGTGAGTAAATCAAAGTAGGAACTTAAAGCAGCTAGTCACCCACAGTCAAGAGCTGAGAGATAAGAAATGCAGGAATGCTTGCTCATGCTTAGCCTCCTCTCTACACTTATGTAGTCTGGGAACCTCTACCTAGGGAATGTTGCCGCCCAAAGTAGGTTTAGTCTTCTCACATCAATTAACATTAGTAATAAAGACAATCCCCATAGATATATTTGTCAGCCATTTTACTCTATGTAACTCCTTATTAAGATTCCCTTTTTAAGCCCCCGCAAAGCCTTCTTGAGGGTCACTTTTAGAGGCGAGATCTCTTTCTGTTTCTGAGTCCAGTGATGTCACAGGTAACTAACTAAGCAAATTCAAAAAATTCTTAGTGTGAAAATAGTGCCAGGAGGTCCAGTGCCCTTCTGTTCCTGGTGACCCACCTGTGTCACCACATTAGGAATAGTCACCAAGTAAATTTGGAATCATAGAGAAGGAGACCTTTGTGTTCTGATGCCAGAGCTGTACTTTCTACAATGGATTTGGGCATCTCCCTGGAAGGTGGAAGCCAGAGCTTTGTACTTTATTACAGTGTTCCTGAAGTCATCTTCTGTCACCTGGCCCCATCTGTGCAGCATTTCTGTAACTGTTCTTGCTGCACCCTCACCCTTGGCTGTATTGTCTTTAATGGCTGTCTTGCCCTTCCTACCCACCCTACTCTCAAAAAAGAAAAAAAAAAAAAAGGAAAGAAAAGAAAAAATTTTTATAAAAGAAAAACAAGATTTGTTACTTTACTATGAAATGAAGTGTATGGCTCGATTACAGTATTTTTAATTCTTAATAAACACTTGAGCTTTGTTTAAAAAAAAACATTTCCTTTCTAGATGACTCTGGATTATACCAACTTGATAATTAAAGCTAACTAGAAATGTAGAGAGAAGTATACAATTCTACTATGTTGAGGGAAATTTCAATACCAAACCCTTGGGAATGAGTAGAACCCTATGCATATCAATAAGGAAAAGATTTGATCAATATTCTGATGTGCATTCTGATCTAATCATCAGAATATCCATTTTTCTCAAATGCACATACGATATTGGGTGATATATTCTATATTTTCTCAGTAAACTTTAAAGGCTAAAATAATACAGTGTCACTTCAACCATAATAGAATTAAACTAGATGTCAATAGCAGAAGGAAAAGTTCTTTTAAAAAAATAAAAAGGAAAATTAGGGAATGTCTTGAGGTAAATAAAATAGAAACGAAGACAGAGAATTTCCTACTAATGGCTTCTAGCTATAAATGCCTGAACGTAAAGCTATATACTTTCTCAAATTAATAACCTAACTTTTTACCATAAGACTGTACAGAAGGAAGAAAGTAACAAGTTAAACCAAAAGCGACCAGAAGAATTAAATAGTAGGTTAGAAAAGAAACTGATGTAGTCTGATAGAAAAACAATAATGAAAATAAAAAAAATCTGTGTTGAATATGAGTAAAAACTGGGGCTGGGCCTTTGAAAAGAAACACAGTACTGACAAAGAGAAAAGATACAATGATCAGAGTCAAAAAAGAAGGAGAGACCATGACTACCAAGTAACACAATAAAAATGTTCTAAAACAATAATATATATTATTGTATTATGCAAAGGCAGAGACAGAAGGATCTCTGTGAGTTTGAGGGACATCTTGTATACAGAGCAAGTTCCAGAACAGCCAGGACTGTTACACAAAAACCCTGTCTCAAAAAATTTAAGCAAAACCAAACCAACATAAAAGGCTGGAGAGATGGCTCTGTCCTCTGCTTTTCAAGTACTGGGACTAATGACCTGTGCCACCATTGCCTGGCTCTCATTGCTTGACTATGGGTGAGTCTGTTCTCTTGTACTCCGGGCTGATTTTATTAAATATACACTATATCACCACAGACTTACAGCAAACAAAGCGATATTTAACAATGAAAATCTATTCACAAAAAGTTCACACCAAGATGTCTTCATGGGTTAATTTTCCAAGTGTTTAAGAGTCTATACCAATCCACTAGGGATAATTCCTCAAGACAAAAAGAGAAGCAATTCTTCCCAATTGCCCGTGAGACAAAATTACCAATGCCCCACAAGGACAGCACTAGAGAAGCCAACTGCATTCAATATGTCTGTGACTCAGAACTCAACAATCCTCTCCCAAATTCTAGCAAACCAAATCCATCAGGATATAAAAAGAGATATATACCACAACCCAGCAGGATTTATGCCAGAAAACAGGGTTGGTTATGTGGTCATTTGAGTGAGAATGTCTGTTTCCTGATTATTGGACTGTTTGGGAAGGACTGTGAGGCATGGCTTGTTGAAGGGGATGCTTCACTGGTGTGGTCTTTAATGTTTCAGAAGCCCACACCAGGCAAGTCTACCTTTCTTTCTGCCTCTTGCCTGCAGTTATAACGCTTAGTTACTGCTCCAGTGCCATGCCTATCTGCTGCTTGGCTCCCCACCATGATGGTCATGTACTTACCCTCTGAAACTAATTAAATGTTATTTTTTTTTTATAATCTACCTTCTTCATGGTGTCTCTTCACAGCAATGGAATACTAAATATGACAGGTTATATTACCCAAAGTCAGTGTTGATAATGAACACCATTTAAATAACAGAAAACTGAAACAACTTGCATGTATCTCAAAAGATACATCAAAAGCATTTAACAAAACACAACACTTGTTTATAATGTAAAAAAAAAAAAAGCAACTTGATTTCTCGTCTTTTGTTTAAGGAGCTTTGGTCATTACTGTCTTTTAAAGCAACTATAATCAGATAAAGTTGACTAAGCTCTGGCTTATTGGATCACACAATATGTTCTTGGTAAGTCTGAAGCAAGTTTTATCCAGACCAAAAAACCAAACCAAAACCAAAACCAACCAAATAAACAGCCCCACTCCCAATCTTTCTGAACAAGAACCATAGAGAAGGAAATTAGAAGAGTGGGTGATTGTGGACATGTTTGCAGATATCATCATACAATTCTGTGGCTATTGCATCTGAGTAGTAATTATTGATGGCTGCTTTTAAGTGGCTTATTGTTTGTTTGTGTTATATGAGAATAAAGCAATAGACCTTGCATGTGATCTTAATACCTGATCACCTGAATTTAAGTGAAATTTGAGCTTCCCATGAAAGCCTTAAAACAACGCTTCAGCAACCTGAATAGGGTCATCACCTAGACTCTACAATTCTCTTTTTACCCACAGGATTAGGACTGTAAGGAATGACAAGTGGATGTGTAGCCCACTAGCCTCTTTCTACATCTGGGACATATACTTTCTCAATTGGAAGGAAATATCTCTCCACTTAGCTGTAACTATTTCTACAATTACCTGTGTCTGCCATCAGGCTGTGTATATGTCAAGAATAAGAACTCTGTCTTCTAAGACCGCGCATCTGCCACATCTGTTGCTGTTGGCAGCACAGCTGGGAACGAGAAACTTAACAGACTATACCTATTCTCCTGTGCTGCAGGATACATGGAACATATTATTAAATGAATGCATGATGTCAGGGCAAAGGTCTAAGACACAGTCTACACCCCAGAGATATAAAAAGTTGTCAGATCAAATTGCCAGGGAAATAAGAAAGTTCTGGGAAAGTCTGCATGTATGTGCTTTATTTAATGTGCTTTATTTAATTTTATTTATTTAATCACTAAATATATAAAAGAAATTCCAAGAAAGAAGAGGTGACTGGGGATGGAGTGGCCAAAGAAAGTCATGGAGTGTGAGTGACAGGAGATGCAGCTAAAATATAAATAATGTGAGAAGGGAAAGAGGGGGAAGTGAGGAATATTGGAAGATAGAAAGTTGGGGGAAGCAAGTGTCAAGTCCAGTGGGTCCATGGAGCTCCATGCACATTGCAAAAGAGAAGAACATCCCCAGGCCTTTAAAGCTAGAGAACTGGGGCTGGAAAGGATCCAGAGGTTAAGAGACATACTGTTCTTTCAGATCCCAGCATCACACACACATAGCACATTTTGCCTGTTAGTTCCTGCTCCAGGGGATTTAAAGCCCTCTTCTGCCCTCCATGGGAACCTACATACATACAGAGAGAGAGAGAGAGAGAGAGAGAGAGAGAGAGAGAGAGAGAGACAGAGAGAGAGAGAGAGACAGAGAGAGAGAGACAGAGAGAGAGAGAGACAGAGAGAGAGAGAGAGAGAGGGAGGGAGGGAGGGAGGGAGGGAGAGGGAGAGGGAGAGAGAGAATTTTTGAATGCATAGACATTATAGAACTAAAATTATATACGAAATTTCTGGAAGATTGGGAAAAACGAGTTTTAACCCCTCCCTGTTTCTATATATTACCAGCAACTCACTCACTCAGGTTTGCTAGCAAGTGTTGACAATTTTGCTCACACTCTATGATATTTTCTACCTCTGTGACATTGTGAAAAATTATCCCTCTTAGGACTGAGAAGGTGGCTCAGTGGATAAGGCTCTAACTGGGTAGATTTGAGGATGAGGGTTCAGATCCCCAGAGGCCATGAAAAACCTGACAGGTTTGCCATCCCTATACAATCTCAGCCCTCAGCTCTGTACTTGGAAGACGGGGATAGGGATGCTAGGGAAAACTGGCTAGCTAAACTAGATGACTCTGTGAATTCTGGGTTCAAGGAGAGACCCTGCCTCAGTGAATAACTGAAGGGCAACTGAGGATGACATCTGATACCTTCTTGCCTTCATATACAACACACACACACACACACACACACACACACACACACACACACACCTGAATGTGCACCTGAACACACATATACAAACACTCATGTGTTTCGAAATCCTTTTTACACCTGTACACAAGGGCATGTGAGTACATGTGCACATATGCACATATATGCAGATGTCCACATGCATCTGTACATATATGGATATATGCACACAAAGGTACATAGTAACACCCCCTCACTTTCTTTTCCTACCTGTTAGGACTTTGCTCATTGGTAAATAATTCATTCAAAAGTTTTACTGTCTACAGGATGTTAGCTACTCTATTAGAAGAAGGGAAATAGCAGAACATCCTGGTAGGAAGTCAACATAACAAAAAAGTATAAGAAGGCACTCAGTTAACAAGGTAATGGCTAGTCTATAATAAATTGCTTTAAAATGTTAAACCAAGGACCGGACTGATGTCTCAGCAGTTCTTGCAAAGGTCCAGAATTCAGTTCTCAGCACCCATAGGGTAAATATCTGTAACTGTAGTTCCAAAAGATTTGATGCCCTCTTCTGTTCTCCAGAGGTACTACATGCATAGGGTGCATTGGCATATGCAATTAGGAAAAAACACTGATATACATATAAAGTGTGTGTGTATGTATAATCACTAAATATGTAAATAGATTTATATATAAGGTATATATACATATATATGAAGTAAAATGGATTAACAGGGACGGCTTGTATGACAGGTCCTCAAATGTCATTTCTTCATTTTCCAAAGCGTGTGGATAGGTTACATTTCCCCACCTTTTCTGCCTCCACACATGTCCATTCAGACAAAGGGAATGTAAGCATGCTGATAAGAGTTTGAATTTGTCAAGACATGGTGTGTTCCAGCTAGATATGAGCAGCAACAGAGCCTAAGAAGATAGCAAAGCTCAAAGTGAGTCCTTGAATCTTTTCATGAAGAAAGCTACTTGTCAACTATGATGGCCATTCTGAGATGGTGCATGATGGCATGCTGAGCTACCATGAATGGCACATAACCTTCATAATACTTAGGCCATTATTCAACGTGGGCTAGCCATTGTAACAATAAAGATCAGAAAAGGCTTCTCTAAGGAGGCAGTCCCGATGAAGAGAAAAAAAAAAATAAAAGAAGTCAATCAAGTCACAGGCTGGGAGAGAGGACAGCAGGAGTGAGAAATGTGAGCCAGGGAAGGGCATATAATGTGTTAGAAAACAAAAAGGCCACTGGACCAGTCAAAGCTCGTGGATACGCAGGAGTGAAATGAGATAAAGTTGAAGAGGGCTACAGATGCCAGCTAATCCTCAGGCACTTTCTCCTCCAGGAAGCCACCATTTTAATCCTTCCTTCATGAACACCACCATTACTGGGCTCCTATTATGACCCGTTAACCCCTCACTTCATCATTAGGTGTATATTTATGGGCGGGGCACTGTTGTCCTTGGCCTCCTGAGTTTGGATACTTGGTTCCCAGATGGTGGAACTGTTTGGGAAGGCTGTGGAACTTTCAGGAGTATGGTCCTTGTTAGAGTCTGTAGAGGTGAGCCTTGAGGCTTTACAGCTGGCCTCACTTTCCACCTGCTGTGTCTTGTTCTGTCAAGACAGAAAAAAGATGAGATGAGCCAGCTCTGTGCTCCAGCCACTGCGGAGCTCTTCACTGCCATGCCTTGCCTTCCCTGATGTTCTGCACCCCTCAAAATGAATCCCGCCTCCTGTAAGTTGCTCTTGTTGGGTACTTGATTACAATCACAAGAGAAGCAACTCATATAGGTTCCCTCTACACAATGATGTTTCTGATTTGAAAAAAAAAAAAAACTATTTCAGGGTGCATGCAAACTTGTAGATGTTTCTGATGTCGATAGTAACATAGGTCTCTGTCACGGTGGCTGGGACTGGCATAATGATAATTGTGTCAGGGAGCAAAGGATTGCGACAATCTATCTTCCCTAACCACTGAGACTTTGATTGTTACCAGTGTAAAGTGACCTCCTTTCAGAGACTCCTCCACTCCTGGAATCCACTTTCCCCTAGATTCTCTCTAAGGATGACCCATTTCTGACTAAGATTTCTTCCAGATATCAGGTTGTGGGGCGCCTTCATTAAGGAGAAAAGTTTCTCCTTCAATGGAAAAAACTAGAAACTGTGGAAAGACACAGTTTGAAGTGAGGGCCCCCTGCCAGTATGATGACCCAGTTAAGAACCAAAACAAAGAACAGATAAGCCAGGGGAATACATGGCTCCCCCACTGCCCCCTCCTTCCTGCGTCTGTAGGTCACGGGAGGCTTCTATGAAGTTTTAAATATGATAAGATAATTTAGCTCCTCAGAATTAGGAAACGTCAGGCTGTAACACAAGGGCCTTCCCAAAGAAGTGGGGTGCTATCTGACTCACATTAATGATGTGAGTTTTCTTCCTAGCTATTGAAGACACACTTCCCATTGCATCATATCCCTCTACCACTCATGACAGAAAATAAGGCATGCCTGCTGCCGTCATAAACACAACTCTGGAATGTTTCTCCACCTACTTATGAATTTGGGGTTGAGTTGCATTGACAAGAAAAATGGATGTAGTAGCTAAAGGAAAAACGCTTTTCATGGAAGTGTGTTTGTTTGACTTTGGTCTGATTTGGTTGGTTGTTGTGTTTTAATTTCTTATGACTTGATTCCCCAGTGACTAATGAGAATAAAGAATAACTGTCAACTTTCTTTTACTGTGACCAAGCACTTAGTATGGAATGCTGTTCTTGTACAGTGCAAAGATGTGTTCTCTCATTGGTTTAACAAAGAGCTAAATGACCAATAGACAGGCAGGAAGAGGTTAGGTGGGACCTGTGGACAGAGAGAAGGCACTGAGATGAAAAAGGGATGAGTTTTGAGAAGGTGCAGGGAGAAGCAAGATGAATATGCTGTGTTGAAAAAGGTACTGAGCCCCATGGAGGAATAAGAAATATGGGTTAAATTAAGTTCTAAGAGCTAGTTAGTAACAAGCCTAAACTTATGCGGTTATTTGGGAGCTGTTTGGTGGGACAGAAAATTATGCCCCCAAGTACCTGTAGGCAACTAACTTAAAAGAGTAAAGATATACTCTGGCTCATTTTTTTCTGGCCATTATTGCTTGTCCCTCTTACTTTGGACCAATGGTAGCAAATATTTCCTGACTAGAGTATATGGGAGAGGTGATCTATTTACTTAGATAGCCAGGATAAAGAGAAATAAAGAGTCATCATCCCTTTCAAACAATGTACTCAATAACCCAACTTTGTCTGCTAAACCTCACTCCTTAAAAATGGTCCACCTCCCATAAATTACCAAGTTGGTGACCAAACCTTAAGCACCTGACCCTGGGATGAACATTTAGGACTAAAACTGTGGAAAATACCTCTCAAGGTTTAAAGTCAGAGCTTAAAGCAGACAGAGAAAAACATGATTTTTTTTTTGAAGTTTCTTATTTCTTCTTTAAAATTCTTGCATTTTTCTCTATCATGCTGAGGGCTCTATTCTTACATTAGAACAAAAATACTCTGTCTTGTTGCATGAATAAAGGAAACTCAGAGCCAGATCTCCAGGGAAAGGCTGAGATATCAGAGAGTAAACATCACAGTCAAATCTCACTCAGCTGTCTTCCAGCTTCCTCAGCCTTGCTCCTCCTGGCTTCTTCTGCCTGCTCTGTCTTTCTATGTCTGCCTTAAATACTTTCTTTGCTGAGTTAAGGTGTGGCACCACCACAGCCTGCCTGGGAGCCTGGAACTCCTTTTGTAAACTAAGATGACCTCAAACTCAGATTTGATGGGATTAAGGGCATAGGTCACCACTCCCCGACATTCCCAGTGCTGGGATTAAAGATGTGAGTTACCACTCTCTGATCCTCCTAGACTGACTGTGGGTAGATCCCTCTCATATCTCAGACTGTTTTTATTACATTTGAAACATATCCCCACAGTGTCTTCCAAATGTCTGAGCAATACTGTCAAGACCAACAATATGGTGTTTATTGGGCTTTCAAGGGAAATGACTCTGACCCTCTAAAGAGCAATTGTGCCTCTGTGGTAGAAGCATGTTTTTCTTCAAATTCACAACAAGCATTTGTAGTGTGAAGGCCATCTTCCATGAGCATTGGCTGAGGCTGTGGAAACATAGATTCATAGACACCCGTGTGTACGTCCTGGATGTTTGCACAAGGCTGTTAAAATCGCTGGAGAAGGCCAAGCAAAGGATTTAACATGGTGTCATGGGCTGTGACATTTGGTGGTTAAGCCAAAATTGGCAGAGGTACTATGGCTTCTTTCCTCGTGATAGATGAGTAGGTAAAGGACAATGGCAGCACATCAGAAAACACTGTCAGAGTGTCACAATAGATCATTCCTCAATGGGCTCCAGTTTCCTGTAGGCCATACACATCTCCTCTATCCTTCCTTCTCCCCTCTGCACTCCAGATAAGAACTGACTAACTCTCCTGAACTTCCTGGGTGTGAGAAACCACAGAATAATTGTAGTTGTGGGTTTTCTTTTCCCCTAACAAAATGTGAATTTGTTTTTCAGTTGATCTAGAAAATTGTCAGTTTCATTGCTATGTGTGTGTGTGTGGTGTGTTTGTGTGTGTGTGTGTGTGTTTATATATAAATCAACCAATATTCTTACTGTCCTGTTGATGGGGTTAGCAAATGATAACCTTACAGATATATAGTAGGGCTGCTCACTATGGAAAACAGTCTGAGGCTAGGGAGAGAGGGCTGGCACTTTTTTCTCTTCCATGCTGGCCAGAAAGGGAGAGGGAAGAGGTGGGGTTAAGAGAGAAAAAGGAAGGGCTGGATAGAAAGGAGGCAGGGGGAGAAGGAGAGGGAGGGGGGAATAATATGAGAATAGCTGGAAAAAACAAACATAGGCAGGCCCTAGAGGGCTAATGCCTTAATTGGCTAGCACCCATGCCCTACTGGGAATTAAACAAGGTCAACACGATTCTCTTCCTTGTGGAGTCAGACAACTCAGTCCTGTAAAGATATTTCTTGTCCTCCCAGTCTCTTTCCCCGACAGGAAAGCTACAGTGAAGGCCTCGTATGTTTACAATTAGATAACTCCTGCCCACCATTTATGGATTCTTTTTTAATTTTTATTGAGTGCTTGCCATTGCAGGATGTTTAACCTACTGCTAAATCTTCCCATATATAAATTCATCATTCCGATTCTACCTTATTGAGGATTTGCATTAGCTAAAGACATTGTCCAGTTTTATTCTCTCCATGAGCAGGTATAAATGTATCGTTTGACTGTTCCAGGGGAGCATATCTAAACTCAAGGAAACTCTCCATCCCAACTTGCACGGGCAATGACAGAACTGTCAAGTCCAATGGTTTTTAAAAATGTATTTTTATTTCTTCCTTGAGGATTTCATACTTGTATATGATCATGTCTACCACCCACCCCATCCTGCAGCTCCTCCCAAGCCCCTCCTACTAAATCCCCTTGCCGGCTTGATGCCTTTATTTTAACCCACTGAGTCCAGTTAGCAATACTTGTGTGTTTGAAAATCTGGGGCCATTCACTGGAACATAGACAACCTATGAGGAGTCGTAGCCCTGAAGAACACCGACCCTTCCTCCCTTAGCAGCCATCAACTGCCAATAGTTCCACAGCCAAGGGCTGGATAAGTTCAATATTTCATCATTTCCATTTCAATTTCATTTTCCTCGTAGTGTTTGTATCTTAAGATCTGCCAGCCTGTCAACCCTTGGTCCCCGTGTTTCAGGCTGTTTCTTCTCTAGAATATACCATGAAGAGCTTTCTCTGTGTTGTCACAGGGAGAATGTGTCTGTCTGTGAAATATGTTCCTTTGTGTTGTAAAATAATGGCAGAGTTGCTTTTTATTTCTCAGTGGGATTACATCAGTCCCCCCCACCCCAACACACACATACACACACACACACACACACACACACACACACACACACACACACACACACACACACACACACACACACACACACACACACACTGAGTTCTAGCACTCAATGCCTCACTATTCTGTTCTTACTTTAAATGTAGAGAAGCAGAAGCACCTGCAGGTTGTAGAATTGTAGAGAGCAGAACAATGCCATTACCAGTCCAAAGTGCTATCCACTAGAAAGACTTCCAAAAAGCCTGACAGAATACCAGTGTTCCAGGAAAGCCTGCTTCATTTTAAACACCATTTGCTCTATAATTCCTTGACAATAGTATCCGTTTCTGTGGCTTGTAGCAGAAGATAAATACTATAATACACAGAGTCATGTAATATAAATCTGACAAATGCCGGAGTAAAATCAATGCATGAAAACATTAGCTTTGCTGTATTGGTGCAGAATGCTGTTTGTGTTATTTCTGGCTTAATTAAGGGAATAAAAGGGAGCTCTCCGTTTTTAATCTCAAAGGTTAGAAAATTCCTAAAAACATTGATGGTCACTTAGTAACTTTGTACAATGAGAGAGTATTTCATACTCATGTTTTAGCCTGTGTCATTCCTTAAATGCAACCTTAACATAAACTTAGTATTTCTCATATAATTGTAACCTCAATCAAGACAATCTCACCATTAAATTAAGAGTCATGATTCTTGACTCTGGAGAAACAAGTAGATCTTGAAAAACAACTTTTATCAGCCCTATTGACTTCTTAGGGGGGAGGTACTATGAAAAGCTACAGATGAAAGAGGCAGAGAGGAAGCAGAGGATGGAGAAGGGGGAGGAGCTGAAGGAACAGGAGGAAGCAGCAGATAGAAGGGAAGGAACACCATAAATTGTTTCCCGAGTTTGATTTCCAAATACTGCTTTCAGAATCCATTTCATGGGTTTTTTTTAAGAAGGTAAATTTTCCACAAGAACACCCAGGAGAAACCGGTCTCTGAGAAATCTGGAAGTCAGTGACAAGCTGAGGCTCAGTGATTTCTAACTAACCAGGTATAAAGAAGGGTTATAGGAAGGAAGAAAAGATACAGAATTTCTTGGACATTTTCTTCATTCTGGGGATACTCTCTGACTGTTTTATGTATACTATGTAGTCATCCCTTGGTTTACATGGTGGCAGTGGCGGGAGGCATGGTGGCAGGGGGAGGTGCCTAGGGCCTCTCCAGCAAATCCCCAAACCCCAGGCTGTCCAAGTCCCCATGGAAAATTGCTGACTGCTTGCTAATCATCTGCCCACATCATCCTGTTTTCTTTAAACCATCTCTAGAAGACTTGCCACTTCCACCACAGTGTAAACGCCCCATCGATAGCTTATATCTGTCATCTGTTTTTAGGGCAGAATGATGAAAATGAGAAAAAAATTTGTACATATTCAGCATAGAAGCGATATTGTCATAAAATATTCAGTCTACGAATGTTTGGATTCATGGCTGCAAAATCTGAGAATATAGACAAAGGACCATTGGTCTCTGAGTATTTGGATTCATGGGTGCAAAACCCAAGGATGTAGACAAAGGACCGTTGGTGTATAATTGAGGTCCCTGGTGTGGGAATGCCTTTCTGTATGCTGTGAAATAAAGGAACTGTTTTGGTCTAGGGCGGACACCGTAAGAGTAGGTGGGAAGTCAAAGCAATGATAGGAGAAAGAGGGGCAGAGTCAGAAGAGACACCGTCTAGCCGCCCAAGAATCAAGACATAAGGAAATAATAGGTACGTGGCTATTAAATAATGGGCTACGTTGCTGAAGAGTAATGGAAATGGGTTGAATTAAGATGAGAAAACCAGCTATGAGTATGCCTAAGCCATAGGCCAAACAGCATGAAATTAATATACGTGTCTGAGTCATTGGGGGGGGGCAGGTGTGGACCTTAGGACTAGGCCAAGCCACCAAGCCAGAAGCCTCTTTCTACGGGTCCCAAGGCTGAAAACAATTGCACAAACCATTCAAGCTAGTTATGTTCCATGATTTGTGTTATTTCTATCACATCTGGGCTTGTCTCACAAGAAAACATCGGTATGTCCAGCAAAAGCAAGAGCCACTGAATTCAAGAGAAAACATTACAAGTAGCCTTGCATCTGAAAGCTGCACACACATAGCCACTGAGTCAATCCAGAGTACTCAGCACTGGACATTCCTGTGGGTTAAGATGTGGGACCTTCATAGACCCTGAAAACCCTTCTGAGAGCCACAGACTATTGCTCAGTGTCTTCCCAACACTCTGCCCCATTTAGGGGTAGGGAATTCAAGTCATTAATTCAGTCCTCTTGTTGTCTGCCAAGAAATTGCAAAGAATAAGGGTGAAGAATCTCTCCCCATGTTGGAGGTTGAGACCAGAGAACTGTAGGTTTGAAATGGATCTGGGCAACACAGTAAGTTCTAGGTAAACCTGTGTTACATAGAAAGACTGTTTCTAAAGTGAATAATAGAGATTCAGTAAAGAAAAACTGTGTCTGACTTTACCTGGGGAGATACAATTAAATGTATAGTCATTCTAGAGAAGGTACTATTGATGGGTCAAAGAAATTATGGAATTAATGATCTATTAATGAATTAATGATATATTCTACACTTTACTATTTTGAACTTTAAGAATTTGGGAGTGTGGATGAGAGGGGCCTATACTTATGTGTGTTTACTTTCTCCAGGTAAATCATCTTCTCATTTCTTCCTCTCAAACAGCAGCAGACCTCATGCACACAGCATCAGGACCAGCCCTTATAACCACGCTCGTTCATGAGTTAGTTTAGCTGCTCTGGACGAAGTAGCCTAAAGGCATCAGAAACCATGCCTTAATGTTCCACCCCAGTGACTAGAACAATGTCTGGCAAGTAAGTGCTGTCTCCAGTCTTGTTGAATTTCATTTGGTTTTTTAACAGCAATGTGAAATTTGAAAAGAAGCCAAGTAGATTTCCTATTGATAAATAGATAATGAATAACACAGATGATTCTAGAGGCCAAGTGTGACCCATCACTCTTCAGTGCTGTCTCAAAAATGGGGCTTGGTATCATTGAGAATTGCCTCTAATCAACTGTGGCTTGCTAGTGACTAATCATGATGAGATTAGTGGAACACCTGTGGGCACCTTTATGAATCGTGTTTCCAGAGACAGTCAGACTGTGAGGACTGGGATGTAATAGCGGGGTTACTTATTATCATTATTGAGAGATGCTGAAAAGCAGGAAGTTGGGGATTAGTTGAAGGAAGCAGGTTACTAGAAGCATGTTCTTGGGGACGTGGCTTCCCTCATCTCTTTATATGTCTGCCTTTTCTGCACACTCTGGCTGCCGTGGTGTGAACTCCTCTGACCTCTATCCATGATGGGTTGAACCCTCTGAAACTGTAGGTGTAAATAAGCCCTTCTTCTGTTTAAGTTGTTTGGTCAGCTCTTAAGTAATAGCTCCATACAATACAGGCCCCTAGGGCTGCACTCTGCAAGAATTAAGAACGTGTACAGCGAGATGTTTTTAACTGCAAGTGACAGAGAACCTTTGCTGAGTGGCTTGAATGAGGGAATTCATTGGCTCTTAAAAACGGAAGTCTAGAAATACGTTCTGTGGGGTAGAGGGTGCTCATATGGTGTCAGGTAGGAAAGCAGAACAGAACTAAGACCAAGACCAACTTATTACTGTCAATGCCAACACCAGTGACCTACTTCTGCTAGCCAGCACCCAGGTTTTATAACCTCCTGTGGTTGGGCACCAACTGATGGACAAGTACTCACATCATGAACCCATGGATGACCTTCTAAACTAACAGCAGATGAGGTGCTACACATAGCATGTGTCTCTGCCTTATCTGCTTCTCTCATGGCTATGATAAAATACACTTGTAGATGAGCATTTCCTGTCCCAACTGCTTGATTTCAATAACTAACTCAGAGGTGTTGGGGTGCACCTGGTTTAGGGTCAGGAGTCAGGGTTGCCTCTGTGCTCAGGGTCCTGCTTTCCCCCTTGGAGGAGCAGGCCAAGATGGCACAGAAGCAACAACTCAGCTTCTGGAAACAAGGTGAAGCAAGCAAGTTCAATTTTATTATGGGGAAGACTTTAAATACTTTTTCCTAAGACCCTCCCCCAACCAGGGGGAAAAGATTTGATTTGTTGGTGGCTTCCAGTGATCGTCTCTTGCTGATTTAGGAATCTTGCATTTAGACTGCACGCTTCAAAGCCCCAGGCAGAACTCAGGTTAGCTTATGCTCAAGTACATAGAAGCACATGTTTTAAGGCACAAGTTATCACCAGTTTGCACTGGCTGAGGCTGGTCTGGTCTTCCGGCCTCTTAGAATCCACTATACAAAAGCTGAATATGAATTATAAATGCTCAATCAATAGCTCAGTCAGCTTGTTACTAGCTAACTCTTAGACTTAAATTAATCCATATTTCTATTTACGCTTTACCATTGACCCGTGGCTTGTTAGCTAATTTTTAACATTTCCCTGCTTGCTCAATGGCTGGCTGATGTCTCTCCTGATCTATTTCCATTATTCTAAGCTTAGCTTTTTTACTTAACTTCCTGCCCAGCTACGAATATGTCAACATTTTATTAACCAATAAGAATAATACATATGCATGGTATAGAAAATGATTATTCCACAGCATTTCTCCCTTTTGTCTAATTAAAAAATAAGGTTTTAACCCTAACATAGTAAAAGTATGTACAACAAAACAGCTATTAAATAAGAAATATAGTAACAATATCCAATCCATTTGCAGTTGGCAAAATTAGAGAAAATTCTTAATTATCTATCTTATCTTGGTGAATCTAAAGTTTTCTATCTAATTTACTTTTTATTATAACTAAGGAAAACTTTAATTGTAATTATTTAGTCTCAAGCTCCATCAAAGACCCCAGAAGAATGAAATGCTACCTAATGACAGGGATATCGGGCTGTCTGGATAGTCACTTGAAGTTCACCTATAACATTGGGTCATTCAACTCTGGCCTACGGGCCTAGCATATCTGACAGACTTTCCTATGAAGCAGGAATTTTGAAGGACTGTCCTACCTTGTCTAGGCAATGTTTGGCTGTTGTCTTTCTTATATCCCACTGGTCCAGTTTAGACAGTAACTGTAATCCATGGAGGCAAAGGCAGTTTCTTTGCCCACAAGGCTAGCTTTTGCCATAAAGAAAAAAAACTCCAGATGGAGTTTTTTCAGTGTTCATCATCCTCTTTAAAGTAACTGGTGCTCTCAGGAGCAGATCTGTCTCACTGCTGAGGAACATACAAGCTATTAAAGCATTTTAAATGCTATATTCTGTAGGTCTTTGAAGTGTTAGAAGATTGCCTATCTGTCTGAAATATATCTATCTGAAAATATAACCAACATGACTATAAATTTGTTATTATAGATGACTATTAATCTATATTTTAAATTTTTATATTATATTTTTAAATGAGCTGCATAGGTACAATACCTGAATCAAGAGTACATATATACATATAGTATAACAAAATTACTTTTAAATATGGACCAATAAACCAAAATTCATGTGATTGTAAAATATGTATGATTAATAGTTGCTTATTTTATAATGTTCTGTAGCTTGTTGCATGAATCTTAATGATTTTATAATAAAAACCTAAAGCCAGATATTGGGGAAAAGCTGAAAGATCAAAGAGACAGAGAAACAAGCCACAGCCACTTCCAACTTCACCAACTCCTCAAGCTGAAAGGGGATGATTCTGTCTTCATGAATCCTCAGACTGAATGGCCCTGAGTCCTCAGCCAATAGGAAAGGAGGAAGCTCTGTCTCCTCCTACCTTATATTTCTTTCTCTGCCCAGTCATATCACTTCCAGGTTAAAACTTCCTAGTGCTGGGATTAAAGGTATGTGCTTCCTACGTACTGGGAGCAGAGGCATGGAATCCCAAGTGCTGGAATTAAAAGTATGTGACACCACACCTTTAGAGCACCACACCAGAACCTGGCTCTGTTTGGCCTCGAGCTCTGTGAAACCTAGGGAGATCTCTGCCTCTGCCCCCCACCCAAAGTGCTAGGATTAAAAGTGTATGCTACTACTCCCTGACCTCTATGGCTAACTCTATGGCTGACTCTGTCCTCTGACTTTCAGGAAATTTTTATTTTTTTTAGAGCAGACACAATATATCACCATAATATCTTCCCCCTTTTCATTTTCAGAACAAGATTCTGAGTCTAACTTCTGTGTTTAGATTTTTTCCTGACCCTTACCAATAACAATTTGTAACCAACCCCTCCCCCAAATGATGACAAACATAATTTATTTTGGGGAATGTGGACATAGTACTCTAAACTACTTCCTGTTGATGGAGGGTGCTGGTAAGCTTTGGGAGACCCTGAGGAAATTTAAGATTTTGAGTATTTTGTGAGGTTAGATTATCTTGCCAGCCACCTTAGAACTCAGAAGAAACTCCTACAGAGATGCTCTGAAATTCTTGATCATCTAGGCCGTCTGTTTCCATCTAAGATTTTTCATGGGGTCTTCCTCAATCAACCCTGGTTTTTCTTAACCCAGAATGAATCCAGAGCTTCTCATTTCCTTTGGAAATAAAAGCAGAACTTCTTTCACAAAGTAGCATATCTTTTAACTTAAATTTTGAAGTCAGGGTATTTTTAAAATATATAAGTTACTTTAATCCAGCAGCGTTCATAGTCAAATATCTTTCAACAGTGATCATTTGTTCATTAGTAGTCAAAAACTTTAAATAGAACAAAATAGCACAGTGTCCAGATTCTTTACGTGGCTTATTATATTTTTACTATTCTATTTCTTTTTTAAGTACTTTATTTTAAAAGTATTTTAAATCAAAGACTGCATATTATTCTCTCTCTCTGTCTCTGTCTCTGTCTGTGTGTGTGTGTGTGTGTGTGTGTGTGTGTGTGTGTGAATCCTGTGCATATTTTTTTAATACACTGTGACTTGTTTAAGCCTCTTTTTGACTAAATTTGTTCAGAAGAAAGGCAGCTACCAAGAAGTCATACTTGACATTGTTCTTGTGTGTCTAGAATCCTCTTTTTAAGCTTTGTCAGATTTTATGTGGAAATTTCAGCCACATGTTAGAACACCATTTGTAGACAAATGTTTTCTCTCCCGACTGTCCAGTCCCAAATAACAAGCTCAGAGGCTGAGTATGAGTTATAAATGTTTGGCTGATAGCTTAGGTTTGTTACTAGTTAACTCTTACACTTAAATTAACCCCTATTTCTATTTATGCTTTGCCTTGTTGCTTATGGCTTGCAACTTCATTTTTCATACATCCTGCTTGCTTGGCAGCTGGCTGGCATCTCTCCTGACTTTGTCCTCCTTCTTCCCATCATTATCAGTTTGGTTTTCTAACTTAACTTCCTGCCCAGATATTGGCCCATCAGGTTTTTATTAATCAATGGAAGTAATACATAATCATAGTTTAGAAAAAGATTGTTCCACAGCTTACACTGACAAAAGCAACCTCAGGGAGAATGAGCTTGTTCTAGCTCACAGTTCAAGGGTACAGTTCCTCATGGAGGGGAAGTCAAGCAGGGGTGTAAAGCAATTGCTCATTTTGCATTCATAATCACAAAACAGAGAACAATAAATGCATTTTTATACTTAGCTTACTTTTTCCTTTTGTGCAGTCTAGGACCCAACCCAAGGCATAGTACTACTCATAGTGGGTAAGTCTCCCCCACCTAAATTAATGCAATCAAGATAACCTCCAATTAATATACCCATTTCCCAGGTGATTCTAGATCTCAAGTTGACAACTGAGATTAACTACCACATCTTGTGGTCCATCTTGTGTGAGTCCACAGCTCTACCCTCTACCCTGCTTTCCACCCTTAAGTTGACAGTGAAGAGTAGACAGTAGACAGTTTAGTGTTGCTGGGCCTTCCATCTTTACTCCGAAAGATCCAAAATAAAAGAAGACTATCATTTGCCATTCTCTGTTGAATACAAGGAAACACTGAAACTCCCAATAAACACCCACTTTGATCTCATGGGCTTAACTGGGTCATGAACCCCTTCTTAACCAATGCTCCCATCTTAAAAAAAGGTGTGCATGAATGGAATTGTCTCAAACCCAGTAGGGTGCATACCTGGGGGTGAGAATCAGGATGCCTGTCAATAGAAAGACACTATACATGTTAAAGAGGAAATATCAAAAGACCTCAGGTAAGTAGGGCCAAAATGTACTTTATCGGCATAAGTGTCGAAGCAGAAATACAGCACATGGAAACACAGGATGTTAGAGATGGGAAAAACTTCAGAAATCCAACTCCCATGTGATGGAGGGTCTTTTGTTGTCATATTTAGAATAGTCATCCATCCGTGAAGAGAAGGTCTATTACACTAGAGAGAACCTGCTTTAGAAACACTGCCTTCATCTGGCTTCATGTCTCAGAATTTGCCTCCTGACAGTACCAGCCTCTTTTCTTGCCCCTAACTCATCCCCAACTGTTTTCCTCAGACTCTGCTTTGCCCTTTCTCTTATCTGGGCTCCCAATTTACTACTGTGATAAACTGATAAACTGTCTGTCTTCAGTGTCTTCTGGGCTTTGTCTCAAGACACCCCTCCCCCAGCCCTGCTATACCAAAACCCAAAGGTACTCAAATCCACTCTACAAAACAGTATAGTAAAGGATTTGCATATAACCCATTTACACCCTTTGATACACTTTAATCTCTAGATAACTTCTAATACCTAACATTAAAGGCTGTGTAAACAATTGTTATCCTGAAGTAGTTAGAAAATAATGATGAGAATATACCTGTCCAATAGAGATGTAATTTTTCCAATTTTGATCTTAAGTTGATTGAATCTACAGATGCAGAATTTCTGGTTAAGGTGAAATTCCAAATGCCAGGACTATAGATCTTTAAGTCTTTTTTCCCCTAGGGCAAAAGCAAAGTCCACAAGCCCTCTGTCCTCTCTCCCTTTTCTGAATCTATAATCTGTCTGTTTTTGGATGACCTTTACCTATGTCAACTGCTTGTCTTCTCTGCTTCGAATCTTCCAGCCATAGCCAACACTGGATGTTTTGCTGTCTTAGATCCATGTTCTAACATTTATCTTGATGGTGAGGAGCGATTTCTAGCCCTGATCCCTTCCCCACTTGGAAACCTAATGCCATGTCCTAGGAACCTTCTCTCGCTCTCTCAAAAAGTCTGTAAGATTCAGACATACTCGATCTTGGTAGGATCAGCCTACTCATTGTTTCTAAAACAACACGGTGAGAAAGAATGAAACAACCGTCTCTCCAAGTCAGGAGAGATACTACAAAATTGCTTTGTTCAGAATTCTAAACTCTCATCTATTATTATATCATTCTTTTCTTATAATTTGGAAACTATAAGTTCAAAGGGAACTAGGGCTTTAACCAAGGAAGCCTATACTTGGAAACACTGCCTTGAACATGCTACTAAAGATTGCAGTGAATAAACTAGAGAGCTAGACTTAAGTCAAAGGTCATCTGAAGTCTAGGTGAGCAATGGCTGACAGCTGAGTAATGGCAGGATGGAGACTGGGAATCAGACTTAGTTTTCTGAATTATGATGGATGGATGAATAGATAGATAGACAGACATAATGGGCATTTTATATATATATATATGGTAAATAGATCAAAAGATGATAAGTGGATAACAGATATAAGTAGTAGATATAGCTATAGGCATATACATAAATAATGTAAATGATAGATAGATATAGAGATGTTAGTTAGATGATAGAGATAATAGCTAGCTAAATAGCTAAGTTGATAGATACATACATACATACACAGATACACAGATGATAATAGTAGGTAGGTGATAAAGAGAAGACAGATGATGGATGAATGATAGACAGATGGAAGGACAGAAGGACGGACGGACAGAGAGAGATAGATAGATAGATAGATAGATAGATAGATAGTTGGATAAGAGATGGCAGATAGATAGACAATAGCTGTAGATATGTTTTAAATCGCATGTACTTTACAAAATGGCTTTGTTGGTTTTTTGTTTTTAGAATTCCTCTTTCTCATTCATAATTCACATTCCAATGGAAGATACATTTTTAAAAGAAAAGAAATGGTTTCAAAAGTGCTCTGCAATTCCATATTGGTGGAGTCAACCAACTATGATTAGAAAGTATCTAGGGAAAGTGTCTGAGTTAAAAATCTACAAACTTTTCTTTATAAAGTTTTCTTAAAACAATGTAATATTTTAATAGGTGGGCGCCCCTAGAGCACCCCAAGACACCCCAAGACCACGGCTAATGACCACTGTTAACTTTAAAGAAAAAGAGAGTTTAATGAATATGAATACCGGTACATACATATGTGTGGGCTCCAGGCACTGCAGAAAAGCCTAGAGCCCCGAATATTTTTGGGGCAGAATTCTTATACCCGTACTCTGTGTAGGGGAGGGGGTATGGGCAGGCTGGGCTCGATAACAGGGCGGGGCCAAAGGTCAGCTTAGGACGGAGTTTAGGAATGCAGGCAGGCAAGTGTATTTCCTGTGAAATAATAGAGTCTTGGGCAAACAGGAGACCTGCGAGCAGGGGACCACCTGGGGATATTCATTTCCTGGAGCAATGGTCCCAATGGGCAATTGTGCAAGCTTCAGAAAGTTCTTGCCTTGGCAAACAGTTAACAGTTCTCATGGTAGGGCTTTCCTGGGTGACCCCACCCAGGTTGCTAGATCAGGAATGTGGTCCCAGGACCTTATCTTGGAAGGTCAAGCTGCTCACCAGGTGGGTCTCAGGAATTCAGGAAGTATCAGGCTCAGGCTGCCGGGTGTGTCCCAAGCAGCCATCAATCCTGTGAACAAAGCTTTTGAGAAACAGCCATCTATTTTAGTGATACAATGAAGCTGAAACTCTGTCAACCTAGGCTAGTTTCAGGGACCTCAGGAAAAGGTCGAGGGGGGTGAGGGTTACAGAATTTTTCTATTTTCACAGTATGATGACTATTTACACAGCATTTTTATTGTATTAGATAATCTAACTATTCCACACACACAGGAGTGTATTGTGGTGATATATGATATATTTAATAAAAATACCCTGGAATATCAGAGGACACAGCCACCCACAGAGCCAAGCCATGAAGGTCAGGAAGTGGTGACCCATACCTTTAATCCCATCATTTGAAAGGCAGAGAGAGATCTGACTGGATCTCTGTGAGTTCAACCCCTAAAAGAGCCAGGTGGTGGTAGCACAAACATTTAATCCTAGCTCTAGGAAAGTTGAAGCAGGAAGTGAGTTGGCTGGGCAGAGGGAGAGAAGGGAGGAGTGTGGCTTCCTCTGACACTTTCCTTGTTCAGCTGAGGGTGGAGAATCTTGGAGTCAGAGGATTTGAGAATGCAGACCTGAAGAGTTGACTGGGTGAGAATTAGCTGTGTGTGTTCCCTTTCTCTCTGATATTTCAGCTTTTCCCCAATGTCTGGCTCCAGGCTCTTATAGGATATTATGACTTATATGCAAATGCTATGCCATTTTATATAACAGGTTCAAGCATCCTTCAATTTTCATAGCCATGGGCATCCTGAAGGCAATCATTCATGTAATAACTGAACTTTTCGCTGAAGGGTCATTGAGATTAAGAAAAAAAAAAATAATAATGAACTCACTTCTTATGTGCCTACACCAGTTTCAAACTTCCCTAAACTTTCAGACTTCTAGATAAATGTCCTGATTTTTACTTCAAGGCAAAGAAAATGCTCTGGTTTTGTCAACGGCAAAGAAAACATAGTTAACTACTTTGCAGGCAGCTCATGTGCTCAGCTCACAGTTATCTATTATGAATGCATCAAGAGTCAAGCTATACTTGGCATATCTGTAAAAGAGTGTGTGAAGCTCTCATACAGAACAGAAAAACAATAACACCCATATCCTGGATGGTGATATTCTGGGATAACCATATGTGACTAGTGTATCTTCAAAATATTTTATTCTGTTGATATGTATAAGGCTTGACAATGCTGTTTTCCTGGCCTCTGATGTTCTAAGAGGCTACAGAGCTGGCATCTTTTATATTCATATGCAAAAATTACAGCAGAGATACTCTTCCAGTAGAACATGTTAACTAGGCTTTCAAGTACGATGATATGAGCCTTTAAAGAAAAAAAAAAGATTCCTATACCTTGTTTCACATGTGTGAGTGTCTTGTACCATGTTTATTTTCTGGAGCCAATGAAGGCCAGAAAAAGGCATCAGATACCCTGGAACTGGAGTTACAGATGGTTGTGAGCCTTATGTGGGTGCTGGGAACTAACCCTTGGCAAGAGCAATGAGTATTCTGAACTGCTGAGCTCCCATGTCCTGTTTCTTAGGGTCACAAAAAGCTTTGATCTTTAGCAGAAAGTGTTTATAATGGGTTGTTAAGCAAAGAGAGCCCAACTGGCACTCAGCTAATGAATGTTTTTAATAGTACAAACATTTTATAGTATAAATGTTTAATGGAACCAAACATGGTTCTTTGGTATAGACTAGTATACCAACATGATAGTGGCATCTCAGAGATATTATATGCAGTGTATCTTTATGTATTAATTGGTACCCCATCTAATTATAGAAGGAATGTAGGGAAGCTCACACTGAGGCTTGGTGTATAAGAAGAAGAAAAACCATTAAAGTAAATGAGAAAGCTGAAAGCAAAGGAAAATAAAATATCTCAAGATTCTGTGGAATTCAAGATGCAAGCAAAGTTGTAAGCAAGTCCTAAGATTTTTTTCTTTATGAAATATGCATGTGTATATCATATTTTATAGAACCAAACACACACAAATCTGGACTTTTAAGGCAGAAAACTTATGAGGCTGACATTTACATTTCAAATGTATTTTTCAGTTTACAAAACAATTCATCATTATATTCCTTTAAGTGGTGGGGCACTTGCATTTAGAATACACGCATGCTGTCATAGATAAACTCCAAATTCAGATTTGCTATGTAGGGCACTTTCTAGCTTTTCGGCTATATGAGGTGCATAAATAAATATTTTTGTTATGTAATATGTGAGCGTGCAATTACCATGTCAGGATATGACATCAACAATTTGACTCCAGATAGTCTGTCTGAGACATAGAGGGTCCCAGGAGCTAACTCAGTTTTAGAAAGGTGTTTATTTCTTGAGCAACAATGTCCTGAGTTCAATCTTGAGAACCCATGTAGAAAAGTTGGGCATGGTGGTACACGATTGTAATTCAAGCACCACAGAAGCAGAGACAAACAAAGATCCCTGGGGCACACCAGCCAACCAGCCTACTCTACTTGATTGTTTTGCCTGAAGAATGATTCCCAGGATTGTCCTCCAGCCTCCACATGCATGTTTGCATGTGTGGTAAGCATATACACATCATGAAGAAGGATTTAGATCCAACTGGAGCAGAGAGAGTATTCTCCAGTCAGGCCAGAATTCAACTATTTCCAAATGTATAGGCTGGTTTAATGGGTTGTATGTCCTGATTCTAGCTCACAGAAAGAAAGGAAGAAATTCCTTATTGAACACATTCCTTATTGGTTGAACAAATTCCCTATTGATTCCAAATGAACAAATGTCTTACTGATTCTGAATCGTGGGTAATTAATCAGTGAGTGGTCTAGGTGACCATACTAAAGCTGCAGGTTGGTGTCCCAGGAAGTAGAGTGGACAGTCAAGCCAAGAAGACAGAGATGAGGCAAAAGGAAGAGACAAATTCGTGGATGACATGGACAAGACATAGCTGGTCCTCAAATAAAATACACGAGTATCAGCACAAAAACTACAGCCACACAGAGGCCTGGAATGGGCTCCCAGCAAAGAGAAGGGCTGTTTAACCTTTGATCTTTCTATACTTATCTCCCAAGCAAAGTTACTCCTTTGAAGGTTTATTCCCCTTGCAAGACTGCCCTTGACATCCCTTTAATCACCAGTATTAGAGATGCTAAAGATGAGCAACCTGCCCCTGGGAGATCCCAGGGCATCTCAGACGCAGAACCTTCCCTTGGAAATCTTTCTGACAGTGTCTTCTTGCTATTTTTCTCAATAATTGTATAATTAATCATCTCTCTCTCTCTCTCTCTCTCTCTCTCTCTCTCTCTCTCTCTCTCTCTCTCTCTCTCTGCGTGTGTGTGTGTGTGTTTATGAAACAATAATCAATTTTGACCAAAAGCCATCTTCTGTTTTGCATCTCTACAAAATTAAAATGAATTTTAAAGTTTAGATTTATAACTTTCGATTCTCTGGGATATCCTTCTGAGGTAATTCTTATATCAGACATACTGTGGCTGTGGGGGTTGGGCAGAGAGGCCGTCCAGTCTGTTGGAAACTGAGAATTTCTATTCAAGATAAGAAGGGAGAGAGTGATGGAGGTAGGCACCAGAAGTCCTGCTCCAGATTCCTCCTGCTTACATAGACATGTACACAACACACACACACACACACACACACACACACACACACACACACACACCTCACAAATACTGTGGTCAGTTTTTTAACACTAAAATTTTGCTTTCAAAATAACCAGAGTCCAATCCTTTTCATATAAAATCTTTCAACAGCCAAACCTAAAGAAAACTGTGCCTTTAAATTTTTGTTTCCTGTTGAAAATTTGAGAGGCTTTTTTTGTTAATTTATTTTTGCATTTATTGCTGGATAATGATGCACTACAGAAACATATAAAACACAAGCTGTCTCTTGTTTTGTTGGGTGACAAGTTGCTCAATTAAAAACAGGTTATGTTACATGCCCTTGGACCCTCTGAGCTGATATTGTATTGTTCAGAATAGTACATGTCACCCTAACTTATTTCCAATGCATCTGTTACATTAGTAGGTGCTAATTAAACATGCATTTGTGGAGTGACTGCACATAAGACCATTTTGCAGTTTCCTGGATTATTTATGCAACACTTAGGGATCTGTGGGTCACAAATCCTACTCTAAGCTCTGCTTCCTAAAATTATTAATGGAAAGTGAAGTCCCTCTAACAGAGCTTTTACAAATGTGCTCAGAAAATATCCAAGTCCAAATATTAAAGCAAATAAAAATGTATTATTCATGCACACCATGTCCTGTATTTCCCAGGAATTTGATAAACCAACAGAAATCTTCATTATGGGAATTGATGCTTTAATTGAAGTTCCTCACAGTTCTTTTGAAAAACCAACCTGCCCGTGGAAGGATCATCAGCTAAGAAGATGATAGAGGTCAATATTCTCTGGTGCCTGGGGGATCGGTATGGACCAATAGATCCCACATCCTGATCCAGTGTGGTCATGGCCCTTCCTGATATCCTCATGCCTTCTTGTCAAATGAACTCCCAAACCTCAAATCTGGGGCCAAGAGATCTAGTTTAGTAATAGACTGCTTTCCCACCATGCACAAAGCCCTAAACTTGGAGCCCCAGCACTGTGTAAAATTCAACGTGGTATGATACATCTGTAATCCCAGCATCAGGAAGTAGAGGCAGGAGGATCATAAATTCAAGGTCAGCCTTACTTATGAAGCAAGACTGAGAGCAAACCTGGATGCATGAGACCCTGCCTCAAGACAAAACCGAAAACCAAACAAAGCAGAACCTCAAATCGGAGGATTACTTGTCTGAGGAACTTGTCCATCTTCTCGGATTTTCTGAATGGCATCGAAGCACTGTGGTGTGTCCTCCCTGGGAAAGTCTCCCCTACTTGGCTACGATAGTTTTGCTACTTTAATTCCTTTCACTGGCCCAGATCTCTCTTTCTTCCTTCTCAGAACGCCACGTCTATAAAACTAGAAATAGATCGTGGTGAATTAAGCCAATGGCCTTGATTGTTAACCCAAAGTCGTGTCCAGAAGTCTCTACAAAGCTTTAGGGCGGAGACAGTTTGTGCGTAACTTGCTGTTTTCCAAGTTATTTGATCTCTGAGACTTTCTCCTAGTCCTACATTGGTATCTCACAGAACTAGTGAGAAAATATTTTGAGAATGTTACAATACGCCTTCTTTAAAAGTCTGTTATAACTCAGATGGCCTTGGTGGTCCTCTCCCCTTATCTCTCCAGAGTCTCCGTATCCTCAAACAAAGAATATCTAAATGTCCAACTCTCACAGCAGCTTTACTCAAAGATTTCATGTAGTCAACAATTAAATATAAAAAGTTACCTAATGAGATGGCTTTCTTTCAGCTTGCTGCTCTTACAGAGGACCCAGGTTCAGTTCACACTGCAGTTCACAACCATCTATTACTCAGGTTCCAGGAGATCCATCTCCATCTTCTGGCTTCTATGGGCGCCGGACACACTGTGGTGCACAGCATACATGCAGGCAAGATACTCATACACATAAGATAGAACAATTTGTGAAAAGTTACTTGCACTGGGTATTTTCTCTGCCTGCCAGTCACATAGTTCACGGCATTTAACACACAACCCGGAGTACAGTAAGCTAAAGAAAGCTGTAAAGTCTGACTAATGCTCACTGTGTTAGGGCAGACGCTTGTGGGTTCAGCCAAATCCTATAAATTTAGCAAAGAATATCAGAGCAACTCCTTCTGTTAGCCTAAATGTCAGAGACTCCTGCATTTTCATGAAGAACACATAGGTCTTGGTTTTTAAAGGTCTCATATGAGCACATTCATGGAAAATCACAGGCTTGTCTGCACTGAGAAGATGTAGCAAAGGTTTTCTGGCCCCGGGTGGCCAGAGGTCCAGACCCACAGACCTGCAGCCCAGACCCCTTTGCCGCCTGCCGCTGATTAGGCCCCCCAAAATAATTCAGATGCTTACATTAAGTTCATGCTGTTTGGCCTATGGCTCAGGTGCATTGTTAGCTAGCTCTTACATCTTAACTCAACCCATTCTCATTAATCTGTCTGTCACGTGGCTCTTGGCACAACTGTGTTCCTCACGTGCTTCTTCTTGGGTGGCTGGCTCAGTCTGTCTCTGACTCCGCCCTGCCTCTCCTACCTATGCTGTGATTTCCCCTCCTACTTTATCTATGGTGCCTGTCATGGGCCAAAACAGTTCCTTTATTTAAAATTGATATTCACAGGATACAGAAAGACATTCCTTCATCAAGAAGATGTACACTACAATTAGAGATATGAGGAAAGTTGACCTGGAAATTCCAGTGAGCCTTTCTGTTAATTAGATCAAAGGCCCAGCACTCTAAGTGGGCTCCTGATGACCTGTCTTGGGATCACTATCACCAAGTCCTCCTGACCTGAGCCAAGTTCCAAACAAAATGTATCATGTTTTCTTGCCATGTAAAATTTTACTAGGTAAACTATGTTTTATTTAAAATCATGTTTAATATAAAGACTAGATTGGGCTTTGCTTCTTGTTAAAAAAAAATTGCATTTGTGAGTATATATTATGTTATATTTCATGTATGTGCATATATGTGCATGTGTGTGAGTGCTGAAGACAACAGGGAGTGTGTAGAGGTTGGGGAATAATTTCAGCTGTCTGTCCTGTGAGACAAGGTCTCAGTGCCATGTGCTAGGCCAGCAGCTTGAGAGCCTGGAGGATTCTCCTGTCTGGTTTTAGGAGCACTGAGCTGACAGATACAGCATTCTGCATTCAGTTTTATAGAGATTCAAACACAGGGTGTTACAGTATGGTTTCTTGGTCCTGGGCGGCCAGAGGTCTGCACCCACAGACCTGTAGGCTCAGACCCCTTAGCCGCCCGCAGCTGATCAGGCCCCCAGAAATGACTCAGATGCTCATATTAAGTTCATGCTGTTTGGCCTATGGCTCAGGCACACTACTAGCTTGCTCTTACATCTTAACTCAACCCATTCTCATTAATCTGCCAGTGGCTCACCTGCGTTCCTTACATGCTGTTTCTTTGGTGGCTGGCTCAGTCTGTTTCTGACTCCACCCTTCCTTTCCTACCTATTCTGATTCCCCACCTACTTTTCCTATGGTGCCTGTCATGGGCCAAAACAGCTCCTTTATTTAAAGACTGACATTCACAGCATACAGAAAGATATTCCCACATCACAGGGCCTCACTTTCAAGGCAAGTGCTTAATGCATTGAGCCATTTTACCAACCAACAACCTTGAAACATTTCTTTTTTCTTTTAACATTTACTTATTTTTCTGCTACGTGTCTGAGACTTGCCTGCATGTGCCATAAACATTCGGTGCCTTTGGAGCCCGGAAGAGTAAATTGGACAAATCTTCTGGAACGAGTGTCAAAGATTGTTGTGAGCTACCATGTGAATATTATGAACCAAATCCTGAATCTTTACAAGAGAAGGAAACATTCTCAACAGTGGAGATACTGCTCCCAGGGATTTCATTATAGTTTTGTTACAGTTGTCCCTGAATCCTTAGGGAATGAGCTTCTCATAGGATGTGGTTTAGAATTTTCACAAGGCTCATCCTCCCTTGATCACTTATAATTTCCAAGGTAAATTCTGTGTAAGTAGTTATTGTACTGTATTGTTTATAAAATAGTAAAACTCCAGACATGCATTTCCAAATCTTTAAGCTGTATTTGTTTAATATGTATCATATGTAATTTATATGTATATCTGTGTACTTGTTTAAGTTTTTGTGTGCCACATGTGTGCAGGAGCCCACAGAGGGCAATACACCCCTGAAACAGAGTTACAGATGGTTGAGCACTCTCATGTGGGTGCTGGGAACCAAGCCCAGGTGATCAGCCAGGGCAGTGCACACTGGTGACCATGGCTCTATCTCTCCAAACTCCCAGATATTTTCAGCTGCAGTTTATGAAGCTCATGAAGCAAAAGCCATGGCTCTCAGGGTCAATTCTGCTTCCTCTTCTGCATGGTTTACTTATCTCTATTTTATAGTTTGGCTGATGAGTCCTTCCTAGGCTCTGGTCCACCACGAGGTCCATACGTGACGGGAGGAAGATGAGCTCTGTCCTAAAGTGTCTGGATGCCCAGTGTCTCATAGTTACTAGGTTGCTCATTCTCAAAGCAAACCTCATCTTCATTCTCTCACTTTTGGTTTCTGACTTTGTGATACGCCTAAAGACTCAGCCGGCCGTCTCCAGACAGACAACCTCCACATTTCCTTTCTCATCAATGTTTCTACCTTACTTTACTTCACATGTCTTTGACTTCCCCACTGGAAGCCACCTACAAGTACAGCCAATTCTCATTTACACAAAATGGGTCCATTTCAGTGTAGTGGGCCACAGAGGAGTAGGAATGTTGAAGATGTACAGTAAACAAAGCATGTGGCTGCTGGGCTGTGACATTTTACAATTAAATGGCTGTATTTTGAGTGTGCTGCATTCACAAGCCACACAGGCATACTTTTCTCAGGCCTGTTTTCTGTATGATCTCCAAGCAGTGGCTCAATTCAGTTCTTGTCTTTAAGAAGGTTTCCTTAACTAGGTAAGCTCAAGTGGCCTGTGAATATATAAACACACACACACATATATATCTATATATATACAAAGAACATATATATAATAATATTATATATATACACAAACATACATATACATTATATATGTGTATATACACACACACACACACACACACACACACACACACACACATACACACACATATATCTTGCTCTTTGTACTAAGTTCTGGGCATTAATCACAATCTGGTAGTAAATAAATATGGAATTCTCCATATGTGTCTTTTCATCCCTCTGACAGGCAGGCCATGACCATAGTCATGAGCATCTAGCATGGTTTTAAGTTAAATCTAAGAAAAAGGAAAGAGTTGGTATTGAGACTGTCTTAAATTCATAATAAACAGGGGATACACAGAAGAATCAAAGAGAAAGCCCATGGAGTTCAAAATACCTACAGCTCAAGGATGATGGGAATCAGGGCAATGGGAAGGGAGTGTTGAATTTTCCAGTATCATACACAGAGTACATGCCTATAGCTGTAAGTTTCTGTCCCGCCAGAAACTCTCAAATACCTGGCAGCTACATCCCAAATTGACTCAGAAGCTTAATATTATAGAAAGTGCTGGGTCAGTAGGTCAAGAATTTTACTGTCTAGCTCTTACACTTTAACCTGTAATTCTTAACTATGTTTAGCCACATGGCTTGGTGCCTTTGCTCAGTGAGGCATTCTCATCTTACTCCCCCTGGCTGGTGTCTGTGACTCTACCTTTCCTCCTCCCAGAATTCTCCTAGTCTGGATGGGCAGGACAGAAAACTATGACAGCACAGACCTCTTTGACAACTATGTATGTGTCTGTGTTTTCATAATATACCAAGGCCTGCTGATGCCACCAGGAGACAGAAGGTCAAGGTTATATTCATGTGGTTTGGCCCTAAGCCTGCTTTGTGAATTTGTGAACTGTAGGACACCTCTCTGGGCCCCAAGTGGTCCTCTTCTTAAAAGTGATGTGAATATTCTCTCTATTGTCTCAGAAGGCGGGCATCTGCCCACTGCCTCCCCCCCCCCCCCCCCCCCCCCCCCGCTGTGTGATGACCCAGGGTTCATTACAGACTTTGCTTCTGATAAGGTTATGGCTATCCCACTGCTTCCTCTCTCAAGATCTTCTCAAGATAAGTTTAGAAACCCTCGAGAGATTTTTTTTTTTTTTTTTAACCAACAACAACAAACAAAAATAGAGTATCTACTGCCCATTTAGGTTTGTCCTGAAGAGCCACAGGTCACATCCATCCACTAAGAGTTCCTCTGAGCTTGAGATGGAACCTCAGTCTCAGTCAGGAAGGATATAAGACAAGAAGGGGTAGACTGTGTCAACTGTATGATTATGTTCTCCTGTGAGGTAGATTTCACAGAAGTCATCGTAGCCAATCACCCTTCCAGCACCTAAATTCCCTTTACAGTTTACCTGGCAGTGCGGGGGTTCAGTTGTCTTCCAAGGAGCTCATTACACCTCTGAATTGCTCCCACAGTGCTGGGAGCCAAATCCCTGTCACAGTTCCCCCTTCTAACCTAAATTTCGCCTATTGTCTTTATTTAGAATTCTAAGCCCCCTTCCACATAATGATTACATATCTACTTAAAGAAATATTTTATACAAACAATCTTTCCTATCAGTTCTCACAGCATGTCAAAGTCTATCAATTCATCACTTTTTTTCTCTGTGAACATTTCTAGTTAATAATTAATACTAGTGCTTGGTATTTAGTCTCAGCAAATAATTTACAGTCCTTCCCACAAGAGATATTAGAGGTAACTTGTGGTGATATATATTATATATTTAATAAAATTTGTCTGGAATATCAGAGACAGCATATCACCCATAGCCAAGCCATGAAGGTCAGGGAGTGGTGACCCACACCTTTAATCACATCACTCTGGAAACAGAGGTCCTTCTGGCTTTCTGTGAGTTCAAAACCTAAAAGACAGGCACTGGTAGCTCATGGCATTAGTCCCAGGACTTGGGAGGCAGAGGAAGGAGGATCTCTGTGAGTTCAAGGCCAGCCTGAACTACAAAGCAAGCTCTAGGACAGTCAGGACTGTTACACAGAAAACCCTGTTTCAGAAAGAAGGGGGAGGGGTTGAGTAGGGGGAGGGGGTGGAGAGATGGCCTGTGATACTCCAGTAACTTTTTTCTCTTTTAAACTTCAGATTGACTTTATGTGCATGACTATTTTGCCTGAATACATGTGTGTGTGTGTGTGTGTGTGTGTGTGTGTGTGTGTGTGTGTGTGTGTACTGTGAGCACGTGGTACCCATAGAGGTCAGAAGAAGGCACTGGCATCCTCTGAAACTGTATGGCTGTGAGCCCCAGTGTGGGTGCTGGGAACTGAACCCAGGTCCTCTGCAGGAACAACAAACACCCCTAACTATCATGCCATCTCTCCAGCCACACCCTGTGAGACTGTAATCAAAGTCCAAATCCAAACAAAGAACAAAGGTCCACATTCTAGCTTCTTTCTTAGTCTATAACCCTGGAGACTGTCAGGAGAAAGAAACTCGGCCTTCCAAGGCTTGTTCTTGAGAACCAGAGCTAGCCCAGATACATCACCATTCTTTCTGTGATACTGTTGGAAAAATACCACAATGTCACACACACACACACACACACACACACACACACACACACAAAGAGATGCGAACAAAGTGAGACTATCTCATCAAGACAACTTTTAGTCTTGAAAAAAAAAAAGGCTGGGCAGTGACCCAGACTGCACCAGCACACTAGGGTAATAAGTTCATTTGTTTTTATTTTAGCTCTGGATAGTGACTATGACTTACCCCATTAATGGAACTTTGACCTCACAATATGATGCAATTAGCCAATTCATAATCAGTGTGACGAGGAAAGACTGTAATAGAGTTCAGTCTCTGGAATGTCTGACATGCAGGGCTTGAACAAACAAGCAAGAGACAGTGTCACAAGGTGAGAGTGGTTTGTAGCAACTGACACCCAATGGGCTAGCCCTTGTTAATAGAAAAGACTGTTTCTCACAAATAGATTTTATTCTGGCCTCTGCATCAAGACTCAAATTCAGGCCTCTGATAATCGGAGGGACACACCAGTGTTTGGACCGTCCTTGCTCTCTACAGATTCCTAACAATGATTCAGCAATGTCTTCCCCAGGATTTATTTTTTCTCTCTCCTGATAAAGGAAGATCCACTTCAATCAAAGTAAAATGGAACATTAAGAGGACAGGAACCTAGGTAAAGTCTCTCAGTAGGAATTCCAGCCTGATTAACAGCATTTGCAATGAATGGCATTTGCCTGCATGGAGACAATGTTCTTTTTTTTTTTTTTTTTTTTTTTTTTTTTTTTTTTTTTTTTTTTTTTTTTTTTTTTTTTTTTTTCTTTTCTTCCACAAAGAGATTCAAATAAAGATGTTAAAGCAGCAATCCATGCTTAAGCCTAAACAAATATGGCCTTAATCCTTGCTCAGATGAAAACCTGTTTGGGGGATATTTTCAAACATATTAAAAACATTCAAAGATATCAGAGGACAGACCCACCTCCTCCTGTCTTTTTTTCTTTTTCTTTCTTTTTCTTTTTTTTTTTTTCCTGGCTGTCCTGGAAGTTGCCTTGAAGAGCAGGCTTTGAACTCACAGAGACTCTCTTACCTCTGCTTCCCAAGTGCTGGGACTAACAATGTGAGCCATAGCTTCTTCTGCCTGCTCTGTCTTTCTATGCCTGTTTTAAACTGAGCACTGCCTGCCTGAGAGTCTGGAATTCCTTCTGTAAACTAAGATGACCTCATACTCAGTTTGGATTAAGGGCATAGGTCTCCACTCCCGGGATATTCCCTGTGCTGGGATTAAAGGTGTGAGTTACCACTGTCTGATCCTCCTAGAATGACTGTGGGTAGATCCCTCTGATATCTCCGGCTGTTTTTAATATGTTTGAAAATATCCCCACTGAGGAGCGAGGCTGAGGAAGCTGGAAGACAGCTGGGTGAGATCTGACTGTGGTGTTTACTCTCTCTAATATCTCTGCTTTTCCCAGAGATCTGGCCCTGAGTTTCCTTTATTCGTGCCACACCTGTGATTTACTGGGAATCTCAAGAGCAATTCTTCATCTGCAGCAACAGTGCATACTAGCTCCCACTGACCCCAGTGACATACTTCATTCAGCAAGGCCACACCACCAAAACCTCCACAAACCGCACCACAATCTGGGAAACATGTGTTCGAATGCTGGAGGCTATGAGGGACATTTTTCACTCAAAACAGCACAACAAAGGTCTTATAAAAGAATGTCTCTGGCTGCTATAGAAGGCAGCATGGAACTGTGTCTATGGTCTCTACCTCTGCTACTCATGAAGCTGAAATCACTGAGCGAGGGGGCCAACACATGTAATTCCAACGATTTGTGAGACTGAGGCAGAAGGATGCCAGTTTAAGGCCAACCTGGGTACTGCGCCAGACTTTGTCTCGAAATCAAACAGGGTAGGGGTGTACCTTGGTGGTAGACTTTCGATTTCACCTCAAAGCACCATGGCAGGGCATCTCTGTCTGGTATGAACCCTCTTCTCTGTGAGCCTGTTATTTCGGAGGTACCAGAACTCCATTTAGCCGCAGTTTTATGATTTTTGAAAACTCAGAAGCCACCACTTTGTTCTTTTGGTTCAAACGATGAGGTATCGCTCAGAGCAAGAAAACTGCCCAGCAGCCGCAGGTACGTGGACAAACAATGGCACAGATGACAACTGGACCCTGTTTGAATCCTTCCCAGCATGCACCACGTCACCCGTAGGAAAGAAAGGCAACGATATTTATATTCTGCACTCCGGCTGGGTGTAATCAGCAGATCTCTCCTCCGAGAAGAAAGACGGTGTCTGCTGGTCTGGATTAAAACACATTAGCAGGGGAAGCATACGGTCATTTACACGGCGCCTGCTCCCACACTGAGCCGAGGTTAACAAATTAATGAAAAGGAAGAGTACGGTGTAAATGTTGAGCCTTATTAAACATGAGATCATCGCTCCTAGCTATCTTTATTAGAGAAGTTCTCCCTCCTCCTGCGCGCATGCACACTGAGGATCGGTCTTCTGAGAGCTAATTGTGTTTTTGAGGAGTTCACTGTGTGTGCCTGTGAGGATGGACGCTGCTCCAGATGGGTTTTATTGAGATGATATACGAAGAAATAGCACTATTTATTTAAAGATAGCGTTGCATTTTCTTTTGTTCTCTCAACAGGTTACTAATTACAGGAGTAGTAATTAGCCTTGACAGAGAGTACACAAAAAAAAAAAAAAAAAAAAAAAAAAACGATAAATGGATACTGTGTGCACAGAGGGGCCTCTGCGATGCTAGGCTTATTATTTTCAGTAGCGCTAATTATCCTTATTATGCCGCGTGACTCTTTTTTGCTTGAATTATGAGTGAAAAAGTGCTGAATAGAATTATTTTTCCAAAGTGCCCTGAACTATAGAGGAAAATGAAAATCACAAACAATGAAAAGCTTGTTAAACAATGAGCTTTGATCATCTATAAAGGCATCCTGAAGGAGCATCCCTTTTCCTGTGCCATAGAAATGTAAAGTACTTCTCCGAAAATGAACAGGATTTTTTTTTTTTTTTTCACACGAATGATGGGGGAAAAAAAGAGTTGTCAGCCCAGCCCTCAGGCAGTAACAGAACAGTTGGAAGGAAGATGGGAAGTCATAAATTTTTACAAAAAGACAAAAACTGGGACCATGTTTATTTACTTGGCTTCATTCATTCACTCACTCATTCATTCATTCATTCATTCATTCATTCATTCATTCATTCATTCATTTTGCTTTTCTGGGAAATGGAACCTGGAACGACCTTGAACTTCAGGCATGTGCTCTACCAATGAGCTACATCCCAAGTCCCAACTCTTAGGCCCAGTAAACATGTGACTACGAGTCCATGTAATTAAAGCCTCAGCAAACAGACTTTTCTCAGCGAGGAAAGATGATTGGGTGCCTGCCTCCCTGGCTCACACACTACTGGTCTGGGCAGGGAGAGGTTTCCATCTGGAAGAAGTAACAATATGATCCTTTGCTCAGACACGGGTTCTCTGACTCTTCTTCCCAGTGAGGCCTAAGAACCTCACCAACGGGATCTACTTTTACAAACGTCATTCTGAATTTTGATTTGAAATGTCTCCATTGTCCTTTGTGCTCCTATCTTTGCCCTAGATGTGCTTAAATATTAGCAACGTCTTTGCCACCTGGGCTCCAACACATGAAGAGGAGAGAAATGGAGACTGTGTGCCTAGGATCCAAGCCACCAACAGCAGGACCATTGATGAGTCTGATTGTTGACTACAGCGGATGGGCCTGGCCTCTGAACACAGCTAGCTTCCCTTTCTCCTCCAGCTCACATCTGTCCCGTGAGTAAGACACTCAGTCCAAAGATTATCAGGAAGGTGCTCTGCTTCCTTTAGCCTGCTGGCCTTCGCATGCCAATACACACACATATCTTTTTCAGTTGTCCTGATTTAATTGCTGTCCAGATTCCAGAGGGACAGGATGGAGACATCCACAGAAGTTCAGAAAGAGGCAGATTCTTTTTAGGGACACCCAGGCTCTGGAGAGCAACACTGGCTAAGAATACAGCCTTGGCTCCAGGGTAGAGAGTGACTCAGCCCTGTCATTTAGTGTGTCGACAGTTACATACTCAGGGAGTCGAGTTAAAATATTCTTGAACTGAAAGTTGTGGGCTCTCTGCATGGGCTTAGAAATGTCAGCTCGAAAAAGCATACAAATAATGACTGCTCAGTGTTACCTCCCTCTAATCCTCCATCACTCCTGAACTTAGGATAACAGGTCAATGAGAGCATGCCATGGTAAAATCAACTTAAGGGAGGTAGAAGGCACTGACAAAGCAAATAAGATTGTTTAGCTAGTATAAAATTCCATTTCTGCTTGTGATATTTTTACGTAGATCAGATATGTCCATGGCCCAGTCATGAGCTCAGCCCAGCTGTAAGTCATTGGAAATTTTTTCTTTTGCCCTATGCTTCACACTCTTCCATTCAACTTTGGTTCACTCTTTCCTAGTCTCGTTAAGATGAAGATCTTCCCGTGCCACTACTTTTAAGCGTCTTATTAGCAATTTCCAGGAGTTGAATGTGAAATTTGTGAGGCCACCATAGCAACGCTGACCTATTTGGCCAGGGTCTAACTTGAAGTCCACTTGCTCTGTTCACACAAATTGTCTCATGGTGTCCACAACCAAACTTGGTCTGTAATTGCCTGGTTCATACAAACAAAGTTTAAAAAAAAATAATCACTCTGTCAAAAATGCTTCCCAACTAATTTTGAGAAATATTTCTGATATCATCATTCACTTTTCAGTCTGAAGATGGCAGAAGGGTTGCAAGAGAAGGATGCTGTAGGTGGAGCCGCCATCAGCTCTGTCCTGCCAGCCACTCCCCAAATAACCACACAGAGACTTAATATTAATATATTAATTTTAAATGATCAGTCAATAGCTTAGGCTTGGTTTTGTTTTGTTTTAGCATTTCTATGTGCTGCCCCAAAGGTTGTTTACCTCATATACATACTTGCTATCATGCTCACTCTGTGTCTCATGGTATCCTCTCTGACTTTGCCTTTCTTCTCCCAAGAATTCTCTCTGCTCCAAAAATCCTGCCTAGCCATTGGCTAATACTCTTTTCATTAACAATTAGAGCAACACATCTTTACAGTGTACAAAAGGATTATCCCACAGCTGTTCTTCAGAGGCACAATAAATCACATATGTTGAGGCTGCAGTTCTGAGACTACTCTCTTTCCTTTCTATGGGCCTGGAGAGAGTCATATACACCTTTTTGGGTAGTGTAGGAATTATTTCAAATGGGTTAAGTTAGATTTTTTTTTTAAAAAAGCTTAAATGATTCCTGGTCTCTAGTAAAGATTCATGTGTGTTTGTATTATCATTTTGTATGTGTTGTAGACACTTAATACTAAAAAGTATGCATTGGCATATGAAAAACAATGGTATTCCTACAATGAGAAAGACAGTAACGTATGCATTCAAGGTGGCCATATTTTGCCAATGGAAGGTAATTCATATCTGCTGGAAATTAGCTCCAAGTGTAGAATTCTTTAGAGATCCAGACTTTAATCACTCACAGATTTTCTTATAAAGTATTTTTATTAATTTTTTTGCAATATTTTATGATGTGTGAATATATATCATATTCACTATAAAATCCTTCCCTTGACGCTTCCCAGATCTATCCATCTTCCTACCCACCCCAACTTTGTGCTTTCTTAAAACACACACACACACACACACACACACACACACACACACACACACTTTTTAAAATATAATAACCCATGAACTTCAATTTGTGCTACCCATACCTTTTGGATGCAGGGTCATCCACTGGGGTCAACATCCAGGGGATCTCACCCTTAAAGAAAACCAACTTTCCCTGCCCCAGAAGACATAAACTGTCCATAGTTCCTCATGAACAGGTAGAGCCTCATGAACCCCTTTCGACTCCATGCTGGAATGCTTACTGGCTTGATCTTGTGCAGGTGACCACAGTTGTCACGAGTTCACAAGTACAGTGGTCTGTCATATCAGGAAGACACTGTTTCTTGTAGTTGTCCTGGGACTCTGGCTCTCATCTTCTTCTGAGATGTCCCCTGAGCACTGGGATATACAGATGTCACATTTGGGACTGAATACCCTGCTCAACTCACAGTTTGTTTTTTTACCAATTGTGGGTCTATCTTAACCACCATCCACTGTGCAAAAAATCTTCTCTGAAGAAACACACAAAATCACAAACTAAGAAGTCAGTGTGATACTATGTCCATTTAGCAGAATAATAGCAGTAGGGGCGCCCTGGAGTCTGTGATTGATCTTGAATCTCCACAGCCTTTGAAACTTATTAGTATAAGGCCCAGCTCTGTGTTCTCGACTTAACTTTGCAATGGCCTTTGTATTTATGGCTTGTATGACATTGGCCTCCAAGCCCACACTTTCCTCTGTCTGGAATATTTCCCATGCACCTACTCATTGACACACAGGCTTTGAGATCTGACTTCCAGAGCTTCCCTGGAAATTCATCCCATCTCTGTGTGCCTAATATGCCTGGCTGTGTAGCCCTTGGGTCTGATACTCTGTTGGTGGGAGTGTAAACTTGTACAGCTACTCTGGAAATCAGTATGGCAGTTTTTCAGAAAACTGAGAATCAATCTACTGCATGATCCAGCCATACCACTTTAGGGCACATCCCCAAAAGATGCACATTCTCACCCCTAGGGCATTTGCTCATCTATGTTTATAGCAACAGTATTTGTAATAGCCAGAACATGGAAACAACCAACCTAGATGTCCCTTGACTGAAGAATTGCCAAGGAAAAAAAAATGGTATATTTACATTTACACATTTATACAACGGAGTACTACTGGAGGTGGGAGTGGGGATGGCATCCTAATCTTTAACATAGGTAGTAAGGCGTTTTAAAGAAACTTCCCTTAACACTGCCAAGTAATGCTTTAGAATTCTTCCCGAATAGTGTGGGAGGATGAGTATGTGAGTGTCAAATTCACTACAGTTGCACGCAGCTTGTACACATGCACAATTTACTTATAGAATAAATTATGCTGAGCTTGTACAAAGACAATGCTACATTTTCTATCATCCTATATGCAAACTTAACATCTCAGATGAATTTAAAATTAGATTTCGCCTCCTACTAATGCTCAGAATATGGACAGATCTGGCTTATCCTGTGGCCATACGTATTAGGAAATTCTAAGAGGAGGTTAAGGTTTGGGTCATCTGTCAATAGTTGTGTATATACTTGTCTTTCACCACAGAGCACCTTTGTGGGTGGAGTTGATGAGCTGCAGAGCTGGGAAGGAGCCCTCCTTGGACCATCTGCGTAGCAAGCACATTACTTGTTCACTTACCTAAGATGGAGCATGGGGAGAGGAGAAGAAAGCCCCTCCCAGAAAGCCAGGAAAGACATTGTGCATGTTCACAGGTAATCAGAAACATGCCCCCGTCCACCCACCCCCACACACAACAGGTTGTTCTGCTGCCAGGCTCTCCATGCTACTCAGTTAAATGTGGGAAGTTACTAAGCAGAAATTCTAGAACACAGGGATGAAGCCCTGACATGCCTGTCTATACTCTGTGAGGTTAGCAGATGGAGTGACTACCTAACAAACTTCAACACCTGAAGTTCAAATTTCCAGGTGAAAGGAGTAAGATGCTCTGTTATTTGTTGACAGTTATGAGCCATAATTGTGCTTACATTGCTCTGCAAACTATATCTGCTCTGTCCAAATAACTGCCTGGGTTTATAGCCTGCCCTGAGAAGTCACTCCAATACTATTAGATTTTTAAATAGCCCAAATACAGAGCTTTGCAATTTATGCCAGTGGAAATTTATAGACTTTCTTAAATATATCCTTCAACTAAAAATATGAGAGTGACCAATTTTGTTTATGTGTCTCAGTGTGTTGTTTGTGTGGCTAAAAGTTAGGTTGCCATCAACTGAAGGAATAAAACATGAGTCAATGGCTAAGAAAACTCTCAAAGATTCAGATATAGATAGCTGCTTTTAGCTTGCTGAGTGGCTGGTGCCTAGTTAAAGTGACAGATACATTAATATTTCTCCAGTGTCACACAAATGCTGCAGTGAAAAGCTAACATTAGATTTCTCTAGAGAATTGTGTGTGTTGAGTATGTGTGCATGAATATCAGAAGTCAACCTTGGGTATCTTTCCTCAGGAGCCTCCACATTATCATCATTATCATCATCATTATGAGTCTGAGTCTCTCACTGAAACCTGGGGCTTACAGATTAGGCTAGGGTGGTTGGCCAGGGAGCCCTTGTCTCTGTCTTCCCAGTATGTCACCACATTGGCTGTCTCCTTGTGCACTGGGGATTAAACTCTGGTCCCCACCCTTGCGAAATCAGCACTTTACCAAAGGATCCCTATCAGTAGCCTTACCAGTTCTGGTTAAGACCCACCACTGTTAATGCTAAGATCGGATGCCAGCTTTTTACTACAATTATTCTGTTACTGGGGTTGAGGGAGGTAAGAAGAGAGAGGCCTTCCTTTTTATCTCAATATGAGGCATCTGCTCATTTCTCCATGAGGACAGTTTAATTACGTCTGTGTTTCAACATAACTATGTCAAAGTGGAGAGTGAGAGAGATAGGCAAGCAGAAAACATCTTTGTCTGTGACATGGTAGGGGTCTGCCTTTGGGAGAAAAAGGTCTGATGTCTGTGCTTTTTAAATCTCCAAGCCTGGCAACAGTGAGGTGATCTCATGATACTAAGACACTGTTCATCTTTATAAACAAACAGAGACCACACAAGTAACCCAGAATGCCTCGGTCAAAGGAGATTGAGACCAAGTGATTACTGCAGCAAAGGTCAGAGAACGTTTATAAAGTAGGAGGGCTGCAGTGCTGTGAGTTCTTGGGAATCTTTTTTGGTCTCTTACTCATTCATCCTCCAAGAATTCAGCCTGCTCCCCATCCCGGAGCTGCCACACAGAACATGGAGTGCGGATGGATCAATGTGCTGCTGTTTTCAGGCAGTAAAACCCAGATGTTCTTCTTGCCAAGCATTATAGACAAAGGCAAGAAGGAATCTTCATTCTGGAAACTCCAGCACTCACCTTGACCTCACTCAGGTGACTCCAGGTCTCTGAATGAAGGTACAAATAATTCAGGCAATTGTACAACAGAGCAGTGGGTACCTCCTATCTTGTACATCTTTCCATAACTCCATGATGAGACCCTTCCATCAATCACTTTCTCTAACATCTTTGTTTTCCTGCTGTATATATCTTCCTTATGAATCAACAGCAGATTTAAAAGCCCAGACCAGGAGAGGCAGTAACTAATGGCAAGCTGAGTTCATCAGACAATAGAGTTGTGATTCGATACCAGAGGCTGGGTTTTCTGATGCCAGGGCACAAGGACATCAGTTGCTGAAGCAGTTAAGGCTGCAAGCATACAGATTCTCACTGGCCCACAGTTCTGCCATGACTAAAAAAATCTTTAGATCTTAAAAGCAAGGTCATCCATGAAATTATTAAAGCCCTCTAAGACTGAAACAATACCTTCCATTCTTGGAAATTTTCTGCTTTATTAAAGATAAAATAGTTCAGTAATGAATCTAAGTATGGATTAAATGTCTCTTCCAAGTAAACAAGAGATGTTGTTGACTTTGGGGACTTAATTGTTTCTTTGAATATTATGAAGAAGTAGGATTTATACTGTCTTTTGTTTTATTTCTTAACTGAGCAAAAGCTTTCTCAGGAAGTTCCAAACTTTCAGGGGACATTTTGACCTTAAACAACAGAGACTCCTGTGCAATGAGGGTGGGGTTGCAATTAAGCTCATACATTTTCTTTTTGTCCTGTGCATGCAACCTAAAATGCATACATAATTATAGCTATCTGGTAATACTTCAGTTCATGAATTGGTTATACCATGTTTAAATCCAGCTAAATGGAGTTTTGCTTTTGTTTTGTTATTTTAAGACACAGTGAATCTTCTTTGATGGCCATGGACAGGACCAGTTTCAAGTCCCCATGGTTGCTGATCCGTGTGTTGGAGGATACGGGAGGCTGGAAAGTTGTTTGACTCTCTGTATCATACAGAACCCACAATAAGTAGCTAAAAACATACTGTGTGTGTGTGTGTGTGTGTGTGTGTGTGTGTCTGTGTGTGTCTGTGTGTGTGTGTGTATGGGTTAAGGGCACTAGTGATCTGTCAGGCATGGATGGTGAGATGGCATCCAAACTTCAATTCTCACGATTAAGTACAAATGCAGTTAACTGCTGATCCATTGCTACAGCCCCAGTGGAGAAACCATGTTTTAAACTAAAATGAATTATGTGTAAAGCATACACATTATCAAAAATTCAAACTATCTTTAATAAGTTTGCTTCTTCTGTAATCTGTGCAAACTGTTGACTGTTACATGACACCAGCAGTTGGAAAAACTGATAAATTAAATGCTTACCATAAGAGGAAGACAGTATTGATGCATATTTTAGGCAGTGTAGTCCATAATCATCACAAAATGCAGTGGCATACTTGAGGGGACCGTTATTGTCCTTTTTCCCCACTTGGTACACCATTGGACATCAGCTTAGCGGGCATCTCTAAAGGTCTTCAGAGCTAACTATTTATTTCTACAAAGATCTTGGCCTGTGACTTAGTTATAGTTATGAGGTGGTTAAGTATCTCTTCAAAGTTTCCTGAATACTCTTTAGAGGCTCATCCAGAACCTTCGGTTGCCTTTTAAAGATATGAGTCACACAGAAACAAACAAAAATTGAAAACCACTAGGAACAACAAAGAAATTTCTGAGAAATGAATGGACATTCCAAACATTTCAAAGTGTAAGTGCATTCATAGTGAAGGAGCAAGAGCCAAGAGAAGTATGCTTGGATCTTCGTTCTACCCGGCACTCGCTGTGTGTGACAAGTGGGCCCATCTTAGCTCTTACCTTCTTTTCTTTACCTGGAATATGAGAGGGCATCTTCTGAGATCTCCGTAAAGATAAAGTGAAGGAGCTGACAAGAAGCATTTTAAATAATGGGAGTTCGTCTCTTATTCCAGAAAAAATCTAGTTTTTTGTTTTTTGTTTTTTGTTTTTTTTTTTCCTGAGGCAGGTTTTCTCTGTATAACAGTCCTGTCAAGGTGTTTGAGAATTAAGTATTTAGTTACCTGTAAATCTGGGTCTAAAATGGCCAGTGACATGTGTTACATCTGGAAACATCTTTTTTAAACCACCAGTTCCCTACTCACAGTACTATAACTGTAATTATCGTGGAGGCCAAGTGGTCTCCTGTTCCCTCCTGAAGTCTCTGAGGTAAATTTTAGTATGGCCTTTTACTTTGTGCAGCATATTCATGCAGAGCTAAAAAAATTAACCATAACCTTTTTCTAGAAGTTTCACCTAATGGGACACATTCTAATTCCAAAGTGCTTTTCTGATCATCTTTCCTTACAGTTAATTTCCATTCAAATTACCTAAGCAACAAATGAAATTTAGAAACTTGGAAAACAGAAAGTCAGATTGAATGTAAAATTACAAAGTGTCATTATTTTTTTTTTTTAAAAAAAAATGTAATTAAAGAGTAAAAGACTCTTATGCCAGGGGCACAGTTCCCAGAGATCATCGCTATGTTCCATGGACCAGGTGTGGACACCTTTCTTACTTCTCCACCCCATCTATCTTTTCAGAGAGTTCTACACGTCATTCACCATTACAGCCCATTTCTTTATAGTATTTCAACTTATAATCACACAAAACCCATAGCATTATACATTTTTCATCTTAGCCCATTTGAAGCTATATGTTCACGTATCGTTTAGTAACTAAATTTACACCTTTAACGCATTTCCACCAACAGTAAGTGACCTTGGTGCCACTTCAGTCTCTATTATCCTCAGGAATAGTTATGACGGACAGCCTCTCCAGTATGTGCAGTTCCAAGAATCCCTCAACTGACATCCTGTCCCCAGGCTGGACCTTTTCCTGGAAATTCTGATGTGGTGGGAGGAACGGGACATGGATAGAAGACTGTAAGTACCATGCCCCTGTTTGCCTTTTACCATAATGGTCAGCATGTTCACTGATGAAGCCGGCACTGCTGCTGTTCTCCGTGCTCCGAGCCTTGAGAGTACTGGACCCATCATGTTCTAAGTCTGGACAGACACCCAATAGCTGTTGAAGAAACAGGATGAATGAACAGTTCTAGTGCTCACCCCGTGCTGATTCAGAGGCATACTTCCTGGCACATTTGTGAAAGTATTAGTGTCCTCGGCTGACAACCAGGTGACAATTTAATCCTAAATATGACTTCTAAATTGGAGCATTCTAGTGGAAGTTGTAACTCACATTTTAGAAGCAATAAACCTTGTATGCAGCCGAAACAAAATATATGTTGACACATTGGATACAAAGCAGATCCGAAAGGTAAGCGAAGATCTGTTCATGCATGTAAGAGACAGGTGAGACTCTCTCTCATGCTGTGCCTGCCCCTGTTGCACAAATTTGGTTGTATTAAATGAAACTCCGAGCCAGATGTTGGGGAAAAGCTGGAATATCAAAGAGAGGAAACACCACAGTCAAGTCTCACCCAGCTGTCTTCCAGCTTCCTCAGCCTCACTCCTCCTCATTTCTACAGAACGAATCTGTCTTCCTACTCCTGCCTTACACACCCTCTTCGCCCAGTTGTTTCACATCCAGGTTAAGATTAAAGGCGTGAGCTATTACTATTTGGTAGTTAGCCTTGAACTCACAGAAACACAGAAAGATCTCTGTCTCTGGAGTTATGGGATCAAAGACATAGGTCATCACTCTTGGTCTTTCCCATGCTGGGATTAAAGGCAGGAGTTGCCACTCTCTGACCCTCCTGGACTGACTGTGGGTGGATCTATTCTCTGATATTCCAGACTGATTTTATTAAATATATAACATATCACTACTTGCCCCCTCTAGAGTAAGTTTCTTGCTGTTTACAAAATGGCAGCCAAAATCTAGGGAGACGTTCTATTGCTAGACTCAAAGTGATGGAAACTTTATTTTTACTGTCAATATTTATGAAACAGAAAAGCCCTTATGTCCAAATCACAAGCATTGTTTAAATATATAGACCATTTTCTCATTTACATGTCCTGGTTAGCCATGCCTATAATGTTGCAATATCTAAGAGTCTTTCCTAAGAAATCCTCAGGGATATATACAAATGTTTAAAGACAATTCATTTATCCCAGCATTGTGCATATTAGTAGAACACTGAAAACACTTCCAGCATCCTGTTCTAGGAGGCTGGACAAGTGCAATGTGGTGTAGCCACCGGACAGTACATTATGACACCATTAAAAAGCAGGTCACAGAAGGACTTCAAATTATGTAGGGGAAGAATCACAGGGTATCTCTCTGCATATTGTTTAACAAAAAGAAAGCTGTTAAAATGAGTATAGCTGTAGATCTCTCTCTACAGGAGGTTATGTCTAATAAGACCCCACAGATACCAAAATGAACAAATGCTCAACTCCCTTATGTAAAATGACACAATGGATTCTAAAATATAATATAACCCACATCCATTGTTAGTCAATATTTTATTGCTATGAAGAGGCAACATGACCAAGGCAACTATTGTAAAAGAAAGCATTTTCTGGAAGCTTGTGCGCTCTCTCTCTCTCTCTCTCTCTCTCTCTCTCTCTCTCTCTCTCTCTCTCTCTGTGTGTGTGTGTGTGTGTGTCTGTGTGTGTATGTGTGTGTGTGTGTGTGTAGTGCTGAGGATCAAACCCAAAGCCTCATGCATGCTAGATAAGTGCTCTGCCCCTAAACCAGTTCCCTTGTCCTCACATGTATTTTAACTAATCTCTAAGTTTCTCACAATGGCTAATACAATGCAAATGCTATGCAAACACGTGTCACACTACATTGTTTAGTGATGACAGAGTGGGAGGGAGGTCTGTGCATGTTCAGTGTGCAGACACAATTTCTTTCCCAGCATTTCCTTCCAGGGTTGGTGAAATCTGTTGAGGCTAAAGCCACAGCCTCTAAAGACTGACTATGCAAAGGTATCTGTTGTTTTTACATGCATAGGATGCTCAAAAGCCACCTTCAGTGAAAATGGGTCACAGAGGTGTCACTGAGCCACATTGAAGTGACAGTGACATTTATCTTTGTACCAGTCTCTGATTTATATTTACTACAATAAACACGTATTTTTTTTTTAAGTGTGTTATTCTAAGACACCAAACCAAACCAACTCAACAAGCCAGACAGTGCCTGCTATCAGCATTCTGATCTGGGCTGCAACAGATTGCCAGGTTTTCCATGTCCCACTCTGCAGAGACTGCCCAGGGCCCTCTCACCTTGCTGTATCATTTGGGTATTACTTACTGCACTGCCCGGCCCAGGCATGATATTTTCATGTGCGTTGTCTTAAACTTTCAGATCCCCAGCAGGAAAGAGATAAAAAGCCAGCCACAGATCAAGGATAATGTCAAACCCAGACATATCTTGAAAGGTACGCTTACCCTGGGCACATTTTCCTCACCCTCCTGCCTGATGGGGTATATTAAATAGCCATGAAGAACAAAACGTCATCGTAAACCAGATGTGGTCGTACACACCTACGAACCAACACTAATGAGGGTTAGGCAGAAGGACCAACAGGTATCTAAACAACTATCTAAAAAGCAAAGAAACAGCAATAAAACCCCACAAAAAAGTCAGTTTCAGTTCAATGTGACGGTTCCCAAGTGGACCTGCCTAACTGACATGCCCTTAGCAAGTGTCTTTCTCACTGTATAAGTACACTGTCTAGATTTAAATAATTAATTAAACATAGTACTGGCCATTTTAATCAATCATGGAATATGAAGAAGGCTATCCTTATCACCACATTTCATCAAAGGGAAAAAGCAAATAAAATGTTTCCCAGGAAATTTTCTCATTTGATAAGTGAAAGAATTACTCCCAGAAATGGGGAATCCCATCTCCTTCCCTCAGAAGGAGAGAGAGTGTGGTCTCCAGTTGACCTCCCTCTGAGACCTGTGAAGATGTCATTGGCACATGCCTTCTGGGGATTTATGCCATCTAAATGGAGTTTTGGTGACCAAGGGTGTTCCCTGAAATGCCTGCTGCAGTGTTAGACACAAGAGTACATAACTGTCTGCAGGTAATTAGGGGACAGTATGAACTAGTCTAGACTTCAGAATCATTCTGGTTCCAACACGCCCAGCCAATCAATAGGCATTAATCATCCCATGCTTATTGCTAACATGATTCAGCCTCCGTGACTCATCAGCATCACACACAGGGAAGTCTGTTGTGACTGGAGATGGGCAAGAGAATTAGTTGAGAAACGAGCTGTGCCTGAAGGTGCAGAATATTCAAGTCGTGAATGACATGAGAACCAAGGTGGGCAACAAAGGCAAGACCATGAGGAGCCCTGAAGGGCACGTGGAAGGAAGGAGCCCTACCTAGCATTGTTACACAGTTAGAATAACACAAAGCATGCACTGTTTTGATTTCCAATTTTTTTTTTCATTTATGAATGCATTATCCTTCCAGTTCCCTCATACGCTCCAGAAAGGTAGGGGCCTTATGGATTCCATCTCAGTCCCCGGTGCTTAACTAAGGTTAGAGAGAGGTGACTACCCAGGAATGGTGGCCTGTGCTGCTTGTCTCCTTGGTGATAGTTTTGCTATAGCTTCTGGCAAAATTAAATAAGATTTCTTAGGCTGACCCAATAAAGGTGAAGATTTTAGAGGTGTTGTCAAGCTTGGGTGCCCAGTGAAACTTCTTTGGCCTGCTAATCACTGCAAAACAAGCTCTCTCACTCAGAGAGAGTTCCCCCCCTTCCTGTTCTCAGCTAGAAATACCATGAGAACAGACTGTCTCACAGTGTTTTCAGACCTCCACTCTTAGTCTCTGCCAAAAGCAGGAAGTGCAGAAGTGGGCGATAATTCTTTTTTTTTTTTTTTTCTTTTTAGAACACTTTATTAAAGAGTTTTAGTTGTTAGCTGCCCCCCCCCAACCTCATTAGAATTAATTAGAGCAATACTTTCAGTTTACATGATGATTTTTCTAACAAGGAATAGAATGGATTGTATTTATTAATGTCACTTGCCTCTAAGGTAAAAGTAGCAATAGGCACCAAGGACTCAGGACTTAGAGAGTGGGAGCACCCTGAGGCTTTTCTGTCATCCCCCCACCACCACCTTTTTTGAGCTAATAAGAAAATCAAGATGGAATGATATTACACTGGGGCATTTCTTACTCTACACAGACAGGGCTCTAATCCAATGGGGAGGATTGGCTCCTTTCCCACAGTAGTATAACACACCAAAGAGACAGGACCCACACCTTCCCACAAACACCCCTCCCCTGTGGAGTAAACCCTCTTTGCTCTTTTGTACCTAATCCATAAGTCAACCCTTTGAATTTGTGAAAATCAAATGCAGACAGTGCATTCAAAGGATCGCCGTGTCTAAGTATATCATTGAAGGTGGAGGGAGGGAAAAGTGGGAGGGAGGAGAGAGAGGGAAAGGGGAGGGGAAAGTATGGAGGGAGGAGAGGAGAGAGCAGGAGACAAGAGTGGGAGGGAGAGAGAAGGAAGAAGGAAGCAAACAGAAGCAAAGTGAGCTCTCATCTGCCTCCATCAGCTGCTAGATGAAGGTTCTATAATGACAACTAGGGTGGTCACTCATACGATAATAGGGAAAGGCCAGTTCAGGCTCCCTCTCCACTATTGCTTGGAGTCCTAGCTGGGCTCCTCTTGGGTTCTTTGATGTTCCTAGTATCGGGTTTCTCTCTAGTTCCACAATGGCTCCCCCATCAGGATACCCACTTCTTTACTCTCCTTCTCTACTGCTCACCACCCACACCATCCCATTCTCTCATGTTCTCTTCTCACCTCCCCATGCTCACCACCCAATATGATCTCAATTTTCTCAGGAAATCTTCTCTATTTTCCCTTCCCAGGAGAATCTATGGATATCTCTTTTAACTTTCTCCTGTTACCTAGCTGCTGGGAGGGAGGGTGTGGATTGTAGCCTGGATATCCTTTGCTTTAATTCTAAAATATAATTATGAGTGAGTACATATCATGTCTGTCTTTTTGGGTCTGTGTTACCTCACTCAGGATGATACTTTCTTGATCCAGCCATTTGCCTGCAAATTTCAGCTTGTCTTTTTTTTTCCTGCTGAGTAGTACTCCGTCTTATAAATGTTCCACAATATTTTAATCCGATTTTCAGTTGAGGGGCATCTAGGTTGTTTCCAGATTCTAATTATTATGAATAATGCTACTGTGAACATAGTTGAGCTAATACCCTTGGGGTAAGAATATATATCCCTTGGCTATATGCCCAATAGAGTAAATTGATTCCCAGTTTTCTGACAAACCAATATACTGAGTTCCAAAGTGGTTGTACAAGTTTACACTCACACCAGCAATGGAGGAGTGTTCCCCTTGCTCTGCATCCCCTCCAGCATGGGCTGTCTTCTGTGTTTTTGATCTTAGCCATTCTGACAGGTGTAAGGTGGTATCTCAGAGCTATTTTGATTTGCATTTCTCTGATGGCTAAGGATGTTGAGCCAGTTCTTTAAATGTCTTTCAGCCATTTGTAATTCTTCTGTTGAGAATTCCCTATTTAGTTCTGTTCTCCATTTTTCAGTTGGGTTCTTTGGGTTTTTGACCTCTAGTTTCTCAAGTTCTCTATATACTTTAGAGATCATTCCTCTGTTCAGTGTAGGGTTGGGGAAGATCTTTACCCATTTTATAGGCTATTATTTTATCTTTTGGTCCAGTTTAAAAAAGGCAGGAGAGATTAGATTGCCTGAGCAGAGGGTTCGGGATCAGGTTGGGGAGACCCATGGAGTAGGGCAGTCCCATTCAGTTTGGAGCTCACAGACTCTGAAATGATAGCTGAGGAACCTTCATGGAATAGATCTGGACCCTCTGGATGTAGGTGACAGTCGAAAGGCATGTACAGTATCTGGAGCCTCTTGCACTCAGACTGTTTTTTTCCCACGTGAGATCAGACACACACTACTGGATGTCACACTAGAGTTTATTCAGAAGAGTTACCAGGCGGGGTACAAGGGAGAGAAACAGAAGAGAAAGAGAGACAGACTTTCCTTTTAAGAGAGCAGGCGGGCACAAATTTACATACCCACACCTAGGGGCATGCCCTCCATATGACATGTTCTGCCAGCGCCATGTTGGGTTTACCACCTGGGGGCTACATGACAGTAATTCCTATGTCACCTGGCACCATGTTGGGTTTACCACATGACTGCTATGTGCCGGGAATCCTTATACAGACTAGAGTCTATCCTGGTCCATGAATTGGCTTCTTGAAGCTCATGCCTAGTGAGAAAACACCTTTCTGGGCCTTGATACTTGGGGGAGGGACTCGGTCCTACCTCAACTGGATAGGCCAGATCAAATTGACTCCTTGCCCTCTCTGGGGAGTGAACCTGAAGCGGGGCAGGAGAGAGAGAAGAGAGGTTGGGCAAGGACTGGGAGAAGAGGCAAAGGGCGGGTGGGAGAGAGCACAGAAGTGGGTATGGGAAAAAAATTAAAATAAAAAATTAAAAAGATAAATAAAACTTTTTTAAAAAAAAGAAGCAAAGTGAGGATGAGAAAGGGAAGGAAGGAAGAAAGAGCTAGGAAGCAAAGCTGAGCCCACACCCAAGGAAGCCATTTCCCTGCGGTAGCCCTGCCTTCTAAGCTTAAGTGAAACTATTTGAACACCAGGTTCATTTGAATGCAAACAGCGTCAAATGGGGTCAGAGAGTTGGTAAGGTGCAGATCCGTAAGGTTGGTAGCCTTAAAAGAAGAACAAAAAGTGACTTTGTCCTTATTGGGCACACAGACTAAAGGGTGTCTGGGGACACCAGGAGAAATTGGCCATAGATCTCAGACTTCCAAGCCTCAAGAATTCTGGGAAATGAGTAAATGATTTTTAAATCAGCCAGGCGGTGAAATTTAGTTATCATACCCTTGAGAGACTAATGGCTAGATAGATTATCACTGATAAAACTCAGATTCTAGGTTTTTCTACGGCATGCAAAGTCTCCCGACAGACTGCTCCACACTGCCTGGACACACTCTGTGGGAACAATGGCTTCTTGAAGTGCTTCATATCTCCAGATCTGCGGTGAATCAGCATAGGACTTCCAAGTAGGAACAGGACCAAACTACAGGCTAGTTCAGCTCAAGGTCAATGTAAAGGGCAGGCTAATGTTCGTTAGAAATGACACAAGGCCCTGCTTGCTTCCCCAGATAAATCTGAATCTAATCTAAAGCCCCCAAAGTTTGGGCTTCAGGATGCCAATTGCCCCTGCTAAGCCCTGCTGAGAAATTTTGTATTGAATTTTAAGAAAAGTTTAAAAAGAGACAGTCAAATTATGCATGCCTCCTACCCCAACATTTTACTCTTGCACGCATTAAGGTATGTATGATTTTATCTGGTCTGTTGTAGCCACAAAGACATTAGGAGAAAAAAAAAAAGCCAAGACATTCAGGACAAATAACTGACCCACTAAATAAACTAGGAACAATTCAAGCAAACCATCCAAGAGAGATAAAAGAAGAAAGGGGATTTGAGAACCCACAGGGACTGGGTGGACACATACCAAACCCAGTGCACCTCTCAAGTGCTCCCAAAGACTCTTGACAATGCAGTTTCTACCTGCAGGAAGACACAATTTGTTGATGTACCACTTGACTCTGGCCAATGTGTTCAGAGCTTATCACATATCTTCTCAATCATTTCTTGCAAAAGTCATGTGGTATAGCATGGCTGTCTACTTAGTGAGAACATCGAAATTCAATGTCATTAACATGAACTTCGACACCCAAGCCCACTTATTGAGTCTAAACTCTGAAGACTGCTCATGTGTTAGAGCTGGTAATACTTGCTGTGAGCCAGGCCAAGCAGCAGCAACAGTGGATGGCTGGAGAAGGGATGGGGACCGTGACACACCGCCTCCTTGTTGTCTCTCTGCAGGCCCCAGTTTTGTCTTTCGCAGAGAACATGGTACCCCGGAATGAGTACAGTGCTGCAGGCATTGGGGTTCTCTACTTGTCTGCACTTGTCTGTCTTTCTGATTCTTTAAAGGCCTTGAGCTCTGTAAAACTGGTAGTTTTGAATGCAAGAGCCATTAGTGATTGAGCCAAGCTTTGAGCTTATAATTCTATGAGAACAAGAAATTATGGGGATTTTGAAAAACTTGGAACTGAATTAATCTTGCTTGGCTACAAAATCTTCACCCTGCCTAACTCTTATGCAGTCTCTTTGTGGAGGCTTGTGTGTGTGTGTGTGTGTGTGTGTGTGTGTGTGTGTGTGTGTGTGTGTGTGTGTGTGTGTATGGGTAACATTATATATGTGTGCATATATGTAGGTAAATGCATCATGTGTAGGAAATATATAATATCATATAAGGTTAATATATATAGTAATGACATATGATACATACACACAAAATTGTATATGTATAAATATATATGTATGTATGTCTGTGTTGGGGGCAATGAATGATTACAAGTCACCTTCTCCTCTGGCTGTGAGTGTAACAAGAGCAACTAGCAAGATAAGCTGTTTTTCTCCCTTTATCTTCTGAAAAGATCAACCAGAAACCCAATATGAAAAAAGCTAATGTGGTACTAAGTTTGCAAATTTAAATTGAGTCCTGCAGTCAAGGCATGCAACGTTTCCATAGCAACATTAGCTCTCATCTTGAGGATTTTCAGTCCTATTAAAAGCATTAAATTCATACAGTTATATATACCAGTGTTCATACAGTGTGGCTGAACTTAAGGAGGAGGGTAATTTTCCATTACATAATTATAAGTAATTCCTCCTATTGTGGGTGGGTATGCCTGTGTCATACGGTCAGGAGAAGGGGGCTTGAATAAATGGATAGTATAAAGCACCAAGTTGGTCTATTTTGTTCATCTCTCAGTTTTTCTCCCCTTATGTTCCCTTTCCTCGGTACCCTAGATTCTGAAAGTGAGAAAGATAATGATGTGGCTGCTGTGAACTACCATTGGAAGTTACCTCACTATAATCCATGTTGCTCCCTCCAAGAAAATACAAAGCCGATTTTCCCAGGAGGCAAGCTGGGAAAGGCAGGGATGGTTATATACTGGCACTGCAATGTAGCGGGCTCCATACTGGGCTTCTGCATGACTTTTTTAAAAAAAAAGTCTGGTGTCTGTGTATGATAATATGAATGGTATGTGGATATGTTTGTGTATGTAAGTACATGCTCTCAAGCATGCATGAACATACATGTGATGTGTTTGGGGGTGTACACAGGTTCCATAGCTCCTATGTGGAGATGGAAGACCAACTATAGGTCAATAGTTCCACCTTGTTGGAGGCAGGGTCTCTTTTGTTAGACACCAGGTTGTTGGGGCCTGTGAGCTTGCAGAGACTCTCTGCCTCCTCCTCCTCCTCCCTTCTCCCTACAGAGCACTAGGATTACAGATTCATGTTACTCCATCATTTCATTGTTTGTTTGGATTTTGTTGTTGTCTATTGGTCGGCTGGTTTTTAAACAGGGAGATTCAAACTCAGGTCCTCACAATTTCAGGGTGATGAGCCATCACTCTAGCCCCTGGGTCACATTTAGTTGTTGGCACAGAAATAGGAAAGACACTGACCTCAAAGAAAGCCGACCCTTGGAGGCAAAAGATGCTTCGTCTCTCCTCAGTGAAGGTGGAGTGGAAAAATTAGTACAACCCAAGCCAGCTGGAAAGGGCAGTTGTGTTTGATTTTTCATGAGCCATCCGTGAAAAAAGAAAAGGAAAGGACATGTGTAATGAACATTTCCCTGGTGGAAGAAAAAAAAAAAACATAATAATTGTAGATCCTTGCTAGCAGGGTGGATGGTGTTCAAATGACAGAAGACAGAAGCAGACAGAAATGGCAATGATACAGGAAGATTCACTGTGTTTCCCTAGCACAAAACAGTGTTGGACAGTGAGGAAAGCTAGAGTGAGTGTTGAGGGAGGTAGGGAAACGAGTCTTCAATGCACCTTAAGTCTGAAATAGTACCGGGGTGTCACAGACATACAGAAACTCTGAATGAAACAGACAAATGGATGTGGCAGAAGGCTCAGAGCGAAACCAGCTTGTAAGGATGGGGCTATTTTTAGGCGCCTAATGAAGAAAGCAGCTGTATTCAGAGAGGCTGTCACTCGCTGCTTGTGGGACCCATTTGTTCTGTTCCAGGGTTCCAGCATTGATGAGCAGTCAGCCTCCTCTTGGATACCCAGGAAGGGGGCTCCACATAGTAATTACTGCTGCTTTGGGGTTTTCTTTCAGAGTTGAGAGAAGATTCTTAGTTAATAGACCCATTAGAATCAGGGAATATAAGAGAAACAATGAGCTATTCCTGGGCCTTTCTGGAGCAAGCCTAGCCCCATAGAAACCGGTTTCAAAGCCTTAAGGAGCAAAGGACAAAACTCCAGCATGCTCTCACTCTATGACCTAAGTAGCCAGACTCTGTCTCTTTTGTTCTCTTTGACCTAAGCTGCTAAGCAAGAGTATAGAAGGCAGGCGACATTCCCCAGGAACTGAAAGGCAAGCTGGAGGGTGACCCACTTTTGGAAACAAAAGCAAGCAAGAGAGAATGCCTTGAGGTCACATGCAGAGCAGTGAGGGGGTCTAGGTATAGAACAGAAAAAAGTTGCTCCCTCAGTTCCTGGGGAGGTGGGGTTGTGTTACCCTAGATGGAGTAACAGTGTTGTTTGTGCCTCAATCCTTTCTGAGATTCTACAGAGAGCCACAGACTCCAGATGTCCCCTGCCTCAAATTGCTCTGGATTTTAGTGAAGGGTTCCTTTGCACTTCTTATCTCAAAACTTTATTTGTTATTTTTAGAGAGGGAGGTAGGTAGGTATGGGCATGCCGCTGAGCAAGTGTGAAGTTCAGAGGTCAGCTTTGTACAGTCAGTTCTTTCCTCCCACCTTTAAATGGGCTCTGGGAATTGGACTCTTGTTATCAGGGTTATGCATCAGGCCTCTTGACTGAAAGCTGTCTTGCTGACCCATTAGTTTTAAGTATTTAACTTTTGGCCAGAAACTATGAACTGTGTTGGCAAGGGCATGTGAAAAGTCATGAAAATACAATAGTCCTGCCTGCAGTGAAGGCTATACATCTTGCCCACAGATCTAAACCCTTCCCTACCTCAAAAAATAGAAGAGGAGTCTTGAATGGGATTCAGTGTTTGCTGACAAATAGCATGGAACAAGGGTTGGCAGAGACCAGGCTCCCCATTTTGGGCACACCATGGCTCCTCACAGTGAAGAGTTATCTTGATGGAGCTTAGAAGTCCTCAGCACCTTCTCCTAAGTTCAATACAGGTTGAGATGTGTTTGCAGATCCCTTCTATATTAAGAAAAGATGAACCGGAGGGAATGATTGTGAACAAATAGTATTTGCTGATACAACAGCACACACAGTTGCACAGATGAACTCGGTGGTTGGAGTTTGCAGATCCCTTCTATATTAAGAAAAGATGAACCGGAGGGAATGATTGTGAACAAATAGTATTTGCTGATACAACAGCACACACAGTTGCACAGATGAACTCGGTGGTTGGATCTGAATACGTAAGCTCTGCCCAAGATCAAGCCATCTAAAACCCCACCGTGTATTGAGGAAGGGCTCATGAAGTCCCACCCCATTCTCATCTTATGGGAGTTGGTAGCTTCTAGAGGAGGGTGAGTCAGTTTTCTTGGTTATGAATCTTGAGAGGGCTACCCTTGGCTAACCTTGTTCTACACACACGCACGTTGCAGGCAACACCAAGTGGATTTGGTGGTTAAGACAGAGAAATAGAGGGGGAGGAGAGAGTATAAATAGATGGAAGGGGAGAGAGAAGAACTGAGAATATAAACAAGGAAACGCTGTCTTCTGTGAGGCCAGAGTCCTCTTGGGAGCACCCAATCCTGGATTTTCATGATCTATAAGGCAAATCAGAGTCAATGATGAACGACTTTCCTTCCTACTCTCACACTTGGACATAAGAGATGCCAAAGCCCTTTCTAAAGCTTCTGAGGAGCTTTATAGAAACACCAATGCCCAGGCCCATGCTCAGATGGCCATGGCGGGCTCTGAGGAGATGACCCAAGCTTCCATTATTCTTTCCAGTCATTGTCACAACTCAAGCTAAACTCCTGCTTGTATTTCCCTCCTGATCCCTCAGGTCAGCTGCCCAATTTGAAATGTTCCTTCTGTAGCAAACACACACTGATTTAGTATAAATATAGTATATGTTTATAAATATATATATATCTAAATTTAGTAAAAATGTAAGTGAAAAGAAACAAAGGTGCTGATGCCCGCCTTTCATCCCCACACTAGGGAGGCAGAGACAGGTGGATCTCTGGGAGTTCGGGGCCAGTATGGTCTATGACGTGAGTTTTGGGACAGCCAAAGCTATTACACAGAGAAACCCTGTTAAAAGAAGGGGGGGGGAAGGAGAGAGGACAGGACAGGACAGGAAAGGAAAGAGGAGAAAAAGGAACAAAGGGCCGGGGAGATTGCTCAACGGATTACAGCGCTTTTCTCCAAAAATGGCAACCTGAGTTCAGTGTCTGGAACCTACATAGTAGAAAGAACTGACTCCCTGAAATTGCCTTCTGACCACCACTTGTACACTGTCACAGTCACACCACACCACACACACACACACACACACACACACACACACACACACACACACACACACACGCTAAATTTGTAATTACAGAAGAAAAGGAAAAATCGAAATAAATGAATGTAAACTCTCATTAAAATCAGTTTAGCTGACTTTATATTGAAAGAGCATTTCAGAGCTGTTGAGTGAAATAAAACATATTTATAGAGTTGTTTTGCCTCTTGCCATGCACTTGGCTCTTGTGGCTAATTTCTATTAGATGGATGTTGTGCTGGACATGGTTCAAACCATTGGGGATCTTCCCTCTCCAGCTTTCTTTCCCACGGTCTGGGGGAGCTTATTGTACTTAACCTTTTCTTCTCGATTATTTACCAAAACTAGAGACACTGCTTTTCTTTGAATCTCTTCTGTGGTGGAGCTTAGAGTAGATCTGAAGTGTCTAGACAGAGAATCTGCCCAACTTAGACCTTAGCGTGGATCTTGGGTGGTCCCAAAAGCTCTATACTAAAGGCATGGCCTGGAATTGTGGTAGTAGAAGGTGGTGAAGGCTTTAGGAGGTAGGACCCATTGGGAGACCTTGCAGTCATTAGAAGTTCACCCTTGAGGGAAATTGTGGGTTCCTATCCCCTTCCAACACCTACCAGCTTGCTCCACCATGTGATCCCTCTGCCTTATTCACAGGTCTAAAATCTTGGTAGCAACAAGTCATTAGGGAACATAAACTCCAAAATGGTGATCCAAAATAATCCTTTCCTTTTTACAAGTTTATTGTCTATGGGTTGTTGTCACAGTAACAGAAAGTACATATGGCTTCAAATTCCCCAGTAGTTATATAGGCCAAGTGCAAGGCAAGGCATTCAGAGGGTACTGAGAGTTTCAGACAACATCCCAACTAAAGTTGCTTCCAACATAACTGTAGCACCACTGGAAACATTTTAGGGGGCCTGAAGGTGTTGGCTGACCCCAAGCCTTTACCTAATGTTTGTTTATTTTATAAATTCTTAGTCCTCTAAACATGCTTACTGCTTCTACAAAGAACATCATGTGAGACACCGGGATTCAGAATGGAAAATTCTTGTTTTTAGTTTGGGCTTTATGTGTAAAATTTGCACAGACCAGGGTGGTGATGATATGGCTCAGTTGGAAACCTGCTTATCATATACACACAAGACCTTAGCTTCGATCCATAAAATCCAGGCACAGAAGCATTCTCAACAATCCAGTCCTTATCAGGGAAGAGACTGATGGTCCCTACAACTATCTGAGAAGCTCACCTAGCCAGTGAGTTAAGCTCCAGATTCAGGGAGAGAATTCTGTTTCTAAAACCAAGGTGACTCCAGAAATCGATCTCTAGCTTCCACAATCAGGTATGTACACATGCACCTGCACACACGTATACTCACAGTCATGCACACTGTGGTTATTTGAAGAAAATGACTCTCAAAGGGAGATGCACTGCTGAGAGGTGATGGAGTAGGTGTGATCTTGTTTAAGGAAATGTATCACTGTGAAAGCAGATTTTGAAGTCTTATACATGGTCAAGTTATGACAGTGATACAGACCACTTCCTGTTGCCTACAAGATGTAGGACTCTCAGCTACATCTCCAGCACCATGTCTGCTGGCTTGCATGATGTTATGACCCTCTGTGCTGATGATAATGGACTGGACCACCAAACTGTAAGCAAGTCACCCCAATTAAATGTTTTCCTTTATGAGTTGCTGTGGTCATGGTGTCTCTTCACAGCAAGAAAGCCTAACTAAGACACACACACACACACACACACACACACACACACACACACATACACACATGGGTTTATAAATTAGGAAATGCATACTGAGAGAAGAAGCTGTAAAGGGAGATGAAAATAGTTGAGGTACCCACAAATATATGTACTGGAAAGCTAGACACTCATAAATATCTAGAGTTCTCCCAGGCAGCTAGAGAAAGCTGATATTCGAGATTGTCTGTTGAACAATTTTGATGAAAGAAATTTAGTCCTTTTAATAACTGTGTATTTTTGCCTTTAAATAATAACTCCTCTGGGTATGTTTTAGAGAGAATTCTATTTACATAAATTTGGCTTAATTGCATACACAGTATGGACTGAAGCATCTTATTTTCCAGAAAGGGCCAAAAATTTGGGGAAGTAATGACAGTATTCTTTCGTTGTGGCCTTCACACATAGTCTGCAAGTCTTAAGAATTCCAAATTTTTCAGCCTCAATCTCTCTGTGGGTGCTGATGCTTGGTACTTAACATCAAAAGACTGTGTGAATAGCCAATACTTTAGTCAGGCCTGAGCACTGGGCATGGTTTTCACCCAGGACAATACCAAAAACTGATCAATTCTGTGTGTTTCTGGCATTCCATCTGCTGACAACAGCACCCTGAAATGCTAATACCATTATTGTCTAAGGTTGGTGCTGTCAGTATGAGCATCACCCGTTCTGTGTGGAGCTAACTAGATATTCTCTGTCCTTCAGTCCAAGTGACCTCGGAAAACAGGCAGTAGTTTGGTTGGAGTCAACCTTTTTTGGTGATGTGACCAAATACCCCAGGCAAATGAGTTAAAAGAGTTTCAGCTCACACTTCCTTTTCATCTATACCCAGCTGTCTCCATTGATTGAGGGCCCAAGTTGAGACTGAAAGTCTTGGGGCTGCTTGATCCCAACAGTCAGAAGCGAAGAGAGTGAGAGAGCAGCTAGAGGCAGGGCAGACCCTTTAAAATCCTACCCAGGTACCAATTTCCCCAAGGGGACCTCACATCCTGATTATCTACCTAGCTATGAATTCATCAATGTGTGAATTGAAGAGCTGAAAATTTTCAGGAACCAATCAACTGCCCTCAGTTGGAGCCAATCACCTGTCACTAGCCCTCAGTTGGAGCCAATCATCTGTCACTAGCCCTCAGTTGAAGCCAATCACCTGTCACTAGCCCTCAGCTGGCAATAAAATCTTGAACACATGGCTCAAAAGATATTTTCATATTTAAACCATAACAGAAGGACACACATGGTAAAAAAGGAGCCTTCTGTAAAGCTATGGTGAACTCAGCCCACAGCTTGTAAAAGGTACCTTCCCATCTGACTCACCCCACTTCCCCCTCTGAAGCCAGTTCTGAAGATGTACTTAAACTTGAGAATAAATCTAGTTCTTCCTTCCTTCCATTTTACTCCCTCTCTTTTCCTTTTCCTTTGTTTTTGTTTTGGGGGACAAGGTCTCAGTCTGTAATGCAGAGTGACCTGGAATCCACTAAGTAGCCCAGGTTAGCCTACTAACTCAGACTCCTAAGTGCTGGAATTTCAGGTATACACCACCATACTTTGATCCCCTTACTCATTTCTCACTTGGCATATAAAATTCTCTCTCTCTCTCTCTCTCTCTCTCTCTCTCTCTCTCTCTCTCTCTCTCTCTCTGTCTGTCTCTCCCTCTCTCATGTTGGCATGCCCACCTGTATAGATAAGGGTCACAATAGGATGCCAACCTCTTCCCCTACAGCTCTCTATGTTATTGACTTGAGACAAGGCCACTCACTGAACTAGAAACAAGCCAGTCCCCTCTGGTTACCACTTGTGCACTGTCACAATCTCACACACACACACACACACACACACACACACACACACACACACACACACACACACACACTATAATTACAGAAGAAAATTGACTGGCCACAAATTCCTGGGATCTAAGCTTCTTCATACCCTGCTTGGGTTACAGACACACACACAATCCTGCCTGGATTTTTAGGTCGGTGCTTGGGATTCAGATTTGAGTTGTCATATTTGCACAGCAAGTTTCTACCAAGTTGTCGCCTCAACCCGGAAGTGCTGCATGTTAAAATACCACATGAACAGCATTTAACTCACTCTCTAATTCTTCCCTCCCTCTCTTTCTTCTGCCTTCTTGTTCCCTTGTACCTTGATTTCTAAAAACAAATTCTAAAACTAAAAAAAAAAAAAAAAAAAAAAAAACTCTAATAGGGTAGCAGAAATCCAAAATAGCACTACACAATACCAATAGCCAGAGACATGTGAGATTTAATTAGATAGCCCTCCCAAAAAGTATGTTAACTTTGAATCAGTTTGGCATCCATTCAGACTAGAAAACATTAATCATTTCTGTTAGTTTGATGACTTTTAAGTGTTGAATATTAAAACAACAACCACAAAAAGGGAACCAAGAAGCCAGACATAATATTCACACCTCTGATCCCAGCACTCAGGAGGCTGAGGCAAGAGAATTTGGAGTTCAAGGCTAGCTTAGACTACATAGTATTTCTAGGCCAGCCTAGAACACATGTATGAGACCCTGTCTCAGAATTAGAGAGGAGATCAAAGGGCAACGAGAAATCATCATGTTTTTGAAAACTTCCTTGTAACTAGCTTAGTTATATACACCCAAGCCCGGAATACAATCTTGGGGGATATTAAATCAATCTCTCTCTCTCTTTGTGTGTGTGTGTGTGTGTGTGTGTGTGTGTGCGTGGTTTTATTTTTAAGTGAGTGTGAATATGTGAATGTAGGTGACCTATAGGGCAGAACAAAGTGCTAGGTTGCTGCAGCTAGAGTTACAAGCATTCTAATCTTCCCAGGGTGGGCATGAGAAGCAGAACTTTAGTCCTCTGCAAAAGCAGTCCATGCTCTTAACTGATAAACCATCTTCTCTTTAACTCTGTATTTTAATGTGGAAGTTACTAGTGAGCTGAGAGAGAATAAAGTTATCTCATGAAAGAGAAACTTCAACAAAGGGGCAGCTTGGAATGTGTCTTGGCAAGAGACAGACAAGGCATGAAGAAAAAAACCTACACCTGGCATCTCCCTCCTTGGAGCGAAGCTTCATTTTCCAGGAGGCATAATTAGCTTCGAAATTCTCCAATCCTGTCTGTCTAGCTAATTCTATAGACAGGCTATTTAGGTATTCCACAAATACTGTGCTGGTAGGGCTTGTGTACAAAAACTCAAGGCTTCCCAAAGACTTTCCAGGGTAGAGGAAGCTGTAGTACAGAACGGTATATAGGGAGTAGCTTACACCTCCTGCTTTGTTGCAATCACATGCCACATTCAGAGGTTGTGAACTTTTGCTTCTTAGGCAAATGTTCTGTCAAGGTTACAGCAAGGGCTCAGGCTGACCTCTGCAACAAGTAGTAAATGATAGAAAATACACAATGCTCATATACCTGTGGTACAGGGCTTTGGTTACAAGGAATGGTAGATACAAAAAGTCATGTCCCGATAAGCTTTCAGTAATATATATTCCCACAGTGAGGCAGCCTCTGCACATGGCTTTGAGTTCCCACATCATCCATCACCATGTGTCATTTTCCCACTTACCAGGTATATGGGAGGTGCAGACAAGACCCTTAGCACAATCTTATAATAAAATACAGGTCTACAGATTCCTGTGGACAGAACCAATTATATTATATGGATAGGTATAGTGCGAGCCAATCTTCCCAGATAGCTGTAAACTAATGGCTGGTCCATAAGAAAGTCAGTGACCTAGGCTTCTCCTACATGGCAGGTACAAAGCTTTCTGAGGTTTGAATCTCCTTGCTTTTAAATGCAGTAAAACTACCAAGCTGCTGGGAGATGAGACTTACTCAGGTACCATTTTCTGCTCCTAATATTATGCACCAAGAGTCCCAAGAGAGAAGGTGTAGGAGATAACTTGGTCAAGTTCATACCTTGCAAGCATGGGGGCTTGGGTTGGATCACCCAGTATATATCTATAAAATCGGAGTGTGCTGAGCTTGTAATATGAAAGCTAGGGAGGGGGAACAAGGTGGGTCCCTGAGTTCGATGGCCAGCCAGCCTTACTTACTTGGAGAACTCTAGGCCAGTGAAAGACCACATCCCCCTCCCCCACCCCATCTCCCAAAAAGAAATCAAAGTGGATAATCAGTTAGTCAGCACCCAAGAAATATCTAACATATGCAGACACAGCCAAGGGTCCCAGGAAAGGTTTCCAGTTTCCTAGAAAGAACTTGTTAGGGAAGGGGAGATAATATGTTAAATGTGGGGTTAAAAGGAGGCTGTAGGGTGAGGGCTAGTGCAAACAGAAAGAAATACATAATTTTAGGAGCTTGGAAACTCCTGAGAAATGAGGGTAATCAGTCCCAAGGATGGTCCTTCTCTAGCCTGTTCTTTGTGACAAAGTGAACCCTTGCTTTTTCTTGTCACCCACACTGAATTCCAAAGCATCTTCCACAGTCCAGTGTCAGTGGAAACACTGGATGCATCTGCATCTGAGAAGCTCTTTTATTTCAGGGAGATGTAGAGAGTAAAATGTAACAGTTCCATGCCCTCCTCACCAGAGACTCAACCTCCAGGATTTTCTTAGTGCTAAAAATATGCTCACACTGCCTGGTCACTTCCTGGGTGGATTTCCCTCCCTCCTCCCCTCTCCCCCCTCTCAATTTGCTTGGGTACAGCCCACACCCTTCTGTCTTTTCCAGCTCAGAGTAGCAAAGAAGTGCTCATACCAAATTACCAGGGCTGTGGCCTTCAGCTTGTTCAAGTGGTCTTTAGTGGCAAAATGAGGGTATCGGGAGTTGTGGATACAGCTCACTTGTAGGGCAGGCATAAGTGAGGCCCTGGGATCAACTTCCAGCATCCTAAATCAATAAAACTAAATAATATATAAAAAACAATACTGGTTGCCATAGTCACTGTTATGGTATAAACTGTTTTAATGGGGGGGGGACAATGTGAGAACCACTACCTGGCAGGTAGCAAACACCTAGTAAATATTAATGGTGACTTTATTCTTATTATGAAAACACCATAGCTGACCAGTTTGGGAGTGATAACATGTACATCCTTTCTTTTAGACAGGGTCTCATATATCTCAGAATAGTGTTGAAATCTCTACATATCTACAATGGCCTTGAACTCATGATTTTCCTGCTCTTCCAAGGTGCAAGGCTCATAGGAGTGTACCACCACACTCTAATCATACCATGCTAGTGATCAAACCCAAAGCTCTGTGTATGTTAAGGAAGCTTTCTACCCACTGAACCATATCTCCAGCTCAGCTTTAGAAAAAAAGACTCTAATTGGACCAATCATCTGTCTGGGGAAATTTCTGCACTATCAAGGTAGCAATTACAAATAGGCAAAGCCTGGTTGCATCAGAGTCAGTGGTCCTGGGCTCTTGAGAGCCAAGACCTCATATATGGCTAAACTAATGGACCAGACATTTTGGCTCTGGGTCCTGAGCTGGACTCTATGAGGCAGAGATACTCACTTACGCGCTGAGTGTGCAGGTGCTGATGGTTTGGTCAGTCCTGGACCTTAACTCTCAGTGGCCCTATACTCAGTAAGAATCAACCATACCTCTTCATAGCCTCCAAAGGTATGCTGCATGTAAAGACTTTTAGCTCCTAAAAACGGGGCCATTACAATTCTCACACCTTGAGTGTCTCGACCACTGGCTTTTAGGTCTTGGCAGCTCCCTGAAACCCTTTAGTGGGGCTTGAACCTGCAGTTTCTTGTCTTCATCTCTTTGGAGACTTCTACATCTTTGGTTCTGTGCCTCTTCCCAGTTTCTTTCGTCATTTCAATCCCTTCCACTTGCTGTTGGTTCTCTGCCCTTGCAATGGCTACAAGGGCTGCTGTGCCACCCATAGAGCCGCTGCTCCTCCCCCTCCTCCTCTTTGTGTTACCAGCCTCTCTGATGGCTCTGTCCATAAGACAAGGTTCAGGAAGGCAAAGGATGGCCATTCTAGAAAAACAGCTTTTTACAGGGCTTAATGTTACACTACCGGAGAGCATCCATCACATAAGAGTTTTCTTCCAGTATGCTTAGAAGCAGGTTGCATAATTGGGGGAGATGTTCATAGCAGGGTGTGATGTGCAAAGGGAGGATTGCATTCTCATCAGTGATAGCACACTTGCAATTCCACCAACCACGGGCCCCACAGAGGGACCTATAGCAAGTCCTGCATCACACCAATCATTGCCATCGTGCTTGGTTACTGAGGAGGTAACAGGATGATTGAGAATATCTGTGATTTGTCTGGAGTCTCAGAAGGCTGCCTTTGGAGGCTGAAGTGGGCTGTCTGAAGTAATGCTGAAACAGGAGTTGTAGCCTCAGCTATAAAAGTCCTTGCACCTGGGGGTCTTCTAAGGTGTCCATGGAGGAACAGCTGAACTGTGATTGTCACCATCTTAGTCAGTCACCCCAAGGACAGCTGCTCAGATGACGGCTGACATCTCAGAGCTTCCAAACAGAGGAGTGATCTGTTAAAGGTCTATTCCAACAGCTTTATTTAAAGAAAGAATAATAAATACTCAACTGTGCAGCAAGAGGTTTCTGGCCCGGACTTTCGGGCCTAGCCTCAAGGTTTAGACCGGCAGACCCACAGACCCGCAGAGACACACAGATGCTTACATTGATTTTAGGATGATCGGCCTAAGGCCCAGGCATATAACTTGCTAACTCTTTACCCTTAAACTAACCTATGATTCTAATCCTGTTCAGCCATGCAGCTCGATACCTTTTCTCAGAGCAGCATAGTTGTCGTCTGTATCTTCTAGCAACTCTAGAATCTCTGGCATTTCTGCTCTGTTCCTCCTGTTCCCAGAGTTTTCTTAGTCTGGTAGTCCCGCCCACACTTCCTGTCTGCCTTTGGCCAATCAGTGCTTTTTATTAAACTCATAGGCGGGACAATTATTTACAATGTAACATCATAAATCCACTACACAACTGGCATTCTCAACAACATTTTCAAGTGATCAAGAATATTTAATAGTGTTTAACCTCTGTCCCCATGACCTAGGAAGGCATGCATCTTATCTGTCTCACTAAAAGAGTGGTCAATGAAATTTTCATAAAGGGACAGATAGTAAATATTTTAGACCTCATAGGCCATATGATTTCTGTCAAAGCTACTCAACTCTGTTTCCTGAGGCAATATTCAAATAAATAAATATGGCTATGTTCAAATAAAGCTTTATTTACAAAACAGAGACTATTGCTTACCATGCCCTGTCCTAGATGGCAAGTTATGAGAGACAAGGACCAAACTATCATGTGCCTGTCCATGTCTACTTTTCAGCACTGTACGTATCACAGAGTTGGTGCTCTATTGGTAAAATTCTTTGTAAGAGAATGAATAAAAACTCCAGAGGAAGTGGTTTTTTACTCCTTCAAACACCAGACTTTGACCTTCTTTTTAGACCATGAAATTCATGATTCAACGTTCTGCCAAGAGACATGTCAAAAGAGTTCCCAGGAATGATGCAGGATGCCCATCTTAAGGCTTTAAGCTCTCTAGGCAAATAAGTGTTCTGTCCTAACCAAAACAAAGACTCAAAACTACAAACAGTGTCAGAGATGCCAATAGCTCAGACTTGGCATTGGAATAGTCACTATGAGCTCAATGGGCTGGATTATAGCTCAGAGGTGAAGTGTCTGCCTCTAACACACTGTAGACCTGAGTATGTCAAGATCAGTAAACCATGCTCTGCACTAAGCTGAGAAGCCAAATCTCTTACTGCATTGCTCTCAGGATCATGGGAGAGGCAGTTCAGAACACTATCGGGGAGCCAGCTCTGGAATCAGACCATGGACCATTGGGACTGAAGCAAGAGACTTCTGATCTTCTAATTTCAATTCTTACTCTACAGATTGGGAAAAGGAATATGATTGACCTCCAGGGTTCATGGGAAGATGAAAAGAAATGTTACCCAGCACATTGCCTGTTTAACAATCACACAAGATTTGGCTTTATTATTGCTACACTAGCACATCACTCCACTGAAGTCATTGCCCAGTGCTGCATTGGTCTGTCTGAGTTGACAGTTCTCTAAGGACAGCACCTGCCACTACACTGCAGGAGCAAAGCTTCCCTCTACATTTCATTTCCTCTAGACTCTCTCCCTGACCCTGCTTGAGTTTTCCATGTCAACAGTAGGGGACAGTGATCTGGAAACTGGGGCATCTTCCAGAACCTATAGAATGTGCTCCCAAGTCTTACACACAGGAGGAGAGGCAGAAACTGTCTCTCTAGCACCTGTGAGCAGGCAGTTTCAACCCAGAAAAGCATCTGGACCCTTTTGCACGTGAGCTACATAGAGCCCTTTCCATTTTACAGTGAGTTGCTGTGGAAGCATCAGCCAATCAAAGCCTCACGGTGCCTCTGACTTCTCACTAGGCAGCAGAAGGTCATCCTGTGAGGATAACGAAGAGCATAATTTAAATGAGGGTCAGAGAACTTGGCAAAAATAAAGCATGATATATGTAGGGTGGCATCACTTAATAGGAATGATGATAGGGGTATGGAATAACAGTATCAGCCACCATGGGTCTAAAATGGTTTTAAGAGCAGCTCTGCCCAGAGGCTAAATGACCTTAAAGCACCTTCCAATGCTCTGATTCTCCATGACTACAGTACAGGCTCATCAATTTCAGAATAATAGGGCAGGAGTTAGTGGCAGAGCCCATGTGAATTAAGGAAGAGATGGGCTTTATTGCAACCAGAACTCCAAAGCCAACCCTGTTAGCTGGAAAGAATTGAAATAACCTTAAATCTTTATAAGGTATTTGCTTTAAAAAGGAGGGTGCCTCAGCACACAGACCCTGCACTCAGGAAACTGAAGTAGAGGGATCTGGAGTTTGGGGTAAGTCTAAAAGGATCTGTTACCACTCCCATAAATGAATATGCATGCTCAATTATAGGGAGTGGAGAAAGAAAGGAAGGGAGAAAGAGGAAAGGAAGTTGTAAAGAAATGGAAATAAAGCTAAGCATGGTGGCACATGCCTGTAATCCCAGTTTTCAGGAAGCCGAGGCAGGAAGACAGTCAGTGAGTTCTCGTCCTGCCTGATCTACATAGGGAGTTCCAAGGCATCTAGGATAGCATAGGGAGACTCTTTCCTAAAAGTCTGGAAAAGAGAAAGAAATATATGAAAGTGATTATTCACTCTGTATAGTCGAGTAGGTGTTGACAGAGGGTCCCAAGTATTGGGAAGCCTGTATTCTCTTCCTTGCTTTGCACAGTTTCAGGAGGTTGGAGTTTCCCTGTGTTTGGCTGGACAAAGACAGCATTGCCTATTGTTTGGGTAGAAAATGCTGTCTTCGAAAGATATTGCAAATGCAAATTCCAATACTACCCAAGTTACAGCAATTTCTGTTCCAGATTCTCCCCTCTGCATTCCGACAGGCTGTAGGTCCACACTACATACTCTAAGAATGCCGGGGCTCGGAGCGTCTAGTCTGTTGAGGAGCCAAGCCTTATCAGTGGACTGTGACCCCCTCCTCTCTAACCAGGGCGCAGCTGGCCACTGAGCACTTAACAAATCCCCGTAAACAAACTGTCGAAGAGGAAAGTAAATAAAGCTGAATGAGCCACTGGCGTTGACCATGGAATCAGGCCTATGGGAACTTTAGCTGAGGTCCAGATCTTTCCTTTCTGGTTTCTGGGTTGACAGCCAGTGGCTGTGAGCACAGGCACGTAGCTGGTATGGTCAGTTGGGATTACCCCAAAATGACCTTTCTATTGACTGGCCTGGTGCTTTCAGGTAGCACGGTAAGCACAGAGCAGAGGTTCAAGTGCCACCATGTGACTCCCGCTGACTCAGAGGAGTGTCCTGGAAGAGGGACATTGGGGTTGAATGGTCTGAGCTCTACCAACCATTTGCTCACGGCTGTTACTCTGTGCCCTTGGCTTTAAGGTCAGGAATGGTGCTTAGTAAAGCCCTTGTTAACGGGAGTGAACGACGGAATGAATATTGGCTTGTTGAATAAATACAGAATTCTAGACCATAGTAAGGCATGGATTGAGACGTCTAGGCCAAAGGACATTTGCAAAGGTGTGAACACATGCCACATACCCTAGTGTTCAACCATCAATCGAAAGGGAGCCTACTATGCACCTTCTCTGTCCCCACAGATCACTTCTGTCATGCGTGGGGATGATTGCCTTTCGGTCCTATGACACTGGAAGAACAGCTCAGGTTTGCTGAAAGCCACCTCCAATTTTACGGTCAGCTGAACCTGAGTATCTGGTAGGTGACTTCTGAACAGCTCTTGAATGTCTCTTGGAGCTTGAGGGGGGATTTTAATTTATCTCAACCTCAAAAAGAGAAAAAGCCATGTCATCACAGGCAGGCATGCGACTTAGGACGATCAGCATTTGGCTCTAAACAACACTGGAACTAGCCAGAGCCTCCCTAATTTCAAGACAAAATTGGGAAGACAATTTTCATGAACCCCTACAACACATGAGAACATTCTGAATTTGGAAGAGGCCTAGGAGAAATAAGGTCACGGGACCTCGTTTAGTATGAGGCTGATATGTAGTAGCTTTTTTCCTCTCTCTCTCTCTCTCTCTCTCTCTCTCTCTCTCTCTCTCTCTCTCTCTCTCTCTCATTAAACGCACCGTCTGGAAGCAAGCTTACCATCTGGATAATCTTCCAGAGGAATCTTCCCTTGATTCGGTAGATGTGGACTATAGAATAGTAGGGACCCTAGTCCAGCCTCTGAGACGGCTGAGGGAGTGCGAATATTTCAAACCAAGCATTGCATGGATGGCTTGGGAACAGACTCTTCCCCAAGAAAGATTCAATCCGGAGGAGAAAGGGAAAAGAACCCTGAGGAGGGCGGGACAACATCCCAAAGGACTCCGGAGAACCTGGCACACTTACAGCCCTCTGGGTGACTGCCTGGGAGTGGTGTCATTTCAGGCTTTACGTTGTTTTCACAAAGAGGTCACAGTCTGTTCTCATTGTCTAGCACATTTGAGGAAAGCAGGAGAAAAGAGTTAAAGATTAGCTTAATTTTTTTTTTTTCACCCTGTGGCTGCCAAGCCACTGTGTGCACAGTCCCACTGAGATGAAGGGAAGAAAGAGAGCCAAGTGCAAAGGTGCCTGATGTGTTTTCAAAACCACCTTAACAGCCTTGAAACTGAGAGCCGAGAACTGGGATGGCTTTACCAGGCATCAGGCAGGATAAGGAAAGCTGGAGAAATACTGGGGGGGGGGGGGGGGAGTGTATGATACGTGTGTGGGGGTGGGGAATTGGCTCCAGGACACCAATGGATCCCCAAATTCACAGATGCTCAGCTCTCTTATGCAAATGGCATATGTAATATTTGCATATTTTCTAGGCACACTCTCATATACTTTACTTTTTGTTTTATTTACTTTGTGTATTTGGGTGGGTGGGTGAGAGTGTACCGCAGTGAGCATGGTTATATCAGAAGACAACTTAAGGAAGTCAATTACTTCTTTCTACCAAGTGGGTCCTCGGAATCAAACTTGGGTGCTCAGGATGGAGACAGTCTCCTTTACCCACTGAACCAACTTGCCAAATTTACTCTCATCTACTTTAAATCATCCGTAGATTATGGAGCTAGAGAGATGGCTCATCAGATAACAGTACTTGCTGAAGAAGCCTGAGAAACTGGTTTCAAATCCCATGCACCCATGTAAAAAGTGGGGCAGAGCCACACATACCTGTAATCCCAATGCTGTAGGAAGCAGAGATAGGAAGATTTTGGGGGCTTGATGGTCACCAGTATACCTCCAAGTTTCACTGAAAGACCGTCTTACAGGAATATGGTAGAGGAAAGTAGAGCAGGGTATCAGATAATACCCTCCTCCAACCTTCCTGAGTGAAGCAAATATATAACCACTGGTTCAACATATGTGCGCGCACACACACTCACTCATACACATGCATGCACGCACACATACAATCTGTGGATTATCTCTAATACAACATAAATGCTGTGTAGGCAAATTCTATAGCACAACACTGTTCTAGGAACAATAACAAGAGATTTGTTCATGTTTCTTACAGATGCAAATTGTTTTTTAAACATTCTTAATCCATCATCCTTGAGTCTGCAAGGGGAGCCTATACTGTACTAATGCTGTGAGGAGACATATGCAAAGCATTCAGAATTACCCATGACACTCAGCAGGTGTTTATAAACTGTTGAGTTGTGTTTTAATTTTTAAATGCCTTCTTGTTATGAAATATTAGACACCACAATCATATTCATGTACTCGGGTGTCACAGAATTTATTGAGATAAGAGGGAATTGTATCTTAATATTGTAATCTTCAGATAAAAATGGTGATTGGAGAGTTCAGTGAAAAACACAAAATCTCATGTCTAAAAAGATTTCTATCCTGGACTTGAAAGAGGTGTCAGTTGGCTTTTAGCTTCAGGGCATCTTTCCTCTTTATGAACCACTTCAATCTTTAGACAGTCTCAATGCCTTTCCTCCCTTTCTTCTGGAACCTACTATAATTCTGTATAGTGTCTAGAATAGTGATAAAATACTAAGATTCTGGAATTTTCTTTCAAAGAAACCGTATTTCTGATACACATGGAATTGTTATATTTTCTGTGACTGTGATAAAATTCTCTGACAAAATCAACTCAAGGAAAAAGGTTTTCTTTCTTTATTGTTGCTCAGGGCTTGGGGAGTCTATCATGGTGGGCGAGTCCTAGCAGAGGGAGTTTAACACAGCTGCTCAAGTGGCTTTTCAGTCAAGGGACAGAGAGCAATGGATATCGCTGTTTAGTTGGCTTTTCTCTTTATATGAAGTCCAATACCAAAAGCCAGGGAACAGTGCTGCCCACAGTGGACCTGTCTTCCCACTCAGTTAACCTAACCAACAGTCCCTCATGGGAAAGCTCAGAGATTTGCCTCCCTGAGATATTCCAGATCTCATCAAGCTGACAAGTGAGATTAACTGCCCAGACCCTCAGGTAAAGTCAACAGAGACCCTGGAGGAGGGGAGTGAGAATGAGGGGGGGGGGACAAGAAAGACGCAAAGAATAGGGCAGGACAAAAGGATCTGATCAAGCCCTGTTTATTAAGGGAATGAACTGAGTATATATAGGGTGAAGGGGTTGGTTATTACTCTGGCTGCTAACCTTGAAAGGAAAAGTAAGTTGGAGCTGGAGAAGGGGGAAGGCAGTTGAGATTATGAGAGCGATAGGGTGGAGGAGCAAGAGCACAGTCCATTTCCAGCAAAAGTCGTAAACAGTAAACAAGGTGTAAACAAGACCTGGGATCAGCCTGATCCTGTAATTGCCAGGGAATCATGAGATGTGACCTTGGGTCAGAGTTAGGCAGAGCTTTGCTCTCCACAATTAACCACGCATACACACACATACACACACACACACACACACACACACACACACACACACACACACTCACTCACACACACACACACACAGAGAGATTTATATACATTTTATGTATATATAGATATATTAAATTTGGGGATAAGATTATCTATGTCCAAATAGAATGATTCTACTCTTCAATAAGCTATTAAAAGTAGCAAGAAGTAGAGAATCATAATTTGTTCAGTATATATTCCATCAATTACATAAATACACTTACAGTATTTAGTATAACTATGCAATGTTGTCATATGACCCAAGTTAGAAAATTATACAAGGGAATCTCCTGCAAAGCAGAAGTCTTTTTTGGTAGATGTTTAGAGATTACCAGCCTCAAGTAAGAAGGTTCCAGTGTGAAGCTACAACTTCAGTTAAGGCCTCTGGATGTTATCCCCAAAGGTTCTGCTTAAGAACAGACTCAACAGTTTTGTTAAACTGAACCCTTTGCAAGGGCAAATTTTCTGTAGTTAGTTGTAGTCAAATATTTGTTTAAATGACGTTTCTTTTTCCCCTCAGGCCACTTCAGCTATTGTCACAAACCTGCATTCGTCAGTCTTAGAGATTTATTCTGTATCATAAAACTCCATGGAATTTATATAACTTTCCCATGCCTGGGGGGTTTCATTGATTGACTCACTCACTCATTGACTCTATTTTTATGTGTGTTCATGCATGCATGTGTGTGTGTGTGTGTGTGTGTGTGTGTGTGTGTGTGTGTGTGTGTGTGTGTGACAGTTTAGTAAGTTGGGGACATTCCGGAGTAGGAGCTTGAGGTAGTTGGTCACTTTGTGTCTGCACCCAGGAGGCAGCGAGAGATGAAGGCTAGGTAAATGCTTATGCTCCTCTGTCTACTTTTTATTCAGTTCAGACCTGAGCCCAGGCGATGGGCTCACATCTTCCATCCTTGGCTAAAACTTTCTAGAAATACCCTTAAAGACATACCCAGAGGTGTGTTTCCATGGTGATTTTAAAGCCAGTCAAGTTGACAGTGAGAATTATGTGCTCCAGATGGCTATCTCGAGTTCAGAGCCCTCTATTTCTTCTGTGTGGGCTGCTAGAATCCTTGGATAACAGGTGGTAAGACATGATCATTGCATCTATTTTCACCTGAACTTGAGTGGGTCAGCATATTCTAAGACAACTTGTGAAAGCTAACAGAAACAAATTCCATGGTGGCTACGGATCCTTAATTCCATTACCTGAGAAAAAGACTAATTTAAATTCAACAGCAGTCTTAATCACAGCTTTGGAGGCTCCTGACTGGGAGAAAAGTTCTGTTTCTCACCTCATCCTCTTTGGCTGAGATCATCAGCCTCCCAGCCTTCCTGATATATAAGATGAAGAACTCTAGTGGTCCTCCTCCAGAATCCTTCTAGATCAGCACTTCCCTTACCTGATAACGCCTACTGATTTCTTGTGGGATAATGCTCTTATACACTGTAAAGATTTGTCACTCAAATTGGTTTAATAAAATGCTCATTGCCTAGTAGTCAGGCAGGATATATAAGCAGGACAACTAGACTAGGAGAATTCTGGAAGAGGAAGGGGTGGAGTCAGGAGTTGCCAGCCAGACACAGAGGAAGCAAGATGAGAATTCTGGACTGAGAAATGGTACCAAGCCATGTAACTAAACATAGGCAAGAATTATTAGTTAATTTAAGTGTAAGAGCTAGCTAGTAATAAGGATGAGCCATCAGCCAAACATTTATAATTAATCTAAGCCTCTGTGGGTTTATTTGGACTGAATAGCTGTGAGAACTGGGCAGGAGAGAAATTCCTGCCTACAATCTACAGCCTGCACGAATGGATTGTCATTTTAACTGAAGTAGCTCAATGGCCATGTCCAAAACACCACCACTGAAACTGCCCCAAGTATGTGATGATAACAACAATAACAAAATATTCCACTCCCTAGTCATCTTATCAATTACCTTCAGGATTGTATAGAGCTCCAACCACACTTGAATGAAGGGCAGTTCTGCGAACAGCAAGTACAGGTCCATACGTTTTGCTTGAGTGTAGAGAAGAAAGGGAGTTTGAAGGAAGATGAAGCCAGTATGGACTCTGCTCTCACAGCTCAGCCTGAAAGAAGATATAGATTCAAATACAGCTGCTCTGTAGTCACATCTGAATTGGGTTATCTTATGAGAACCCTACTATAACACAGAAGGATACAGCAGTTAGTTCTGCCTACAAAGGAAAGGGGAAGAAGCATTCAGAGGCAGAGAGGAAGCGATGTCAAAATCAGGCCTCCAGAATAAAGGAAATGGCAGTAGAGTTAAAGCTTGGCATTGTGTGGTCTGGGAAGGTGGGAGTGTGGACGAGTTAAAGCGGAGATGCCCTGAGATGTGGCTTGATGGGAACAGAAAGCGAGTGGGTTGTGGATAATATTCAAAACTCATTGTGTGTGTGTGTGTGTAGGAGGGGGTTCACATGTACATGTCTGTACCTATGTGAACTAGAGGTCAATGTTCAGTGTTTATTACTTTTATTTTCCTGGGTTTTTAAAGTCTCTTATTAATTTTGATGATAATCTCATAGCTGTATTTTATATAACTTAATAATACTGGACCACGGTTTTCCTTCCTCCCTCCCCAGACAACCCTCAACATGTCCCCTTCCACCTTCATGTCTTTGAGTGGGTGGTGGTGACTGCCTGTTGGGATGCTTCCTGATCTGGTGGTATGATCTTGTGCACGATTTATGAGGCAATCATCTGTAGTTGCTGTGACCCAGAAGACAGAATTTTACAGCCATCCACTGGCTTTTACATTCTTTCCATCATCTCTTTAAGTATGGACAAACACACATCTCACAATAGCACAGCTTACTCGGAAGAAATTATAAGGTGGGGCAAAATGTATGGTTTGAAGATACAAGGCCAACACAGAGCGGGACTCAGAAGTGACAGAAGCTTGAGAATAACCAGACCCAACATTCAAAAGTAACTTCGGTATAGCAGAGAAGTGGAAACTTTAAGAAAGAATCAAAAGGAAATATGGAAAATCCAAAACACTGTGACAGATGTGAAGGCCTTTGATGGCTCATCAGCAAGCCAGACCCAGCTGGGGGGAAGAACCAGTCAGCTTCCAAAACTAAAAGGCAAAGAAAAGAGCCTGTGGCTAGTTTAAACTCTATGAACATGGAATTACCCCTGACCCTCATCCCTAAAAGAGAATGCACACAATCTCACCTGTAACAGCTGGGAGGTATTGAGTCAGCATCTACTCACAGTCTCCAGCTGACAGTCTGTCACATAAAAACCAAATTATAAGTTAACAGTCAAGCAAAACGGATAGACCTGTAGGTATATTGCCCGAGACAAAGAGAGGGAACTCAACCAGTTATCTATATTCTTTTTTTTTTTTTAGAATTTATTGCATTTTTCATGTATTTTGATCATATTGTCTCCACTCTCCCAACACCTCCCAGATCCTCACCACCTCCTTACTTACCCAACTTCATATTCCCTCTGTCTTTCAAAAAGCAAACACACCAAAAATCAAAACAAATAAGAAGCACACACACACCTACACACCAAAAACACACAAAAAATAAATCACGCACAAAAAACATGGAGTCCGTTTTGCATTAGTCAGCTACTCCCTGCTATGGGGTCTCCTTAGTGTGCAATTAATACACATACTGACACCGGTTGAAGAAAACTGATATTTCTCTTTTCCAAAAGATAAATATTTGCATTTTAGTTTTAGAATGAAAATATCTTTTGTTTCAATTAAAAATACATTCTTGAGTAAGGATGGGACTTTGTGTCTACTTCCTCTTCTTGTTTCTGGAACTTTATCTGGCTCAAACCTGTGCAGGTCTTCCGTAAACTGTCACAGACTCTGTGAGTTCATATGGTTATCAGTCATGATGTGTCTGGAAGACACAGTTTCCTTGGAGTCATCCACCACCTCTGACTCTTGCAACTGTCAATATTCTTTATATAGATTATAAAACAGTGCAAAAGGAATAGCTGATGTGTGTATACATGTATATCATGTGTCATGTATATCAAGTGTCATAAAGCTGTCAAGAAGTCATAATCTCTATTACCTCTCAAAATGACCATATTTGGGTATAGGTTATATACAGAAGTAAACAAGTAAAAATGAGTGCCTGTGGATGAGATAATGTTCCCAATCCAGTGTCTGCATCCTTGTAAGGAGGGAGAATTAAGGATGGTGGACCCACATGGAAAGTTAAGACTTTCTGACAAAAGCAGAAACCAGAGTGGAACATCGACAAGCCAAGGAGGCCAGTGATGGCCATAACCACCTGCTTCTGAGACAACTAAAGGGGAGCTGTTCCCTGGAGCCACAGGCCTATCATGGCTTTGACTTCAGATTCTTTATACTCTTGGATTGTCATCAAATAATTTCTGTTGCTTCAAGGGGGAAAAATGGGTTTCATTGTTTTTTCTCCTTTTTCCTTCAGTCTGTAAAAAGCCACTCCCCAAAGCCCCTCATATGGCAGACATACTAACTGTTAGAGAGATGAATGACTGGGTCTCTGTCTGTAGGAAAGAACAATGTCCTTCTGAAAAGCAGAAGACTTGTCCATGATCTATCACTCTTCTAACTTCTTCAGTAACATCTCAGG